>CM028137.1:407732500-408332500 GCA_016271365.2 Neoceratodus forsteri | reverse complement strand
CCCTTTTCTTCATACAGAACATGTTTTTTAGCGTGATCAAGAATACATATAGTTAACATTGTAACATAACATATTACGTAATTCTTGAGCAGCATAGCTTACGCATTAAACGTATCCCTAAGAGTGGTCCCACACACTTCACAATCTCTCTATCATCTGCTGAAAGCAGTTCCTGGACCACTTCAGAACTTCTTCTGGGGTCTTGTGTGGAGTGGCAACCTAATATTTGCAGCTGAGAGTCAGAAGAGAGGAAGGAGCGGATTTTGGCTGGAGGATTTTGCCGAGAGTAGCTTCTTCTGGTGATTTTGTTTCCTTTTGGCTGTTTTTTGGACTTCAGCTGGATAGGGCACCTGTGCTGAACTGTGGCTTCCATGCTGGGCTCTTGTCTTGCTGATGGGGTGGGGTCTGGGGTTGGGTTGCCCATGGTAAGGGGTGGCGGGAGCGCATGTTGAAGGGCGCAGTACTCGTGTCTACCCCGGGGGCTTATTCACGGGGCTTTGCTGTGTGGCATTGTCCAGCTGGGGCCCACCCTGTCCCATGGGTGGCTCGACCTAGATTTTCCACAAGCCAGAAATGAGTGGGGGGCCTGGTTGTGTGAGTGGCCTTGCTGAATTTTCTGCACCATGCCGCCTGGCATTTTCTCCTGGTTTTGGACTGTAGTCAGGTGACAGGGTGGCGGGGAGGCCAAATGGGCACTGAGCTCACTGTCGGTGGGTGGTGTAGACTGACTGCTTGGGGCACCCTCAAGGAGGGGGTCAGAGGGCTTCTCCCTCTGGGAGCCTAAGCTTTCAAGAGGCTGACCACTCTTGACTGCCACCCTGCCTAAAGGCTGATTTTTAATCTACAGAAGGAAACTTTGTGGCTTTGATTGAAGATGGACAAACTCACAGGAAAATTGTTGGATGTGTTCATTTGGCTGGTTGGTGGCTGTAAGAGAGCCACGGTACTTCAGTTTTCATTTTTAAACTGTTATTTTGAATAACTGTGGTGAGAGTGCAGTCTCCTGGACTGAATTTTATAGGCTGGTGGAGGTGAGAGCCCCATCGTGCTCAAAACTGCTTTTCAGCTTAGCACCTTTCCGATTACTAAGACTCAGTAAGCTGCTGGACCTTGCATTGTTTTAAAGTTTTTTTTTTTTTAAATTTTTTTGGGGGGGGGGGATTTTGGTTTTGTTCTGGTTGCACATTTTGGAGTGTTAGTTTTGGTTGTTTGAGGACTGTTGTTGATTGTTTTGGGAAACTGTACTGGTATGTGCTGGTCAAGAGCTCTCCCGGTTAGGCGCTATTCCCCCTCTGAGCTCTGTGGTCTCCAGTCTTTTTATTGCCTCTCCTTGCCCAGTGATGGATATGGGCAGTGTCGAGCTTTGGGAGTTGTGAGGAAGAGGCGCAGGGCTGGGGGTTACAGACCTGGAGGAGGAGTGGTGCGGGATGGATGAATTGGAGTGGTGAGGCCCAGGGGTCGCCCTGGGGTGAAATGGGTTCCAGAGAGGGGCCCTCCTTGTCTGCTCCCCATACCCAAGGGTTCCGTGTTAGGTGGGCAGATAACACTGCCGACCTTGGAGACTCATCCTAATCTGGCGGTGTTATGCAATGCCAGGTCCATTAAAAAAAAGACAGCAGTAATTGCTGATCTTATTAGGTCATTGGACCTGGCTTGCATCACTGAAACCTGGCTGGATGAGAATGCTGGCCCGGTTCTTGAGTCAGCTGTTCTGGGTTTGTTTTTCGGTGATGCACCGTCCGAGGATGGATCACAGGGCCGGGGGTGTAGCCATTTGTTTTACAACAAAATTGGGCCCTATAGATGTGCCAGTGGGGTAGACCATGTCCTTTGAGTGTATCATTAGCGCAGGTGTGGGGTGCAAGATCCTTCTCATCTACTGTCCACCAGGGGGTGAGAAGCAGTTTTTGCAGGAAGTCATGAACTTCTTCATCGATATGATGTTGGAGTCCATCAGATGGTTGGTGTTGGGGGACTTCAACGCTTGGGTCGACGATGAACTCTCACAGTTTGGTCAGGACTTCCTCCAACTAATGAATTCATTGGGCTTCACACAGGTTATTACCCTCTGCAACCCACAGTCATGGTCACTCATTGGATTTGTTCTTTCTGCTGGGGATGGAGACCTCTGACTTGGCAGTGGAGCCAGTTGGATGGTCTGATATTCACATCATAAGGTTCAATTTCCAGGCACCTTCAACAGAACTGTCACTAAGGAGGTGGTCTGGTACCGCCCTTTGAGTGGTTTGACCCCAGATGGCCTGATGGCGGTGCTGAGCCTATCAAGCAAGCTGTGTGTAAGCACAGATCCAGAGAATCTGCTGTAAATCTATAATAGGGCTGTGATGAAGGCTCTGGATTCTGTAGCTCCTGTCCGTGTTCGTCCACTCACTCTTCACCCTTGGTCCCCCTGGTTTGATGGGACTTTGAAGGAGTTGGGGCAAGTTGGATGAAGACTGGAGAGGTGCTGGCAGAAATCTGGCTTGGAGGCTGACAGTCTTTGAGTGATGTCCCATTATAAGGACTATCGGTCAGCTATCTCTTCTAAGAAGGCAGAGTACCTGTCCAGGGAGATTGTTGCTGCACAGAACCAACCAGCCCAGCTCTTTTGGACTGTAGACAGACTGTGCAATCCAGCCTTTCTCCAGCCATGGAGAGCACTGTCACAAGGAAATAGTGATGAATTTGCTTGGTTCTTTGCAGATAAGGTTGCCAGCATCAGGTCTGATGTCTGGGCGGCCCACTCCAATAGGGATTGCGATGGTCGGTGAGAGGTTGCTGCTCCTTGATTTGTCTGGTCTGACTTTGACTAGTTGGTGATCATGGACGTCTTGAGGATCATCCAGAGTTTGTGGCCAACCTGCTGTAGTTTGGATCCGGGCCCAACTCACCTTCTAGTGGGGTGTGTTGAGGTTATCAGCTCGGTCCTAGTGGGGATAGTTGGATATTCTTTAGATACAGGCATGTTTCCGGACACCCTGAAGGAGGTGATAGCAATACCCCTCCTAAAGAAACCCTTTCTTGACCCCGACTTTCTTGCTAAGTACGGGCCTGTCTCTAACCTTCCTTTTGTAGGGAAGGTTATTGAGAAGGTGGTCGCGCTGCAGATGGAGGTTTATCTTTTGAGGCATAGTACCGAGATGGTGCTTGTTCAGGTGCTCAATGATCTCCTGATAGCGAGAGAGATCAGAGGACCCATTCCATCTTGGTTCTGCTTGAGCTCTCCACAGCATTTGACTCCATGGACCATAGGGTGCTACTAGAGTGCCTGCGGTTCATCTGTGGACTGTCAGGTATGGTCCTTAGGTGATTCCATTCATACCTCACTGGCAGGTTTCAGAAAGTGGTGTCCAGGATTTATTTTCCTCAGACCCGGTCTCCCTGCCTTGTGTGGTTCCCCAGGACTCTGTGTTGTCACCTATGTTGTTCACAGTGTATATGCTGCCATTGGGAGACATTATGAGGTGGTATGAGCTGAGTTTTCACTGTTATGAAGATGATACTCAGCTCTATATGTCCTTTGTACCCAAGCAGGATGATGTGGTCTCGGTATTTAACAACCGCCTCGCCAAGATCCAGGACTGGATGAGCGCCAGTTGGTTGAGGTTGAACCCTGACAAGACTGAGGTGTTGGTTGTGGACCCGGGTCATCGGGCTGAGGGGCAACTAGTGGGGTGGCCTTCTGGGCTTTGACTCGGGGGCAATTGGCTGTTGACCTTGGACTGGGTGCACAATCTGGGCATTATTTTTGATGAAGGGCTGATGCTTAAATCACAGGTGTTCTCTGTCATTAAATCCTCTTTTTACCATTTGAGGAATATCATCCAGATTAAACACCTGGTCCTACCCCCTCATGACCTCCCAATGTTGGTCCATGCCTTTGTGACTTCCCGCCTTGACTATTGCAATTCTTTATACCTAGGGCTTCTGGGGGTTGACATTCGCCACCTGCAGCTGGTGCAGAATGTGGCAGCTGGGCAGCTGACTTGCTTATCTCAAACCTGTCATGTTACACCTGTGCTCCACGGCCTGCACTGGTTGCCAGTTCAGTGGTGAGTCACCTTTAAGGTCAGTTTGCTGACCTACAATGCCCTACATGGACAGCATCCACATTATCTGCAAGAACTCCTGCGTCTTTACTCCCCTCTCCGTCCACTCTGCTCCACTGATGAGGGATTGCTAAATATTCCCAGGGTAAGCTTAAAGACTTCTGGTGCCAGGTCATTTTTGTTTATGGCCTCTACCCTGTGGAATTCTCTACCTCATTTGGTAAGAGAGTGCCTGACTATAGAGAGCCTTAAAGCAGCCTTAAAAACTCATTTGTTTAATCTTGCCTTCTTGGATTGTGGATGAATTAATTGCTTTTGGAATACTGTTGTTTAGATATGTTTTTTAAATTATGTATGTGTTTTTAAATTGTTCTTTTATTTGTAAAAGCTCTTGGATAAATTTTGACTTGCGCTTTTTAAAAAATAAAATGAGTTAAGTTGAGTTGAGTTATGGTAAAAAAATGGTGTAACACTGGAACAGTGGCATGCTAAGGTCAATGATATTGAAAGACTGGAAATAATTACAGGGGACTTAAGGCTGCAAAAGGAGAAATTTCTAGAGTTATGGACACCCTGGCATAGATGTTTAATAACCTCAGAGTAAGGAGAATGGGGACCAAAGTTGATTTAAGTGGTATCTGCATAACCTCGCCTTCCTTGCAGGTTGGAATCCAATGAAGGAGTGACCCTGTACTTTTGAGCAGAAAGAACTCTTGTTTCTACTAAAGATGTAGGACTTCTGACTACAGATTTTATACCTAATATGCATAAACTCTGCACCCAATATGCTTTAAATGTTTTGGTGGGGGAAGATGGGAGACATGCTAGTTTTGGCTGCTTCATTAGAATTTGTTGACACTGATGTAATGATAGAGATGATGATAACGTTATAGTGTTCAGAAAGTATAAGTAGGTATACTCATTGTATAACTGATCATGTGCATCACATCTTTTTTATTATTCAATAAAAGACAGGCGTTTAAAAAACAGAGCTGCTGTGTCCTTATGCTACTGGCTGCCCTTTCCGCTCATCTGAGGTGGGCCTCCTGATGGTCCCCCAGATCCCATTTAAAGTTGCCTGGGGACTGGGCATTTGTGGTGGCAGTGCCTGTTTTATAGAATTTATTGACTTGGTATATCAGGGAGGCCACCTCAGCTGAGGTTTTTAAGAGAGCATACGCATCTTCTTTTCTCCCTGGCTTTTTTTGACTAATCATCCTGCTATCAATGCTGCATTGACCATATTATTCAGGGTATTTAAATTTTTTGTGCTTAATAATATTTATTATTTCATGTGTATTACTGTAAGTTGTATTTTAGAGGGGATCAATAGCTGTTCTGCTGTATTTAAGTATTGTGTAAGGCACTCTGAGCATGTGGTATAGGGCATATAAATAAACATACTACTACCACTCCAGGCCCTTGGTAAATCAGACCCTTGATGATGCCTGTCAGAAAGTTGCAGAAAACATAATATTTAGACACATTTCAGTCAGTATGTCATATACCCTCTGCAGATTTCTCCTCTCCTTATTTATTGCTGAGGAAATGTGCACAAAGACTGGATCTTTATCAGTTGGAGACAGTTCACCTGTTCCAGCAGCTAATAATCCTCTATTGTGATGTCACAGTCAGTTTATTTGTTGATTTAGTTTAGTGCACTAGACAAATTCTGCTTTTTTTCAGGTGCGACCCAGGGAAGGGGCAAACAGAAGAATGCCAACTGATCTTGAACCAGATTAAGCTGCTGGTGGTATTTTTAGTGAATGGGGGGGGGTTATCTGGCCAGGGCACTGGGGAAATTCTCCTACTATCCAGTAAGGGGAGACTCTGTCCCCAAGGCTGCTTTCCAAGATGGCTGCAAGACAGACAGTAGAGGAGGAAGTGGAGGAGATGCAGCAAGAACTGAATGCTGGAAAACTGTCTACTGAACCAACAGAGAAAGTACTGGAATGAGAGGGAGAATCAGAGAAAAGTCCTTGAGAAGCTGTGCATGAAATAAATAAACCCACTGACTGTAAGTCTGCTAAAACTTCTGGTTTCTTGAATTACCAGAGGATAGCTTTTTGGGCCTAAGTGATGATAATATTACAGTGTTGGATGTTCAGGGGAAGCAGAGTGATTTAAACCATGCAGAAGCAGAAATCGTGCAACAAATAGAGGCCAAAGAGAAGAGCTTTTTATTTTAAAAAAATGCAGCTTCATAAGAAACTCAGAGAACTTCAAACTGATAAAAGAGCTGGATCTGTCAAACTGGCGCAGCTGGATGTTAATGACATAGTAGCATCAAATGATTCTTCTAGAGACTGGGCCGAGGCTGTAGAGCTAGTGGAGCACCTACAGCAATGGCTAAACTCAAGAACAGCAATAGCATCAGGAATGGCAACTACAGGCAGTAAACAGCCTGGTCTAGGAGATGCTGGAACCCCAGAAACAGCCAGGACATCATCTTGGTCAGTGGAAAAGGCCCTGCAGGGGACCAGATGGGAAAGGAATAATAGTACAGGTCAGTGGGCCTCTGGTAAATCATCTACAAATGCCAATACCATCTAATATAACATTGCAGCAAACTCAGGATAAACAAAATATAGACTTGGAGGTACCTTCTGAGTTAACTCTCACTCAAAATCCTATTTTACAGTTTCCACAACAGCAGACAGTCCCTGAGAAAGAAGCAGCAAAAAACTAACATTGGGGGGTGCCCCATTGACTCTAGTGCACCACCACAAAGGCCTTTGAATTGTATAAATAAGGAAACACCTCACTCCTTTTCTTCTTTATTCAAATTTCCAATTTTTTCCTGCTAAAATGCGTAATGCAGTTTGTTTATCATATACAGGAGGTATGCCTGAGCCACCAGACAGGCTGTTTGTTGCTAGAAATCTTTTAAAGGAATCAATGAATTTTTTTTCTAATGAAATATATGCACTCATTCACATTTCTGGTGAGACAACATTTGACATTAGCTTCAAGTCTCTGAATGGTTTAGAACGTTTTTGGATAAAGTATGTGACTTTAAAGAAAACGGCCTTGTAGGCCCCATTTATTGCAATTCCACTAACAAAACCTGCCCAAAAAGTGATCCCGGTACTTTTTGAGTGTGAATGATCTCACCTACTGGTTAAAGCAGAAATGTACAATTATTGAAGAACCTACTGCCATTTTAGACTCAGAAAATATCTGGACTGTGGGATGGAAAGCAAAGGTTTGGCGTTTATTTTTTGCAAGATGTCAGACTGCACACTCTGAAAGAAATAAGGTTAGCTTCAAAAGGTTGGTTTGCTGGTGCCTCCTATTGGTCCATTGGGGAGGAACCCTGTTCAGGTTTAGGAATTTTGTTCAAATTACCTGAGATTCAACTCTTAAAAATATCTGATGTCCCAGGCAGAGTACTGATCCTTGATGTGCTTATACAGAGTCTCTTGTTTCAGTTGGTAAATTTGCATACGCCCTAGACAAAAGTTGAACGCTGCAATTTGTTGAATCAGATCCAGCCGTTCTTGTATGGAGCACATCACATAGTGTTTCCCAGGGACTTTAACTGCCCCCTACTGGTGAAAACCTCTAAAACATATTGTGATTCTAATCATTTGGCAAAAGTTGTAGAAAAAGCTAAATTAAGAGGTTCCTACTTCCATCTTATCAAAGCACATACTCCAACATTTCAAAAGGGACCTCTAACCTCCAGAATAGACTATATTTTTACATCTAAAAATATTAATATCCTCTCAGCAACAAACATATCCAGTAGAATTCTCTGATCATGCAATTGTGGGTATAAAACTAGGAGCCATGGAGGATTTACAGAGAGGTCCAGGTTTCTGGAAATTAAACATCTCACTTTTATTAGATGAATATGTTTTACAAATGCTTTGTCATCTTGCAGTGGCAAGGCAATCTGTGTTTCTCTTCTATGATAATCCCTGTCAGTGGTGGGTAGATATGAAAATGGATGTACAGAAAACTTTTCAGCACATAAGTGAAGATAGAAATCAAAAAAATTATTTTAATTACTTATATCATAGAAAACGATTGCAACACCTACTCTCTATAACACAAGAGATAGGACAAAATCTCATGACACAAATAAACACAGTAAATCAACAAATGAAGGAGCACCACACCCCAAAAATGCAGACTCTATACTACCAACAGTTTGGAGTAAAAGGGAAAATAAATGAAGTATGCCCCTTTGATAATTATAATGCTACTATAAAGGTTAAATAAATGAATTCTTTAACAGGGGAAGATGGAATAGAGTATAATACTAAGGAAAATATTTTAAATAATTTAAATCAATATACTGCTAAAATGTATGATTATTTAGAGGTAGACCAGGAAGTTTGTGTAAAATATCTTACTGATTTGAATATTCCAATTATACCAGCAGATATTTTGAGGAAACTATCTCAACCCATTCAGATATCAGAAGTACAGGAAGCTATTGCTATGTTGGCAGGGGGTAAAGTCCTGGGACCTGATGGTCTGCCAAATGAAATTCTTAAAACCATTGGAGGAGAATTAATGACTGAAATAACAGCTATGTTTAATTTTATGTTAGAAACTAAAGAAATTCCTTTAACTATGAATATGGGTATATTAACATACATTTACAAGAAAGGGGATAAAACTTCATTAAATAACTGGAGGCTGATTAGTTTATTTAATTCAGATTTTAAATTATTAACAAGAATTCTGGCAAAATGCTTGGCTTTAGTGGCAGATGCTGTTCTCTTGGAAGCACAAGCCTATGCTATTTCGGGTAGAAAAGTGCAGGATCACTTACTACTCAACAGAGAATTTGTGGAGTTAGATAATACTGCATGTTTGGATGGCTACCTGGTCTTTCTGGACCAGGAAAAAGCATTTGACAGGGTCAGTCATGTATTTTTATGGGAAGTCTTATGGAAATATCAAATACCGGTAGAAGTAATTGGGTGGTTGCAAAGTATTTACAAAAGTGCCACAGTAACACCAGTGGTATAGGACTGGAAGGGCCCCTTGGTACATTTAAAAAGAGGCATAAGGCAGAGTTGCCCATTAAGCCCCATTTTATATGTTTTTTTATCGATCCATTATTGAGGACTATAGCTAATAATGAGTCAGTACTACCAGTACAAATGAGAGATGTAGTTTTTCCCCATAAAATAACAGCATATGCAGATGATATGACTCTTCTTGTCAACAATACTCAGGCCCAGCTATTCAAACTGTGCCAGGCTGTGGCGCAAGCCTGTGAGCTGCTCAAATTTGTTGCGCAGGGGTGTGGCCAGGGCGATGTTCAATGGAGTTGCGCTATGGTGCAACTGCTTTGAATATCGCACTCTGGCCACCCCCACTGTGCATGGTACAGTGGCACTGCGCCAGCGCAGGTGGTCAGAGTGGAGCATTGAGATGCGATGGTGCAAGTGCCATTCCGCCATGCACAGCACCTGCGATATTCAACGGGTGACATGCAAATGGGGCCATAATTTATGCAAGGTGCACGGGGGGCCATTTGCATTTGATTACAGCTCCATTTGCATGCCATTAGCAAGCAGGTGCACCGATCCCCGACGACATGCGCCTGGCATCCTGCCAGGCAGCAGCCGTCGGGGACTGACGCCCCCTGCAGCCCGATCACGGGCCATCCTGTAAGGGACAAAGAACGTCTCCTATCTCTGGTGGTCCAGTGGACCATGATTAGCCCAATCGTGGGCATCACTGTATCCCCTCCCTAAAGTCCAGTATCCCTGGTGGTCCAGTGGACTGCAAGGAGCCCGATCGTGGGCAGCATTCCTCACCCCCCAAGTCCAAAATCCCTGGTGATCTAGTGGGCCCCCCACCCCACTCGCCCACTGAGCCCCACCACCCCGCTCCCCCCCGACAGCTGGTGGGCGGCAGCACCCCTGCCTGCCACCCCACCGCCCACTGACTGACAGCTGGGTAGGGCTGCGCCCATTGGTTCAGGCATGAGCCAATGGGCGTGCAGCTCACTCTAGTCAGTCCAGATATGAATGAATTCATTCACATATCTGGACTGACTAATCTGAGTATGGGCTGCATGCCCTTTGGCTCATGCTCTGAACCAATGGGGCATGGCACCTACTGAGCTATCAGTCGGCAGGCAAGGGCAGCAGGTGGGTGAGGTGCCGCCGCGCGCTGACGGGGAGCAGGTGGTGGGACTCAGTGGGCAGGTGGGGGGTCCACTAGATCACCAGGGATTTCGGACTTGGGGGAGGTGAGGAATGCCGCCCTCAATCGGGCTAATCGCGGTCCACTGAACCACCAGGGATATTGGACTTTGGGGGGAGATGACTGATTCCCATGATCAGGGCATGGGGGCACCACCAGGTGCGGTGGGAACAGGTGATGGCCACCCACATGTGGCAGCTGCTGTGTTACGCCCTGCAATGCGGCAGCTGACCTGTGGGTGGCCCTCGACTTGTTCCTTTTTTTACGCGTAACTTTATACAGGTGCAGGTAGGGGTTGTGCCTGCATAACTCTGCGGCCCAGGCTGAATATCGGGCTGTGCAGTTTATGCGGCACACCCCCTATTATACATGCAATACTGATCCCGGCGCGCCGGGATTGTCTGTCGCACTTTTCCCTTTACATATCGCACGGGCGCATCAGTGGGTTGTGCATGGTGCAACACCGTCTGCACCATGCGCAACCCTTTAGAATATCTGGGCCTCAGTCTTTAGTTACAGCCATAGAAATATGTAAGACTTTTGGGAAAATGTCAGGGGCCTCTTTGAATTTACTGTAGGGAAATGTCTTGGACAAAGATTGAATTCAACCTTAGCTTTTAGAGGAATGGTTGCAAGGATTACTGTACAGTCTGAACCTATGAAGATCTTAGGGATCTGGTTTGGGCCTGGTGATATGGATGAGTTAAATTGGAAAGAAAAAATAGAAATTGGGAAACAAAAAGTCAGCCAGTGGAATAGAGGGAAACTGGGGAAAAAGAAATGGGTATTTCTTATTAAAACTTTGCTGGTGCCTATTTTTTTATTTTTAAGCTACATCTTCCCACCTCCAAAACATAGGGAGACAGAGTTGCTTAGCATTGTTTTTCAAGCTTACTGGGGAAGTAGCTTAAATCCTATAAATATAAATATTATTTATTTATCATTACAACAAGGAGGGTTGAATATGTTAAATCCTATTTTATTTTTCAATAGTTTTTTTATACCTACAAATATTAAACCTTTACTTGGACAACATGTTATGGTATGGGCGAGTTACTGAGGAACAAATGTTCCCAGTGGCTAAGTCTGTGGGACCTAAAAGCATTAAAAGTATTTAAACAAGCATTTGTCAATGCTGAATGTTGCTTGCTTCTATGTGCTATTTAGGTATTTGGAAGTCATTGGATTGTAAATATTGAAAATTTGCGAACTTACGAGCGTGCGTAGGAACTGCGCAACGCATGCTCGTAAAACAGTCATTTTTAGGATTTTTTTCACTAAATTTTCAACATAGCCATTTTAAGACCTCTGGTCATGAACAGTGTCACTGTGATTTTGTTAATGTGTCCCATACATTGAGTTTGCACACCGACTGCGCCATTGTACGCTACATGGGTGGAAACACGTTTTGGGCAGGACGTGAAAAATGACAGCTGTACTGCTCATAAGGAGGTGTGGTAAAATGGCAATGTTGAAAATCTGGAGTGGAAATATTGAAAATTCGCAAACCTACGAGCCTGCGTGGGAACTGTACAATGCACACTCGTAAAACAGTCATTTTTAGGAATTCTTTCACCAAATTTTCAACATTGCCATTTTAAGATCTCTGCTCATGAACAGTGACATGGTGATTTTCTTAAAATGTCCTATACACTGAGTTCGCTGTGACTAAGCCATTGCGCTTACATGGGTGGAAACACATTTTGGGTCAGATGTGAAAATGACAGCTATACTACTCATAAGAAGGTGTGGTAAAATGGCAATGTTGAAAATCTGGAGTGAAAATATTGAAATTCATGAACTTACGAGCCTGCGTAGGAACTGTGCAGCATAGCGCTTGTAAAACAGTCATTTTGGAATTTTGGCACCAAATTTTCAACATGGGGTTTTTGGGACCCCTTCTCATGAATGATGTCACTGTCATGGTGGTATTCAGGCCTGAAGGGTGATTTCACACAGTGACTGCACAGTGACTGCAAAATCACCCTTCGGGCCCGACACCGCCATGACAGTAACATCATTCATGAGAAGGGTCCCAAAAAACCATGTTGAAATTTGGTACAAAATTCCCAAAATGGCTGAGATATGCAATAAGTTGAAACCCCCTATCTAGCCCATTATACAGCTTACCGGCATTTCCTCAGTTAGCGATTCGGCTTTGAAGAGTGGAAGACGTGTTCCTGGTCCACTGAAGATCATCGCCGGACTCCAGAGGTAAGTATGGGGGGTGGGGAGGCTGGTGCGCAGTGGGTGGGTGCGGGTTGTGGGGGGTGGTGGGAGACCCATGAGACCGTTTTGTCTTACAGGTACAAAAAAAAAAGACATTGTGAGACCATTTGCCATGCTGGGGTGGGCTCCAGCATGGCACAAGGACTTTAGAGGCGTTCAGCCGGCGGGGATTGGGCACCCCGTCGGCAAAGGACTGATTGCCACGCTGGGGTGGGCTCCCAGCATGGCACCAACTACTGGGGGGTGGAGGCAGCGCCAGCTCAGCCGATGGGGATTGGGCACCCCGTCAGCTATACAGTACATGCAAAAGCGGCACTGCGCCTGCGGGTGAGGGAGCTGCGCGTGAGCAGCTTCTTATCGCTACTCACTCAAGCGTAGCTCCCCCTTTCAACTGTATGCCACTGCATTTTGGAGCGTGTCATAGACAGCTCCAAAATGCATTGGCTTACAGGGGCCGCGCCTGCCAGGACACTACCTGAATTGGAGGAGGAGGTGACACACCTCCGAAATCTCCGATGATGGCACTATGTTTCTTGCACATGCGTGCAAGCAACATAAAAATCAGTAGAAAGGCCTGAGTACATTAGATGTACATTGTTGAGACTCAGGCAATGGAAGTGACTACACAACAGGTTCAGACCTTATCTAGGAAACAACTCTATTTCTGATTATTGTCAAATATACTGTATGTCACGAGGAAGTAATATTTAGAAATGCCCATCTGAGCACAGAGAATCTTTATTGCAATTTCTAAATAACTCTAGAGTTCCAGATCATATGTAGGACTTTCACTGGCTAGCATGTCACGAGAAAATAAATGTCAAAGAGAATCAAAAGCACAAGAAAGTAGAAGAAAGATTATGTAGTAGATCAAGCTGTATCCAGCAAGAAGAAACGGCCCATCATTTATTTTTCTCCTGTTCTTTTATTTCAGGGTTTTGGGGGGGTTAGCAAATAAATGGAAATATTTAGTACTATAACACTTCAGAATTTAATGTATGGAATATTTACTGTTGGATGGGAGTGTTGGAAAACGAGTACACTGCAGTTAATAATGATTATCCTAAAGTGGAATACTTGGCTCATAAGATGTGGATATACACTACAACAAAAAGAGAGTAATCATGAAGAATTATATAATAAAGTGATGTTAGAACTGACTAAATTATATCAGTCAGAGAAACAGACTTTATCCAGGAGTTGGATTATAGAACTGTAGAAATGTTTACCTTGGGTGACAGATAATGATGCACCTGTAACTTGAAATTTGTTGTCACTTCTGTTCTAAATTTGCTGTAATGAATATCTATGGATTAATTTAATAGGGGGTGGGGAGGGTAGGAAATTCACATTAGTCTAGGGTCTTCTCCCAGAAAACTCTGCAACAGATTCAGACCTAGACCTTCATGCAGAGGATGTTGTACATGTTTTGCAACCTGGTATTGGGATACCAAATAGACAGACACTTTCTTCTTCGGATTCAGCTGATGATGGACCTAGGTCATACTCCTGGGGGAACAGAATGGAGACAGAAACTGAGCTAACCCGCCCCCCCACCCTTGGCAGCAAGCAAGCACAAACAACCTGGGCAGCTTTTAGCAGATGGGACCATTTTTTTCAGCAGCCTCCACATGCACAACAGAGGAATTCAGTCAGATTACAGTGTCTTGGTGGTCTGGACACTAACCCTGACAGAATATACACTGGGAGAAAACTAATCAAGGAATCAATGGGATTTTTTACCAATGAAATCTATGCTTTGATTCATGCTTCAGGGGACACTTTGTATGATGTTAGTTTTCCCCACCCCCCCCGGTCTAGATAGGCTTTGGGTGAAACATGAAAAACTGCATTACTCTGCTCTACGGTTCTATTTAGGGCAATCCCCCTGACTAGGCCTCCAATAAAGTTACTATTTTGTTTTGCAATAAAAGTGTAGCAGTGCATGACATCACTCATTGGTTACAACAAAGATGTGATTTGTTGGGGTCCCCTGCAACCCATATTTGACGAGGAACATATCTGGATGGGAGGGTGGAGGTATAAGGTCAAGCTACGCAGCACCAACTCAGGGCCTCAGCATTTGCCAAGTAGTTTGTTTTTTGGGCTGTGACCGGGGTCACTGTTTCTACCCTGGTCAGCCCAAAACATGCTTTAAGTGTGCATCCTTTGCTCATTAAATTCAACCTGTAACCGTATAAAATGTAATTCTTGTTTTATGTATGGACACATCAACTCAGACTGTCAAAATGGCATGAAATGCAATCTATGTGATGAGACAGAACATTCATATTTTTCCTGCCCATGGGCATCCCACAATAGAGTTGATCAACCAGACCAGGAATCCTTGCTCCTAGAGGCTCAAAAAAAAGATATTGCTGCTTCAAAGAAGTCTCAGGAGAGCCCCAGGGATGAGGCATTAGTGACAGCCCCAGGCCCGGAGGCTGAGAATATGTCCCTGGACCCTCCCAGTACTGCAAGCACATCAGTTGATGTCTCTAGTCTCCCAGTGGGAATACAGGTACAAACCCAAGGGGCAGTCACAGAACCCAATCCTTAAGATAATGCTTGTGCTTCTCCTTCCAACCCTCAGGACATGGAAGTCACTATGTAGAACAATACCTCCTCACAGACCCAAACTACTGACATGCTTCCTTCTGAAATGACAGTGGTATCAAAAAAGAGACCTCTACGTCAAACAAACCCAAAATCTAAGATATCTAAATTAGCCATTTCCCCCACTAGTCGCCCCCTATCAAATAAGTGTGAAGTCCTGACCCCTAGACCCAGAGAGTCAGACCAAGGAGGGGAGTCTGAATCTTCTTCCACTATCTCCTCTCAGCACATGCTAACTTCAGATTCAGACGAGAACCCCCCCTTCCTGAAGTAGGTAAAGGGAGAAGGCATAGGTTAGGCTCTAGGCCTAGGCACAGCACATGACTAGGAACACCCTCATAACCTGCCTTTAATAATATGGCCTCCTCTCCTACCTTGTCTGTAGCCACAATCAATGTGAACAGCATAAAAAATGCCAGACGAAGATTGGTAACGGTGTCTGCGCTGAAAGACCACAACTTTGATACTTGTTTTATGCAAGACACTAAGTTGAATACCACAACCTTAGTAAATGCAATACAAAAATTGTGGTGTTGGGGGCCTTCATATTTTTATTTTGGTACAGAAGTCTGTGATGGCTAAGGGATACATTTTAGGGGGATAATTTCAAAGTATCTAGAGCTACAGACATAGCACCAGGCCGTGCTTTGTTAATTAACTGCTATAGATGCCAAACAGCCTGGAGGGCAATCAATACCTATGCCCCACAAACTAAGAAGGAGAGAGTAAATTTGTTTCGCAGTATAAAACCATATTTACATATTACAAGACATATATTGTGGGCAGGTGATTTTAATTGTGTTTTATCCAAAGAAGCTAGAATGGCAAAAACTTCCAAAGAATATTGTGATATTAATGATCTAAAACAAATTATGCAAACAGTATGTTTACAAGATTCTTACAGAGTATTACATAAGCAGAGAGGAGTGGGAGGACACACTTATTTTAAGGGACATCTCTCGACAAGAATTGACTTCCTTCTTTCTTCTTAGTATGTTCCTGTTCAGAAAGCAGAGACATAGCCACTTGAAATCTCAAACCATGTTATTTTATCACCAACAATTGGGTTAACAGAAAAATGCCCAGTAGGAAGTACTGTAGATACTGGAAATTAAACAAAATGTTGCTGGAGAATGCTGATGTTTGTCACCAAATCAGGGAAGTTTTAAGAGCCTGAATGTCCATAGCATATCTAACTGAGGATATCGGTACATGGTAGATTGAAACAAAGAATGCTGTTAAATCTCACATTTTACAGCACTCTGCATTATTAGCCCCAAAACAATACAAGATATATCTAACAGAGGCCAGTTATCCAGACTGTATTCCTTAATTCTGGAAATACTGGTGTCACCTCCCAAATCACACACATTAAAAAAGAAATGGAAACATTACTGTATAACAGGGCAGCATCTCTTTTAATAGAACATAGAATATGTACACCAGGGAAAGTCACTGGTGGGGATGTTTTCTCTAGCTGTAAACACCAAGTCCAGGATAGAACAATGGACTCCTTGGTATCAAAAGATGGTACAGTAGCCCATACTACTCCAGAGATATTAAAAATAGTGCACACACATCTTAGGGAAATGTATAAAGAACCACAAACTGACATAACTTTTATTGAACAATATTTAGAATCTTTCAGACACCTACTCTACCACCTGAGGCTATAGAAGAAATGATTAAGCCTATTTCTAAGCAGGAAATAGAACAAATCATCAAAACTCTAAAAAATGATACTGCACCCGGGTTAGATGGCCTTACTAACAAATTTTATCAAAAGTTTAGTAGTGGGTTATAAGAGATTCTTGTAGTGGTGTTTAATTGGTTTCCGATGGCAGAAATAATAGATTTCCATTTTTTATTGCAGCACAAATTTGTTTACATAAAAAGAATGCCAGGACATACTTAAGTAATTGGAGGTCTTTAAGCCTCTTAAACACTGACCTGAAACTTTTTATGAAAATCTTAACACTACAGCTAGCAAAAGCAGCATCTTATCTACTTTCAAATTCCCAAACCTGCTGTGTATCAGGTCGGTCTATATCAGACAGTCTCTTTCTGATTAGGGAATTGGTAGAACAAGGGAAAGAAGATGAGTTACATGGGTACTTGATTTCCCTTGATCAGGAAAAGTCTTTCGATAAAGTCTCACACACATTCATGGGGCAATGATTTTTTTTTTCATACATGCTTTTTGGTCCTTTCTATTTTTTTTACACCCCTTCCAACCCGGGCCATGGTGTACACATGTGTGTACATGCATAAAGGCAGACGCACATGCCAGGATCTGGTGGCCCATTCAGCCCCTGCTCAGACTTGGGTCACTGCTCCTAACCGCCTGTGCTACTCACGGACCTCCACCAGTGAGAGCAGGAGTGCAGTGGTGGGCATCCGCCCTATGGAAGAGGCCAGGAGCTTGATCTCGCTCAACCCTCCCAGTCGGCACCCCATCAGCCCATCAGAGGTTGTTCCCAAACCCGGTCACCGGCATGGCACGCAGGTAAGGCACCAGCATCTCCTACAGGGAGGAACAGGGTGCAGAAATACACTATTTTTAAGCGAAAAGATGTTCCAGGACTAGAGGGCATGGGATGAGGTTGGAGGAGGACGATTCAGAGGAAACATGAGGAAGAATTTCTTCACAGAATGGGTGGTGGACAAGTGGAACACCCTGCCAGAGGAAGTGGTGGGGGCTGAAACAATCATGGGATTTAAGAATGCATGGGATAGACATATCGGAATTCTGGAGGTCAAGGGTAAGGGGCAACAGACTTCTAGGAAAACATAAACTGAACTTACAAGCTCAAATGGGCAGACTGGGTGGGCCATAGGCCCTTATCTGCCGACACTGTCTATGTATCTATGTATCTCAGCTCTCTGCACCACTGGGCCAGCTCAAAGGACAAGTTTTACAGGCATATGGAATACCCACTCAATTTTATAACTGGATTTCTTCCATCTATAGGGTGGCCCTTCCACTAGTGAATGGGTATTTAGGGTCATATATTGATATAAATAGAGGATTTAGGCAGGGATGTCCTTTGAGTCCCTTATTGTATATATTTTGCCTAGATCCAGTACTAAGAAAAAAAATACAATATGATGAAAAGTTACAGGGAATAAAGCCTCAGAGAGGGCCACTGGAGGTTAAAATAGCCATGTATGTGGATGATGTGTGCCTATTTCTAGCAAATAAAACCTTAGGAACTCAGGCAATGTCTCAATTTCAGCAATATTCCAAAGTTGCAGGGGCATCCATCAATATAAATAAATGTAAAGGATATATATTGAGTAACTCCACAACACCTACAGATACCACCGAAGAAATTCCAATTTCAGTAGACCCTGTTAAAATACTGGGAATCCAGTATGGACAAGGGGATAATAGTGTAGTGAACTGGGGAGAACAGTTGGAGATAGGGAAAAGGAAAGTAAGCATATGGATAAATTGGCAAACAAATGAAGAAAAAAAGGTTCTTTTAATCAAAAGACTTTTGTTACCACTCTACACATACTTATCTGTAGTATACCCCGTTCCACAAGCGTATGATGTAACTTTGTTGAGCTTAGTATTTCAGGTAATATGGGGCAGTTGACTAAACCCCATTAAGTGGGAAATCCTGTGTTTACCAGTAAAACAAGGTGATTTTAATCTTATTAACCCTATTGCTTTCTATTATAGCATGTTTCTACATCATAATCTATTGGATCCAGCTAGATCTTCCCCTGCCATCTGGACAGTATTTGCTGCAAATTGACTTTCACCTTTTATTACATTATGGAACTCACGACCAGTTTTAAAAACTGTGTATAGAAAAGCACCTGTATATTTTAAACCCATAGTGTCAAAAATAAGGAAATGAAGACTGGAACCCTTCTATGTTCTTGCCATACCTAGACCTGTTACATATGGAACCATACAGAGTCAGGCCTTCTCTGTTACACCAGTCTTTAAAAGAGTAACAGAACAGCATAGTAATAAGATAACTTTATTATTGCAAGATGTTAGGACCCCACCGAGAATATGGGATATTTCCTGGCTGTGCTGCCATGGGAGATTAAATATAAAGGGAAATGCTAAACGTAAAAGTCAGGTTGAACGCATGTGTCCCAGACAAACGTGTGGGACTAGTGAAGAAACTTGGAGCATTTTTTAATACAATGTCCATTTGCCCAAACATTCTGGACAGTACTAGCGCACAGATAGCAGGAAAATAGATGGCAGAATATCACCTACGAAGCAGTAGTGGTGGGTTTCTTAGTAGGGGTCACAAATATTGAATCTGGAACAATGAGACTTATATTGACTGTTATCAAGTTTATATTGTGGCAAACAGGGTGTAAGCTTATTTTTCAACAGCTGGAACTTGACCCTGGGCAAATTGTATTTACTATTGAAAAAGAACTACAGTCACAATGTTTTTATGAAAAAGGGCATACACCAAATTTAGTGTGTCTTAAAAGATGGAATAACATACTCTTTTTGAAAGATAAAATAGGGTAAAAATATAAGACAGCATTTCTGTATTAGTTAAAATATATGAATAACCCCTAATGAGGAGTATATAATTTTGAAGTCTGTATTGAAATATTTGACTAGGGTCATTTGTAAATTATGTTTCTGTTAGTGTGATTTCAACACTGTATGCATTTCTTTTTGTGCTTATTATTCCAATTAAAAATTCCCCTACTCTTTTCGAGAAGTGCCATGGGACCTTTAACATCCACCTGAACTACCACCAGAACAGACAGATGGGACTTCGATTTAATGTCTCATCTGAAAGATGGCGCCTCAGGAGTGCAGCACCCCCCTCATGCTGCACTACAGTGTCAGTATTAGGATTTAACCCAAGTGCCTGATGTGGGGATAAAACCCATAGCCTTCTGATCTCCTGGCCTCAGAGGCCAGTGCGCTACCTGCTGAGCCACTGACACTGCAATTGCCATGTGTTATCCTCTGTCAGATGTTGTGTATCTCCAATCCTGGCTAACATCTGGCTCAATTGATGCCAATAAAAATGTGAGTGTGTAACTTTTGCAGAACATTAGTCCTGGCATTTTATCTGCATGCTACATTGTGTTTGTGCTGGCATGGAGTTTCCTGCTGCTTCCGCTGCACTGGCCAGTTTCTACTGCACCCCTTCTCTGTGTTTTTTATTTGGGAGTTTAAGAAGAAGCTGACCATTATGTGATTGGAAAAGTTATCGGTGGATATGATTGTTGAACCAACAGCCAGACAGATTCAATAAACTTTGTCTCCTGTCCAAAGTGCAATATTGTTTGTTTGTTTGATTATAAGTCTAATCAACTTATTCATGACCCTATTGAGGCTCCTGATTGGCTACTGAATCAGTCATTAATATCTTAGAAATAACCAGCTCAGCTGACATCTTATGCTGTGAGGCACACACAGCTTGGCCACACAGTTAAAACCGAAATGTAATTTAAAAAAATGGCAAAATTAAAGTTGTTATTGCGATTAGCCTTATAATTACAATAACAACCTCAAAGCTAGTCATTTCCTTGGATTAATGACCAGCTGGAAGGAGGTGGCCCTTGGCTGTGCCTCATGCCACCCATCCTCCCAGCTGGCCATTAATCCCTTGGAAATAACTAGCTTCTCAAAGATATTGCTCAGGTTGTTTTCCCCTTAAAATACAAACCCAGCTGGCCTGTTGGTGCAGCAGTAGTGCCACCACTCGTGACACTGGTGACCTGGGTTTGGAAGTGAGCCAGGGTCACTGAAAGCCATCTGAGGGAAAGGTCAGATGCTGCTTTCTTCCGGGTGAAGTGTGCCAGTTTCCGTGCTACTGCACTACACCTTGGGTGGCCACAGGGGGAGGTGCAACAGGGTCTGCAGGGGAGGCTGTCTCTGACATTGTCATGCATGTGCATGTGCACGCACTCCCAGAACGACTGGATAATTGTTCCTAAAGAACCTAGCCTCAGCTTGAGGGCTCCACCATGGGAGGGAAACATAGGGAATAAGTCTTGGGAGAATGCGAGGTGATGGGGTTGGGGTGTGGCAAAGGCTAGAGAAAGGTACAAGCTCTAAATGGGTGCAGGAGCACAACCAGACTGAGAAAGAACACAAAACCATTCAAGGCTAAAGATTCTTGAGTAAGTTCCATGAATAAACAGAGTCCATCTAGAGCTTATTTATCACCTAAGAAATACATTTTTCATTGCAAAGTGCTGTCTCAATGAGGCATGTTCTATAAACATTCTCTTGGAGAACCATGTTGTGTTTCTGCCTGTACCTGTATTTGAAATTCTACCAGCATCATCAAGCTTAGTAGCTGCTGGTATGAAATTGCCTTAACCAGTTTGTTTCCACTGATCTTATTGGCGTTTGAAATTTTCTGAATTGAGGGCATCATTAATCCTAGAAATAAGCTGGTCTTGCAGTAAATAAGGTAGTCTGCCTTGTACTGCTGCTCTGCCACTTTGCTGATGTCTGCTAAAGCTGTAATGACAGTAATTTGAGACCATTTGAGCAATCATACGTTTTTTTAACACCCTACTTTAATGTCCCTGGTGTTGCCCTTATTTTATCACAACAACATGTGTATTAGCTGTGGAAATGAAAGTACGCTGGTCTGGCAAGCTTAGTATCAAAAGGTTTTACTGCTATAGAACTGACAGTTAAATAGTAATACCTATATTTCACTGAATACTAAACATTCGATTCTGCAAACCTGCAAAGGAGAAATACAGGGGAACTCATGGTTTTCTTTTCAAAGAAATCATTCAAGTGGTAGAAACCTGCTATTCAGATGGGTCTTTATATATATATATATATATATATATATATATATTTTACACTTGCGTCAACATGTTTGCCCAAACTAATATGGAGACAAGCAAGACATTGTTGGGATTTCCATGAAGAATCTTTCAAGTGCAGTTTGGTATCCTGCGCAGAAAGCCCCGTCATGCTTTTTTTTTTTCAATCAAATAAAAGAAAGTATGCTGCATATGTCTGAAATGTAATAAATTTGTGTTGAAACACCCAATTAACATTGTTGTGAATAGTATTTAACTCATGTGGAGAAACCTTTCTAAAAATGTTTCCATCAAATACACGATTTTACTTGTCTCTGTACTCAGGTATAAATTGATTGTCTCATGAATATTACTGTCCACCTTAGTACTCCAACATGTTTTCCAGCCATCCCTGCTGCCTCATAGAAACATAGAATCTGACAGTATATTAGGGCCACTTGGCCCCCCAGTCTGCCCATTTTTCCCTGTATACATTCTCACTGCAGACCCTACTTGATCTATAGCTCGTTCTCCCCCTCTTCCTTTCCATTATGAGTCCCTTCTGCCTAGCCCATGCATTCTTGAACTCCATGACTGTTTTCACCGCCACCACCTCCATGGAAGGCTATTCCAGGAATTCACCATGCAAGCGCTGGGGAGCAAACACAGAATCCCATGTTCTCCAGAGGGACAATGTAAGGCTCTGTATGAAAACAAAACAATAACCCATGGACTAAGCATACCGTGATGGTCCTAGCCCAGGCTGGAGCCATAACTAATGCTCCAAATGATATCAGTTCTCTCTATATCATAGTGAGTGATCCTGACTTTCCACCACAAAGAACACATATGGGATTTCTAAGTGGAATAGGTAGGCAGTGACCTGATACAAAGCTCTGATACAGAACAAAACTTGCATTTCATTAGGAGAATTACAGGATAAATATGGCCTCCCTCAACAGGATTTTTACATGTACTTACAAATCTGGCACCACATAATGGCCCAGGGCAGGCTAGCCAAAATTAATAGAGTCCCTACTCCCTTAGAGGATTTTCTACAGTGGAAAGCAATGTTAGCAGGAAGAAAGAGCACCATACCTAGGTTCTGTAAAGCAGTTATGGGAGATTCTCCTCTATAATTCAACAGAATAAGACAATATGAGAAACTGAAGCAGGGCTGGCTATTTCAGATAAACAGTGAACCTGCATGTGGGAAAAAGGTTGGAAAGATATGGCCTCTCCCGGCTGGAGGAAATACAAATGGAAATGTGTCTCCAGATACGTCCGTACACCAACAATCACTCAACATTTTAACAAAGGAGGTACAAACTTGTGTTGCAGAAGATGTAGAAGGATAGGCTGGGAGTGCCCAAAACTCAGAGGGTTCTGGCAACAAATACATAATGAAATTAGTAAGTTGTGGGATGTTCCAGTTCCTTTCAAATTTAAGAACCTAGTGCATGGGGTTAAAAAACAGTGAGGTAGGGAACTTTAAGCAACAGGACCTCTTAGAATCCTTTGTACTGCAGCACAAAAAAAAATAAAAAATAACCTCAAACTGGTTGCAGGCTACAGTGCCCTTGCTGGTTTCATGGCCAAACAGAGTGGAAGAAATAAGCAAGGTGGAGCACATCACAGCTATTTTAAGGTTAACCTTGGAGAAGCACACAAAACTCTGGTCCAAGTGGGAAACTAGGCAGACAGGACTGACTAACAAAACAGTGGATGTATTAGCCTGATCATCTCAAACATAAGGCATTAGGGAGGCCATGGGAATATTTAACCCCCCCCCCCCCAGCATCTCATAATCGTTGTCTACTAACCATCACCTTATAAATCGAACAACAGGAGCATGATTCCTGAAGGAGCCCTTGGAGTGACGCAAGT
Source organism: Neoceratodus forsteri (assembly GCA_016271365.2). Classification (NCBI taxonomy): domain Eukaryota; kingdom Metazoa; phylum Chordata; order Ceratodontiformes; family Ceratodontidae; genus Neoceratodus; species Neoceratodus forsteri. Next base: position 408,308,774 of record CM028137.1, on the reverse strand, counting down.
TGTGCCGCTCCAAGGGCTACAGCAGTGCAGGGTGTGCCAGGAACCCTGGGCCATATTCTGAAAGAAAACAGGATCCCTGCAGCAAACACCCCATGATTGCCACAAGTGCGGGACTGCACCTGACCAATGGTGCACCAACAGCATATGCCGCAATGCTGTGGCACCTCTTACCTCAGTGCAGCGAGGTGCAGCCAGCACTGGTGGCGATGGTGTGGGGGGACACAGGTGCCCAGTGGGCATGTGGGGGTGGGGTCATAGGGAGAGTTGGTGTGCAAGCAGGGCAGTGAGGTATTGCTGTGGCACCCGGCATGGTGCAAATGCCCATGATAAATAACATCGGGGCATTTGCACCCCCTGGGTGCCACAGCGATCCCGTGCATCCCAGCTGCCACACCAGAAACCCCTCCCTATCACTCTTCTGTCCCTTCTGCCCACATACCCCACCTGTAGCCCTCACTTTATAGTGTGCTAGTTGGTTGCAAGAGGCTTAGACCATCTTCTGGAAGGTCTAAGTGGAGCCCCTAGCAACGTCCATGGTGGGGATCTTGGAATCGGAATTGTGAGCGCTGCCATGGTACAAGCCCCCTTGCCACCTGGTGTACCCGGTTGCAGGTCACAAGGGTGGGGCAGTGCCCGTTCGGTATAGCGGATTCCCTGTTTGGTGTAGGCCGCGTTTTGGAATGAAGAATACCGCAACGGGGGATACAAGGTGCAAATTGCGACATTGCTCTTAGTCGCAAGCATCTTGCATCTGCCATAATGGCTTCTGGAATTGGGCTCCAGGTGTTTTATAAACATGCATATCCACAGTGTCATAAGAGTTCAGCTGCAGCTGGGCACGGCTGTGACCATTTCCCTGTTAGCTGTTCTGTGTTTCAAAGCTTAAGCTGGAAGTCATACATGTAGTGAAGATGCTATATCAAGTGTTTATATCGCAAGCGACATGTCTTAGTATATATGTGCAAGGGAACATACCCGGCTGTTTGTCTTGGACAATCCTGTAGTACTGTATTATGATCAACCTTGTTAATGAACTTGTAATGTCATGAATTTCTACAATAACGCCGAGTTATTAAAAAAAAAAAAAAAACAGCAAGCTTGAAAAAAAATGTTGACCACCACCCTGAAGAAGTGCATATAGCCATGAAACACCATAGTACTAAGCTGGCCAGTGATGTTTATGAGACAATTAGTTTGTAGTTAGAGAAACATCTTTGTGTGCTTAGCTGTGATTCCAAATTTTATTATGCTTCAAAATGTGGCACAAAGCCAGGTCAGGGGTCAGTCATCGTGTGTCTCTGCCAGTGCATCTTAGCTGCTGCATCTATAGTAAGTTTCTTATTAAAAGGAAATCACTGCAGATTTAACTGATTTCCAGTAATAGTAGATAGCTGGGTATTGTTTATGATGTGGTTTTTGAGCATTTGAAATTTAACAGAAGTTCTGTGTAGAGCAGTGTATATGTTAATATGTTACCCGGAGCCACTCATTGCTGTATAAGAGTGGTTTCACACACATTTGTCTGGAGCAAGAACAGTGAAGTGAAGCTGAGATATTCTGGCTGAAGCTGAAGGCAAGTGAAACCACTTTTATACAGCAATGAGTGATGACGGGAGACATATTAATGTATTATTGATCAATAATCGAGCGTGATCAACAATATAGATTTTTTTAAAAACTGTTTGGAACATGTCCATTTCCAGGGCATCAGCACAGGAGATGTTCTTCACAGAATAAGAGTGTCTCACACGCAGGGGAAAGGAGCACTCGGATTGGTCAGGAGCACTCCCTCAGTCTATAATACAGTACTAAGTTACCGCAATATGCATTCCTTTTTATGGCTGTGAATCTGTGCTATTTGAAAGAATAATAAAATACAAATATAAAAAGAAAGCAAAGTGTGGATGCATACCAGTAGAACTTGTGTTATTCTTGCTTCTTGTAGTTTCTGGTTTTGGTACCTCAGACAAGGCTGTCACAGTGTCTGACTGCAAAGACGAACAATAAACTTGGATTGCAGAGTTGGTTTAGGCGTGATGCTAACAGATACATAGATGGTGGTAGTAGTAGTAGTAGTAGTAACACATTTTATTTCTTTATGGCACCCTTCCCTGGAGGCTTAGGGTGTTATTACAAATAACACAGTAGCAGCAAATAAATCATGCATTTAAAAAAACAAATAAAACATGATATACAGCAGATTCTAGTAAATAATTACAGAAATATTATCTACTTTGGGCTAAATATCAGTACTGGGGCAACTAACGACAGGAACCCTCCCTCCCCACAAGCCTGTGCAGAGAGACAGGGCTTAAGACCCCTTTTAAAGGCCTCTACCAGGGGGACCTCCCTCAGAAGAGAGTTCCAAAGGACCAGGTCCTCTACCTAAATGGCCTGGTCCCCTGACTTTTTTAACCAGAAGGCCCTTCTCCGTGGAGTGGAGAGAGAATGTGGGCAAATTCCACACACACCCGCTCCACCTCCTCCAGTTAGTAAATAGTATCTCTGGGCTATGCCCAGGGGAGACTACCACTGACAGGGAAGGAGAGGAGGTGGAGAGAGGTCACTAAAGGAAGGGGAGTTGCCATTGTCAGAAATCTGTTTCCCGATTGTATCATAGCAATTCTGGGAGCTCCAGTTTTGAAATGTTTGGCACATTAATTGTATGTTAATTATTGTGATAACTAACAGTGATTATATGTTTGTAATCCCTAGGTGGTGCTATCCCAAGGGCTACTATCCCGGCCTGCTTGGCTAGTAGCAGGTTAAGGGGCCTGAGTTCTGAAATGGGTGCCTCTACCTGGAGGTCAGGGTTGTTAGTGGTCAAGCTAACCTGGGCACAGCCCTCCGGGACACTGTAACCCCCCTCTTCCCCCTCTAGTGGCCTGAACACTGTACAATAATCACTTTCACAATATCCCTGGTACACCACACAAGTACCCACACTGTTTGAACTTACCACCAGGGCTGGTTTCTCTGGCTCGACCCTGGGGACTCCCTGTAAAACAAGGTTATGCACAGCAAATAACAACAGTACAGTACTTTGAGCACATACTGGAACCACAGTCAGATTACATGCAGAAAAAGTTAGATCTGATTTATTCAGGGGACTTGAACAAGGAAGGAGCAAAATCAGATCAATTAGCATAAAGGTTATATCAATCAAGCAGTTATTCATGTGCTTTGAGTCCCCCCACACAGTCACACCTCTGGGTACCCAGGTAGAGAAGAGATGGGCTAGCCAGGACTGTTGCCCGGGGTTGCAGCTGGTTGGGGCACTGTGATGGAAAACACAACATGCACAGTACACAATATTTGTAATCCAGAGCCAGAGGGCTCAGTTCATAAAGGAAATGAAACAACAAGACAATCAGATGACACACTCAGATTAAGTTGTTGTTGCAGGGAGCTATCCTGGTATTTACTCATGATACCCAAGACTGGACACAGGCTGGACGAAAATCAAGACTGCAGGTGGTTGATCTGGAATGCTAGTAGAAGCAGGGCCCACGCGAGTTGCAGAGGTGTCATTCCTGTTCAAGCGTGGAGCAGGGGGCTGATCCCCAGGCAGGTCTCTCGTTGATGGCTTCTCTGTGTAGTGGGTAGTCTGGCTGGGCCAGTCTGGCAAGGCCCAGACCATATAGAGACAAATTTGGATGCAGTCCGTTTTGGGCTGGATACAGCTTCCAGCAAGCAGAACACAGTTCACACAGTAGGGAACTAACTCACAACCCACTAGCAGCTCATAGCACATTTACATGTATGGGAATTCTACTGTACCAGGCAAAGCGCTCCCCGGTCACAATCGCAAAGTCTCTGCAAACACTGGGAGCTTAGGGGTAGCTGGAACTCCTGACAGGCCGATTGCATTCAGAAAAATCTTCGGTCTTCTTCAGGTTGAGCCTGGTCCACTTCAGTAGCTTACTTTAGTCACACAAACTTGGATTTAGTCCAAAAAAATAATCTTCTCTCCCTCTCAGGAGCAGCTGGCAGTCATGCAAGCCAAAATCTCAGCCCTTTCACAGTTTTCCCATGCTCATCCACTCAAGATTACTGCCCAAAATCACTTCGGCTCCTCTCATTTCACTTCCCAGCTCAGAACTAACTGAAAACTGAATGTAATCTGGGACTTCCCCAAGATCCAAAAGATTTGGTTGGCTGATTTGGCTGTCAGCCAAAGCAAGAGCTCCCCCTTCAGTTGCAAAAAAGGTGCAAAAAGTTCAAACTACAGTTCCTACATATTTTGAATTCAGACAGCTCCTGTAGTCCGGCTACATTTTAGGTCCCACCAGTACTGTTTGGTCCAATTTGCAGTCCAGGACCAAGATAGTGGAGACAAACCAAACAGTCCTTGCTACAAAGAAAGCAGGTTAGACAAACTACATTATCATTATCACTCTAAATGATTTTCAGTAAATAGCTACGTCTTTCAACAGAGCTCCCTCTCGGATTACTTCAGCTGCAATTAGGCAGCTCTTAAAAAGGCAGTACACAGCGGCTATACAGGCTCTGGTAATCACATTTAAACTGCTAAAATGCAGGACACCAGCTTGGCAGTGAGCAATTAGGCAAGCTCAAGGAAGACTTTTTGGGAAGCCCCATTTGTAGGGGGGGTTACACCCTTCCCTGCCTGGGGAAAATTTGGCGTCTGCATCAAGTCTGTACCATCATAACACTGTAAATGCAATATATACAAGACATTTATACCATTAGCATGCTATACAAGTACTATCTGATTCATCAATTGGCATAACTTGTCACTTTACTATACATTTCAATGTACTCCACTATATAATTTCCATACTGACGATACATTATGCATATTTCACACAGGTAAATTGAACATTACTATACAGAATCATGTAATAACTTCTTGTACTCTAAACAATGCAAGAGGGGGCCCTTCCCTATCAGCTAACTTGGGGCTGGATGGGGCAGGGGCACCATGGTGAGAGGGCAGAACAAGTAACGTGGAATGGACCATCAAGCTCAATTTGGGCAGTGAGCTCTGAGAGACATAAACACCCATGTGGACTACATTGACAGGCAAATCCACTGGCCTCCTGGGGGAATCATAACTGAAGCGCACTACTGGCTTGACAGCTAGGCCAGTCTTTCTGGGGTAAACAACCACAGTCTCTGTACTTTCAGCAATGGTCTTGGAGCTTTCATCACTTGTGAGGGGTACCTCTGCATGAAGGGGAATGTCAAAGCTGGGAGCACTGTCAGCCCCTTGCTCTGTAGTCTCTGTTTCTACAACATTTGGCTCATTTTGAAGACACTCTGGCACTGAAGAGGGGTTGTCAGCACTCTCGTAGTGTTCCTCAAGTTCTGGCATGTCACCAGAAAGACTCATACCATTAGCCTCTCCTTCAGGCAAATCATACAGTTCCACAATACGCAAAGACTCAGCATCCTCAGACGTGATACTTTGCAGTTCACCTTCAGGGAACATTGGCTCCAAGGATGATGCCGGGGCATTAGGCAGTCCAGAAGGCCCAGCTTCATCCCCATAATTCAACATAGGATTTCCATGAAACAACTGACTCAGTTCATATGAGGGGTAATAAGCATTATCACACTCACTGTCATCCGCATTAGACTGGCAGTTACTATCATTCTGGGCCTGCTGTGAGGAAAGTCTTAAATCGGCAACCATGGGGGCAGGCTGACTCTGTTTCTTTCTTGCAGCAGTATGAGTCACTGGTCCAGGGGAATCAACCTCGGTGGGTTCAGCCTCAATTATGACTTGATCAATAGGTGGCAAGTGGTTACGGTGCATGGTCTTGACAGCTTTGCAGTTATTCTCTAGGCGCACTTTGTACACTGGCAAATCATTCAACTTTCTAACTACGACATGGGGAAGATGGTGCCATTGATCAGCAATTTTGTGTTTACCATGCAATCCTAAATTTCGCAGCAACACTTGGTCTCTAGTCCTAAGCTCTTGAGCCTTTACTTTTCTATCATGTCTCTCTGTTGGCTAGATTTCTTTTGGCAGCCATTGTCTGGGCCAGTTGATAGGCATGGTTCAATTGAGCTTTAAGTTTTTGAACATATTGCAGGTAATCTTCATCTCGGACCCCATCGGGAGAAACCCCAAAACAGACATCAACAGGCAGCTGGCCTCTCTCTCTAACGTGAGGCGGTAGGGAGAGAACCCGGTAGTATCATTCTTTGTGCAATTGTATGCATGCACCAAGGTGCTAATCTGCTGTCTCCATTTATGCTTATCTTTTTGGTGGAGAGTGCCTAGCATGTCTAGCAGGGTGCGGTTAAAGTGTTCTGGTTGAGGACCCCCCCCTGCAAGTGATAAGGGGTGGTTCTTGACTTTCGCACCCCCCCCATAGAGAGAGCATTTCTTTGATTAGCCGACTCTCAAAATCCAGGCCTTGATCAGAGTGAATTCACTGAGGGGCACCATAGTGGACGAAGAAATTTTCCACTAGCTCCTTGGCCACGGTAGATGCTTTTTGATCTTTGGTGGGAAAAACTTGTGCATACTGTGTGAAATGGTCCCTAACCACTAACACATTGCCAATGTTTAGCTGATCAGGCTCTAAACTCAAGAAGTCTATGCAGACTAGTTCCATTGGGGTGCTGGTAGTAATGTTGACAAGGGGGGCAGCCCTCTGAGGCAAGGCTTTTCTCTGCAGGCCGCGACTACAAGTCCTTACATGGTGCTCAACATCAGCCCCCATCTTGGGCTAGTAGAATCGAGATCATACTAGATCAAGGGTCCGGTCGATACCAAGGTGGCCCATATGATTGTGGAGGGATCTCAGTACCAAATCTTTGAAGGCTGTGGACAGGACCAATTGTTGCTTGTCTATTTGGCCACCCTGATCTACAGTTTCTATATAACAACGGATTAAGCAGCTTCAACCTGGGGTCTTCTTTAAACAATAAAGTGGTTCGCAGATCAGAGGAACGCAACTTGGACACATCTTTTCCTGCACGAAGGGCATCAAGTGCTGGTTTAATCATAGGATCTTGGGATTAAGCCCACTGAATGCTGTCATTGTCAAATTGAGGTAGTGCACTAATATCTAGAGCAGAGAAGTGGCAATACGCAGCAGGTATGCAGGTGTCAGAGGGGCCCAAGCAATCTACTAAGCAGTCCGCTGTGTCTGTAGACATCTGTTCATTTCTATCAAATTTTTGGCACAATGCTCAGATGTCAGGTTCAGACAGCCTGACCCAGTTGCTCTTGGAAATGGGCCTCCGAGATAGGGTGTCAGCATCAATATGATTCAGGCCTGATCTGTATTTGACAGCATAATCATATGTTGACAATGCAGAAATCCACCGGTGCCCCATGGTGTCTAACTTAGCTGAAGTCTGTACATAGGTCAATGGGTTATTGTCAGTCCTTACCAATATTTTTTCCCCATAGAGGTAATAATGAAACTGGTCGACAATGGCCCATTTTAACACAAGGAACTCCAACTTGTGCACAGGGTAGTTTCACTCTGACGGGGTCAAGCTCTTACTGGCGAATGCCACAGTTCTCAAATCATCCTCATGGTCTTGATACAGTACAGCTCCTAGACCCTGCAGACTGGCATCAGTATGCAGCACATAGGGTTTGGTGGGATCAGCATAAGCAAGGATGGGGGCATGGGTGAGCTGGTATATGACTTCGTAGAAAGCTGCTTCACAGTCAAGCATCCAACGGGGCCCGAAAAGTTCACCTAGGTGGAAGTATGCTTTGTCTGGTTCTTTAATGGACCCTTTTTTGTATTTCCGATTGGCAGGAGAGTAACCCTGGGTAAGATTCAAGAGTGGCCGAATCACTTTGGAATAGTCCTTTATGAACCGGCAGTAGTAGCCACAAAATCCCAGGAAACATTGTAGTTCTTTCAAATTGTGGGGCTGGAGCCAAGTAGTCAAGGCTTCAGGTCTACTAGGATCAGTCTCTATCCCCTCTGTAAACACTATGTGCCCCACATACTTCACAGAGGTTTGGAAAAACTGGCACTTGACGATGGACAGCTTGAGCCCAAAATCTTCCAGACGGTCTAGTACTTTGAACAGTCGACTCTTATGTTCCTCTAGGGAGCTCCCAAACACAATGACATCATCCAAGTACACCAGGCATTCCAGCAAATTCATGTCTCCCACCGCTCGTTCCATCAGTCGCTGGAAGGTGGCTGGGGCACCTGATATCTCCTGTGGTATTCTAAGGAATTCGTAGAACCCCAAAGGACAGATGAAGGCTGTCTTCTCACGGTCCTCCGGAGCCATTGGAATCTGGTAATATCCACAGCGAAGACCCAACACTGAGAACCATCTGCTCCCATTCAAACAATCCAGAGCATCCTGTATACGGGGCTTGGTGTATTGATCGGGGATGGTCCGCCGATTCAGAGTTCAATGTTCAACACACATTCTCACAGATTCATTCTTCTTATGCACAACCACAATGGGAGAAGCATATGGGCTCCTGGATTCTTGCATCACACCAGCCATGAGCATTTCCTTCAAGTGTCTTCTCACATCGTCTATGTCTGTAGGGGCTAGCGTCTAGACCTCTCTCGAAATGGCCATTCATCGTGCAGGCGAATGTGATGCTTTGCACCCTGGACACATCCCATGTCCCATTCTTTCAACGAAAACACTTGATCTCTCTGGGAAATTTTCTGGCTAATTCTAGTCTTCCATTCAGCTGGCAATGGGGAGTCACCAAAATCAAGCAAGTCGGGAGTCACTCTATCTGTCTTGTCAAGGTGCTTGTTGCTGGGCAACACTGCAGTGTCTGCACAGTGTACCATAGCAAGGATGCATCCTCTGTTCACCCGGATCCCCCGATCTGACACATTATGAATCTGGACCATCACTCGTCATGCATAGGCATGAGCACGAGCTGGCAAGATGCTGGGCTTAACCAATAATCCTTCCACCAATTTTCCATCACTGCGGCATCCAACATCAGTATTTTGTTCTTGACATCTTTGCGGAGCTGGACTTCCCCTTGAACGGTACACTGGGTGTTAGGGGCCAGTACCATTGAATCGGGATCCTTCTTCCACACGACCCCTATGGGTTCATCCTGGTCCACTTCCTTGGGGTTCTGCTGCAAATCATAGGCCCTTTTGATCAGAGAAGGAATTCTTAGGGTCCTCCCACTCCGTTGAACTTGTTTCTTGCAACAGAGTTGTGCCAGTCTCCCAAACATATGGGCGTTGGTCCCAATTAACAGAGAAACCCTATCATACAGTCCAGTAGGGGGACACACTAAGGCCAGTGTCTCGATTTGCTCCTCTACTGCAGTTACAGCTGCAGGAAATGACAACCAGAGGCAGACATATCCTAGGTAGGGATAAGACTTGTTGCTCAGCCCCCACACATGTAGGCCTTCCAGGGATTGTAAGGGCACAGCAGATAAGTGTTTGTCATACCAGTCCTTAAATACACTGGTCACTTGCGACCCACTGTCCAGCACAGCCCAAGTAGGAATGCCATTCACAGCCACGGTAGTCTCCATTGAAGGGCCTACTATTTTGGACCAGTCTAGAGGGACAGCAGCAGGGGCCTGGACAGATGGTTTAGCCACATAGGGATTTGAGTTACTACTTCTTGAACCCTCACTGCGGTCATTTTGGGCACTCCTCGACTGCTGATTCGTTCTCCGAAGCTCTCCTTGAAGCCTGTATACAACTTTATCTAGGTCTTTTGTGGACCCGCATTCTCTCTTCATGTGCCCATCCTTCCCACAATTATGGCAAAATATGTTTTCTGAGATTTGGGGTAGCCGAGGCATCACACTGGGAGCTGGGGCGGTGGTACTACCAACTGAAAACCTTGGTACCATCTCTGTCTGCTGTGTGGTGAGCATTTGGCAACATCTCATCAATTCTCTTACTTCCATAGTCAAGACATCGAGTTTCGAGCTGCTGTCAGCAGGAGATGACTGGGTGGACACCCCCACCCACATAGCAGATGCAGTTGGATAAGGGTCGGTGCCTGTACTTGCAGGAACGGCCTACATAAAGAGACTGTTTTTTGTTTCTCTGAACTCCCTCAGCAGTTCATCCCATGGCGGCACACACTCATTGGTCCCCACTTCGGAAGGGCCTTCAGATGCCATGATCACTTGGGCTGCGCTCACCCTAGAATTACAATCCCCCTCTTCATCTTCAACCTCCCGGAGTTCCTTTATCAGGTCACAATAGTCCAGTGGATTACCTCTTCTATCTGGGAGCCTTAATTGAAGGAGCTGCAATTTAGAATGCTTTGCATGTTGCAGTATGTGCCCCAACCTCACATGGTTTAAGTCACTGGCGGTTACCCCACCTTTTTGGTAAGCCTTCTGCAGCGCTCTTTCCAGACAAGTAACATATGCAGACAAACTTTCCCCTGGCTATTGTTTTGTACCTTGAAATTTCCACATCAAGTTCTCCCCTGACTCAGTGCTCCCAAAATTGCCTTTGAGTGCAGATAGGTACTTCTGGGCAGATGCATCAGGCTTTGTGGACCTCAGAAATTTAATGGCCTCTAGGGTGGGACCCCTCAAACTTTCTATGATCCTTTTCCATTTCTCAGCCTCCGCACACTGCCATTCAGGTACCAAAGGGGCAACACCATCTATCCAGGTCTCCCAATCATCCTCCCCTTGGGGGGTGGGGATGGTGCCGGAGAAGATTCTCAACCTTCAGTAAGAGTCGTGACTAATGGCAGGTACAGACATAGGAGTCAGCATTGGCATGGGCACAGAAGGAGGGACAATAACAGGTGCTGGAGCGGGAGGGGGTGTTGGGGGATGAACACCCCCAGGTGGCAGAAGTAGTTTCTTTAAATCCTTCACAGTTTTCCCTTCCTCCAGCAACAACTTAACAAATTTCTCTTCAGAAGTCACAGATAGTGGGGGGGGGGGGTCATTCTCCCCGGGATCTTTACTGTCTTTAGTTATCACTGTCCAGGCAGTGAAGGCTCCTTCGGGGGTGATAGCCCGTGGCACTTTGGAACTGTCTACTGGGTCCTTACACTCTACTAATGCCATGAAACTTTGGGTGAGCAGATTAGCCTGTTGACCCACCACCACAGGGTTTTGTAAACATTCAACTTTGGAAAGTACTTCCTCTACAGTGTTCTTATTGGTACCCAGGGGAATATTCAGGATAAGTATAGCATTTTGGGGGTCAATCTCCTGCCCAGTACACCACCTCACCAACTGGTTTACAGCCACTTCTGCTGGGGTAGCCATTTATTTTTAACAACAATTCGCAAATTTGGCCACTAGGGGATGCTAATCCCAGTGGTGAGCCTCCAAGATGTAAACCCTAGGTGGCGCTATCCCAAGGGCTACTACCCCTGCCTGCTGGCTAGTAGCAGGTTAAAGGGCCTGAGTTCTGAAACTGGTGCTTCCACCCGGAGGTCAGGGTTGGTAGTGGTCAAGCTAACCTGGGCATGGCCCTCTGGGACACTGTAACCCCCCTCTTTCCCCTCTAGTGACCTGAACACTGTACAATAATCACTTTCACAATACCCCTGGTACACCACACAAGTACCCACACTGTTTGCACTTACCACCAGGGCTGGTTCCTCTGGCTCGACCCTGGGGACCCCCTGTAAAACAAGGTTATGCATAGCAAATAGCAACAGTGCAGTACTTTGAGCACAAACTGGAACCACAGTCAGATTACATGCAGAAAAAGTTAGATCTGATTTATTCAGGGGACTTGAACAAGGAAGGGGCAAAATCAGGTTAATTAGCTTAAAGGTTTTATCAATCAAGCAGTTATCCATGCGCTTGGAGTCCCCCCACACAGTCACACCTCTGGGTACCCAGGTGGAGAAGAGATGAGCTAGCCAGGACTGTTACCTGGGGTTGCAGGTGGTTGGAGCCCTGTGATGGAAAACACAAAATGCACAGTACACAACATTTGTAATCCAGAGCCAGAGGGCTCAGTTCATAAAGGAAACAAAACAACAAGACAATCAGATGACACACTCAGATTAAGTTGTTGTTGCAGGGAGCTACCCTGGTATTTACTCACGATATCCAAGACTGGACACAGGCTGGACGAAAATCGAGACTGCAGTTGGTTGATCTGGAATGCCAGGAGAAGCAGGGCCCACACGAGTCGCAGAGGTGTCATTCCTGTTCAAGCGTGGAGCAGGGGGCTGATCCTCAGGCAGGTCTCTCGTGGATGGCTTCTCTGTGCAGTGGGTAGTCTGGCTGGGTCAGTCTGGCAAGGCCCAGACCACATGGAGACAAATTCAGATGCAGTCCGTTTTGGGCTGGATACAGCTTCCACCAGGCAGAACATAGTTCACACAGTGGGGAACTTACTCACAACCCACTAGCAGCTCATAGCACATTTACATGTACGGGAATTCTACTGTACCAGACAAACGCTCCCCGGTCACAATCGCAAAGTCTCTGCACACACTGGGAGCTTAGGGGTAGCTGGAACTCCTGACAGGCCGATCATATTCAGAAAAATCTTTGGTCTTCTTCAGGTTGAACCTGGCCCACTTCAGTAGCTTACTTTAGTCACACAAACTTGGATTTAGTCCAAATAAATTATCTTGTCTCCCTCTCAGGAGCAGTAGGCAGTCATGCAAGCCAAAAACTCTGCCCTTTCACAGTTTTCCCATGCGCATCCACTCAGGATTGCTGCCCAAAATGATTTCAGCTCCTCTTGTTTCACTTCCCAGCTCAGAACTAACTGAAAACTGCAAGCAACCTGGGACTTCCCCAAGATCCAAAAGATCTGGTTGGCTGACTTGGCTGTCAGTCAAAGCAAGAGCTCCCCCTTCAGTTGCAAAAAAGGTGCAAAAAGTTCAAACTACAGTTCCTACAGATTTTGAATTCAGACAGCTCCTGTAGTCTGGCTACATTTTAGGTCCCGTCAGTACTGTTTGGTCCAATTTGCATTCCAGGACCAAGATAGTGGAGACAAACCAAACAGTTCTTGCTACAAAGAAAGCAAAGTTAGACAAACTACAATATCATTATCACTCTAAATGATTTTCAGTAAATAGCTACATCTTTCAACAGCGCTCCCTCTCAGATTACTTAAACTGCAATTAGGCAGCTGTTAAAGAGGCAGTACACAGAGGCTATACAGGCTCTGGTAATCACATTTAAACTGCTAAAACACAGGACACCAGCTTGACAGTGAGCATTTAGTCAAGCTCAAGGAATACTTTTTGGGGACCCCCATTTGTAGGGGGTTTACATGTTAGTATAACTATATTGTTGTATTGACCTCAGAATTTAAAGGGCAAACTGTTTTTGTGTGTTTCAGGGGCAGACTGCATTGAAATGTTTGGCACAGTGATTATAAATTAGTATTTGCTGTACTGTTGAATTGTAATCAGGTTAAAGGGCAAACTGCTTTTGTTGATAGGGCAAACTTTGTTGGTTGGACAACTTTTACAAGGGGGTGAGGTATTGGGGAGCTGGGGGAACATGGACAGAATGGGTAAAGGAGGATAGGAGAGGACATGGGGGTGGTATTGGTATCCTTCAGCTGAAAATGAGGGGTACACTGGTGTGCAAATAGAGAGAGATGGGAACGGTGGTAGGTTGCAACAACTGCAGAGCGGCAATCTTTCTTAGTGTTGCATGGACAATGGGGGATGTTTGGTGTGCTGGCAAATAAGGCAGCTCAGGAATGAGGCCAGCAATTTACAAATGGAGCTAAGGAGGGGAATGCGGGCTGCAGTGGGGAACAACCCAACAACTGGGTAACTGAAGGGGGAGGACTAATCAAATCAAGTGGTGGGGAGAAGGAGCAGGAAAAGGGTGGCAGATGGGGTAATGAGGCAGGAGACCTAGTTCTGAGGACAAACATAGGCAGGAAAGGGTAGAATGGAAGAGGAGAGGGGAGAAGGGATCTAACAGACATAGAGTCAACAGCGGTGGGGTGGCTAGCAGTAGGAAGGAGGAAATAAGTGGCGGTGAAGGGAAATCAAAAAATCAGTTTACAGTACTGGCAGAAATGGGGGAGGGGATAGGGGAGTGCTCAGTGGAGGAACTGAAGATAGACCAGAGGAGAAAGAATGGGGGACAGGGGTTGGGGGGATATGGGGAGAGGGATAGGTCAAGTAAGGGGGGTTGTGGGGAAGGGGGCAGGAGGAAGAGGGGAGGTATGAGATGAGAAGGGTAGAGATGCATCAAGGAGAGGAGGCAGGTGGAGCCCTATGGAGAGGGGATGTAAAATCAGTGGGTAAAGGGTGGAGAGGGACCAGAGAGGGCATAGGGACTAGTGGTGAAAAGACAGGGGCAAAAAGGGAAACAGCTGTGCCGGAGGAGGAGGAATGGGAAGGAAGGGGACGGGATAAAGGGAGGCCAATGAGAATGGAACATGAAAACAAGGATAGGATCTTAGTGCTGCGAGACTCAATATTAAAAGGGGTCAGATGGGGTAGCAAAGGGGAGAGGCATAGTCGCATTAGGGTGGAGGCCTTGCCAGGAATGACAGTGGAAAGGGTGGGTCAATCTGTTCTGAAGTATGCTAGGAGGAGGAGGAGGAGGAGTAGGAAGAAACCTCACATAATTCTGCATTTGGGAACAAATGACCTGAAGGAAAACACGGTAGATGTAGTTCAGAGGAGGTTTGAGGAGCTGGGGATGATTTGTGAGGTGGCAGGAAGATCAATAGCTTTCTTGGAAGTACTTCCAGTACCCAGGGCAAGGAATGCAAGGAAAATGAGGATAGAACAATTTAACAAGTGGCTAAGAAACTGGTGTCAGTCAAAAGGATATGGGCTGGTGGGGGAAAGGGGAAGGACCTTTAGGCTACACTTAAGTGAGGAGGGAAGGCAGGTATTGAAACAGAGACTGGGAGAATACATAGCAAACATTAGGAATTTAAACTAGGACTGGGGGGTGGCAAGTGGTCAGGAGTTATGCAGGATCCACAAGAAGGGAAACCTAACAAGCTTACCACCCATACCAGCAGCAAGGGATTAAGGGAGAGTTCAAGAGGAGATGCTAGAAAGAGAAGACAGGGAGGTGGGGAAGGAAAGGGGTGGAGAGTGGTAACCTTGAACACTAGGAGCCTGGGGAACAAAGCGGTGGAGTTACAGGCACTCATGGCAGAGCGGGAGGTGGACATGGCGGCCATCACCGAAACATGGGCACCTCTTACCACAACTGGGACCTGGCAGTACCAGGGTATAGAATTCTTTGCAGGGAAGGGGGTGGTGCTGTATGTGAGAGAGGGACTGAAGTGTGTCCAGGAGGAGGGCAGTACAGAGTCATTATGGATGCAGCTCCAAGATTCCAAAAATAGGACTCTCAGGATGGGAGTGGTGTACAGGCCACCCTTTCAGACAGAAGTTAGGCAACTAGCAGGACAGATCAGAAGGACCTGTGGGAAGGGTAGCACAGTGATTGTGGGTAACTTCAGCCTGCCTGGAGTGAATTGGGGGTACCACAGCCACCACGAACAGAAGGGAGCAGGTACTTCTGGACGCCTTCCAGGACAGCTTCCTATTGCAAATGGTTAGCGAATCAACCAGGTTAGGGAACACCTTGGACCTCATGCTGACTAATAGGGAGTTTGTGAGGGAGCTGAGGGTGGAGGAACAGGTGGCGGGGAGTGACTATCAATCAGTGCGGTTCATGATAAATATGGTCAGGGAGGGAGTAGAAACAGGCACTAGGGTGTTAGACTTCAGGGGGCCGACTTCTAGAGAATGGGGGAAATAGTAAAGGAGTGCTGACTTCTAGAGAATGGGGGAAATAGTAAAAGGGTATCTGGCCAGAATACATCCAAATATGGACACTAATCAGAAGTGGGAGGTCATCAAACATGGGATTGCGGAGGCAAACGGAACCTGTACCAGGGTCCAGAGTAAGAGGGCTAGGGCCAAGAAACCTAGCTGGGTGAGCATGGAGGTCATGGAAGAAGTAAGGAAGAAAAGAGCTGCCTTTAGGAGGTTCAAAATAAACAGGGAGAGGGGAGGACAGAGAGGATTACCTGAAGGAGGCAAGGGAGGTGACAAGGGCAGTCAGAGCAGCCAAAGCATCTAGGGAACTCAGGCTGTCACAGGGCATTAAGGAGGGGGAGATGGACTTTTTCAAGTACATCTGGGAGAAAAGGAGTTGTAAGGACCTAATCGTAAGGATTAGGAGGGATGAGGAATGGGTGGAAACTGGGGCAGAACAGGCAGAAGCACTGAACGAATACCTCTTCTCTGTGTTTATGAAGGAGAAATGAGGGGATGTACACAAGAGGGGGTGGGTGGGTAGGCACGGGGGGATGTGACAGATGGGGAAATCACAGTGGGCTGAGTACTGGAGGGCTTGAGGGCACTGAGGGTGGACAAGGTGCCAGGGCCAGATGGCATACACCCCAGGGTGCTGAAGGAGCTGGCAGAAGTCCTGGCAGAGCCCTTGGCAGACCTGTTCAATGCCTCCCTGGACTCAAGGAGTGTACCTTAGGACTGGAAGATGGCACATGTGGTACCCCTCCATAAGAGCAGCCCCAAGGATGAACCAGGGAACTACAGACCGGTAAGCCTCACTTCCATCGTAGGTGAACTGATGGAGACAATTCTGAAGGAGAGGCTGGTTTCCCTGCTGGAGACTAATGGACTGCAGGATGACAAACAGCATGGGTTTGTCTCAGGCAGGTCCTGTCAGACCAACCTATTGGATTACTATGACTGGGTAACTAGGCAACTAGACATGGGCCATGCAGTAGATGTCCTGTATCTGGACTTCAGTAAGGCATTTGATTCGATGCTGCATGGGAGACTAGGAAGTAAGCTGGAAGGAACAGGGATGGGGCAAAGATGGTGAGATGGGTAGTGAACTGGCTGCAGGGGAGACAGCAGAAGGTGGTGGTGGAATGGGAACTCTCATCTCCAAGGTTGGTGACAAGCAGGGTATTGCAGAGATCTGTGCTGGGGCCAGTGTTGTTTGGGATATTCATAGCAGACATCTCGATATACATCAAGTGCAATATCAATCTGTTTGCAGATGACACCAAGATGGGAGCAGTAGTAGATGACTTAGGAGGGTTGCAGGGGTTGCAAGATCAGTCAAAACTGGAGACCTGGTCAGACACTTGGCAGCTGGGGTTTAATGCCAAAAAGTACAAGGTGCTACATTGTGGTGTGAAAAACCCAAGTAGGAGCTACCAGTTTGGGGGGGGCGGCAGTTAGCCACGACAGAGGAGGAGAGGATCTGGGAGGATCATAACAAGCTCAATGAATAACTCAGCACAGTGTAGGAAGGCAGTTGCAAAGGCCAACAGGATGCTAGGTTTTATTGCCAGGGGTTTCTCCTCCATGAAGGGTGAGGTGATACTGCCACTATATAGGTCACTGGTTAGGCCACATGTGGTGTACAGCATGCAGTACTGGTGCCTGTACCAAAAGGACATTAGGTTACTGGAAGGGGTGCAGCGCAGGGCAACAAAGATGATCCAGGGGCTAGGGGACATACCCTATGAGACAAGGCTGAGGGAACTGAACATGTACTCCCTGGAGGAGAAGAGGGACAGGGGAGATATGATTGAAACCTTCAAGTACATGAAGGGGATAGACACGGAAGGGCTTTTCAAGTTGGGGAGGGGAACAGACACTCAATGCCATGATCCGAGATTGTATGGGGGAAGATTCAGGAGGGAAATGAGAAGTCACTTTTTTATGGAGAGGGTGGTGTCTGGGTGGAATGCATTGCCTGTGGAAGTGGTGTCCTGTAGAATAGTGGGCTGTTTCAAAAGGGAATGGGACAGGACAAGAGGGAGGGTCATGGGTGGGGGGAGGGGCAGTTGCAGTATAAGGGCTGCTAGCTGCACAATCGAGCAGACTTGATAGACCATTAGGTCCTTTATCTGCTTGCAATTTCATATCTTCGTATATGTAAGGTTACAGGAGATCAGTCAGGTAACCTAGGCTAAGCCCATGTAAGGCCTTCTATGTTAGTAATACTACTTCAAAGGAGATACCCAACTCAACCGGCAGTCAATGCAGTTCATGCAGCACTGGGGAGATATAGCTAGACCTCAAAAGGTCAGTTAGTAGCCTAGCAGCTGTGTTCTGTTCTATCTGCAGGTGCCACAGCATACCTCCACTGACCCCTAGGTATAGAGCAATACAGTAGTTGAGCCTCGAGGTGTGCACCACTGTGGCCAGAGCATCAGGAGTATAATTTAATTCAGAAGATGATCCTTATATGGTAGAAACTATTCCAACTGACTGCCACCACCTGAGCCTCAAAAGTCAGCCCCTCATTCAGGATGACTCCCAGATTTCTCACCTTGGCAAAACAGCCACTAGTCTAGAAAAGCCAAGTCGAATCCCCCCCCCCCCCCGTGCTGCTGCAACTCTCCTGTTACGACCCAGCTCAGCCACCTGTGCTTCAGACTTATCAGGGTTGAGTCTCAGCCAGTCCGATGACATCCGGCCTTGGATCTTGGCCAGGCACTTATTAAACACATCGACCAAGCCAGGCATCCCAGGTACAAAAGACAGGTAGAGCTGGTTATCATCTGCATAGCAGTGAAACCCAACTCCATACTGTCTAATGATCCTTCCCAGGGGCAGCACGTACACTGCGAACAACACAGTGACAGGACCGAGCCTTGAGGTACCCCACAAGGCAGAAATAGGAACACCGGATAATCCCAGCAAACACCAGGCCCAGTTGCTTGACACAGCTCACTAGTAGCCATGTCAGGCCTGGATCCAGTTTGCAAAATGTTGGCTGCAGTTCCAAAATAACCTCTCCCAGCTCATCCAGTGTCACTGGCCTAAACTCTCCCCAAGACCACGGAATGCCATTGTGTCTCATTTTCCCAACCCTGTTGGGCTGTAACGGCCCACTCTGTGAGATCTCAGCCTGAACAGAGGACATCCTATTTGAAAAGAACTGAGCAAACTCCTTGCATTTCTCAGATGAAACAGCCTTCATAGGCTCCAGGCAGGCCAGATGAAGAAGCCCATCTACAGTCCAGAAAAGATGAGCTGGTCAGTTCCTTCCAGTAGCAATCTACGTGGACAGAAATTCTCCCTTCTTAAAAGTGTTTGCTCTTTGATACTCACCACAGTGAGCAATCAAAGCCAGTCTGCCCTCTTGAGCCCTGGAGCTCCTCTAATAATGCCCCAACCTCCACCTTTTTATTTTCACCTCCCTCAGGTCAATGTCATACCAAGGGGGCACCACAATGTCAAGGACCAACCCAACAGCTCTATTATAACCCACCACAGCTTCCTCTGGACTCATGGTGCATCCTGCCAACATGTCTGAGATGTCCAGCACCGTCAGAAGTCCCTCTAGCAAAAGCCCTTGCAAAGGGCAGAACTGCATAACCTCCAAAGGGCTGGATTAGAGAAGAGGGCTCTGAAAGTGAATATGACGGCACAATGATCCAACCAACTGACCAGATCAATCCTGAGATCTTCTACCTTGACCTCAAAGAGAATATTAAGTCCAAGGCATGAACACGTTGGTGGGTCACAGAAGCAACTGCTTGTGCAAGGCTCAGGGAATCCATTCACCGGAAGAAATCTTGTTGAAAATGTAAGAGTTTGTTGTCAGCCCAGGCATTGAAATCACCCAGAATCAAACATTTTAAAGTCACTCCAACAACCTGTCAATGATAAAGTCTGTGATTTCCAGCAGAAAATCCCTCTTGTGTCCCAGGGGCCAGTAAACGACCCCATGCAGTCACGCATTCAAATGATGAGGTATCTCCCACTGGGTGCACCATGAAGTTCAGCTCATATTTAAAACAGATGCCCTCCATGGTCCTTCATCAGGCAGTGCACCACAGAGAACCCAGCTGGGACATCTGCCTCCAGTATCAGTCCAGCATCGTCACCAAGCCACATCCACATGAAACAAGCCAGATCGCCAGGGAATACATGTTGAGCTCCCTCAGTGTTTCCTCATATGGCATGTCCCTCAGGCCTAGGATCATTTTTGTCACCCTACGCTGTACCCCTTACAGTAGATGTATGTCTTTCTTTAAATATGGGTGCCAGAACTGCACACTGTACTGTTAAGTGTGGTCTCACCAGTGACCTGTACAATGGCAGAATGACTTCCTTCCTTCGAGAAGTGATCCCTCTGGCAATTAACCCCAGCATTTTATTACCTTTAGTTGTCACCTTCCTGCACTGTGAAGAATGATTCATGTCCCCTGTAATTAGTACACTTAGATCTTTCTCCTCCACTGAAGTGGATAACTGCATTCCCCCCAGCCAGCATCCATACCTAGGGTTTCTGACTCCCAAGTGCATGACCTTGTACTTCTTAGCGTTAAATCTCATCTGCCAACTGTCAGACCAGCCTTCAAGTTTTGCCAGATCATCTTGCAGAACCTGTCTCCCCTCCTCACTGTCCACCACCCCACCAATCTTAGTGTCATCAGCGAGCAGACTTATTTTACTCTTGATCCCGTCTGTTATGTCTTCAATGAAAACATTGAATAACACTGGCCCGAGTACTGTGCCTTGTGGGACCCCACTGGTGACAGCTCGGGGAGATGAGAGCTCCCCCCTAACACTTACCCTCTGTTGCTTATCCTGTAGCCATCTCCTAACCCATCCTACCAACTTCTCTCCAGCTTCCAGGGCCCTCAGTTTACTGATCAACCTCCCATGAGGCACCGAGTCAAAGGCCTTGCTAAAGTCCAAATAAAAGACATCCACCGCATGGCCCTTATCAAGTGCCTTTGTCACCAATCATAAAAGTCAATCAGGTTGGTCTGGCAGAATCTACCTGCAACAAATCCATGTTGCCTATCATCCTGGAGCCCATTCTCCTCCATAAGGATCACCAATCTCTCCTTAAGAATAGACTACATTAGCTTCCCTACAATGGAGGTAAGGCTGACCGGCCTGTACTTACCTGACTTGTCCCTGGGCCCACTCTTATGGAGGGGCACCAGATGTGCCATCCTCCAGTCCTGAAGCACACATTCTGTTTCTAGAGAGGTGTTGAACAGGTCTGCCAGGGGCTCCATCAGGACCCTTACCAACTCCCTCAGGACTCTTGGATACACACCGTCCAGTCCCGGAGCCTTATCAACCCTCAAGGACTTAAGGCCCTCCAGCGCCCTATCCACTGGGATTACCCCATCCGTAACCCCCTCCCCTCCTGTGCCGACCCTACTCTTCTTTTGCAGCATAGGCCCATCTTTCTATTTGGAAAACACTGAACAGAAGTACTCATTGAGTACCTCTGCCTGATCCCCCCCCCACTTCTGCCCACCATCTATCTGTTTTGATCCTGACTATTTATATAGATATATTTATATAGATATGTCAGCTGTCAGGCTGAGAGCTGTTGCACAAGCTGTTCCACACATCCAGCACAATTTTATCGCATAGAAGACTTTCTAATGAGCAAAAGGAAAAGGAAAAATACACCAGAAATAAAATGTTGCAACTAAGTAGATCTTAAAATGTTTATTATTTTCCCGTCTCCATGTTTTGTCTCCACTAGCTCTTTAAACTTAATGCCATGCACACCCGACTCACTCCAAAATAATAAATGATAGAAACTTTAATAACATACATAATAATCAGAAAGGAAAAATATAAATGTGGTGTAGAGCAGGTACAGCGATTTGATGAAAAATGTCCACAAATCCCCCTCTGAAACAAACTCCAGGCCACAGTCAAAACAGATGAATTTGAGAAAATAATAGGCAGCCAGACCATGCAATTTGTCAGTCACACATGGGTTTCAAATATAAATTGTCCTTAATCTCTTATCTCTTACCTAGGAGGAAAGTTCCCAGTTTCTCAAATCTCCACCCGCTGTCATTGGGTGGAACGAGGGATCACAGTAATAAAACTTGCAAACACAAGTAGAGTAAACTGTTCCTTGGCACAGGTGACTAAGCAGGCATAGCAGAGTCCACCATTAAATAAATCATGATAAACTCAGTTCAGATGCCATACCTTTCAGGCTGATCACAACAAGTACAAGGTGGGCTCTTCTCTGCATCCCTGTATTCCCTAGGCCTCTCTCAACCACCTTCGAACAGTTCAAACATCCCCTGGTCAATACAGCGTCCCAACTCCAGCAAAGAGTGCCTTATTACAACAAAACTCAGGAGGTGTGCACTAGTCCCTTCACAAAAGAAAGGGCCCTACGAGAGCTTGATAAGCTCAGGGTGGGCAAGGCAATGGGATCTGATGGCATACATCCTAGGGTACTAAAGGAGCTAAGGGTGGAACTAGCAGAGCCATTATCAGAATGGTTTAGTGAGTCTCTGAGCACAGGAGGGGTCACAGAAGACTGGAGAAGGGCTCACATGATTCCACTCCACAAGACTGGTAGCAGGGAGGAGGCAGGGAACTACAGACCAGTCAGGCTTACCTCAGTAGTGGGCAAGATTATGGAGGCACTTCTTAAGGAAAGGATAGTGCAACACCTGGAATCCATAGGAGCACAGGATCCAAGACAGCATGGATTTACAACAGGAAGGTCCTGTCAAACTAATTTCATAGAGTTCTTTGATTGAGTAACTAGTGTGGTAGATGAAGGGGGAGCAGTTGATGCCACCTACCTTGACTTCAGCAAAGATTTCGATACTGTTCCACATAGAAGATTGATTAATAAGCTGGGTAGGCACGGGATGGGTCAGAAGTTGGTCAACTGGGTGGCAAACTGGTTGTAAATGGTATGCAGTCAGAAGAGATGCAAGCCACAAGTGGGGTACCTCAGGGATCAGTCCTGGGGCCAGTCATCTTCAATATCTTCATCAGTGACATTGCAGATGGACTGGAGTGTAAGGTTTGTCTGTTTACAGATGACACCAAGATCTGCAATTGAGTAGATGATCCAGATGGGCTGGGCAAAATGAGAAGAGATCTGGATAAACTTGTAAAATGGTCGGAAGAATGGCAACTGGGGTTTAATGCAAAGAAGTGCAAGATCATGCACATAGGGAAGAGAAATCCCGAAGCCACCTATAGGTTGGGTGGGGAGTTGCTGGCAGTCACAAGGGAAGAATGAGACAAGGGCATCATCATCATCACAGATGACCTGAATTCATCCAGGCAGACCACTAAAGCAGTAGGTAAGGCTAGGGGGATGTTGGGGTGTATTAGTAGGGGTATTACAAGTTGTAAGAGGGAGGTAATAATCCCTCTTTACAAGACACTGGTTAGGCACCATCTGGAGTACTGCATGCAGTACTGGAGGCCACACCTTCACAAGAACATTAACCAAATTGAGGCAGTCCAGAGAAAGGCAACCAAAATGGTGCAGGGACCCCATCAGAAAACATGAGAACAGATTAACAGAACTCAATATGTATACCCTGGAGCAAAGGAGGGAGAGAGGTGATATGACTGAAACATTCAAACACCTTAAGGGCATTAACAAGGTGAAAAAGTCTAACATGTTTCAATATAAAAAAAATAGCAGGACAAGAGGACACAGCACGAGGTTAGAGGGAGACTGATTAAGGGGTAAAGTGAGGAAGTTCTTTTTCACAGAAAGGGTGGTGGATGCATGGAATGGCCTATCTTAGGAAGTGGTGGATATGAATACAGTGCAGGGCTTCAAACTGGCATGGGATAGGCATAAGGGAGCAATACAAATAAGTATGAATAGATAGGCCATTGAGAGAGCAAATGCCGATGGCACACTCATAAGGTAGAAAAAGAAATGGGCAGACTGGATGGGCCTTGTGGTCCTCATCTGCCATCAACTTCTATTTTTCTATGTTCTCTGCCAGGGGCATCCATGCCAAGCACAAGGATGTCTCCTAATAAACCCCATTGCTTCCTTTCATCTCCAAACGAAGCCCCTAACCCCCATAGCTCACTCCGACTCCACAGGAACCTCTTGGGCACTTCCACCAAACAAAAGGAGGTGGAGGATGCAGTGACTGCAGACGTGATAACTCGCAGCTGCTTAAGTAAGCAACAACACACTCCAGGATGTGGTTTAGTCTGGATAAACGCATGCCTAGGGGTGTAGTGCAGCCTGCCGGCCTTGTGCCTTATTGCCCCTAAACATTTGTTTATCCAGACTAAACTACAACCTGGAATGTGTCATTGCACTTATAAAATAGATATGTTGAGAAAAATGAAGACACAGCTAAATAATATAAATTTGCAAGGAAAAAACTGAAATTTATTGAAGATATTGCTATGCAAGAAAAACAATAGTCCCTAACTTGGATAACTTTTTGGTGGGTAAAACAACAAAACACAGTTTAACTCATGTGTGGTACTGTTTTTTCACATCATCAGCTGACAGGTTTACATCTTTTTGTGTTTGGGAAGTTTGAAGTTGATGAAACTGACGGTGGCACGAGTGAAGTTGCAGTTGGTGAGATGAAATGGTTTAGTGAAGGTTGCAGTCTTTTGTTCAGTTGCATTGTTAGTCTGTCCAGGTAGTGGCAGTGTTGCATCATTGATAGGTGGTAACAGGCATGCTAGATTGCTTGGTGGAGGTACTGGCAGGCTTGGCAGGATTGGTGGCAAGCATGGTCGTAGTAGCAACATTGCTTGAAGTGGTGGCAGTGGTGGTAGGTCCTTTGAGCAACACTTTTTTTCTTCACTGGTAGGTTGTACTGTTTGTGGTATGAATATTTCTTTTTTACTCCTGAAAGTATTCCACTCCATGCTCATCTGCCCACAGTGCTTGTGGAGCAATAGCTGTGGAGGCTGACTTCGCACTTGTGGCCAGTTACAGCCATGATTTTTCTGGCCTCTAAGCTGGCTTGTGATAGCAGTTGTACTGCTGTAGATCTCAGGGGATGGTTGGTATATCTTTTGGAGAGCTGTGAGTCTGCACTCAGCCTCTGTATCATGTTGGATAGGCAGTTAATCCACATTGGCTCGCTCATGTACCAGGTGGGAATAGTATCTTGGAAGTGCTGTGGCAGCCTTTTGAGGTGGCAGTACAGAGCTAGACCATCTGCAGGCAATTTGGATATATATTTCAGAAATGCTTTTACACAGCAGTCCAGGTTTTCAGGTATTTCAAACATGCAACCTCTGTTCTCATATCTATTTTTTTCTTGAAAGTCATTGTGGCTTTTAGTGTGTTCGTTGTAACACAGTGTAATAAATCTCCATCCAGTGTCCTCTGTACATATATGAGATTGTGGTTTCAGATCCCTCATGCCTTCCCTTCCTCTGCAGGCAAAATTAAGCTGGCTCTCCACCCTCACCCCTCTGACAAGCAATGCTGCTGTGCTAGTTGCAAGTGCTTGTGATGATGATCATAGGTTCTGTAAGTGTGACTCTGCCAGGGGAGGGTGATGTCCTGCATAATCTTTTGGACATTTTCTGTGCTGCTTTAGTACAGATACAAACACATTGTTGCTGCTAGTGAACACAGGGTCAGTGATAATATTTATTCCTCTCCCAAAACATTGGTAGGATTTGTGTATCTGTTCAGGCTGGCCTAGAGCATGGTAAAACTTGCTACGGAGTACTCTGAGCCAGCCGTGGTATGCACTTCAGCATAGAATGACTGAAGGGCTGGATTTAAACCTTTAATGGAAACTATCTTAAAGTTTATTGTTTGGTTTCTATGTCTGAGCCAATCAATGAAGCCTGCCACTGCCCAATCAGTTGTCTTTTTGGTGTTTATTTTCTTGCTTTTCACCTTCAATTCTGGCTAGTTGTGAGGGAGTGAGGATGAGGTGCCTTTTACTCACCACCGGCGCAGAGGCAGGCTCCATATAGTGTTCATTTTTATTTGAAGCTGGAGCTCCCTATATGTCATTCTCACCTTCCTCGAGTAATCACTGAATTTCAGATTACGCAAAAATGTTTTAAAATGTACAGGAATGCAGTTGGACACTATTGTTTTAGGCTTCTGTGTTTTTTGTGTCACTCATTACTGACATGAAGAAAATGGCAGGGTTTTCAAACTCGTGCCAGACTGGCACAGAAATAGCTGGTGTATAGCAGTCAATGAGTGACAGATCTTGTTTTTAGTGTGGTACAGTGCAAATAAAAGACGTACTGTAGGTACAGACATTGTTCAGCCAGTAGGAGCATTTTATTTCCCTGATCCTAATGCAAGACACAGACTTAAGGAAGTTGTATGATAGTATTTAACAGTGTTTTCAATGAAGGAACAAAAGTTTGCAGCAAAAGACCTGCTGTTATAAAACCCCTGCTCACACCACACCACATTTTACGTCTCTTAAAACAAAAACTAACAACTCCTGCCATGATCTCACTAAAACATTATTCTATGAAACCCTACCACTACATTAAGTAAAATGGCAGAAAATGCAATAAAAACTGCAAAACAAACACCCTCCCAGGAGTGTTACAGTCCATTTTTTTGGGAACTCTATAAACGGTCTACAAACAGAGCTCACAGAGGCCAACCCAGCCCGGCAGCCATCTTGAACAGGTATAGGACAAATAAAGACTATGGGCTAGATATTCAAAACGGTTGCGCATGGCGCAACAGTGTTGCGCCATGCACAACCCACTGATGTGCCCTGGCATGATATTCAAAAGGGAAAAGTGCGCTGCACAAATCCCGATGCGCCGGAGCTCATCAGTAATGTATGCAGGCCCAGGTAGGGGGGGTGTGCCCATGCATAACCTACACAGCCAGATATTCAGCCCGGGATGTGCAGAGCCATGCATGCGCAACCCCTACTTGCACTTGCACAAAGTTAAGCCAAAAAAAATAGGAACAAATGATGGCCACCCACAGGTGAGCTGCCGCATGCAGGGCGCAACACGGCAGCTGCCACCTGTGGGTGGCCACCTGAGTTCCTGCCACACCTAGTGGCATCCTCCCATGCCCCATTGTGTGCATCTGTGTATAAAACCCCCTCCAATATCCCTGGTGGTCTAGTGGACCGAGTGCTGCCCGATCGCGGGCATCTGGTTAAATAAACCCCCCCGTCCTATATCCCTGGTGGTCCAGTGGACCGCTATGTTCCCGAGTGCGGGCATTTGTCTACTAAACAAAGCTTTGTCCAATATCCCTGGTGGTCCAGTGGACCGCTATGTGCTCGATCGCAGGTATCGGTATAATAAAACCCCCCGTCCAATATCCCTGGTGGTCCAGTGGACCGATCGCGGGCATCTGTTTAAATCACCCCCCCGCCAAAATCCCTGGTGGTCCAGTGGACCGATTGTGGGCATCTGTGTAACTCACCCCCCCCGCCAATATCCCTGGTGGTCCAGTGGACCGCACTCTGCCCGATCGCGGGCATCTGTAAAACATAAAAGACGACCTATTACCCTGGTGGTCTAGTGTATCCCCCTCCCCACCTGCCCACTGAGCCCCACCACTGCTCCCCCAGTCAGCGGTGGCGGCAGCACCCCACCGCCTGCCGCCCCACCACCTGCCGACTGACAGCTCGGTGGGCTGCATGCCAGTGGTTCTGGCGTGAGCCAATAGGCGTGCAACCCATACCGTACTATACATTCAGATATGTGATGATTCATTCACATATCTGGACTGTGAAATATGGTATGGGCTGCGCCCGATATACGCTGTGAACGTAAATGCAACTACCGAAGCCGACAGTCGGCGGGGCTGCAGGGCAGCAGGCGGATGGGTACTGCAGCCCACCGGCTGACCGGGGGATTGGGGTGGTGGGGCCCAGTGGGCGGTGGGGAGGGGTACACTAGACCACCAGGGTGATAGGTAATTTTTATGTTTTACAGATGCCTGCGATCGGGCAGAGTGCAGTCCACTGGACCACCAGGGATATTGGCGGGGGGGTGATTTACACAGATGCCCACGATCGGGCAGCGATCGGTCCACTGGACCACCAGGGATATTGTCGGGGGGAAGGTGATTTACACAGATGCCCGTGTTCGGGCAGTGATCGGTCCACTGGACCACCAGGGATATTGGACGGGGGGTGGTTTATTATACCGATGCTCACGATCGGGCACATAGCGGTCCACTGGACCACCAGGGATATTGGACAAGGCTTTGTTTTGTAGACAAATGCTCGCAATCTGGAACATAGCAGTCCACTGGACCACCAGGGATATAGGACGGGGAGGGGGTTATTTAACCAGATTACCACGATCTGGCAGCATTCGGTCCTCTGGACCACCAGGGATATTAGATGATGATTTTTTTAAACAAATGCCCATGATCGGGCTGCAGGGGGTGTCGGTCCCCGACGGCTGCTGCCTGGCAGGGCGCCAGGCGCAAGTCGTTGGGGATCGGCGCACCTGCATGCTAATGGGATGCAAATGGGGCCATAATGACATGCAAATGGCCCCATGTGCGCCTTTTGTGACAAATTATGGCTCCATTTGCATGTCCCCTTTTGAATATCGCAGGTGCTGTGCATGGCGCAATGGCACTTGCACTAGCGCATCTCCATGCTCCACTCTGGCCACTTGCGCTGGTGCAGTGCCACTGCGCCATGCACAGTGGGGGTGGCCAGGGTGCGATATTCAAAGCTGCTGAGCCATAGTGCAGCTCCGTTGAATATTGCCCAGGCCACACCCCTGCGCAACCGAGTTGAGCTGCACCCAGGCTTGCGCCACAGCCTGGCGCGGTTTGAATATCTGGGCCTATGGGTGGTATTTTCAAAAGTGCTCAAAAATGATGCACTTGTGTCAAGATACACACATCTGTGTCATGCACTTGTGACATATAAATGCACAGTATTGTCACAGCTGCATCAAACTGACATTTGTACTTGTGTCACAATTGTGGCATGTTTGTGATATATTTGCAGCAGATTTGTGTCACTTTTGCATCACTGATCTGTACATGAGTGTAGGCAAAGTATTATTTGGCACAACCATCTTCTGATTGTAGCACAGCTTTCTACCGCAGACACAGCTGTAGTTTGCAGTACAAAACTGATGCAACTTGTTGTTGCGTCTGTCGCAACTCTATGAAAATACAGGCCTCTGAGTCCACCCATTCTGCCCTATTGTTCCTTTCTAGATTTCCTCAATATGTTTGAATCGTTCTGAGCCCCGCTCTCCTTTTGGCTTTTGATTACCCCCTTTTACATATCCCTGTAGGTTAAGTTAATTTTTTTCAGTGGAAGTCAAAAACTTCCACAGCTCCAAGTTTGGAAGTCATTTCAGTTTTTTTTTAATTCAAAATACTTCCCTGGTCCCAAATTTTGGAAGTCAGATATTACTGACAAAAACAGTTTTTGTTCTGAAAAGTCAACCACTTATGGCTTCCATGCCTTCAAAATTGTAAGCCACCTAATTTTCTTTTCTTTTTTTTCCCCCATTTGAAAGTCAAATACTTCCTTCCCCTTAAAGAGCTAGTTTACTGCCTGGAATTGATAGTACTTTTCAGATGGAGTCAACTATCACTTCTTATATCTAAAGTATTTTGCCCTTTCTGCTTGCTAATTAGAAGAATTTTCCATGTGTCAGTACTGGGCTTATGTGTGGAGCAGCACTCTGAAGGCAAAAAAAGTTATGTTCCTCCCTCTACACCATCAGAAATGTGACCAAACGAGGTAGGCACCACAACCCTTGCAGCCTGAGCTGTGACTTTCACAAGTTACCAATCAAAATGCTGGAAATTGTGACATCACTGGTAACCAAGAAAAGCCAATCCCTGTTGCTTCATGTGAAAGAGCATAATCTGGCAGTGAGAAATGGGTCTCCTTAGTTACTAGTGATGTCACAGTCAGTGTGATCTCAGTGTTGATGATGTAGTGGAAGGAACAGAACTGACTTTTTTTGCCTCCAGACAGAGTGCTGTTCCACACATCACTCCAGTACCACCAGTTGGAAAATCTTCTAATTAGCAAACAGAAAAGAAAAAAAAATACTTCAGATATAAGAAGCGATAGCTGACTACACCTTAAAGTTACTATTAATTCCAGGCAGTACACTAGCTCTTTGACTGTGGAAGTTTCTATTTTATGTCTGGATGTCAGGATACTTCCAAAATGCAGTTAACTGAAAATGTCATATCTATTGGGTTTTGAACCCTGAGATAGTCTGAGTATTAATCACATTACTGGGCCATGTGTTCCACCTATCCACCACTTTCTCTGCAATCATGTATTTCCTTATAGATCAGCTGACACCTTCAGGACAAGTTTAACAAAACGTAATATTTAGACCCAGTTCAGCTTATATTTCACATTAGTTCTGTATTCCCCCTCACCATTACTTATTACTGAGGTCATTTGCATGAACACAGGATCTTTGCTCTTGAAGATTTCATCCATTCCCTTTGCTGTCTCCCTACCTGAGGTCATAATGCACTGTTTGTGATATCACACTTACTCCCAAGGCAACAAATTGTGATGTCACAACAGAGTATTATGTTTTCAAGTAGGGAGTAAGCTATAGAGGCAGATGAACTGTAAGGGATAAATATCATGTATTCATGCACTACTCAGTAAAAAATAATGAGAAGGAGAACTCTATAGAATGTATACTGAATGTAAGCTGAGGTCCACCTAAATATTATGTTTTTCAAAGTTTTCCTTGAGGCATCAGCAGCTCTTTAAGCCTTTCTTGAAGTCCCCCTCCATCCCCGCTGGTTTGAGTTTGTGGCCCCTGGTGACCATGTTGATTCTTAAAAGCAACATCATTTGTTGGTCTCCATATTTTTTTTTAACAGTAATGTTTTTTTTTCTGGCAAAAATATCAAGATACTCATTTTTCATTTTGTCTTCTTTCATTCTGGAACCAAGATAGGGGATTTTGAAGCTTTCACAAGTTTCTACTCAAGTACCATGCCTGCCATGAAACAGTTAAATATCTTGGTACAGAACTGTGCTGTTTACCATCAAAAACATGTGGCAACACCATCCAAGTACATCTCCATTACAAATCTAACATGTCCATTCGACAGGTAACCTCAGCATAAAGATTTTTAAAAATTGCAAGTGGCGGCCATCTTTTGTGACGTGAGTCAATAATCACAAATGCAGCCATAAAAGCTGTTTAAAAATGTCTGAGAAAACTGAAAATATACTTACGGTGAATCAAAGGATGTCAGAAATAAAAGTTTGCTACAAAAAAATTATATGATGACATTTGCTGACAAACAAATACTGCCACTTTAATTTAAAATATGTGAGGAGTCCACCCTGTTGTGTCCCTGCATATATTTGTACATTGCTATCATAACCACTTCTCTCTCCTATCCTCTAGTGAGTACATGTGAATAAAGCTGAGCTGTGGTCCTCAATAGCAGCTGGACTTTGTTCTTCTTCTTACAATTTCTATAGCTGGTGTGGGCCTGGCTTGCTCCAGTATCTCTTCCCAGGTAACAGCAAGGAATTATGCTACTAGGAGAGTGGAATTTCAGATCACACTGCAAACATGATCCGTTTACTGCTCTTGCTTCTTGTCAGTCAGTGAATTCATTTTAAAATCCTTATATTGTCTGGGTCTTTCCAAGACCTGTGTCTTTTCTAACTTATGGAGCTTCTCTTTGTGATTCTTGCCTGTTCTTTGTATGTCTACGAGGCAGGACATCTGGTCTTTCATGTATCTGGTTTAGTGTCCTGACACAAGAGATTTGCCTCTAGTACCTCCAACCAGTGAAACTCCTCTCATGCTCCATCAGGACTGTGGTCTCTGTCTCCCTCTTTCTCTCTCTCTCTCTCTCTCTATCTACCGCCCCCTCTCTCATGCCTAAAAAAAATGTGAAAGCCTGTATATTGTATTTGCTCCAGATAACAGCTGAAGTGTCCTGATAAGACCTTTGAAAAAGCATAGGTGGACTACTCAAAATGTTAGGCACCTTACTTCTTTTTATATCACAGTTTTGTATCACTCACTGCCAGCAGGGCTCAGTGACAGTAGTACCAACCATTGGTGCTTCACCCAGCCCAATGTTGTCAGGAATCATGCTGCATGACAGTGAGGGCTTCAGTTTTTGTATTTTTCTCCCATTGTGTTTTTGGTCCCTGAAACCTCACCCCCTGAGGATGCCAGCATGAAGGACAAGAATCCAGGTTGTGGACATGCTGGCACATGTCTCGGCTAAGCACTTAATGGCATCCTCCCCACACCACACCATGAGTCCCATGCCACCATCCATGCATCCACAGGATGCGGTAATGGGGTGGTGTGACAGTGGGATGCTCAAATTTCCTCCCCAGCCATCCCTTGATGACCCAGGCTTGTTTCTGAACCCAGGACACCAGCGTTACAGGTGGTAGCATTACCGATGCGTCAATGGGCTGACATAGGCACTTTACCTAACGAGAGATGGTGTGCTTCTTGTTTTAAAATTCACCTCATATCCTAATAAAGTTGCCTGCTCCATGCTGCAAAGTTGCACCATGGATTCTGTTCAGCTGCTAAGCTAAGACATTTCCAGGAAGGAGTGGTGAGTGTAAGAGAGCTTCTCTGATTGCTGTTCCTTAGTCCTAGCAACCAGGTTCGAGTGTGGCTGGTTTTTGTGGACACTATAATTTAACATGATCAGACTCTAGTGTTACTTCTTGTTTGAAATCCTTGTCATGGAAATCCCATTAAATATGATATGGCTCTGGTATAGAACTACAGAACTATGAGTCTCATTCTGCTGTTACATAAAAGGCCAAGATTGTTTATCCTTACTTGAGTACTGTATATGCACTGCAAAACATTTTGTAATGATTTATGAAATTGGGTATACAGATAAATAGTTGTCAAGAACAGGAAGCCAGTTGACACTGCCCTCTCCAAAGTACAATATGTGTATTTTATCCCCCAAATATGGTTGGAAAATTAAGCCAGAGGCTCCTTTCTAATGGGCACTATTATGGCGATTTACAGAGAAAGACTTCCAGCTCTGCCCTCTCCCTCAGCACATCATGCAGGAGGGTAGAGTAACCATCTTTGCCAACATTTTTTTTTTAATTTATTCTTTTTACCTCCCCCAGCAACAGTTACCATCTGCCTTGAACTGCAGCCACCACGCCCCTTAACTGCCTTTGTCCCACAGAGTCCTCCTTACCTGCCTCTCAGTTGACCCCTGAGGTGTGGAGCCTTCAATGGTCCTGATTCAGTGCAGAGGCTATTGTGCTGAGCAGGCAGACTGGTGACGCAGGATCCAGGCATGATGCCAAAGTGCTATCCTGTGGTGTTGGGAGGTATTTTTTCCCTTTTCGTCCACCCATGAGATGCTAGCTGTGAACATGCATACAGTGGGTTTCAGCAGCCCATTTGAAGCCTTTCCATCTGTTCCCCACAGCATGGCTCCATCTGTGGGCCAGCTAGAGGTGCTCCTGCAATGGGATTCAGTCAGCCTCATACCCCAACAACAAATCATGCTTCTTTTGTTCAGAATGCTAGTGCACCTGATGAAGGGATCTGTGTGGCCCTTTGTAGAAGACATCTGTTGATCCAATAAAAGGTATCAAACAATCCAGCGACTCCTATTTTCAAGGACCAATATGACTACAATCTCTTTCTCTCTTTACTACCCCAAGGTAGCGAGTGTCTAGAGGGAAGCTCAAACCTCTTTCCTCTGCCAGCCTGATAGCATCCAGGACTTATTCCAAGTACCAGTCACAGGTGTCATGAGTGACAGCCCTGCCACTGTGCAAGTGAACCAGCCCTACGCCAACATTTTATGGATCCAGAGAGAAGCTGAAGGGTGGGGGCAGGACGGCATTCAGCTAGTTAAAATAAGAGTTTTAAGCCCTTCTTTTACAGAAACTTTGACATGAGGAGCTTAGATAGGCTGAGAGGTGTAAAACAGTTACCGATCTGTCTATTATTTAACACCTACGGTATATACTAACTCCAAATCAGGACTGAGACTGACAGGCTAGAAAATGTAATCCATGATGAATTTCTCACTGAGAAAAGTAGTCATCAACCAAGGGAAATTCAATTATAGGGGTAAAGAATTGCACTTTATACCAGAATTGAGAGTTTTAAGGAATTTGCAGCACTTTGAGATGGATTCATTTTCAAGGTATGTAGATGGAGTAAGATGACGCAAGACAATTGGCCCGCTGAGACATTTATTTCCCTGTTATAATAACAGTAGCTATTTTAGTTATTGAAATGTTATTCTCCAAGAATGTTTCCAGTATGGATTTAAAGAGACATTGTCCAACATTCTGGCATCATAGTTTTTCTAGCTGAAAAAACACATTGTATGATTGCTTACCTTCTGGGGAATTTGTTGATGAAGCTGGTTGTCTTTATATGTTTCTTGCCTCATATTAAAATAGTAATATATAATAGTAGAGGTGATGGGGAACCCCTGACTGATAAAACAACAGGCTCAGATGGGTTTTGCAACAAATTCTATAAAAGCTTGTCAGATGTCTTGGATTCTGAATGTTCGGAGCTGTTCATTCAAGCACAGCAGGATTGTGGCATCCCCCCTCCTTCAGCAAAGCTATTATCTCACTAATATTGAAAAAATGACAAAAATCCTGATGAATGTAGTTCACATCGTCCAGTTTCTCTGTATAATGCAGTTCACAAAAATTTTAGCTAAAAGAATACATCATGTTGTCCATAATATTGTTCATGCAAATGAAACAGGTTTCATTAAGTGACAAGAAACTATCCTCAGATATTCAAAGATTTGACACAGCCCTATCAGGTGAAACGTCAGTCTGTTGGACTTCCTCTGGCCGAGGTGCTCTTGTTTTCTTGCTACCAGTAAAACTGCAATTTGATGCAACTCCATTGTGTGGACAGCAGTTTTTTCTACATGGTTTATGCTGGATGAGTTCCATGACTGTGTTGTGCAAAGACTGTGCAAAGACTGACTGGGTCATGCTGAACCATTTCCCTGCAGGTGGCTCTTTCTTTGTATCCATTGTCCATAATATTGTTCATGCAAATTAAACAGGTTTCATTAAGTGACAGGAAACTATCCTCAGATATTCAAAAGACTTTAAATACTAATGCGGGAGGAGTGGGTTAGGGCACAGCGATTAGACTCCAAGAAGGCATTTGACAGAGTCAGTTGGTATTTTTTGAAGAATGCTCTTAGGAAATTTGGATTTTATGGAACATTCTTAACAAGTCAATACAATATATTCAGAACCCTTTGCTAAAAGTAAGATAAAACACTACCGGGTATAGGGTAAATTTAAGTGAAATTTCAAATATTTAGGGGTTTACATTCACAGAGACATAAAAAAAACTATTTGCTCTGAACAATATACACTGCTGATGGAAAAAATATATAACAGTATGGAGTGTTGGGCATTACTCTGACTTTGATCGGGAGGTTAATATAATCAAGAAGAATCACCTCATTAAAGAAATGTTATCTATCTGGGGTGTTCGAAAATCCAGGACCACTCTGTATCACCCACAAGGAGACCCTCATCCTGAAAGGTTTAATAGAATGTTGTTAAACATGCTTGGCACCCTGCATCCAAAAGACAAACTGAAATGGAGTCAATAACTCAGTACGCTAGTCCATGTATATAGCTGCACAAAGAATGATGCTAAAGGTTTCTTCCCTTACCATCTCATGTTTCGTCGTGAAGCTTGTCTACCTGTTCACATCTGTTTTGGAGTTTCTTCCAATGGAGCACGTTCAGACAGCTATCTGCAATACATTCAAAAGCTGAAAACACAACTAAACCATGCTTATCAATTCACCCCCACCATGGCTGCCAAGAAAAACCTAGCAAACAAAGTGCATCATGACAAAAGGGTCAAAGCTCAAGAGTTGCAAGCTGAGGACTGAGTATTAATGAGGAATCTGGAATTCCAGGGAAAACATAAAATTTCTAACATATGGAGTCATCAACCCTCTATAGTGTTCAGTAAACTTGCTGATTTACCAGTCTATGAAGTGCGTACGGAGGGATATACTAAAGCTGTAAAGAATATTCATAGAAATGATCTGTTACCCATTGGACAATTAGTTACAGACACTGTGTTGCCAGATCCTGCTGCAACAGGTCCTACCACTTGTTCTGCTGCATGCAAGCAATCAAAACCTCAAGTTATTGCTGGTTCTCAGTTCCAACACTCCGCTACAACCTGTACAGACCATGATAGTGTTAATTCAGATAATGATAAACATGACTATGGGACTGTCTTCTTTCCTTCCTTCCTTTGAACTGGGTCAGGTATTTCAAGGAAATCCTTTATGCAACAGAGAAACAACAGAGAAATCAAATCAACTGAAATCAAGAGGGGACAATCCGAGTCGTTCGGTAATGCCAGGTCATCCTGATTCCTTAATTGAGCCCGTACCTTCTGACAGCGACGATCAAAGTGTGAGCTCTGACATATCCGATTCTTTAAGCCTGGTGGAACTATCAGAAATTGAAATATGGATTCTGATCAAGAAAATGGTGTACCTATCAGTGAGCCTTCCAGAGATGCTGAAACAAGTGGGCAAAATAAACTAGTCCAGGTGCCAGACAATATTATTCCTGCAAATGCTGACAGTGTGTTGGATGACTCAAACTTTTTAAAAATACCTCTTTTCGATGAACCAGAAAGTTCAAGTGCTACACCAAATACAAGTAATACCACCGAGTCTGAACCCCAACCAAATGTAGTGGTGCCCCTTTCCTCAGAAGCTGTCTTGTTGCTGGACAATGAGCCAGGAGTAGCTACCCCGTATGTTGATGCTGAAAGACAAGTGCCAGTGCCCCTTTCATCTAAATGTTCAGACAGACCAGTGAAGTCAGTGGTTCAACTCACATATGACACAACATGAATGCCTGTAGATCTGCCCATGAATGTAGGTCACAAAGGGGTATATGTTACAGTGAATTCCTTGCCATAGTATTCACTGCTTCTTCCCAAGTAATAGTTAAGCCATCCACCCAGTATTTTAGGGGTCACCCTTACAGAGTCAGAGAAATCAGTTAAAAGGTACCCCACGTCTGTGTTAATTGAATGTCAATGCTTACAAGTTAGATGCAAAAAGGTTAAATGTTATTTTCTGATTAACCAAACTAAAGAAATGTAACATTTACTAAGTGAAGTGTTTAAAAATGTACCATTTGAAGTGATGGCATGCGATACTGTGTAAATACCTGTGGTATATATTAGGCTTAACATTGTAAATATACTATATAGTAAAGTGTTATTATAAGTGTTGGTTTCTTGTAGTCTTGGTGCAGATGCTGAGCTTTTCAGGCAGGGGAG
Source organism: Neoceratodus forsteri (assembly GCA_016271365.2). NCBI lineage: Eukaryota > Metazoa > Chordata > Ceratodontiformes > Ceratodontidae > Neoceratodus > Neoceratodus forsteri. Next base: position 408,271,808 of record CM028137.1, on the reverse strand, counting down.
AGATGTAACCCCCAACCTCAGGGGCTTACCTTAATTGACCCATGTCCTCCAGGGCTCTCCTATTCCTCCCTCTGCTGCCAGCGTCCCCGCTGTGCCCACCGCCACCGGCCCGATTCCCCTGGTGTTCCCCAGAGATCCCCAGTCAGCCCCTACATTATTTTTAACCCAGTTCGGGCTCAAAACTTAAAGCATGGTCTCTCGCTGTTGCAAGTGCACTGCAGTGCATGCAGGGATCGTATAGGCACAAGCGGCACCTTTGTTGTGCCAACTGCTAAGTTTGCGGTTGGCCGACAAGGAATTTCATGGTCCCGGCACCCCTCCTCAGTTCATTGGGGGCCGGTGACCTGAATGCTGCTGCAGAGAAGCCGTTGGAGGCAAAATTAGAAGAGTTTAGCAATGTGGCTAAGATGGGGCTCATTAATATGCATGAGACCTACATTAATATTCATAAGCAGCTGCCTGCTGCCTGCGGGGACAGAATTATGGCTGCAGCAACTCTAAAGCAACAGTGGGTAACTGTTTAAATGTGGACTTCTTTTAAAGAGCACAGTTGGGTCTACCAGAGAGTTGGGAGAATGTAAATAAATAACTTTATTCCTGGCTACACCAGAACTCGCAAAGTGGGGAACTGTTGGGACTGCACCAAAACGTTTACTACAGCCACCATTTTGGAAGTCCTTCAGCCAATCATGAGCCTGGATCTAACAAAGAGGCTCCTGGGACTGCACCAATGGCTTGTGGGTGATAAACAGGGACAACTTCCTAGTGCCAAAGCTCCAGCCAGTCATGAGACTGGGACTGTAAATGACAGCCTGGGCAGCCAATTGGAACTCTGCTCTTTGTTCAGGAGGATTGTTTGAAAAAAGAACAGTTACAGTTCAGCTTGCAAGATAAAAGAGAGAGAAGCCTGTGTGGCTCTGTGCTGCCTTTTTCACAGGGAAGGACCTGTGAGAAATCCTCCTATCCAAAGAGGGCTCAAACTTTGGAACTGCCTGCCAGCAGACTAAAGAAAGGGTTAGTTCAGCCAGAGTGACTGTATTGTGAACCGGCCTGAATCTGACTGGGAGGGACAAGAGAAGAGTTTATGCTGTTGTGTATAAATGTGCTGAGTAACCGAAGTATCATGGGGCATGACAGTCGGGATGTCTCCCGGGTGATTGAGGGGCCAGGAACTGATTCAGTTAAGTTGTTTACCAGCTGGAGGCTGTTATCAGCTTTAAAACTGAACTTTACCTGAGACATTCTACCTGCCTTGTGCCATGCCAAATCCAGCCCCAGCCATCTGCTCCTGCACCAGCTATCATCTTCTCAGTAGAGACCATGTGGGGGTCCTGCCCCATGCTATTCGAACATCCACCAGAGGTCTACATTTTGCCAGATTACAATCTGCGACTGGGTACAGTGAGTAAAATCCAGGGTAGCTCCCTGCTACCAAATCAGTCTCTGTGGTACCACCTAATTGCTCTTAAATATTTGTTTAGAGTTTTCAAGGGACTGGATCATCTGGCCAGTGGATACAAATAATTATTGTGCATGTTTAATCACCTTTCTTTCCATCAAGGGCCCCAACTACAGCTGCAACCCCGGGCAATGACCAGGCTAGCCTGCTTCCTCTTGGTTATTCAGTTTGTGGTTTGGGACTGCATGCATGCCAAAAACCTGTCTGAGGCCAGACTAACTAAATCATTTAACTACATCTGCCTCACCCCTGTTACCTTTCCCCTTAATAAATCAAATTGCTTATTGCACTGTTGTACTGCCTCACGTATGCCTTCCTGAGTGCACTAAGGGCAGTGTGTTTGGGGGGGGGGTTAACTAAAAGTGCATGCTGCTTGAATACTGTTTTACAGGGGGTCCAAGGTGGTTTCCTGGAATCCTGACCTTGGTAAGTGCAAAGAGTGTGAGCATATCATTAATGATCTAGCTGTTTGATATCCTGTTACCCACTGCAACTGTACCACTTTCATAAAAGGTTACTAGGTGGGATTGTGGGTGGTATTGGCTTCCCAGAGGGCTGTACCTACTGTAATAGTTACCCATGTAATTACTGTGGGTGGAGGCACCATAATTATAGCACTACTACTGATAGCCCCCCCCATACTAGGTAGTTATGAACCCAGGCCTCTCAACCTGTTATTAGGGATACAGGCAGGGGTAGTAACCCTTCGTATAATGGTGCCAGGGCTACACATATTTTGAGTCAGCCCAATGCATATCTCCTCTATATTGATTTCATAGTTACTTGGCTATAGCTTTACAATGTTGTTATCGCTTTCTGTCTTTTTAACCCTCCGCTGTGCCTGTCTCAAACATGTCTCAATGCCGTACCCATCTATCAACTTCTATATCCACTGATTCTATATCTTCTTACTCCCTCATTCATGCTGGTTTACTGAATGGACATTACCTCTTTTCATGCTCTCCTTTCGCCATCTCCCTTTCTATTTGCATCTCCCCTCACGTATATGTCACCCCAAGAAGCTGACTGCCTGGAGACTTACCAATGCTACTAACAGGCTACTAATTCTATTACTTTTATCGTGTGGTGATTTTGAATGGAACCCAGACCCTTTTCAATCCCACTCAGCCCCCCCTCCCCCCAGCATACCTTCTCTCCATCCTAATGGTCTCTGCCTTTACCACAGCAGTATTTGCAGTCTTCTGCCCAAGACTGACCTTATTCAGGTTTGGGTATCTCAGACTGCCCGTGACTTTCTAGTACTTCCTGAAACCTAGTTATCTGCCAAGACTCCCTTGTCTGTCATTGCCCTTGTAGGTTCCACTGTCTACCATCAGGATAGAGGAAAAAGGGGTGGGGTTGCCCTCTATTTATCTTCTGACCTTACTTTTACTCTCACCTCTCAGGAAGTAATTCTTAAGTCCATTGAGCTAATCTGTGGTAAAAACACTTCCCCCATTCCATTCCCTTGTTCATTACTGGCATACATACCTCTCCTCATAAGGGGGGTATGATGCCATTACTGATATCATGTCCAGCCACCTAGCTCATACAAATACCCTGAGGATGGACATATTATCATGGGATATCTAAATCTCAACTGGCTCAGTCCCAAGTCCTCAATTCTCCACTCCAAATTCACAGCCCTTAATCTTCATCAATTACTCACCAACCCTACACAATACATTAGTCAGTCCTCCAACCATTCCCTCTTGGGTTGGATCCTGTCCACCAACCCCCACCATATTGTGACTGCTGACACCCTTCCTGCTTTGTTGGGTGACCACTGCATCACCCACTGCATCTGTAAAATTAGGATGAACAAGGCCCCACCTAAAATAATTTTGTGGCTTTCCTTCTGTAAATTCTCCCTCCCTGATTTCCTGCCTGATCTCTTGATTGCTGACTGGAGCCCAGTGTATGAATCCTTTGACCCAGATGAGAAGCTAGTTCATTTCTGCACCTTATTCCTTGCCATGTATGACTCCCATGCTCCAGTCAGGTCAACCAGAGTAAGGGGGGACTCACCTCTACTGGGTCTCTGCTGATTATATTCAACTTTCTATATTAAGAGATAATAATAATAATAATAATTTTATTTATATAGTGCCTTTCAATATATCAAGGCGCTGAACAAGTTAAAATCATAAATTCAAATTTCAATACAAGACATCAAAACATATAAAAATACATCATAAAAATACATCATAAAAACATAATAAATTACGATAAAATTCCAATCAAATTACAACTAACTTAACTATCCAAGAAGGCCATTTTCCATAAATATGATTTTAATTCTTTCTTAAATATCTCCACAGAGGTGAACTCCCGTAACCGGCATGGTAGAGAATTCCAAAGAGTGGGTGCAGCATGAGAAAATGCTCTGCTGCCTGAAGATTTTAAACTCACTCTTGGAATCTCTAACAACCCCATGTCGGCCGAGCGGAGCGATCGGCCAGGGCAGTAAGGGACCAGTAGGTCTTTCAGGTAGGACAGACCCTGATTGCGAAGGGCTTTAAAAGTCAATAAAATGACTTTGAAGGTGATCCGCCACCGTATAGGAAGCCAGTGCTGTTCACGCAGCACCGGGGTAATATGACAGGACCTACCTGTCCCAGTCAAAACCTGGGCTGCAGCGTTCTGCACCAGCTGTAGGTGGCGGATTTCAACCCCAGAAAGCCCAAAGTAAAGGGTGTTGCAGTAGTCTAGGAGCGAGGACACAAAGGCAAGGACCAACGTTGGCAAGAGTCAGACAGAACAAGGTGCTTAACCCTGGCAATATTCCTAAGATGGTAAAGGAAGTCCTGATGGACGGCTGACACGGAGATTGAAAAGTCAGCCTATCGTCAAGGATCACCCCAAGGTTACGCACCATTCAGAGGTCAGAATATACTGCCAAGAAAAATTCCAGAAGGCGCATCAGTACACAACCTCTCAATCTGACCACCCGGTCCACCACCAAAACCTCAGTCTTCTCGAGTTCAACTTTAACCAACTAGAATCCATCCAGTCTTGGATTTCCCCCAGACAGTTGTTAAACACCGAGAGAGCTCCATCCTGGTCAGGTGCAAAAGACAGGTATAGCTGGGTATCATCTGCATAGCAGTGAAACCTCAGCCCATACCATCTTATAATGTTTCCGAGGGGCAGCATATACACTGCAAATAACATGGGTGACAGCACAGAACCCTGAGACACTCCACACAACAAAGAGACTGGGCGGAGGAAAAAATCCCCGACACAACTCTTTGTGATCTCCCAGTAAGGAATGAAATGAACCATTGCAGAACGGTTCCCGACATTCCACAGATTTGCCTCAGGCATGCTAACAACACCACATGATCCACAGTGTCGAAAGCTGAAGAGAGATCAAGGAGAACCAGGATGGAACGTCTCTTTTGATCCCTCGCCCTCAGAAGATCATTAAGCACCCGAACCAGTGCAGTCTCGGTGCTATGTCTTTTACGGAAACCAGACTGGAAGGATTCATAGATACTATAGATGGTTAAATGGTCATCCAATTGGGCAGCTACAACCTTTTCAATAACCTTCCCAATAAAGGGAAGGTAAGAGATCGGTTGGTAGTTTGAAAAACAGTCTGGGTTCAAGGAAGCTTTCTTCAAGAGAGGTGTCACCACCGCCTCTTTCAGGGAGCTAGGAAACTCACCTGACTCCAAGGAGCACCAGACTATTTGCACCAAAACTGGACCAATGATATCAACACAACCCAAAATTAGGGTAGTCAGTCCAGGGTCCAAGCCACAGCTTGTGAGGCGCACACTATGGATGAACCTCAGAATATCCACGAACTCAGGTGGACAAAAGGAACTCCAAGAGAATCGAGGCACTGTGTTCTCACACCCTCCTACAACATTAACTTTAGAGGTTGTCGGACACAAGTCCGCCCTGATGTCAGCCACTTTAGTTGCAAAGTATTGAGCGAGCTCATCGCTTTCTATTTGCGAAAAGGTTTTCTGAACTTGCAGACAGGCTGGGTTGCACAGTCTATCTACAGTTCGAAACAGCTGAGCCGGTCGATTCTGAGCAACTGCAATCTCCCTGGGCAGGAATTCTGCCTTCTTATGGGTGATTGCAGATTGATAGCTAGCATAGTGTTCAATCAATCTAAGGCGGTCGGCTTCAAGGGCGGACTTACGCCAACAACGCTCTAACCTTTGCCCTTGTCTGCGCATCTCCCTCAGAGTCCCATCAAACCAAGGGGCCCTGGGATGAAGGGATAAGGGGCGCTCACGAACAGGAGCAATAGAATCCAGGGCAACCGTGATGGCCTCATTATAGGCCAACACCAGTGCCTCTGGGTTACTGCTCACCAACACGGGGGATGATAGGTCAAGGATCGCCGCTAGGCCTTGTGAAGTAACATTCCGTAATGTACAGTACCTGACCATCTCCACAGGGGATGGCTGGCCATCTCCACAGGGGATGGCCTTCTAAGGGGGGTGCAAAAATTGAACCTCACGGTGTAGTGGTCAGACCAAGCGACTGGTTCCACCCCCACATCGGATGCATCAATCCCTAGAAGGAAGACTAAGTCCAGAGAGTGTCCAGATTTGTGCGTAGCAGTGGAAACTACCAGTGTAAGGCCCAAAGAAGACATTAATTGGAGGAAGTAGTTACCAAATTGTGAGAGTTAAATACGTTGACCAGGCGTTGAAGTCACCCAGCACCATCAATCTGGGTGACTCAAACAACATGTCGATGAGGAAGTCTGCTACTTCCTGTGGAAGCTTTCCCATCTCGGGTGGGCGGTAGATGAGAACGATTGGAACGCCTACACCTGCTACAACTGTACACTCAAAGGACTCAGCCTCACCTACTACTACATTTGTGAGGCCCAATTCAGTCTTAAAACAGACTGCAACCCCCCTCCCCTGCAGTCCAATCTCGGGCGGTGTATCACCGAGTACCCGGCCAGAGTCATCACCTCCACTATAGGGCCAGAATTTTAATCCAGCCAGGTCTCGGTGATGCAGGCCAGGTCAGCCGAGCCAACAAGATCGGCAATAATGGCGGTCTTATTCCTAACAGACCTGGCATTGCATAACACCGCCCGAGCTGGACAAACCTCGGAGGTTGTCGGGCCTATCTGCCTACTGAAATCAGTAGTGCCCTTGGGTATGGATACCAGACAAGGCAAACCCCGATCTGGATTCCATTTTACCCCAGGGCGCCTTCTGGACTTAATACCCTGATATGATGGCCCCGCTGGTTCATCCTCCCTGTTCACGAACCCCTGCCCCCTCGCTCTCCCACAAGCAATCCCTAATGCTCTAGAACGCTGATAAATATCAAATTGTAAGGGAGGAGTATAAAAGGGGCAGAGGGCGCAAAGAGAGGAGGATGAATAGCGTAAAACCGTGGGGAATGGAGGCCAGCACATGTTGCTACTTAACTAAATAATAAACACTAAAACACAAAAACACAATCTTATAACAGTAAAAATATCAAATAATCCCTAAACATATCCAAAATTAAACAAAAGCAAAAACAAAACCCTACCTCACAAAAATATTCAAATGAGCCTAAACTAACAATCCTGCTAAATAATAAACAAAATTAAATATACAATTACAATAAAATACAAATTTAAACAAAAATAAATAATAAGTTCCTGTATAATCCCTTCCCCCCCAGTCCTCTCACCACCGGGGAAAGAGGGTACAGTGGCACTCTTGACTGAAGGTCAATTCTGTTTGACCTTCCTGGTATGCTAACACAGTCCCTATCTAAAACTTGGTACTCCATCCTGTGTAGTATTAGTGTACTGTGTCACAATCACATGTATACAGTTTATTTGGTGTTCCTTATATATTTATAACACAAATTCATTATTGTTTAAACAACTTTTCATAGTTCCATCCATTTATATGTTCTCTGGAGCACCTTTTTCAAAACATTCAATTATTCACTGTTTTATCCACTGTTATAATAGTTCTTTCTATCTTATTTAAAATGCTACTGTACATGTATTTCTGGCTTATTCCAGTTAATGCTTTTTTTGGTCAATATATTTTATTATTACCAGTCTGTTAACCCTAATGTATCTACCTGTTATTAGAGTTGCACTTGTGTTACCTTGTGCATGGCTACATTTAATTCCATATTTTGTTATTGTAAGTTTTAAGCTAAAGGTCCGTGATCCTGCTCCCACCCCCCAGCATTCAGATGTTCTAGGTGCAGACATTCCAGTTTTTCCTCTATATTCATTCCTATATTTGGATCCAGGGTTCTCATATAAAAAATCCAGCGCATTTCTGTGCATAATAATAAGTCTCTATACTTTCCACCCCTTTCAGGTCTGGCTACTTTTTCGAGTGCCCAAAATCTCAGTGATGCTCCATTATGGCCTGCTATCTGCAAAATGTGTAGCTACAGGAGAGGTGTCATCCTTCCTCCTGATGTCCCCTTTATGCTCTTGTATCCTTGTTTTGAGCATCTTACTAGCCTGTCCTACATATAACATGTCACAGGGACACTGTATAACATACAAAATGCCCTCTGATGTGCAATGTGTTGGTTAATATAATGTCTCTGTCCTGTGTGTGGATGCATATATATTAGTTTTTTCGATGTGTAACTGCAGACAGAACATTTGCCACATGACACCATACCCAGCGCTAACGGTCCTTATAGTAGCTGACTGTATTTATCTCTGGATATTTTTAACTGTTTGACTGTACCAGCTGGTCTTTTAGGGTTTTTACTCTTTTTGCAGCTATAATTGGCCTATTCTGGAGTTCTGATACGTGTTCTTTTTCTGTTTGTACCAAATACCAGTGCTTGTTTATGATTTTTCTGATCTCTGTTAGCTTGTGGTTGTATTTAGTTGCAAATACAACCCTCCACATGCCCTTATCTGTCCTTCCTGTTTCTAGTAGATCTTTCCTTTCTTTAATTTTTATTTTTTCTTCTGCCTTTTTCAATATTCTGCGTTTGTATCCCCTGTTCCTGAACCTTTCCAGCATTACATGCGTTTCCCTTTCAGCATCATTTACAGTGCAGCAATTCCTTTTAACCCGAGTTAATTGGGAATAGGGAATACTATTCTTCAATTTTGTTTCATGGTAACTGTTCCTATGTAAAATAGTGTTTCTATCAGTCTCCTTATGGTATAAATATGTTTGAATTTTATTGTTTCCCATTATAATTGTTAAATCTAGATATGGTATTTGTTTTCTGTGAAAGTTCATGACGAACTTAAGATTCTGGTCCCTCGTGCTTAACTCTTTATGAATTTGTTATCAGTTCTTCATGTTCCCTCCCATATCATAAAAATATTGTCAATAAAATGAAGCCATGTGTGTATCTTTGTATCATGTATCAACAGATCAGAAAAAAATTTAAAACCCTATGAACAAGCTCTACATAGGAGCGAAACGTAGAGGATGAAAAGTAAAATAAAGTTGGAAAACAGATAAGCTGCAGAGTTTTACTTCAAAGGGCCCCTCCATCACCTTTATTATCCTTATAATATATATATTTTACTATGCTATGTATAATTACTACTAACATATAGGGCATTGGTACTTACCATACAAGTGTAAGTAACCAGGGACATATTCATGATTATAGCCAATATATTCATTCCTAGAAATGCATATCCAAGTATTGTGTCAAGAATACACTTGTGTTCTCTGTTTATTCTTCTGAGAAGTCATTGTATAGCCAACACTGCCATCATGTGGATTTATGTAACACCACACTTATTTCCTGTTTTATGTATCAGTCTTTGTTCTCATTTTAGCTGAATTTACTCATTTTGTATATCGCTAAATAACACTGTGGAGCCACCTAACTTTTAGGCAATAGGGCTCGTTTTGTATATCTAACATATTATGAATGTAATAGTAATCATGGTAATTATCTAAGTATATAAGTCATTACGTTTTCCCCCTGAGGCCTTCTTCATCCCCAGGGGTATTGGGAAACTCGTGGCTCCCAGTGTCTATATTGGTAAGACTCTGATTAGGGCAAATGTCTGCTTTTGTGTAATAAACAAGTTTATTACCACATATGCCATTTGTCTGTTGTTTCTTTTGCTGGTTTATTACCACCAAGAACCTGAGCAGGGCTTTACACCCTGACATTATTGGCGACCATATGCAGGTGGTCTAAATTAGCAAAGAGTCACTGTTTGCTGGCTCTTCTCTTGCAGGTAGTAAGTAGGTGTACACATCCATATCACCTCACCCTTGTTTTTCACTCCATAGCATCTTGTAAAGTCTGGCTGCTTACTGGGCAAATTTGATCCCATCTCACCTTGTTCAACGGCAGTTTTGAATTGCAGGATTGTGAGAGTGCAGATGCCTGATTGTCTGTTTTGTTCAACTACTGTGGATTGATACACATAGGACAACCACTGACGGATTCATTTTGGGTTTCCCATACTTTCCTTTTCTTTTACTGTTATGTCCAGTATCTGTGCAGATCTGAGACTCGATGTCTCTAACTTTCTCACCTCCCATGGAGGCTGGAATGATTTTACACTGGCCGTGAATCAATCTGATAATCCCATACTGGGGATTTCAACCCAGTACTCAGAGGTGAGACAAACAGCCAAAAAACATGATGCTAAAGGGCTGTTGGTCGCAGATCTCTATGCTGCTTTATAAGCCTCCAAATCAAGGTTTCATTCCCTCAAACTACAAACTCAGGTCTTAAAGGAAAGCTGTCCTGATCATGCCCTCCTGCCCCAGCCAAATTTACCCTCCGGTTAAGCTTTTAGAAAAACCCTGCAACATACACTAAGAGCTTAACTGGAGGGTAAGCTTGGTTGGAGTGGGAGGGCATAATCAGGACAGCTTTCCTTTAAGAAAGAGTTGGGCTTGCAGGCATCTGAATGTCTAGGGAAAGAGCAGAGACTGGAAGAAGAATTTCAGTCACTGCTTAGTAAGAATGAGACTCTTTTGCAATGTACTGTACAGAATAATGACTGAGAGTTATGCATGTTGAGAGAGGAAAGAGACAGGTGTTGCAAATGAATGATTTATTGAGTGATATGAATGAGACTTTATGTGAGGAAATTGATGAGATAAGAGATGACCTGATATGGGTAAGTGAAGAGCTAGACATGGAGCTTAGGGACGACTGCGAATTGAGCACCGTGTATAGTGTGTTACAGAAAGAAGTTGCGAAAGGCCCCTTACTCAGGAAAGCCAATAAAGTTTGCTTTTTTTTTTTTTTTAACTTTGTTTATCTCCGTTCCTGGAGAACTCCTTCCAGCAACCCCGGGACTACCCAGCCTTTACCCTCCTCCATGACAAGTCCGTCTCTCCTGTGCCACCGATGCACCCTCCGGAGGTAGGGCCGCCCTATCTGACCAGGGCGCTCTATCTTTTAGGGGAAAGTGCCAGGCATATGAGTGGTCCCAGAGAGGAGTTAGCCCAGAATTGGAGGTGTGGGCTAGGGCAGGCAAGGTGCCTTCATCTATCCCCAGGTATGGGGTTTTTAACTTTTTTTTTTCTTCCCGTGTTCTTCCCCTCCCTCTCCCTGCGGAGCCCGGCCAGCAAGGCAACATGTTGCCATGGTTCTGCCCCCAGGCATACACCGTGCCACTACAATCGGCAACCCCCTTGGCTGCCACCAGAGGTCGCTCCATTAGCAAGCGCACCCTGAGCCCACCCCCCAGGAAGAGAGAGCGGTCCTCCAGACGCTCAATCTCTTCCCTCCCTTGCCGACCCCCGGTGGCCCTGGTTCATTTCCGAACCTGGGTCGCCGGCATTGCGCATGGTGTGGCATCCAGTGCCTCAACCCTCAGCACCACCAGGCCGGCTACAGTGCAGAGTTAAGATAGCAAAACTGCACCATCAGCAAGAGGTGTTGGCTGGTTATGTCAAGGCAATGGGTGGGTTTCACTACACATCCATTGACCTTACGTCATCTGGAGATGACAATTCTGGTGATGACACATGCCAAGATGGCACCCAGCCATGCCTTCATGATACCACATTACCCAACTGCCACCCACAAGATGGTGGTCCCCTACTCTGTTCCCCGTGCAACCTTATATCATGAGAGATATGATTATTACCATGTGTGATGCCAAGATGGCGACCCCCATGATGGGGGGTCGAGGTCTAGCCCTTCCAATTGCTATCCTGAAGAAGGAGAATAGAGTGAAGATCGATCAGATGATTGAGGCTGCCCTCACTAGGACTGAGATGCCTGAGGAGCAGAAACAGGTCTTCTGGCAGCACATGAAAGGCATGTTGAGGGAAGCCACTGCTCAGCAGTCACTCATCCACACTGTGTCAGATGCCTCAACGGAGGCTGCCCTTCACAGTACACAATCCCATAACCCTTTCCCTGATCCATGTCCTGTGATTCACATTAGTCCCCCTTAGGTGGCTCACTCTATACAGCAGATCGCTGACAGTATAGGTTGCATGACCCCTAATGACAATCTCAGCTGTCATTTGGAAAAAGTCTATTCCAAACGTGAGATGCTCTGTCTACCAGCAGGATACCAGGTGCAAGTCTTCCAGCAGACCATAAACCCTGGACTCTGGGTGAAACTCTCAGAGGAATTACGCCAAGCCATGGATGCATCTTTTGATGACATTGCTGCGGAACTCATTGCCACACACTCCCCAGACATAGCTGACATTATGTTAGCCCAACCTGTCAAACAGTATAATAATAATAATACTTTATTTATAATGCGCCTTTCGAATACCAAGGCGCAGTACAATTAAAACAAATAAAACAAAATCATCATCAAATTCAAATCTGCAATAAAACCACATCAACAGTCATCATTACCATATGCCTTTTTCCAAAGGAATGCTTTTAGGGCCTGTCGTCAGCCGAGCGGAGTATGCCAAGGAAAGTGCAGCGTTATATCATCAGAGGTTATAGCTGGCCTACCGTACTGACAAGGTGCTGTCACAAGAGATAGCAGACACGGACCAAATTGAGTACAAGACTTTGTTCATTTGGAACATGATTCCGTACATGGGTGACAAGATCGAACCCGTGGTTTAGCCTAGAACCAATAAATTTACAGATATTCACAGAAGGATGGAGTGTGTCTATCAGCTGTACCTCTGTGATTTGAATTCTGGCTCAAAAGCCAAGGTGGCCATGGTACAATCTACCAGTGAGCCCACAACCATACAGTGGAGGCCAAGGCACAGGACGAAATGGCCATGCCCTCGCATGATAAACAGAACTACAGGATGGTGGAAACCGCAACAAAAATAGGGACAAACAAAGAAAATGGAACAACCCCAATTCCGATCTGAATGATAATTGAGGCAATCAAAATTGTCGACAAGGCCTTTTTTATCGTGATGTAGTGGTAGACAATAATAACCTCCACACAATCCTTGGGAAGGTCCAGCCAGGAGCTGAATTCATCCCAAGGCAGGCCATTGCAGCACTAGCTCAGGCAATCTAGCCCCTGCTAGGTCAAGGAGATACAGGAACCTCCTCAGACCAGGTCACACCAGGCCCAAACCCTGAGGTCTTATCCATTGCAGTGACTACCACTATCCAGACCTCCTTGCATCCTATGCAGGACCTGGAAGAGGCCAGGTGAGATCCCAATGGCCTATGTTTTCAGGAACCACCTGAAGATGGCAGTACTAGTTTGGATTGACAACTACAGGCCCTAGTCCCTATTGTGAACAAGCTTACCACTAACACAAATGGAAGGCCTTGTACCAAGACCATGGTCAGGGCTGCCAAATGGTTGTATCGCTAGATACAGGTGCAGCCGTGTCTGTACTACATGATGAGGATCCAGCTAATTCTTCTTGGGCCACCAGATGGAGGACCACTGCTCAAGGCATAGATGGCACTAGACTGTCCACCTACCACTCCATTGTACTTTCCGTAGTGTTGGGTAACCTCAGCACGAATCACACTTTTGACCTGATGGTATTGCGTCATCATCTCAGCATCCTAGGAACTGATTTCCTAGCACTACACCACTGTGTAGTAGATTTGGCCAACAAGCTGCTGATCCAAAGCAAGGGACAATACCATATGGTCATGATTTCTGATTCTCACGTGGTTGTTACCATCGCAGTCAATGACAAGGAATATGACATCATAGCTCTATTCCAGATGTATGAGTTCTTCAAAGAACTGTTACCCATTCTGCAGAAGAGCCTCAATACCGTTGCAACACACAAACATGATTGTGGCAGAATGCAAACCGTCATTGAAATTCCAGGCCCAGCACATGACAGGCAAAGGCAATATCCTTTTCATGCAGAGGCCTTACCATCACTCAGAGAAACCATTCAGGCACTTCTCAAGCAATGTGTGATCAGGCCTTGTGTCTCAACTGCTAACTTGCCCATCTAACCAGTGAAGAAGCCCACTGGATCTTGGAGGCTCACCATTGACTACAGGAGACTTAACCAAGTCACTCCTAGCTGCTCCCCTATGGTAGCCTCAGCACCAGATGTGCTCAAACTGCTAACTCCAGATCATAGGTGGTTCAGTGCCCTTGACATCTTCAGTGGGTTGTGGTCACAGCCCCTTGCTCAGGAAAGCCAATACAAGTTTGCTTTCACCTTTGAGGGTTGTCAGTACACGTGGACCTGCTTACCTCAAGGCTTTAATAACAGCTTCTCCCTTTTCCATCTACACATGATGGATGCCTTGCAGGGTTTCTTTGCCCCACAGTGTCTTTTGCAGTATGTGGATGACCTACTCCTGGCAACTGCCACCAAGGAGCAACATTTTGACCTCCTTAATGAGTTACTGACTCTCTTGCAGAGAGCAGGTCTCAAATGCAATCCTGTAAAGGCACAACTTCGACAGAAAGAGGTTATCTCCCTTGGCCTGCATATCACAGAACAAGGCAGAAGCTTGGCGTGGAAGAAGATCCAGGGCCTGCAAGATTTGCCGCTTTCTACCAGCGTGGCAACACTCAGATATTTCCCGGGAATGGGCAACTATTCCAGGGATTTCATTTGTGAGTTTGCACAAAAGGCCACCCCTCTGTATGAGCTCCTGAAAAAGGATGTTCCCTGGACTTGGGGTCCCATTCACACTAATGCTGTGACCCTTCTGAAACAAGCTTTGGCCTCTTCTCCAGCATTAGTCAGCTGCAATTCAGATTTACCCTTCCATTTGGAATCTGCTACTTCAGGCATAGCCATGTCTGCAGTGCTTGCTCAAAAGGTTAATGGCACTTTGAGGCTCTTTGTCTGTGCTTCCTAGATGCTGTCCCCAGTGGAACAGAAGTACAATCTTCATGAAAGAAACCTTTTGGCTACCTACTGGACTGTTAAGCACGTTCTGTACATCATTGGGTATTCACCCATCATTCTGCATACCGACCACACTCCCACAGATTTTCTGCTGTCAGACAGAGTGAAGGATGGTTCAGTGTCCAATAACAGACTGACTCACTGGTCCCTTCTTCTCCAGGACTGTGACATGCAGGTCTACCCCACCAAAATGCCCTCAGTTTTAGCCCATGGTCTTCTGTACCAAGGAGATCCACATGACTGCTCACTCCAACCTCCTGATTTGCCTGATCCAGGCCCATTCCTTCCTGCTACTCCAAAACTCCTTGCTGACACTTCCCTTTGTTAAGTCTTTACTGATAGCTCTTTCTAATACTACCAAGAAGAACAGATAGCTGGATATGGAGTGCTTATCATGTACCCTAATGGTAACACTACCCATGCATCCAAACATTGCAGTGTTGCATCTTCTCAGTACGCAGAACTGGTGGCTGTGGCCTGTGCTCTAGAATTGATACAACATGGTACCATGGATAACATCATCTTTACAGACTCTAACTGGGTCTGTTGCTCTCTGACTGAATTTCAACCATTCTGGGAGAAGAACTCCTTTTCATTTTCTGATGGCAGCCCTGTGAAATACAAAGCACTCGTTGTATATATTCACAACTTGACCCAACAGTTTAAACACAAACTGTTCATTCACAAGGTGAAGGCCCATTCCAAATCTGACCCATACCATGTTTTCAACAATTGAGCAAACACTCTTGCAAAAGAGGGTGCTTGAGGGGGGGACATATGAGATATGGCTCACCCTATGGCTTGGGCAGCTGTACAAATAGCTGCAACAAAGAAGAAAACTGAATCTTTTGTGCTATTGGACTTGTCCACAGCACAGAAATCTGACCCTCAACTGAAAGAATTGTTCAGATTTCTAGACAAAGGAATGGAACAAGAATTGCCTACCCAAAACCCATACAAAAGACTTGCAGACAAATTGCATCTATCGCATGACAACAAGTTGATATGGTATCAACCTGACGACTTGAATTATAGGTTGTGGGTAGTTCCCAAAGCACTGAGATCTGCGTTCATTCACCAAGTCCATCACACCCCAACTGGTGGACACCAGGGGGTGGAGAATACAGTTCAAAGACTGAAATATCTAGGTTGGGTTGGTGGCCAGGCATCACCAGGGATGTAAAACATTACATCCAAAACTGTCTAATTTGTGCGCTGAACAACCCTGCACCAATCAAGAGAAATGCAAAGTTTTCCAGGAGGGGCCTGCTTCTCAAGGTAGACTCTGACCAAGGAACCAGCTTTACAGGTGAGATGATGCAAGAAACACTCAAACTTCTTGGTGTATACCAGAAGTTCCACATTCCATACCACCCATTATCTTCAGATCAGGTAGAAAGAGCCAACAGACTGATAAAGCAAATGCTATCCAAATTTATTGGGGACAATCCCAAGGATTGGGATTTCCTTTTGCCTTACTCCTTATGGCAATTAGGGGTACTCCTTCAGCCACCACCCAGTGCACACCCTTCAAGGTGATGACTGCTAGAACCATGAGATTACCTGAACACCTGTTAATTGAGCTGAACACACCCACTGCAGAGCGTCTGCAGATACCTATGTTGCAAAACTCAGAGATGACATCATCAAAACCTACTTATATGCTGCACACCGTATGGGCAAGGCCCAACAGCAATCCAGGATTCACTTTGACAAACACGCACAAGAGGTGGATTGGCAAGTTAGAGATCAGGTAATGGTACTCAGATTTGCACACCCTATACATCCCTTCTCCAATAAATGGGAAGGACCCTACCCCATCATTAACAAACTCAGTTCCACAGTCTACCAAGTTAGACTCAATCAGCAGAAGAAACCTACTGAGAAGTGGCTGCATGCTAATCAGCTCAAGTTGTACAAAGGAGAATAATTACTTTTCCTAACCCCATTGGGTGGAATTGTACCTACTGACCTTTTCTTTTTCCTTTCAGGTATCTGCACAAGATGGCTATCTTGCCTATGATCCTCCTTCTAATAGCACTCCCCTTTGTCCATGGCAAGGATATGAAAACTATATACGAACACAACAAACGTCTAAGGTGACTCCTTCCACTTCTTGATCATCCTTAGGGAAGATACATGACCTCACTATACAAACCCACTACCATCCCCGAAGGAGTTAGCATAGATGTTCCCAGAAAACTGATCACTGTTCAGGGGAGGCATGGATGCCTACCTTACTGCCATGGTTGTGGCACCTGACAAATCATCCCTCCAAATTGAATTGCAAACTGACAGTAATGGACAGACACTTCCTGTTGCCTGCCTTTACAAAGGCACTTTCCAAGGCTGGCCCAATACTAGAATCACCCCCAAATGATAACATGTCCATTCACCAAGCTAATTACAGACATTCTGGTTCATATAACCTTACTGCTTTGATTAAGCCTACCTTTTGTGATAAATATTCAGAAGACTCTGCAAGAGACTTTTGTTTTCATAACTATATGGCTACAGCAGCTATGTTTATGTCTGTAGTACCCCCTACTGAAGTAGAACTTACTGATTGTCCTTCACAGGAACCTGGACCTCCTAGCAGTCTCACTGCCACCTCCCTTCCAGGCACACTTGTGAATAATGTGCAATTTTTGCGCATTCCAGTTATTTTTAATCTCACCCATTGGAATATGGCTGAATATGGTATGTGTTCTAAAACAAATACTTCTATGTTTTTCAGCACCATGTTATTAGATAGTCTTGCTGCAAATCAGACATGCACACAAGATGCTGTGGCTGGTCCACATACCACTGAACATCTAGGTTTATTCAGACCAAGACCAAACCCTGCTTACAAGAATACGTCTTCATCACACAGGGAGGCATACCACTGCTGATGTCACTGGTGCAGCTGGCACTATATCTGGACTCTTCAGATCTAGCATGTCCATCTGGAACAGTGCAGACGTTGCTGCCATCAAAAGCCAAACAGTTAATGCCATACTGGCATGAAAAATGATGTTTTACCACCCCATTGCATGGTGTAGATGGGCTTAGTCAGGAAGAAAGGTACACCGTTTATAACATGCTTGACATTGCTAAGAGTTTTAATGACACCAAGAATAAAATTAATGAACTTGTTTTCCAGAATAACAAGGAGGCAGACAAGCATTATATTGCCAGGGAACTCCTGTGCTCTGCTTATGGCTCTTATGTCATAACCACTCTCAATAATCTCTTCCAGGATTTGGAATCTGGACGTATCCCAGATATTATCCATGATAGATACCTTGCTAAATGGTATTGTCCACATTGTAGGTTCAGATCCATTACTATGCCAATTTCCACTGCTAGAAATCTAGGTTATGTTACATGCCATTCCAGCAGGGACTCATGTTACACTGCCAAACACTGCACCATATGGGATACCATGTTCGTTTCCTTTACTGTATCCCTACCACGCTTTGATCCAGAGAATGCTATTTTTGATAGACTGGCCTCCATTCATTCCATTGGGCACCTTGATGAGGATAGCTACCGAGAGAGGATTGATCTTTCACCTCTTCTGGTCTTTCATTCCAACCTGGAAGACTGGGTGGCACCTGATACTGACTGTTGTGCCAAAAAGGGATACCACTACTTGTGTCGCTGTGACGTATTTGATGTCATCAAGCTGGTTTCTGGATACTCACCAGATAGCATTGACTAGAAACATAGAAACATAGAATTTGACGGCAGATAAGGACCGCTTGGCCCACCTAGTCTGCCCATTTCCCTGCCTGATGGACAAGCTGCAGATTCTAGTTAACCAACAGCTTACTTCCTCCTACCCCCCCACTAGAACTGCTTTATGTCTGTCCCATGCATTCTTGAATTCTCCCACTGTTCTTGACTCCACAACCTCCTCAGGAAGGCTGTTCCATGCATCCATAACCCTCTCCATGAAAAAATACTTTCTAACATTACCTCTGAGCTGTCCCCCCTCTATCTTCAAATTGTACCCCCTTGTTCTTGCACATCTCTTTTTCTGAAAGATGCTACCCTCTCGGACTTTGTTAATTCCCATGAGGTACTTGAAAGTTTCTATCATGTTCCGCCCACTCCCTCCTTTCCTCGAGGGTATACATATTAAGCTGCTTTAGTCTCTCTTCATATGTCTTCTGGTGTAGATCCTGAACCATTTTGGTTGCCCTCCTCTGAATAGCCTCCACTCTGTGTATGTCTTTGCAGAGATGGGGTCTCCAGAACTGCACGCAGTACTCCAGATGGGGTCTCACCAACTGTCTGTACAGAAGGATAACAACTTCCTGTTTTCTACTGTTGATGCCTCTCCCTATGCATCCCAGTATCCCCCCAGCTGTCCTTACTGCCTTCTCACATTGCATGCCCACCTTTAGGTCATCTGATATAATTACTCGCAGGTCCCTTTCAATTTTTGTTGTTGTTAGTATCTGACTGGTCTTTTACTTTGGACTTGGACATTAATTCAAATGAAACTGGTACCCCTAGGGCAACTGCATCTTCTTTTTCAACTACATCATCATCAGTGGGCTACAGCGGACGCCTTCACCAGAATTACGCCGATGAAGTTCATCACTTCACTACAAGACTCACAAATCAATCTTTCACCTGCCCAATTTGCCTGCATAAATGGAGGATTCCTACTCTGAAAATGTCATACAATTCTGATGAGCGGTACTGCGTGGTAACTAACCATAAATCGTTTTCCTATGGATCTGAGTCTTGTAACATACAGTTTCCCAATTTTTGTTTTATTCCTCACCAGACTACAGTTATTGGTCACACAGTGATTACTCCTGTTCCCATCCCAGAACCAGATGTTATTGACAGTGACCCTGCATATTTGCTTACTCTATCTCAGTATTTACCTATTTTAATGTCCACATTGACCTCCTGACATTATCTCTGAAAACACTTTTAGATAGAAAAGACACCCATCTCATCTGTATCAGCAATATCATCTCCAAAGCTGGAGATACCCTTAACAACCTCATTCATGATGGTGATTTAAGCACTGCACTTTCTAATACATGGTTAGAGTTGACCTTTAAAGGTTTTGTTATTATACAACTGTTTTTGACTCTCTTTTTGATACTAACTCTTTGCTGTCTACGGCGCATGTTAAAACAGCACCGTGAGCAACTCAAGTTACTGATACCTGTTCCTGCTTTCACCTTACCTAATGACTGATGTCTCTGGCCATACAATAGTATTTCCTCACCTCTATAATACCCTCTTACTGCCTCAGCCTGTCCCGGCTCCCTTTCCCTGCCCATATACAATCTTGCACTGCAGGCATCTCCCTTACACTTACATACACTCATATAATCTAATTTCATGGCTTGCTCCCTCTTCCTCACTTACGGACCTTTTCATATGACACCCCTGCTCTCAATGGTTATTTCTTCCTTTTGTATTACCTGTTTTGTTTTGTGTACCTTGTTCTGTTCATATGATATGTCACCTGATAATTTATTGTCCAAGGTCCTCTCTATTCATTGCATAGGTAGGCACCTATGAACTTATGAATGGTCTGCTCTGTATGTCTCTGATATATTGCATCCACTTTAACTCGTTGTATGTAAAGCGCTTTACTTTGTATGTTCTGATATAGTGTATCCTCTTTAACTCATTGTATGTAAAGCACTTATAATTTGTTATCCTGTTAAGTTTCTGCATGTCTGTACTCTCCCAGGTCGTGCCTGAAAATAGTCATTTTATGGCTAGTGCACTTACCTGGTTAACAAAAGCTAAATAAAAATAAATAAAATAAAGTTCCTTTACAATGCTCATGCATCGGGTCTGTAAACGATGGAGATTGTTCCCACTGCTTTCCCACAGTGTTGTTGCCTTTTCAGTTAGGCAACAGTGGGGGGGGGATGTTATACTTGGTCCCCACACTCTCATTGGATACCCACTGTGCACCACTGATAATATATATATACTGTATATATATATATATATATTTTTTTTTTTACTATGCTATGCTGTGTATAATTACTACTAACATATAAGGTATTGGTACTTATACAAGTGTAAGTAACCAGTGACATATTCATGATTACAGCCAATATATTCATTGCTAGAAATGCATATTTAAGTATTGTGCTGAGAATATACTTGTGTTCTCTGTTTAGTCTTCTGAGAAGTCATTGTATAGCCAACACTGCCATCATGTGGATTTATGTAACACCGTACTTATTTCCTGTTTTATGTATAAGCCTTTGCTCTCATTTTAGCTGATTTTACTCATTTTGTATATCGCTAGATTATACTGTCGAGTCACCTTTTAGTCAATATGGCTTGTTTTGTATATCTAACATATTATGAATGTAATAGTAACCATAGTTATTATGTAAATATATAAATAATTGCATTATGTTTTCACCCTGAGACCTTCTTCATCCCCTGGTGTTTTTGGAAACTCATGACTCTCAGTGTCTATATCGGCAAGACTCTGATTAGGGCAAATGTCTGCTTTTGTATAATAAGCAAGTTTATTACTGCATATGCCACTTGTCTGTTGTTTCTTTTGCTGGTTTATTACCACCAAGAACCTAAGCAGGGCTTTACACCCTGACAACTCTATCTGGGACCACTCCAGTATAGTGCGTACATGGTCCTGCTGTGCCTTTCCTGGTTACAGCCACTGACCCTTCTGGTATTGGGTGAGCTGTGACATTCCACTGTCCTTGTCCCCGCCAGTGGTGGCTGTTGCTTGCATCTGTTCTATGGTACCATGTCTGTCTGCCCTTGATGCACCATGTCCCCAGGCCCATGATCGCTTCGATGGTCCTGCAGGGGGCAGTATTATTGCGATAGTCTCACAGACTACAGAGCATGCAGTCCCCACTGTGGCATGAGCTGTCCCCTATGTGTCGGTGTGGCCTTCATGCCAGTGTGGCTCTTGTGGGGCCTTCACCAGTGCTGTGTACCCACATGGCAGTAACCACTTTACCACTCCATGTTGTCCTTCACAGTTGGGGTGGCAGATGTGTAGATTGTACCTTTGTCTCATGCAGCCACACTCCCCAATCATCAGTGGCAGATGCTCCATGTTCCCCATCAGGACCTGCTCTGGCCAAGGCTAATCTCTTTTGCATTCCACTGAGGGGAAGAGGGTACCCTTGGCATATGCATCTGGCCACTACATCTGGTCCCCTGTGGATACACACTTTGCAGTTGTCATGCACCTTGGTGATGGGTTCGGTGCTGGGATACCTTGGTATCAGCCATTCCAGCATTGCCAGGGTGATGGTCATGTCCCATGTATTCTCACTCCTTGACATGTTGCCACCCTGTGAACAGAACGCACACGTTAGTTCACGTCCCATGATATATCATACGCTGCTTTAACACACCTATGCAGAGGCAGCCATTGACCTATAACATTAGCAGGACAGGGCTGCAGTGATACATTAGCATGCATATCTGTCCATCGCAGCACGTACACATTCCATTGTGCACTATGCATGTGACAGTGACCTCTCATTGGTGTGGATATCCCGGACACCCTCACTCTCCTGCACATATGTGTGGCATGTTGGTGCAGTGCACGCATCATTCCCTCTGTGTCCCTTAACTCTGCCATCTATGCACAGCACCATAGCCAGACCCTTCTGCAGGTACTAGCCCTCCATGCTCATACATGACCTGTGTCGAGCATGGTACTCACCGATGGGTCTCCAATGCAGGCATGGCTCTGTGGTTCACTTCCACACTGCTCATGGTATAGGGCTCACCCAGGTTATATGGACTGCTGCTAGTGAGGGTTGTTCAACTTTGTGCCACGTTGAGACAGTGGCAATGGTACGGCTCCTGACACCTTGCTCTGAACATCTCCATGGTCGCACCTAATATGTCTGGCCAGCAGCACAAGACTTGGAGGCCCAGTGCATGCCATGCCCACATTTGAGCGGCCAAGCAGATTGCAGGCATGGAACAGGGTTGGGTGGCAACACTCAGTACATAACAATGCTGTATAGCACACACTGAGGCATGAGTCCCACAACCATACAATCACAGCTGTGCTCTTTCAGGGTGTGCCATGTGGCTGGGTCCATCACACTCACGTGCTGGCCTGTGAACCCATACTGTGATGGGCATGGCCGTGGTGATGTCATGCCCATGGCTGGGGTGCCTGGGCCAGAAAATGGATGGTACAGGCAACTGGTACTGTGCACGTCTCATCCCTGAACACAACCACTGTGTCCACACTGGACAGGTGCATCCACTAATGCGTCTATGGTGTATGGCCACATAGACTCTATGCTTGCTGGCCAAGGGCCATTGGCATGGACTGAATATCATAGGCATGGCACCCATATCTCTGGCCCTGTACTAGATGCAGGGCATTGTTGCCCTGTCCCGCACTACCAGATGTTTCTATGTTCATGCACATCGGGGTGCCCTGTGACCCTGTCAGTGCAGATCACGATATATAGTGGGTCAAGGGGTGTTCCTACCTCTGCCTGACCCTCCCATATCGCAATCTGCATGCTGTAACACACCCCTACTCACTACACCATCCATGTGGAGGGGCGTTGGTGAATTCTGCATGGATTGCGCACCTGTCACTACGCCCATATCGGGTATAAATTGCAATGTTGGTGAACAGAGGCGATTGAGCATGCGTTTTATGTCATGTCAGATCTGCATGGAAAATTTGAGAAAATGTGGCTTCCATTTTTGAATGTCCTGGGCTCCTAATTTTTCATTTTAATTTTTTTTTTATTTTTCCTCAGTTTTGCCCCCACTTTCCTCTTGCTGTAACCCCCTGTTGCTCCTTAAAGGGCTATGATGAAACCCTCTGGCTCTAATAGGGTTTGCCCAATGTGGGCAGATTATAATTCCATAAAGAATGAGTGCTTGAACACAAAAAAAAAATAGAAAAATATGGGCTGGACTGTTGGCGCAGAGTAGGGCTACCACTTGTGATGCTGGCAACCGGAGATCGGGAACAAGCTTGGGTTGTTGGGAAATGGCTAGGGGTGGAAGATTGAGCACCCAGGGTACACGCTTCTCCTCCAGAGAGAGAGAGGCAGAATGATGCCATCACAGCAGGGCCACGTGTGTGACTACAGGTGGAGCCACAGTCCAGTGCTTCTTGGATGTGCAGAGACACTGGCTGGAGCCATGCAGCAGCATGCTCTGTGTGCATGCTTACATGTGGCAGCCTATATTTCTATTCTTTTATCTCCTCTGCTCCTGACTGGCCCCCTTCAGTTCTCCACTCTGCCCAGCCCCCCTCACCTGCCATCCCTAGGACTCACCTCGCTCCTTGTTGCCCCATGGATGACACCCCACATGAAGGTCTAACCAGGGGCCATTCTATACCCCCAGACAGAGTTGAAGCATCAGTGCAAGAACCTTGGTTGGTGATGTGGGACCTGCACCAAGGCAGCAGATGGCATCCTTCTTGGTTGTTTTTTTTTTCCACTTTTCTGCCCTGCCCTTGAGTGTTGGTGAGGTGGTGGTGCAACTGACGATGTAACAGTCAGAGGGAGAACACTGCCCTTCCTGATACCAGCTCCAGCATGCACTACTACCTGTGGTCACCCAGATGGCAGTATTTTGACGGAGACCCAGAACCCTCCCTCCCCCAAGGAGGTGAGCGTCCATAGGACACTTAACCATCCTTCCCTGACCAGCCATCCAGCAACCCAGGATCAATCCCGAACCAGGTTACTGGCATCATAAGTGGTAGTTCTACTGCTGCTCTGGTGGGCCGCCCTGCACATGACATTTTAGCCACTGGCATCTCATGAAAGGGAGGGAGGGGAGGGAGGGAGGGAGGGAGGGAGGGAGGAGAAAACAGAGAAAAATGTCCTTGACACACTCGAGGATGGGCCGTGGTATATCCAGGCCCAGAACCCCAGCTGCTCCACCACCTGCTGCACAATCACTGACTGGGGTGTAAATCCCCCACCCCATCCTAACCTGGGGGGCAAGCCAAGACTACGTGGAGACAGGTGAGTGTGGGTGTGTAGGGGTGCTGGGGGGCT
Organism: Neoceratodus forsteri; assembly: GCA_016271365.2. Taxonomy (NCBI): domain Eukaryota; kingdom Metazoa; phylum Chordata; order Ceratodontiformes; family Ceratodontidae; genus Neoceratodus; species Neoceratodus forsteri. The sequence goes on along the minus strand of CM028137.1, from coordinate 408,247,077 downwards.
GGTGTCCCCTGGGAAGGTCTGAGAGGTTCAAGCACTTGGATGGTTATGGAAACGGCTAGAAATCAGACTGTTACATCAACAAATTGCACAGAAAGTGAGCAATTATAAAAAATAATTTTTCAAACTAGGAACCATTTGAGGCCCATGGGGGGATGTTGCCAGTGCCCCTTTAAAGCAATAGACACCATCTGCATGCAGCACACCCTCTGGTAGCCTTACATCTGCCATATTTGATGTTGTCTAGCCATTAGCAGGACCTCTGTCCTGCAAATGCTCCAAAAGTAGTGAGAACTATCCTAGATGTGGCAGTACTAAGAAACACTGCTGCACAGGAAAGAAAAACTGCAACTGCAAAAATGCCACCATTTTGTCTGCTACAATTCAGCAGCTTAAAAAGGGGTGGGTTGGGGGTTGGCTGGGGGATTGCATTCAAAATTTAACCCATAGACAAACTTCTTTTCATCACCCATCAAAAAATATTCTATAAGGAACAGGGCAGGAGTATGTCAAAGCATTTGTCTCTGTAGTGGATTAAGCCTGAAATGGAGTCCAAGCTAGTACATTTTTTAGCTTGATTCAGAACTTGTTTGTTGCACTTAAATACACTAGCGGTGCAACTGCTAACCTCCTAACTGGAGTCGCAGTGCCATGCCAATAGCCATCAGTTACTGTACTATTTAGGTTCTAAAAGACCTCAGCATTGGCATGTCTGCAAAATACTGCTGTGGTAAAAGCCTGATTTGATCAAGATTCCAAGTGTACTGCCTCATAGTTTTACTTGCTGTCAGGAATAACAAAACTGAGGAAAGATGTTTATTCAGCATTAAATATCCCTTGCTTCTCCTATCATGATTTAATCACACAGTAATTGTTTTTAGCACCAGTGTTTCATGAGCGTCAGGGGTGACCATTATTGAAGAGAACTTTACAACTGATTATAGTGGGCAGATGAGGTTAGCTGTGCAGGGCTTCTGTTCAGCCTTAATCTCCAAAGCATGGTGGAATCTTTCCTGGAATCTGATCTCATGCCTCAAATCCCACTTGAATCCTGGAGCCAGAACAGCAGTATGCAAGGAAAGGAAAAAGTCCTTGATATAAACTGGATTCAGCCAGTCCTGGAGTCATGAGAATTCCCCATTACCAAGTGTGGCAAATGGATCACATGGACATGGGTGTGGGAACATGGGGGACAATGTGGAGGGGAGCTGTAGTTCAAAAGGGCACAGGGTAAAAAATGCAGTTTTTGCAAGCTACTGTTTTTTTATACACAGAAATACTGTATTACCACATTTTTTAAAGGAACACTGTCAGCTTTTTAAATTTTGAGTATCTCCCCAATATAGGTCACCTCTGCTCTTCTTGCAAAGTACTCTGCTCACAAAATGTAAAAATGCCAATAGATCTGCTTTAAACTGACAAATATCCTTTATTTCTGGCAAAAACACATTTGTGTTGGTCTAACCTACTGTAAATATCTAGCACTGATGCTTCCGCACATCCATGAGGTGATATGGCATCAGAGCCACAGGGTACATTCATGTCCTAGCTTGAATTTTTCAGGCGCCAATTTATAATAGAACATTCATTTTGAAATGAGCATAACTTCACTGAGCACTATCAAGCTTTTTGAAACAGAAGGCATGATTTATTTATATGCCTCAAACAAATTCAAACACGTTTGTGAATGAGTGTGCCCCATGGTTCCAGCATCACGTCACCTCATGGGTGCATGGGAGCATCGGCACTAGGCAGTCAAGTCAGACTGACACAACTGTATTTTTGCCAGAAAAAAAGGATACCTGTCAGTTTAAAGCGGATCTATTGCCATTTTTGCATTTTGTGAGAAGAGCTGTTTGCAATAAAAGCAGAGGTGACCTATACTGTGGAGACACTGGAAATCATTAAAAAAAGTTGTCAGTGTCCCTTTAAGACAAAACAAAAGAAAAATAGAAATACTCTATCACACTTATCAAAAAGCAAATCTTACAGTCACTTCAGGAGTCTCTGGTGCCATGAATTCAAAGTAAGTTGGAAATAAGGATGGCAGTATAGCCTAGAGGTCACAGTAATAAGCTGTGAATAAGCCTGGTACATAAGTAGACCTGGGGTTGATTCCTACAACCTCCATTTACATACTGTATGACTCTGAGCAAGTCACTTAACCTCCCCAGTGCTCCTGGGTTGCCCCCGAAAACAGACGCTTGTGTCCGGTGGGCCTTACCCAGTTGTCAAAGGGAAAAAAAATAAATGGTCAGACTGTGCATCACATAAAGACATCTCCAGCAGTTGCATTGACATAGCGGTGAGTTTGGCCATTTATTCATATTGAATCCATATTACCAAAGCCTCTGAAATGACTTGCAGTTTTTGCATGTTTTCAAAGAAAGACACATAAAAGAATAAAAGGTGCATTTTGATTATACATTTGTATGTCTGGATAAAAGGTTACTTATTACAGAAAAGCAAATCTGCAAATCTTCTTGTACACCTAATAAAAGAAACAATACAAGTGGTATCTACAAACAAGGCATCAGATCTGCAGACTCTGCAAGATGGTCACAGTTATTCAGACTGAAAAGGATAGTTATCCAACAGACATGGCTAAAAGAATAAAATAAATTTCCTTCCGATTAACAGCGGAAACAGATTTAAACTGATGTTCATTGTCCCATAAACTGGGGAGTCTGGGAGTGGTTGTTTGGAAAGTTGCTGCTTGTTTTTTTTTCTTCAATTTTTGATATAGTAAAAGAGTATGACAAAATATATGCAAAAACACAGGACTTAATAGCTCAAACACACTCGGAATGCACAGTACCAGAGGCCATGAACATTAACAAACACAACTGCACAGCAGCAGTCCAGTTCAGTCAGCACTCCAAACTTCTCACTATCATTTTTAAGAAATATGTATAAATATATATCTTACTGGCATTTTTTTCAAATATTTGTAGCAAAATGATTTTATTTTTTAGATAATGTTTAAAAAGAACACCACCACCAGATACATCAGGGTCAGCTGGTCGTATTTATATTGCAACTTCCATCAATCAGGGCATAAAGCAGTCCTTCCAAATAGAACCAGAAGATCTTTATTCCACACAAAGGCCATCTTGTACAAAAACACTAAAACTCTGTTTTACTTCACCGGGTGCTAATGCAGCCCAAACTGCAAACTTAATTAACTCTCTGTGAGGAAGACATCGTACATGACATTGAAACGTCAGTGCATGGTCGCTGCTGCTTCTAGGAAGTTGGGTAGGTTGGATAAGTTTGCACTTCGGGCCGCACTATCACCTGGTAAATACATCCAGCTGACCCTGATGTATCTGGTGGCAGTATGCTTTTTAAACATTGTGTAAAACATAAACAACATTTTTTGCTATGGTGCCAGGCCTTCAAGAGCTCAGCCCCCTCAACTCCCAATCTCTGCCCACCCCCAGGACTTACCTTAGCGCAGCGATCCACCCAGGCTTACTCCCTTTGGGCTGAGCTGTCACATGGCATAGCCCCTATGGACATCTCATCTAGGGTTCCAGCAGGAACACCACTGAAGGAACCCCCTGGCTAACCCCCCCAGGGTGGGGCAATGGAACCAGTCCACACCAATGGAAACTTGTCACTCAGTCGCTGGCCAAGTGGCGCGGAGTGAGGCATGGAGTTGGAGAGGTAGGGCATCATGGATGGAACTGGCGGTGATGTTTTTGTATAGTAAAGGCTCCCTGGGAGGCACGGCATGCAGTGACGTAGGCGCAACATGCCACATCCAGCACACCTCCCTGACAGCTTTTGCCCCAGCAGCTGTATTCACCCCAGCCACTGGCAGGAGTCATTCATGCACTGAATGCACTACCTCCCTCCCTCCCCCTGGAGAAGGAGAGAAGTCCCTAGGGCACTCAATCCTCCTCCCCCTGGCCAGCTCTTTGACTCTCAAGAAGTCTGCATCCGAACCCAGGGCATTGGTGTCGCAAATAGAAATCCAATCGCTGTGCCGGTGGGCCAGCCCAAAATAAAATAATTTTTGCTACATAAATTTGAAAGAAATGCAAGTATATACTGTATTTGTATGTTTCTTAAAAATGACTGTGGGAAGTCTGGAGTGCTGACCAAACTGCACTGCCGCCATGCAGCTGTGTTTGTTATGATAAAATATATGTTGGGAAAGGCTCAAGAAATTCTAGTGTGCGGAAAACTGACCACACAAGTTTGGGATATGCAGTAGCAAGCTGGGAAAATATTGGGAGTGCTGTGTTAGAGGAAGACATAAGGGAGATTTTAAGAATAGAAATAAACACTTACATTTTTGTACTACCGAACATTTTTAATAATGTTTACTGATTTAAAAAAAGAAAATAAACAATCCACCAAATAATTATTTGCCAGGTTGCTATCAGCAAAATTAACTAACAAAATACAAAGAAACATCAGTTTTCAATGCCTGTCATTGCTGCAAAGAAATGTTATCACTAGCAGGTTGACAAAAAGTCATTTCAAATGAAGGAATGGTGGTGCATGTCAAATAAAATGCATCACATGTAAAAGCTGCCATGATTTATAAGACTGTAGAAGGAAGCTTTTGACAATCAAAGGGCCCTATGAGTTAGAGTTATTATCTCAAGAATCAGTACTGTGCTGCCATGACCTTCTTTTTAATAATATAATGCCTCCAGACCCCAGTGTGGAGTTGTAGGACAAGGGGAGCTGATCACTGGTTAGGCTTGCCAATCCCTCATTGACTGCTTGAGGGTACATAGCCACTATGGCAGCTGTCTGGGTGGCAGAGCCTATGCACCCCTGGAGATGCAGAATGGGTATCTTGGCATCTTTCAGGATTCTATGTAGTGTGAGATCATCCTACTTCCCACCCCACACAGTCAGGCCAATGAATAGCAATGCATTTCTTTGGTGGATTGGGTGCAAAGGGAGCAAAACACTGACTCATGACACTTGCAGTGCCCCCTGCATTGGCACAGGGGACCTCCGTGGTACATGCAAGCCCTACACACCTATATGGGGATACATACAGGGCTTCATGGGTTGAGCCCTTAGAGTAACTTCATGGAATTGTTTTGAGCTGCCTGCTGAGGCGTGGAATCTGCTTGCTAATTGCTGAGGCTTAGACTCCTAACTTCTGTGTTTATTCCTGCCTGCATAGTTGGTGCAAATAAAATATTACATTGAAATAAAAAAGCGCCTTCCAGTGTGGGCCTTTTCTTAAAATGAAAGAACAGCACACAAGACTGTCATACAAATTAAGTTGGATGTTTGTCCCTTTCTGCCCTGTCTGAGGCTCCAGTGTCACTTATGTAACCCCACTGTGCCCTGCCTTGCTGAAGATCTATTACTTTGACCACAGTTCACACTTACCTGCATATTTTACTAGTGCCTGCCTGGGGAGGTGGGGGTTGGCTTGACTACAGTTTGAGATGGCAGGCAGGCAGGCATAACTCCCAAACAGCAGGATGACACATTCCAGCAACTACCCCCCCCTTCCCCGTCTAGGGGTTTGATTAACATTGTTTCTGAAAGTGGGAGGCACGAACTAGTTTGAACAGTTTAAACATTTTATAGCAGGAACACAGTACCTCAGTCCAAAAAAGCAGGATTCCTGGCAACGGCTTGATTTCCGTCTGGGTGATGCTGAAGACACCTCACATTCAATACGACTTCTAGTACAGCTGGCTAATTCACAGGGCCTGAAAAACTTTTGGGAACACAGCATCTCAAACAGTCTTTGAATTTAAATGATTTCAGTCAAATGGAACTTGCATGCAACCAGCAGCATTTTATTTAAGTTACTCTAAAAGGCTCAAGCCACACACTTGTAGGGAGATCTCCACAGATATGTACAGTTCATTTTCAGTTGCAAAATGACAATGGCAAGCCACCGTGGCACTGTACTTTGTGAGGGGCCTGGGATTTGAACCCATAGAAACATAGAATATGATGGCAGATAAGGACCAACTGATCCACCTAGTCTGCCCATTTCCCTACTTGGTTTGGCAATCCCTACCCTTATCTGGACTGCCGTTCCCCCGCTTTGCTGCACAGCAGTGTGCCTTTATGCTTATCCCATGCACTTTTAAATCCCTGTACTGTTTTCACTTTCACCACCTCTGCTGGTAGGCTGTTCCACGGATTCACTACCCTCTCTGTGAAAAAAAAATCCTAACATTCCCCTAAGCCTCCCTCCCTCCCTTCCTTGTGCACTTTCTTCTCTGAAATATGCTCCCCTCCTGTACCCTGTTTATTTCTCTAAGGTATTTGAAAGTCTCTATCATATCCCTCTCTCCCTTCTCTCTTCCAGTGAATAGATGTTAAGTTCTCCAAGTCTTTCCTTGTAAGGCTTGTGGTGCAGTGCATGTATAATTTTTGTTGCTCTTCTCTGGACTGCTTCCATTCTGTCTTATGCCCTTCCTGAGATGCGGTCTCCAGAAGTGGACACAGTATTCCAGATGAGGTCTCACCAGTGATCTATACAGTGGCATCACCATTTCACTCCTCCTACTGGTTATACCCCTTCCTATGCATCCCAGCATTCCGTTTGCTTTCCCCACTGCTTTTTTGCATTGTTTGGCTGACTTCAGGTCATCGGATATGATAACCCCCAGGTCTCTCTCCTGACTTGTGGTGGCTAGAACCTGCCCTCCCCCCATCCTGTATTCCTCTCTTGGGTTTCTGTGTCCCAGGTGTATAATCTTGCACTTCTTAGCCTTGAAACCCAACTACCAAACCCTTGACCATTCCTCAAGTAGACTTAGGTCATTTCTCATTTTATCTAGCCCCTCCTGTGTGTCAACTCTGTTGCAGATCTTGGTGTCATCTGCAAACAGGCATACCTTCCTCTCCTGTCCCTCTGCAATGTCGCTTATGAAAACATTGAATAGGACTGGATCCAGCACCGATTACTGTGGCACCCCACTTGCCACCTCCCCTTCTTTGAATTTTATGCCATTTACTACCACCCTCTGGGTCCTGCCTTTAAGCCAGTTTCCAACCCATTTTACTACTTTAGAGCCCACACCCAGATTCCCGAATTTGTTAAGCAACCTTCTATGTGGAACGGTGTTGAAGGCCTTGCTGAAATCCAGGTAGACCACATCCACCACTCATCTCTGATCCACCACCCTGGTCACCCAGTCAAAGAAATCGATAAGATTAGTCTGACAGACCCTTCCCCAAGGGAACCCATGCTGCCTTGGGTCTTCTGCACAGCTTGACTCCAGGAACTTCACTACCTTCTCCTTAAGCAGAGACTCCATCAGCTTCCCCACCACCGAGGTCAGGCTTACAGGTCTGTAATTGCCTGTTTCCTCCTCCCTACTTCCACTCTTGTGCAGGGGGACCACCTCTGCCCTCCTCCAGTTCCCAGGTACCTCTCCCATCTCTAGTGATTGGTTGAAAAGGGTCATCAGTGGTCATGCTAGGACTTCCCTGAGTTCCTTCAAAACTGTAGGGTGAATCCCATCTGGCCCCATTGCCTTGTCTGTCTTCACTTTCCCTAGTTCCTCCAAGACTCTATCCACCGTAAATGGGCTGGTGTCCACCTCTCCCCACTGTAAACCTTTCCTTGTGTGTCTTGGCCCATCCCCTGCCTCTTTCTTGGTAAATACTGAGCAAACATACTTGTTCAGCATCTCAGCTTTTTCAAGGTCATCCTCCTCCCACCCACCCTCTCCCTTCTTTAGCCTAACAATACCATTTCTGGTCTTCCTCCTCTCGCTAATATAATGGAAGAAGGTCTTGTCTCCCTTCTTAATAGCCTGTGCTATTCCTTCCTCCTTTCTTGCCTTAGCCTATCTGATGGCTTTCCCAGCTTCTCTCTGTTCCTCCAGATATTTCACTCTGTTTCTTCTTTCTGTGTCTCTTTGTATTTCCTGAATGCCTTATTTTTTTCTCATACGTTCTCGGCTACCGACTTAGAGAACCACTGTGGCCACTTCTTTCTTTTGCTTTTGCTAAGCAGTCTGACACATTGTCTTGTCATTCCTGCTATGGATCTCTTGAGCCTAACCCACTGTTCTTCTACCCCTTCCCCCATACCTTCTGCTGCTAGGGCAATTTTGAGCTGTTCCCCCATCTCCACAAAGTCGGACTTCAGGAAATCTATCACCTTAATCTTTGCATGGCTTTTTTCTGCCAATGTGTTGACTCTAAACCACACAGTTCTATGGTCACTGGTACCAAGGGAACCATAACCAGTGATCATCCCTCTTTCCTCCTGTGAGCCAAGAAGGGCTCCTTTACTTTACTCAGTACCTCCCTTCACAGATTTCTGGCAGTCCCATTGCAAAAGACTCCATGCTAGTGAAAGCAGGACAAATTTAAACTGACTTGGGAATCTTTTCTTTTCCTCGGGGATCTGATGACAATTCTGGGCACAGTCCACACTCCAAGAACCAGCTGAACCTGGTGATCCTCGGGCAGGGTTCACGCAGGCCAGCAGTCACCATCCCTCCAAATTGCAGTCCCTCCTACCTTCTCCAGCAGCTCTCTTGGGTGGACACAGCAAGGCAAAGGTCCAGAAGCCACTCCAGATCCTCTGGTCTGCACCTCTGCCACCTCAGCTTCCCGAGCCCTCCATGGCTGCCACCCTCTAAGCCTTTCTCCTCATGGAGCCAAATGAGCTCCACACTCTCAGGGCTCTCCTTCATTCTGCCTCCAACACTGCTGCAATCCTACCGGTGGGTTGGTGGGATCCTTTTTTCTTGATGGGTTCAGGGGCAATCTCCCCACCCCGGCTCCAGCCCCAACTGGCGGCCCACCGTGGCCTGACTTGTGCGCATGCCACCGCTCACTCTCCTCACATCACCACCCACTGCCAACTCCTCTCAATGATTCCCCTTGCACTGGTTGGTGCTTCTCCCTCATGATACCCAGGCCATGCCTTCAGGCCAGCCTGGCATTGCTCGCACCTCCCGATGCAAACAGGGCATCAAACTAGTAACCCCCCAAAATGGCACAGGGGTTACTCTTCCCCCCACAGAGATGCTTCACCTCCTGGTGAGGCCCCCTGAACTGGCTAACCATGGCTGCTGAGCTCCATGGGGTAATGTGCACTCTCCCACAGGCCACCACATCCAGGCTCCACCAGTCAGGCTGCAAAATAGCAGCCGATTGAGAACTAGGTGGGCATACCCACCTACCTACTGTTCCCTGGCTCCACTAAGGGGCATGGCAACCCGGCCTGAGTTCCTGAGACAGATTGCTGGTACTATCAGGACCGGCGTCCCACCTTTCCTCCCACCAAAGGGACACCTGCTATCTACGCTTACGCTAAACAGGACCCAGTTATACCCAGCGGCTATATTGGTGCATCCAAAACAAATATTTTTTTCATAACACAACAATTCCTACTTAATTCTACTTAGCTAAAGAGGCTACCTGTCTCCACCAAAGGGTGGACCAACTCCAAACTATGCATGCTGACTTACTATACTGGTTGAACACTGCTACTATTCCCCCCACAGAGATTCCTGGCTATTACCTGGCATAAAATATTTTCTAACTAAGATTATTACATCTAAATTATGTCAATATGTCTAGCTAACTAATCTACCTTCTAGGCTACTTAAAAGTGGGAAAGGGAAGGGTACAAGATTAAACACATACTTTTTTTTTTCAAAGTGCTCACAAGTAACCTGGCAAGTCCATAGGTAACAGTCTCTTTTGTTTCTTTTTCGAGTCCAGACCTAGCTTTTACACCAGGGGGTGCAGGGAAGCACAGTTTTAGGAAAGAAAGGGGAGGGGGGTCCCTACTTAACAGTCCTACTTAACAATCCTAATCTAGCTATTAGACACTGCACACCACACTAACCCTAAACTATCTGACTAACTAAAAGTTCACATATTAGAAAATAAGCACTTAGATTTTTTTTCAAACATAAAGCATTGTTCAATTGCAGTACTGCTATCCATGCTAAATGTAAAATGAAAGTTTTTCCCCCCAAGACAAAGTGAAACAATCTCACCAAGTATAGCTCAAAGTCTCTCTAGGCACAGTCTCTCAGTGCCAGAGGGCACTGACTTCTTACTTCTTCTACTGCTGCGCCTTAGATCTTGTGGAAAGATCATCACGGATGTAGTACAGGCAAGTATCAGGCTTGGCACATTCCTTCCCATAGCTATCATGCCTGACTACATACAGTGGTATTTTAGCCAGTGTCTGATTTTATCTTGCACCATGGCGAAACTTTTAAACAAAGTGGTTCCTTCCCAAAATGAAGACACACACACACACATAGATCTGGCCAAGGAGATGACTTTCTGCCTGTCATAAGCTGGGTCCTGGGGGTCCACTCTGTTCCTCAGATGCACCTTCTCCACTGCTCCATAAAAAAACCCAGTCAGATCTCCGGCATTCAATTAAGTCCCAGGTATGCTCACTGACATAGGGGTAGTTATCACCAGGGCACTCCAACTTTAAATATAATCTCACCCACCTTTTAGCCTGGCTCCAAATAGGGATGGATCTAACACTGGACTGTGGGGCTAGTCCTTCGGATAACCAAATTCCATTTCAATAATTTGTCACACTTAAGTCCAGGGGATGCTTGGCATCCATGTCCACCACATGATATCTACATTTGCCTGGGAGCATAGAGGTAATTTCTAGCACCCCAAAGATTGGCATCGCATATGGCTTGGGTATGTCTCTTTCTATCACCAAGTCCTCAAACATGCCGGTGATGCCCAATTTCAGCTGTGAATTGACAGATATTGCTTCGATTGGATCACCTGTACTATCCTTATCAGAACTAAGGTCCCTTTCCACAGCTTCGATGATAACATCTTGGTCTGCAGCACTTTGGGGTACTTCATGCTCCATTGGGAATGGGGTATCCTTCTTGAGCAATTTGGCTTCCTCCAGTTTCTTCCGGAGCATATTTGGTTTAACTACTGGCACTTGTACATTGGCTTCCTTTGCAGGTGACAACTTCTTTTCCTCCGGGTCAAGCACCACAGCCTTGGGAGACCTCAACTGCTCAGGTCTGTCCCTCACATACCCTGCAGCAGTACACTTAATGTTCGAGGCTATCCTGCAGCCCCTCCCTCTGCCACAGGGAGGTTCTTGGGCACTTGGTGTCAGTGCAGGGCTGGACAGAAGGCTGGGCCCTGCTACCACCTCCAACTGCATTTCACTTAAAGTGGCAGCCATGTCTTCCCACAGTTCTGTCGGCTCCATCATGGAGACCTCGCTGGCAGCAGGGGACACCTTCTTTTCTTCTTGTGGCCGGAGCCAGTACAGCACAGACAGTGACACAGGGGCTGCATAACTCCTCTCAGGCACAGACATCATCGGAGGCACACTACTCCTTGGAACAACCCCACAAGAACATGAAAAGCACATGGGATGCCACATAACCCCACTCCTTTTATGTCCACAATAAATGAAGGACTCCTCTGAGCCATTTCTCTCCACCATACTCCACAACCACTTTAGCAGTCCTTCAGGTAGGGTCACTGTCTGATCCGATGTGGACCCTGGAGCAAACACCATTCTGGATGCTTGAATTGTGCTAGGCGTGGCTTTACTTTATGCCTTGATCTGCTCCATGAATTCAGCCTCAAACTTGTTACTCCCAAATAAGTAGTCCTTAAATGGTACTCCACTACCTTTGAGTAAGGTTTTCCTGATGTTATTTCTTCTCTAAAGCAATTGAATCTTCACACCAAGGGGAGAGTGTGTTTCTGTTCTTTTCTGTCAAACTCTTCCATGCGTATCTCTCAGCAGTTTACTCAGAGCTCACATGGTCGTCTCCTTCTTAAGTACTTGCATCTCATTAAATCCATCCTCCAATAGAATCACAAAAAGCTCTCAATTATACATTCGTCACATTTTCACATATGCACTCCAGGTGCCATCTTGTTTCCCCATGAAGCACTGAATTTTAGACCATCTCCAAACTGTTAAGAAGGCGTGGGCCTACCAACATTCCAACACCTCAGTTGTCCCCTTGTCATGCCAGGTATGTGCTTTTTCACCTCTTTGAATCCCTGATGACAGCCCACATTTTTGTAACCCCACTGTGCCCTGCCTTGCTGAAGATCTACTACTTTGACCACAATTCACACTTAGTTGCATATTTCACTAGCTCCTGCCTGGGGAGTAGGGGTTGGCTTGACTACAGTTCGAGATGGTAGGCAGGCATAACTCCCAAACAACAGGATGACACATTCCAGTGACTACCACCCTCCCTTCCATGTTTAGGGGTTTGATGGCATTGTCTCTGACAAAGTGGGGGGGCACCAAAGGCCAGTTTGAGCAGTTTAAACATTTTAAAGCAGGGAACACAGTACCTTAGTCCAAAGAAGCAGGATTCCTGGCAATGGCTTGATCTCTGTTTGGGTGATGCTGAAGACACCTCACATCCAACACGACTTCTGGTATAGGTGGCTAATTCACAGGGCCTGAAACATATGTAACCACCCCTGCCCTTCTGTCTGCACTCCCACTCGCAAGTAGTGCTGCCTAAGGGATATAGGTTGGCACCTGGGTTCATGGTTATAATTGGCTTGGCAAGTGGCAAGGTGCCACCACCTATGGGGATCCTTCTAGCAGCATACTGCCAGGGTGCTTCCCCACAGGAAATAAAATACAGCCTCCTCCCTTGGTGACAGGTAGAAAAATATACAACCCTTCCCCCAAACTTATCACTCTAAGCATGCAAATATTACACTACACAATAATGCAAATAATTCAGCAATTGTAGTAAAACAAACAAGGGGGTTATTTTGGGTCTGGATAATGAGGTAAGGAACAAGGGAAGCAAAGGGCAGTAAAACATTCAACAACAAACTTATAATAACTACTGTAATCAGGCAGGATAATCAGATACCACAGTACATTACAATCCAGTATTCCCTGTCCCAGCCCCTCTCCCCCCACTGGTGCACCAGTTAACCCCACAGTCCCGGTGGGAGCTCCCACTACCTTGTGCGCACAATGAGGAGTTGCAGGCCAGTGACTAGTAGACACTGGGTGTAACACCCTTGCAATGGTTGGATGCTGCAGATGCAAGTTATAAACTACACCAGTGGATGTAAATGTACAGTTTATCCTGGCTGTAACTGTGGCTGCAGGCTTAGCTAAGGTCACACAAGAAGCCCGGATAGTAAGTTAACTAGCTAGCTAGCTGAACAGTTATAAAAGTATTTTGTTTAGGTAAAACCCAGTACTCACAACCTTTTGGTGAACAGATTATGTAGGAGTTGGGGGACGTCTCCCCTTGCAGGCAATTGGGAAGAACAGGTGGAATTTATTTATTTATTTATTGCATTTTGGTAACTGGGTGAGCCTGCTGAGACCAGCGGTTCCTTTTTCAGGTGCGACCCGGAGTTAATTGTATACATTGATTTTAAGTTCATATACAATTACTTAATCTGGTTCAGAAATTCATGATATACATTTGGGTCAGAGATAACAGAAATAACAATTGACTTAGGATTCACATACAGGTTACTACAAAACAAATTAGTCATGAAGGTGGGAGACAGTCTGACAGGGATGATCAGGGTAAATAGCAAGATAAGTAATGACCAACAGGTTCTGCTGCTATAAGGAATGTGTTCCACTGATGTGGATGCAGACCATGATCTTCTTCACCCCACAGAGGGACTTGTCTTCACCCACTTCGACAGGCTGGCAGGCAGTTGTCTTCACCCCACAGAGGGACTTGTTTTCACCCACCTCACAGGTAGGCCAGCAGTTAAACAGGTATGCAGGACCTCAAAACTCAAGTCTCCTGGCAGAAATCACAGTCTCTTGTATCTGGACAGTGAGGCAGTGGATTTGTCACCTCACACAAGCACAGATAAAATACTTCTTTCAGCAGTCACTGATATCTGGATTGCCAAATATCAGCAGTTCAGTCCAGGTTGAGATAAATCCCCTTGTGTCTGGGATTTTCCAGACAACTAGAAACAAGTTTAGAAGTCCTTAGTTTGTTTTGGCACAAACTAGATGTTTTATGGCTGTGACAGCAACAGGAGCCGTCAAAAATCAGTTGTTTCTCCTCGGAAGACTTACAACGATAGACCCAGGGTCAAACTGTCAACCCCAGAATGTTTTGTTTGAATCACAACATCTCATTGGTCCACAGAAATCTCAAGCTCCACACCCTGATTGGCTGTACTGCAGCTACCAATAGGGTTCCTCGCTGTCTTCAGGCAGACCATATCCAAAACGGCTGCCCAATACAGTTCTGTTCATCTCAGTCCAAAATAATAGCAATTAAATAGTGTTGGCAGCATCTGACTGCATGGCCAGGGCCCTCCTGGTCTCTTTGGGTGGTTACTAGGGCCAGGGGGCACTTTGAGGGGATAGGAGCCCCATCAGAAGCTCCGTTTGGTGAGCTGCCCAGCAGGAGCAGTCTCTGGAAACAGCAGTTTCGGGCACTAGGAATTATGGGACTTGTAGTCCCAGCGGTCATGTTGTCCCCAGTACTTCCCGACCCACTGGTGACATGGATTGGGTCAGGGAGCCACTCAAAAGTTTACATTTTTGTTCCCTCTAGCATCTACTGATGTCCGATGGGGCTGGGGAGAGAAGTGGTTAAGCAGTGTTTCATCCGCTACACTCGGTGGGCACTTGAGGCACCAAGAATGCTTGTGGCCTTATCCTGTGCGCTCTGTCTCTCTGTGTGGCAGGTTGAGGGGGCGGGGAAGCAATACAAGTGTACGGTTCACTGGCCTCTCCTCTTCTGGTGCACTGAGGCACCATGAACAGTCCGGTGCACTCTCCAGCCCTGGTAGCAGGAGCTTCGGGAGGCAGGTGGACTCAGGGTCCCTCAGGTAAGCTCCAGACTTGGGAAGGGGGTTACACGTACTTTTGGGAACACAGCATCTGAAACAGTTTTTGAATTTAAATGATTTCGGTCAAACAGAACTTGCGTGCAACCAGCAGCATTTTATTTAAGTTACTCTAAAAGGCTCAAGCCACACACTTGTAGGGAGATCTCCACAGTTATGTACAGTTCATTTTCAGTTGCAAAATGACAATGGCAAGCTGATATTGCACTGTACTTTGCTGAGGGGCCTGCGATTCAAATCCATAACAACCAATCATCTCTCTTTCTCTCTGTGAGCCAAAAAGTGCTCCTTTACTTTACTCGGTACCTCCCTTCACAGATTTCTGGCAGTCTCAACCCAAAAGACACCCAGTAAGAGCGGGGCAAATGTAAACTGACTTGGGCCTCTTTTCTTTTCCTTGGGGCTCTGATAACAATTCTGGGCACAGTTCACACTCCAAGAACCATCTGAACCTGGCGATCCTCAGGCAAAGTTTATGCAGGCCGGTGGTCAGCATCCTTCCAAATTGCAGTCCCTCCTACCTCCTCCATCAGCTCTCTCAGTGGTGGACACAGCAAAGCAAAGGTCCGGACACCACTCTGGATCCTCCAGTCTGCATCTCTGCCACCTCAGCTTCCCGGGCCCTCCGTGGCAGCCACCCTCTAGACCGTTATTCTCACGGAGCCAAACGGGCTACACACTCTCAGGGCTCTCCTTCATTCTGCCTCAAACACTGCTGCAGTCCCACCTGTGGGTTGGTGGGATCCCTTTTTCTCAATGGGCTCAGGGGGGGCAATTTCCCCACCCAGTTCCTGACTTCTCTTCCTCGACTGGTGGCCTGTCCTGGCCTGACTTGTGCGCAGGCCTCCACTCGCTCTTCCCGCACCACCACCCACTATCAACTCCTCTTGACGAGTCCCTCTGTGCCAGTTGGCACCTTTCCCTCATGATGCCCAGGCCACGCCCTCAGGCCAGCCTGACATCACGTGCACCTCCTGATGCCAACAGAGCAGCAAACTAGTAACCTTCCAAAATGGCATGGAGGTTACACTTATGTTATGCTTAATGCTAATGTAAGTGTAACCCCCCTGTTACCCGGGGTTACTAGAATCCCAGTAAGACCTAGTGGTAGGCAGGGAAGGCAGCTTGTGAAACTCCAGTTAAATGGATTTCACACTGTCTCACTCTGTTCTCAGTCTCAGCTGAGACTGAGGGATGACATCACCATAGAACTATCGCAGCTGCATGAGCCACATTGGAATCTGCAGATGGGAGTTAGGTTAGAATGTTGGGAGTTTTTGAACAGTGAGCAGCAGCTGTGTGTGAGCAGTCTTGAAGACAGGAGCACAGCAGTCTGTGCACAGGCTCTTGGAGCCTAAAGCTCTGATATAGAGCTACTTCTAGGGAAAGATGTGTGTTTCCGCCAAAAGAGGAACACAGTAAGCTGTTCTTGAAGTGGTGAGACCGCTGTTACTGGTCTCTATGCCCCATCCCTGAGGGGATGGGGGTAAAAGGTTGGCCTGTTATTCCAGGGGCAACCTCCTGGTTCTGGCTAGGGAAGAAGCTGCCTTATTTTCTAAGTTGTGTTGTGGCACCAGAAGCTGTCAAGATTCGCCTGTGGGGCACCTGCAACCAAAGGGTGAGTTCTGCTCTTGTCATGGAGCCTATGTTTCACCTGAACAGTTGTTAAAGTGGGGGATTGGACTGCTGAATCAGTGGGAGGCCTAGAGGAATAGGCTAAGCCAAAGTAAAAGTATGTTCAAGTCCAGCACAAGGGGAAAGCCAAGACATGTAGAGGAGATGTGCTATACATTTACCCTTTAATCTACACTGCCAAGCTTTTCAGAAAGAGATGTTTAAGTATGTCCGAGTCTAGTACAAGGGGAAAGTCAAGACATGTAGAGGAAATGTGCTATACATGTACCCTTTAATCTACATTACCAAGCTTTTCAAAAAGAGTTGTTTAATGTCCAGAGAAATGGCCGGGTATGGATTGTGGAAGCTAGAAGTGGGAGAACCCCCATCTTTAGTAACCAGGTTCACCTCTACGGATTTGCTCTGTGGCCCTTTTACTTTGCCTCAGGCACTTGGCCAGTGCTGAGGGAAGTACCCAGATGTGGAACTGAAAGGAAATTTCCCTTAAGGAGTCGAAGGCTGTAAGGTGGTTTAGGAAGCCACCGGAAAATGTGTCCACTGCCATATGGACAGGGTTCGAGTGGCCGGAGAACGGGCAGGAGAAAACCCAAATAGTGTACAAGTCAGACTGTGTACCCAAAGCAGCATGTAGTCCGGGCTGTGTGCCTGGTGGTCCGAGCCTGAGGGCTAAGTGTTGAAGAAGTGTTCTGTTACTCTTATCTGCATTACCAGGAATGTAGCCCCGTGGGGGTCCATCTATGCTTTGTTTGTTCAGTTTGGATGTGAATAAAGCCACACTTTAGAATCCCATTCCTGGTATTGGATATTACAGTTATTGCTTCCTGTGTTCGGATTTACTTGGTTGCCCCTGTGCAGAGTAGCCAAACCTAAGCCCTTGTGCCGAGTAACCTAGTCCTCCCTGAACCCAGTCCCCACCTGGTACTGCTGTCAGCTTCAGCAGCATACCACCTGTCGTTTGCAAAAAGGCAGGGGTGTAGAGTCTTACATAAGCATATCCTGAACAAACTGCATCTTTTTCTCAACTGCTAATGTGACTTTGAGAGGCAATTTCTGAGGCACTATTGTCCTACAACATTAATCTTTATACTGTTTTAAAATTGGGAATGACAACTTTAACAACATATTAATGTTAACAGGTTCAGGCTGGGAAGAATCCTATTGCCTGGCACCCCGGGACAATAGAAACCCCAGATAGGACAATCTAAATTGGAATTCAGCTGCCCACAGAACAACCATAACCTGGAGCAGCAAATTACAGCAGTCTGCACATGCACCGGATTTTGAAAGACTGTGGAAGAACAGCACATGCATCACTGCAGAACCTGACATTTTTTTTTTTGTTATTTTACCTTTAGTTTTGTCATGTGGTCCAACAACTCTGTGATCCAATGATGTGCTGGAGGGGGCTCTCAGGCTCTGCAGAGGTAGTTGTTAAATGCTGTCCCACATTAAAATGAATGAGAGAAAAAGAGAGGGATGCATTTCTTAACTCTTGAGAGCCTGTTGTTAAATATTTGGCAGCACATCACTTCCATGATCGTTTGGGGGGATAATGAGCACTAGTGCCAGGAACATGAGAAGAGCATAGAGAGGAGGTCAGATGACAGAGTGTGGCACAAGCTTAGTGAGCGACAGTCCCCTCCTTTATATCACACAGGCAGCGATGGACAGCTTGGGCAGCCTGTGTGACAGAAAGGAGTGGGGTGGGGTCAGAAGACCATTAGATCAGGCAACAATAAGACTCCTTTTCACTTTGCCACCCCTGCCTCTCGAGCCCTGAGTAATGTGTGCTCTCCTCTAGTACACCACAGTCAGCTGTCTATTTTTGGAGAAGACAGATTGTGGCACGAGTCTGACAACTGAATTGGGAGTTGGAGCTTGGGGAGAAACGGAAATAAATTTTAAGAGCTAACAAACTGTTTAAGCCTGCCAATGGATAGATAGATAGATAGATAGATAGATAGATAGATAGATAGATAGATAGATAGATAGACAGACAGACAGACAGACAGACAGACAGACAGACAGACAGACAGGCAGGCAGACAGACAGAAAGAAAGGATAGACAGATAGAGAACAAGTGGATACAAGGTTAGCAGAAGTGAAGGAGACACGGCTGAGAAGAGGGAGGGGAGTGAGCAAGTCAGTCTTGCGTAACACTGAACCTCGCTATAACTGCTCCTCGCTATCTTGTGATGGTCACTGTAATCAGAGGCCCTCAAACTGAGTCACTCAATTTGAGTTGCCCATATCACTGGATACCCTGTGGGAGGAGGGAGGGGGAGCAATCAAGTCCAGCTTTGTGCCGGAACTTCTGTCCAGGACATTTTGTTTTTATACTTTTTTCATCAGAGAAAAAATCATAATCTAACAGATATATTTACTCATTTTTCATCTCGAAAAAGAAGAAAATGAAAGAAAATCTCAATTTAAGTAAATTAAAGTACAATTAATTTCTGAAGGGGTAAAAGAAATCAACACACAAGTCTGTTTCCTCTTCAAGCTTTAAACATCCCATGCATACATAGATATATATATATATATATATATATATATATATAAAGTATTCATCTTAGGCAAAGATAAGTTTAACTTGGAATGCACAAGGAAAAACACTACAGGATGTTCATTTTATATATTTCATAAAGAACATATCAGTTCAAGTGGTCATGGGCATATACCATGTATCGTCCCATGATTCATCTTCTTCCCGATCAGAATCCAGCTCCGTGGGAAGAGCTACATTTTTTCATAGAACTCTTGAGCAGCATCAACATCAGTAAAGAAATAATCTTTCGACTGAAAAGTAACTTTTAGTTTAGCAGTTGATTGCAAAACCGTAATTACCTTAGCATTCATGAATTCCAACTGAATCAAGAGAAAGCGCTTTCACAGTCTCTGTGGCCAAACAAAAGTCCGGGTATAAATGAAGCTTAGTACCTTAGAACATAAACCCCTTCTTAGTCCTCGCAATTTGCAGCATTTCATTTCTTTGAGAGACAGAAGAAAAGGTACAAATAACATATCTTGCTGCAAGTTCTAGGTCCTGATTTGTCTGAGTGTCTTTCCTTACTGGGGGGTCTAAAAACAAATTCCAGGATTACCGGTTGCTCTGCTGAGACAGCCAACGTTCGCTTCTTCTCCACCTCTGATTTCAGTTCTGTGTATGGGACTTGAGCTGGTGGACTAATTAATCTTACATTTTTCATTAAAAGAGTGTTCTCCATCTTTTCTAGTTTATTGTGTTAAGTTGCTCGTGTAATGAAGTGTTTACCACCCTCTCCATGGTCAGGATTCTTTGAGAAAGTTTTTCAGCATTTTGCTGAGCAGTAGGTTGTTTCACTTCCACGTTCTCAGTTTTCACCTCTATCACCTGACATCGATTAATTATTTCTTCAAGGGAGTTTAGTATTTTCGAGAAGGAAGCCTTTGTGTCTCCTTGAAATTCTGATAAAAAAGCTTGGATAGAAGCCAATGATGGCTTGGCAGCAATCTTTGCTCAGGGCATGGTGTCTGGGAAGCTATTACCCCACCAAAGTGCGGAGAGCCGACCAGCCCCCGCTGTGAGGCTGTGTTCCCTGTTTTTGGAAAAGGAATTTATCCAGGGTTTCTGCTCATACTTCTGCCTCTTCCTTTAACTTAGCTCGAGTTAGTGTAGCCATATTGAGCACTGTCAAGACACACAAGTATTAAGAAAAGGCAGTTCAAGCTTGTGCTATAGCGGAGCTTAGAAACAGATGGGCAGCCATATTGGTCTTGGGAGCACCCCGACATTTTTTTTTTCAAATATATTTTTTCAAAGTTCATAAAATACAGTATAGAAATGTATAGCTACATGGTTACAGTAATGTGTATGTGCATACAGTAATAGATTTGTTTTCTTAATAGGGTTTGCATGCCCTCCAGTAACATAGTTTCTTCCTAATTTATTTACAGTTAACAATGCTTCCTGTACCTGTGCTTTTCTATATCATGGTGATATTACAACATTCAACAGACAGAATAATAAAACAAATAATCAACAGTCTGAGACTTATTTCATTTCATGGCTAGAACTGTAATAAATATGCTTGGTGATTTCTCAAGATCGTTGGTATGTCTTTTGTAAATGTAATTTCAGATGGGGTATAATATTCAGTTCTCTGTATATACCTCTTGATCTGGATCTCCTCTTGTTTGAGTGGCACAGTAATTCTCAAACCATACCCAAATACCATCATATAGGTGCTCCCTGACTCTATGTACGTTTTTCATAAATGTAAGTTTTACCATTAATGTTTTCTTTTCATGTGACAAGCCAGACTGTGGTTATAGGAAGTTGACAGTTTCCAATGTGTAAGTATTCCCAGTCTGGCAACCTGGTTGTAATTCTTCATAATCTCCCTGGTCACTGAGAAGAACACTCCTGAGATTAAGTATGATTTGTTTGCCAAGCACCTCTTATATGGACTTCTCTGTTGCTGCCAAAACTAAACCAAGCCTGGGGACCTTGTACATTATATGAACTATTTGTTCATTGTCTTATGCACATCTGGGATACTTACCATCATGATAGGTAGCAAATTTCTTTAGCCGGTCTGGGGTGTAGTATGCTCCGTGTAGGGTCATGTAATGAATTATTTTGTATTTGTTCGGGCTGGCATCCTCCATCTTTCCTGCAAAATATCCTCCCACTCTTCTGCTGTTCTGAGCCAATTGCTCATTCCTATCTTTGCCTGTTACTCTCCCCAGTATGTGGTACTGAGGCCAGCAAGTTATTGTATGTTTTGGACATTAACTCCTTAGTGTCATTTACTGACTCTAATGTTCTGGCAAACTCTGAAAGTTCCTGCAAGCCGTAGCTGGGCCTCAGTTTTGTTCACAGGATATGCCTTATCTGCATGTATCTAAAAACCTGATTTGGGGTAGGCCATACCTTTGATGAAGGTCATCAAAGAACATGAGTTTGCCTTCTGCATAAAAGTGTCACAGGACTGTACTTACTTTGTCCACCCAGAGCTTGTATTCAAGATCCCTGATGAATCCTGGTAGTGTGTTATTTCCCCATAATGGAGTAATGGTAGTGATTTGGGCCTCTGTTCCCTTTTATTTGTGTTCCTTGTGCCAGAGTTTCAGTAAAAGAGCTACTTCTGAGTTAGCTTTTGCACTTTTCATGCCCCTTATAGAACTGTATAAGAGACTGAGTCTGATCTTGCCTATCCAAGCCTGTTCTAGTCTAATCCCCATGTTAGCACAGTGTGGGTTGTGTCAATCCTCTAACCCCGCTAACTGCGCCACTCAATAATAATGATGGAAGTGGGGAGCCTCTTTTCCTCCCCTGTTTGGCGGCTGAGTAAGCTGATCATATTTTCTTCTAGGTGCCTTGTTATTTCAAATCCAGGTCACTGTATATGCTCTAAGTTGTTTAAAAAAACTGTTCAGTATTACAATAGGCAGCACCTGGAAAAGATACAAGAACTTTGGGATAATTGCCATTCCTAATGCATTTGATTATCCCAGTAAGAATAATGGCAAGGTATTCCATTTATGGTATAAATTGGTTACCACCTCTATTATGGGAAGGTAGTTTGCTTGGTAAAGTTCAGAAATTGTCCTTCTGATATTTATCCCCTAGCCATTAAAAGCCATGTTCAGTCCATTCAAAAGGTAGCTCCTGCTTCAATTCATAATGGTGGCATGTGCACAGTGGCATCACTATAACTTTAGAGAGATTAGTTTTATACCCAGGTTGTGCCCCAAATGCTGTCAAGATTTCAACCAACTTGGCTAATGAGGCTTCTGGATCTGTTGCACAGACCAACAGGTCATCTGCATATAGCGACACCTTAGCTGTCACTCCTTGCACTGTGATCTCCTTTATGTGTTCTGATCACATTTACAAGAGGCTCTAGAGCCAAATCAAACAGCAGGAGTGATAGTGGGCACCCCGGCCTGGTTCCCCTACCTAGTTCAAACTGTTATGATATCCAGGCATTAGTTTGGACACCTGCAGTTGATATTTTTATAAATAGATTGTACCCCACTTATATATGTGGATCCAAATCCCATACTACTCACTGTTCCCCAGAGGTGGTCCCACTCAGTCCTATCAGATGCTTTCTCAGCATCAAGTAAGACCACCACCAGGCAGTCATCTGAGTTTCTCTGCCTCCTAGCCAGCACTTGTATTAGTGTTCTTAGGTTTGCCTGTAACCAACCTAACTCAGGTCCTTTGTTTCATATAAACAAATGGAAAAATAATTTGATACCATCTAAATCTCCCAGGGGCCCCCTCAGTTTGTAACAAGATAAATGATCAATTGTATTATATCCACCAGGATGCATTAAAATTCAGGTAAAACACTGACTAACCTGAGGACAATCTATCTAGTCCAGGCTTCCACTGTGAGAATGTAACCCGCCTCTCGACACAATGTGCCAGTGCTGTGATAGTATATCTGTTGCCATGTTCCACATCGTAAATATTGCTTGGCCACCCTGCATAGCTCTGCAGTGGCCATCCTGATCCAGCACAAACAGCCCCACTCAATGAAAACATACCCACTGCATATACCAGCCTCCAGAGTGCATAACCAATGAAATACCTCCCTCACTTTTAGGATCCCAGCACAATATTACAAAGAAAAGCATTCAGATTTTAAGATATTTTAAGTAAATGCATATGTCCCCACTCTGTCGTGATGAAAAACACATGAATAGCCAAGGAAGGAGAGCATGAGGTGACATCAGTCAAAGCCAGGCACTCCTCCTGATTTAACGGTTTTTAGATATGGAACAGAGTTACACCTGAAATTGTATAGAAAACCAATGGCCAAGAACTCTCTGTTGCACAGAGATAGCTGTCACCCTTACAGTATGGTCAAAAACACCCTGAAAGGTCAGTTTTTACATTTAAAAAGGACATGTTCTGACCAAATAGATTTTTTGGAGGAAAGTAAAAAAAATGACAGATTGTTTTGTAGCTTATGTCTACCAAAATGATGTGGTTAAAGAAGTAGTCACACATGCAAAAGAAACAGTTATAGACTTGTTGCTTTATGGGAGAAATGTACAGAGTGGTAGAACACCGCTGACATTAGTAGCACAATATATACAAGCCAGTGGCAAACAAAACTGACAGTATTGTCCAGAAACATTGGGACTTTCTGAAAAGTGAAAGAAGTTTAGAAAAACTTTGAAGCCAAGCTCCAAGAGTGACATTTATCAGTGGCTGGACAGCTGAGGAAGGAGAGCATGAGGTGTCATTTTAATGTTGGTGTGGAGCAGAGATAAGAGGTCACTGCAGAATTTTATATCTTACCATAACTCCACCAGGAGCAATCTTAAATTTACATGTGACATTAGTCAAAACCAGGCACCGTTTTCTGATTTAATGGTTTTCAGATGTGGAATAAAGTTACACAGAAAATTGTATAGAACACCGATGACCAAGAAGCCCTGTCACTCGCAGTCACCTGATACCAAAGCCCCTTTTGAACGTAATTGCACTTCACCACCATAGATCTCGCTATGCAACTGTAAAAAGAAATAATAAAAACTGGGATCAGGAAACTATCAGCAATACCAGTTGCAGCAGCTTTTCAGTATAACAGCAGTTGCCATTGCGACAAAGCTGTTCAGATGTTTAAGTTTCAAGTAACAGCTGAGCAAACAAGAAGTTGGTTCTTTTTTTTTTTTTTACTTTATTTTTTCTTTCAAACATACAGCTTGAAAACACAAGTAAGGACATGATGTAATATATCAGTATAACACATGAAGGCACCACTCCTCTTAATAAACACACTCAATCAATCAAAATCTTTATTTAACCAGGCGGACATCATTGAATAAAGCTCCTTTTCAAGGTGGACCTGGGAGAACACAAGTACAAGATAACAGGGTAATACACAAAAATAGCAATACACAGGCTTGATCAAACACAAGAATGGACAATAAATTGTAAGGAAATACAGGATAAGTAACACAATAGTTTGCAGATAATAAACTGAGCTAATAACAGAAATACAGATAAGGTCAGCAACTGTGAAAAGATGGGATGACAAGAGCCATGACGACTCAACTGGGACCCTGGAGCACTGTGATGAATCGACTGGGCCCTGAAGCGCCATGATGAATCGACTGGGCCCTGAAGCACAGGTAGGGGGCTGGAATAGGGGCAGAGGAGAAGGGATGAGATGGAGTGCGAATAGGTCGGAGGCCTAAGGAGAGGGAATGTGAACCGGGAGTGCAGAAGTAAAGTGAAGAACCAGATGAGGGGGACTAGATGAGGGCAGGGTGAAGGGGAGAGTGGGTACAGTACAGGGAACAGAACGGTTGGTAAAAGATAAGGAGGAGAGAAGAAAGGACAGAAGGGAAGGGAGAGGGCCAGGCAAAGGCTGAGTTCAGGGTCAACAGATCGGGGGGGTGAAGAGATAGAGAGAAGTGAAGGAAGAAGGGAAGGGATGGAAGGGAGATGACCATGCAGAAGCTGGGATCAGAGTCCAGGAAGAAGCCAAGACGAGAGTGATCAGGGGATACCCTAAGAGGGGAAGTCATTTGATCAAGAGTAGCAAACACAGGATTCTTTATTGTGCTGAAAATAAAGTGTTTTAAAGGCTGTGGTACTGACTTTCTGCTTTAATTTCAGAGTTTTTTGCAGATTATTCCATAGCTTGGGAAGCACATGACTAATGGAAGCCCAGCCAAAACGGGATCTGGCCTTTGTTACCTTTAAGGTAATATAGGAGGTACTTCTCAGAGCATATCTGCTTAGAGTGCAAAGTGGTAAACAGGCAGAGATGTAGTCAGGCAGTTTGTTAATAATAGATTTGTATGTCCAGACAGCGGCATTTCTTTGTCGTCTGAGGGTAAGAGAAGACCCACCTACAGCAGAATACAACAAACATTGGTGGGTGGTGTATGAAACATCTGACACAAACCTTAGGGCTCTATGATAGAGCGTATCGAGCTTTGAAAGTGCGCTGACTGGTCCTTGGCTATAGAAGAAATCAGCATAATCTAGCAGGGGTAAGAAGGTAGTTTGGACTAATCTCGTCTTCGCATGAGAGGGGTGGAAATTTTTTCTCCTAAAGAAAAGGCCAAGCCTTTGACGAAGCTTCTTTGTCAGTTCTTCTATATGTACCACAAAGGAGAGTCTGTTGTCAAGCCATACACCCAAGTATTTGAATTGATTTACGTACTCCAACTGTTCACCCAGGGCTGTGGATATCAAGGGGAACGTCCCAGCCAAGGCTGGATTAGGTAGGTTGGGAAAGGATGAGAAGAACATAGCTTTTGTTTTCTTAGCATTCAAAAACAATTTTTGGTTTAGGAGCTGGTGCTACAGAAAATTAAAATTGTTCTGGAGAGCTGTACATGCCATATCGGGAGAGGGACCACTACCATAAAGCACAGTGTCATCCGCAAAGAGATGTATTTGGGCTTTCTTGACAGTGGCGTCTATCCTGTTTATATAGATAGTGAACAGCAAAGGTCCCAGGATGGAACCTTAAGGTACACCCCTCAGAAGAGGTTTTAGAGGTGAAACTTCACATTCAGGTTTTACCTGCTGATAACGGCCTGTGAGGTAGTTCTCGAACCAACTAGTAGATAAAGGATCCAATCCAATATGCCAAAGGGCCTTGAGGAGCAGGTCATGATCAACAGTATCAAAGGCCTTGCTTAGGTCCAAGAACACTGTACAGACAAAGTTCTTGCTGTCTAACTCACACTGCCAATCATTTGTAACCTTAGCCAGGGCCGGGATTGTGCTATGTTTCGCTCTAAAGCCTGACTGTAGTGGATTGAGCAAATGTGCTGATTCCAGGTAGTTTCTGAGCTGGGTGTTCATGATTTTGTCCAGTAACTTAGACAGAGTTGGTAGGATGGGGATTGGCCTATAATTGTTCAGGTCACTGGGATCTCCTGATTTAAACAAAGGGATAACGTGTTGTTTTCCAGATGGTGAAAAGGTCACCCTGTGAGAGGGATAAGTTGAACAAGTGTGTGATAGGCACTGCAAGGACATGGTAACCTAACCTTAGGAGGTAAGGCTCGATAAGGTCAGTTCCAGCACTTTTCCTAACATCCAACTGGAGCAGAAGGTCCTCAACTTCCTTCAGGGTTGTGGGTTGGAATGAGAAGGATGCATTTGGGAAGGAGATACCTTGATTATTGATTCCCAGCTGTGAGCAGAGCGTACTGGCTGGGGAAGTGTAGAAGGTGAGCCCTGCAGTGGCAAAGTGATCGTTGAAGGCATCAAGAATTAACAGTTTATTGGTGAGTGTATTGGCACCAGTTGAAATTTTTGATGGCAATGAGGCACCGTAGGGATGGCCTTCAATGTCTTTAATTAATTTCCAGAATTTTGAGGGGCATTTAGCTGCTAGATCGAATTGAGTGCGGTATAACTTAGCCTTTGCTTCTCTAACCATTATGGTGCAGAGGTTCCTCGCTCTCCTAAAGAGGTTCCAGTCATTCGAAAGTTCGGATTTACAAGCTTTTTTCCACAGCATATCTCTGTTGTGCATAGCTTCCTTCAGCTCACCTAGTCCATCCTAGTACATCCTATACTTACAGATACATCTGTGGGGGGAAAACAAAGAATCATTAGCTAAAGTTTAAGAACAGAGATAGCTGTGGAAATTTAGCCCATGATCTGCATGGTGCATTGTCCGTTAATATTATCCACAATCTCCAAGCACCCTACTGGGGGTGTGTGTGTGTGTGATAACCATGCATTATCATTTTTGTACACAAAATGTGCAAACTTACAATGTGAGAAAGCTATTCCTACAACTGTATAGGAAAAATGAACTGCTGGCACTAAAACAAATATTTTAAGTAGCTGTTATGCAGTTTAAACAGTTTAAAGGAGAAACATTCTGCATTTCCTAATTTCTATACAGGTACTGTGCTTTCTAAACCCTGATTACTTTAATAATTTCAAAGTATTAACTTTAATAACACTGAAATATGGAGTATGAGAAGGAGAGAGAAAATTAAAAGCAAACTAGACTTTTAGTCCCAGATTTATTTCGAAAATATTTATCCCTTCCCAGTCCTTCATCTCTAGGGTCATAGCACTCACCCATCAAGCTAACTAAGGAACAGTGTTTGAAGAACCGAGAAAGAGAGGTTCAGGTATCCTCATCCTCTGACAGACAAGCTTCTAATCCCTCCTCAAGCCATCTCAGGGCATGGCTTCGACACCACTTCATCACCTCTGCAGGGTCGTTGAACAAATATATCTTCCCGTTATGGGCGATTCGCAGGCGAGCCAGGAAAATCATGCCGAGTTGAATGGAGGCCTCACGCAGCATAGTCCTTGTGCCGTCAAAGCATTTTCTTTTTGGCCGGGTGGCAATACTGATATCTGGAAAGAGCTGTATCTTTTGACCATCTTGCAGCAGGGCATCCCTATTACATCGAGCTAAGAAAAGTCCCTGGTGCCAGCTCCGTCTGTGATGACCACGATAGTTAGGGGCATCTCTGGGTTGTCTAATCTGCCCTGAGGTGTTACTCTATATGCTTTCTGAAGCGATTGAACTTTAGGAGCTGCTTCACCCCCTAACTGCTGCACGAACCATTCTTTCATGAAAAATAAGAGGTAGTCCCCTTCACTGCCCTCGGGCATCTTCAATGCTCTAATATTTGGGTCTCTGACCTGATTCTCCACCATTTCCAATCGGTTCTTTCAGTGAGAAGTCTCTTTTTTGACAGTGTTCACCACTCCCAAAGCTGCATCAGCACATTTCAAGGCATCCACAGCTGCTGTCTGAGTTTGCTCTAAAGCGGTCTCCAGTGTCATCACTCTGCCAGTAAGCCCATCAAACTTGTCCACTGCAATCAGCCGAGTAAGTTTAAGTCCAATGATTTGAAGTGTTTCTTCACCCAACGCATCTGGTGATTCCTCCGATCGGGCTTGTGTCGACTGCGTGGCTAGAACTGGCGAGGAATTCTTTGATTTTGCTCCCGTTCCTTGCGATTGAGCTTTACACAGGTTTCCCATGTTAATACCAAAGGTTTCCAGCACAGGGTTAAGTAATTTTGGTCACTTCCAGTAGCGTGGAACACTCTTAAAAAGTAAAAATGCTCTTCTTTGTTGTAGAGCTTTTTCTCTATTCAGCCATCTTGCTCGGCCTCCACAGCACCCTCCTAGAAGTTGGTTCTTATGTTCAATTCATGGAACTACTATAAGATCTGGCATTGTTAATAAATGCTTAATGTATAATGACACATAATAACAAGCAGGGCAACTATGTGCAAGAAATTGTTATAGGCCCTGTCAGTTTTTTCAGGACAAGAAGAACTGTTTGCTTTGTTTTTAGTAAAGTGTCAATGGAAAATGGCAACAAACAACAACAAAGTTACATAAGAGTATGAATTTGAAATGTATACTATCACAAACACACCCCACGGGTCAGGCCCTCTTCTCCCATAGTGCCAAACCTTAAAGTGCAATATGTGAACAGGAGACAAACACGGTAACCCTCCTGTCTGTTGTGGGTCCGAATCACCTACTAGTCTCGAGTCCTGGGGTCAAATATTAAACCTTTTTTCACTACCACACCCAGTTAGCAGGCTCAGATATGCACTCTTTTCAGGGGATGCAGTGCAGTTCTTCACCCAGCGACCACCAGCCTGGTTCACAATTTTACCCTTTTGACTCTATTTGAGACCTAAGTATATTCTTACTTTAGCAAGAAAGTAACACACCTTTAAGCCCTTAACAGTTGTCAGAATTATTAACACTGTTCCAGCATTCACATGCAAAAGAAACTGGGAAAGGCACAGGCAAAATTTCAAGAAACATAATGTTTACTAAAGATTTAAAATAGATAAAATACAAAGTGCAGAACATATAAAATTGTGTTTACAGTCTTTTAAAATAAATGGATAATTATACAAAAACAATGC
Source organism: Neoceratodus forsteri (assembly GCA_016271365.2). NCBI lineage: Eukaryota > Metazoa > Chordata > Ceratodontiformes > Ceratodontidae > Neoceratodus > Neoceratodus forsteri. The sequence continues at coordinate 408,217,737 of CM028137.1, read as the reverse complement.
CTTATTACTGAATTTCTACTATCATAGGTTTGAAGTAATAAACAGATGGCTGAAATTTACTGTAGAACTAGTTATTTTCATGCAAAGTAAATTTAGCGCAAACACAAATGCAACCATAATTGCGTAAATTTATTTTAGCGCTAAGTCACAATCACCACATTCACTATAATGGAAAAAAATATTAAAAGTGCTAATTAGCGCAAATTTATTTTCATGCAAATTAGTGCTTCAGCGAAAATAGTGAAAATGTTTTGACAGTGAAAATTTCAAGTTCTACAGTACTTAAGTGCTGTGAGAGATTATCAGAAGTCCCACCTCAAAAACCAGAGGCAAAATGCACACTTCTTCTCCCAGCTGCTGGTGATATTTTTCTTTCAAACTCTTCCTCCCTGATGACACAGCTCACAGATGCTGGCTATGAGGTCACTCAACCCTGAAAACTTGAATTAATTTATCAGTCACATGTCTCAGCCACTGCTAAAACATAAAAATATATATATTCATATATATATATATATATATATATATATATATATATATATATATTTCTTCTTAATTAGTGAGGCTTTATGACAGATAGAATTATCCCTCTGATCTCTCCACAAGCTTCCTAGCCTTCAAAGTAATTGCAGTTTTTCAAGCTAACAGGAATCCGTTAAAATTGCCTTTTCCTCAGAGGTCATAAAATGTATAGTTTGACCCTGTAGTTTCAAAGTAGGAAGATGGTTTTCAACTGTTATAACCTGGCCTTTGAAAGGAAGTTCTTAATTAGAGCTTCCACTGGGTCAGTTTTACATCAGCCAGCTGTTTCAGCACACAGGTGCCGTTGGGGTCAAAAGGTAAGACCCCTTCAAAAGCTGATGGCTGCCATTTTCCTAAGCAGACATTCAAATAAACATATATTTATATCACAAATATAAATATAACTAGCAGAGAGTTAATCACGTTACTCTCCTCCCTCCTAGACTGAACTTGGGGAAATCCATTCCTAGCAAGGGATGGGTTCCCCAAATTCAGTTCTTCTCTCAAACTGATGTGATAAACCATCAGCTTTTTCATTTGCTGCCCCTGCCCTGTGTGAGACAGTCATCTCATAACCCTGCAAGGCAAGGATCCATCTTAACAGCCTACCATTTGTTTTACCCGTTTGTGCCAGCCAAACTAGGGGGTTGTGATCTGTTTGTACCTCAGAATGCTGCCTGTATAGGTATGGCTCTAACTTCTTTAGTGCCCACACCATGGCAAGACATTCTTTGTCCACTGTAGAGTAAGCCTGCTCCCTGGGAAGTAACTTCTTATTGAGGTACAGTACGCTATTGGGTGATCTTTCCCTTGGGTAGACGTTTGACTAAGCACTGCCCCAATACCCACAACTGGGGCATCAGTCTGGACTACAAAGGGTTTACTATAGTCTGGACTGGCTAATGCAGGAGTACTGCACAGTGCCTCCTTTAGTCATGTAAAGGCTTGTTCATAGGCTGGTTCCCAGTTAATCCTTTTTGGCATCCTTTTGCTTAACAGGCTAGGCAGGAAAGTGGCCAGGGCATTGTAATTTGGTACAAATTTCCTATAGTACCCTGCTGTCCCTAGAAAACTCTCAACCTGCTTCTGAGTTTCAGTTCTGGGCCATGCTTTGATTGCTTCAATTTTTGCTTGGTTAGGACGGAGCTGTCCACGGCCTACTACATGCCTGAGGTATGCCACCTCAGCCATGGCCATCAGGTACTTTTCAGCTCTTGCAGTGAGTCCTGCCCTCTGTATCCTGCCCAGCACTTACCTAAGGTGGGCCAGGTCTTCCTCCCACCTGGCACTATAGAAGGCAATGTCATCCAGGTATGCCACAGCATACTCCTTAGCACCATTTAACACCTGATTCACCAACCTCTAGAAAGTGTCTGGGGCATTCTTCATTCCGAAAGGCATTACTTTAAACTCAAATAACCCTATTGGAGTGATAAAGGCTGGCCTCTCCCTAGCTCTGGCAGTTAACCCTACCTGCCAATACCCTTTCATCAGATCAGTAGTGGTAAGGAATGTCGCCCCTCCCAACTTGTACAGGAGTTCATCCGTCCATAGCATTGGGTGAGCGTACGACTTTGTGATTGCACCGAGTCCATGATAGTCCACACAAAAACAAGTAGAGCCATCTGGCTTGGGAACAAGGATTATGGGTGAGGCCCAGGGGCTGTAGGATTTCTGTATTAACCCTAAATCCAGCATTTCCTCCACTTCCCTCTTAATGTCTTTTTGGACAGCCTCTGACACCCGATATGCCATTGGCCGTATAGGCACTTGCACCCCTGTCTCCACATCGTGCGTTGCTAAGGGGGTTAGTCCAGGCTTGGCACTAAACAATGGGGGAAAAGTCTGCTAAAACCTCCCTTACTCCCTGGATCTGGTCCAGGGTCAACTGGGGCGACATTTTAATTACCTCCACAGAGGACTCCTGCATGCTTTCTTCCAGCAAGTCCAGAAGAGGTCCTCCTTCATCCGTCCCCTCCCCAGGACTACACACTGCAAAGACCATGTCAGCCCTATTAGCATATGGCTTCATCATGTTCACATGGTACATTCTTTGGGTATGTCTCCTGTCAGGCAGTTCTATATTGTAGTTTCCATCATTCGCCTGTCTGACTATTTTGTATGGTCCTGCCCACTCAGCCTGCAGCTTATCTTTCTGGACCGGCATTAGGACCATGACCTCCTGACTCATGGTGTACGAGTGAGCTTTGGCTCTGCGGTCATACCATACCTTTTGTTTTTGTTGGGCAACTGCCAGGTTGCTCTGGGCTGTCCCCATAAGCTCTTTCAGCTTTTCCCTAAACTTAAGAATATAATCCACTATGGGAGTTCCCTGGGTGGCGTGCTTACCTTCCCAGTCCTCCCAGATCAAGTCTAGGGTCCATGTACCCTGCATCCATATAAGAGCTCAAAGGGGGAGGCCCTGTCAACTCTTGGGGCATCTCCCTGTAAGCAAACAACAGGTGGCAAGGTATTTCTCCCAGTCCCTCCCATGCTGTTACACAAACACTGGAGCATCGATTTAAGGGTGCCCTTGAATCTTTCCACAAGCCCATTGGCTTACGGGTGATAAAGTGTCATGCATCTCTGCACAACCCCACACTTCTCCCACAAGCATTTCATCAGGTCTGACATGAAGGAACACCCTCGATCAGTGATAACCTTCTGTGGAAACCCAACACAGAAGAAAGTCCCTAGCAAGGCATCTGCCACTTTGTCTGTCCTCAGTGAGGATAGGGTGACTGCCTCTGGGCACCGAGTAGCATAATACACCATGGTTAGGATAAACCTTTTCCCAGAGGAGCTGGGAGTATTCAAAGACCCCACAATATCCACTCCTACCCTCTGGAATGGCTCCTCCACTATGGGCAAGGGAATTATGGCAACTTGGGTTTTCCTACCTGCCTTCTCTATTTCTTGGCACCAGTGACAAAGACCTGCAATACTCCTTCACCTGCTGAGTGAAGTTGGGCCAATAGAAATTCTGGATCAATTGCTGCATAGTGCATGCAGTTCCCAGATGACCAGACATGGTAATATCATGTGCAGTCCTAAGCAACTGCTCATGGTACCCCTGAGGAATGACAAGCTGCCTGCCCATCACCCCTCCCTCTGTCTTTATATTCTGCATATACATCAGTCCATTGTCCCAATAAACTATGTTTCCTGTCACCTCCCAATCCCTCAGTTTCTCTAAACTAGGGTCATTTTTCTGAGCAGCAGCAAAATCTTTACACATTCTCAAGGTATGGGACTGGTCCCCTCCAGTTTCTAAACTAGGGTCCCTAGCTCTAGCCTCAGGGCATTCAGTGTCACTGCCATCTCTAACCTTCTGACTACTGGCTACACCACCTTCCTCAGGGTAACCTTCTGTAGAGGTTCTGTTAACTGCTACCTGGGGAATTTCTACCCCACTTCATTATTCTTCATATCAGGAGACACAGGCTGGGGAAACAGTCTCCCAGTGATTTCCACAGGGCCTTCTATGGGGTCCAGGGAACTACAATTTACCTTTGCTGCTTGACTGCAGGTAACTGCACACACAATCCTCTTTTGGAGATTGTTGGCAATAATTACATTGAAAGCAAGATTCTTGGCTACTGCAACTTTTTGCACAATCTCTCCTGTCTCACCTCAGTCCAGGAGAACGCTAGCAAGTGGCAGCATTGTCTCCTCCCCAGTGAATCCCCGTACAGTCACAAATTGATTGGGTGTAAGCTGTTCAGGCTCTACCAAATCCCTTTTTACCAAAGTCAGGGAAGCCCCCATGTCCCTTAATCCATGGGTCTGTACCCCATTCACCGTAACTGGGTGTATGTGCTCCCTCATGTTTACTGGCATGATTTCAGAGATACACAAACAGCCCACTTCTTTCCTAGCACCACTTTGTGTACTCTCTGCCCTTTTTGGACACTGCCTGGCAAGATGCCCAGGTTGTCTGCAAACCCAACATTCATTTCTTTTATCAGGCAAATCTTTTCTTTGTAACCTGAGGCTGCCTGGTTTTGGTGGAGGCAGGGAGGGTTTTTGCTGCCCTGAAGGTGTGCTTTTCTCTTTCTGTGCTGCCACACCTGCCCCATTCTCTCTCAGAGCAGGTCTGCTCCTGGCATAGAGGTCTGAGAGTCCGGCAGCCTCCTGCACTTTTTTTGGATCTTGGTCTCCTAGCCAGGTTTTCAGCTCTGCTGGGCACACCCCCAAAAATTGCTGTAACAGTACAACCTTTTCAGTTTTCTCTACAGAGTCTGCTTCAATCCCTTCCCACCAATGTTTTAAAAACTGACGTTGTTTAGTGGTTAGCTCCTTGTAGCTCATGTCAGGGCTTCTCCTGAGTTTACGGAATTTAACTCTGTATGCCTCTACTGTTAAATCATATTTTTAATAGTGCAGCTTTAAGTTTGCTATAATCATTACTATCCTGATTGTCCATTTGACCCAGTGTGTCCCAAGCTTTCCCGATAAGTAGCGAGGATAGCTGGAAGCTCCAGGACTCTCTGGAAATTTTTGCCTGAATACATACTTTTTCAAATGAATTTAAAAATGCATCCATATCATCCCCCTCTTTAAGTTCAGCTATCAATTTAGCATTTAATTTGCAATCCAGTCCTGGTGCTCCAGTTACACCCAGACCACTTACCTGCTCTGGTGCTGGTCTTGGGATCTTGGGAGTTGTAGCTTCTCCAGCTCAAATTTCCACTGGTAGTCTCTGTCCTCTTGCTCAGCTTCTTGCTGCTCTCACTCAGCCTCTCTCTGATGCTGTCGCTCTTTTTCCTCTACAGCACGCTGCTTTCACTTCTCTTCTCTCTTGAATTCTCTGCAACTCTGTCTGCAGCCTGATCCCGTCTGGCTCCAGAATGTTGGTGATCTTCCCCTGCTGCTGTGGCTCTTGGCTTACACTGGTCCTGCTGTCCTCCTCCCTGGGTCTGGACACTACGTTGGACCCTAGCCCCTCCATGCCCAAGGTTTGGTCCTTTCCAGTCACCGATGGTGACTCGAGGTCTTGGGCACTGGCTGCCACAAGAGCCTCCACAAGATGCTTTTTGGCTTGCACCTTATGCTGGATTCCTCTCTCTTGGCACAACTTCCTCAGGTAGTCTGCAGTGTACTCTATAGTTGGAAACCATCTTCCCTAAGCTACGGCTACACAAGCTTACACCCAAAAAAAATAAAACAGGTAGGGAACTTAGATTGTAAGTACAATGATATAGTTCTTTACTTTTTAAATCACTGCCTTATTTCGCATGTGAGCTGTTGCAGTTATCAATCTGACACACAAGACTGTTAATGCTTGTGTTACCAAATACTTTTAAATCCCACCCCTGCCAACCCAATCTGTCAGCAATGCACCCCACAGGTCAGGCCCTCTGCTCCCACAGTGCCAAACCTCAAAGTGCAATATGTGAACAAGAGTCAAACATGGTAACCCTTCTGTCTGTTTTGGGTCTGAATCACCTACTAGCCTCAAGTTCTAGAGTCAAATATGAACCCTTTTTTTGCTAGCTTACCCAGTTAACAGGCTCAGATATGCACTCTCTTCAGGGATGCAGTGTAATACTTCACGCAGTGGGCACCAGCCTGATTCACAATTTTACCCTTTTGACTCTATTTGAGACCTAGGTATATTCTTACCTTAGCAAGAAAGTAATACACTTTTAAGCCCTTAACAGTTGTCAGAATTATTAACACTGTTCCAGCATTCACATGTAAAAGAAACTGGGAAGGGCACAGGCAGGATTTCAAGAAACATAATGTTTACTAAAAATTTAAAATAGATAAAATACAAAATGCAGAACATATAAAATTGTTTTTACAGTCTTTTAAAATAAATGGATAATTATACAAAAACAACGCCTTGTGGGCTGACCCAGTGGCACTGAGGGTTGAGGTGCTGGATGCCTTACCTCGTGACATGCCGATGACGCAGGTTCAGGAATGAGCACAGGTCATCTGAGGTCAGCAGTGGAGGGGAGGGCAGAGCTGGATAGAGCTGCCGGCAGGCTGGCCCTCCTCTTCGGGGAGATGGTGGAGCATCCCTCAGCCAATGGTGGCCCTTAGTGGAGGATAGGGATGGCATGGGCTCAGAGGGGGCCAGGTACTAGTCCATGGGGTGGGAGAGGGGGGTCATAACCAGGGCTGTAGGTGCATGCACACCTCCATGCGCATGCAGTCCTACTCCTGGGGCCCCTAGGTGAAAAACTGGAGGATGAAAAATCTGGCAGCAGCAGGATGATGACTGACTCCCTGCAGGCTCTGCTCCCTTGCTGGGCACAAGGTAAGTGCCGGCTATTCCAGATGACGGGGCTGTGCGGGGTCGGTTGGATGGGGCGGCTAAACGGAGGAGCATAAATAAATACCTAAGAAAACAAAAAAATAACACCTTATTACTGAATTTCTACTATCCTAGGTTTCAAGTAATAAACAGATGGCTGAAATTTACTTAAGTGCTGTGAGAGATTATCAGAAGCCCCACCTCAAAAACCAGAGGTAAAAGGTACACTTTTTCTCCCAGCTGCTGGTGATATTTTTCATTCAAACTCCTCCTCCCTGATGACACAGCTCACAGATGCCGGCTGTGAGGTCACGCAAACCTGAGAATTTGAATTAATTTATCAGTCACGTGTCTCAGCCCACTGCTGAAACATTCCAAAAAATGTGTATGTGTATATATATATATATATATATATATATATATATATATATATCTTTCTTCTTAATCAGTGAGGCTTTATGACAGATAGAATTATCCCTTTGACCTCTCCACAAACTTCCTGGCCTTCAAAGTAATCGCATTTTATAACCTAACAGGATTCCGTTAAAATTGCCTTTTCCTCAGAGGTCATAAAATGCATACTTTGTCCCTATAGTTTCAAAGTAGAAAGATGGTTACAACCGTTATAACCTGGCCTTTGGAAGGAAGTTCTTAATTAGAGTTTCTACTGGGTCAATTTTATGACAGCCAGCTGTTTCAGCACGCAGGTGCCTTTGGGGTCAAAAGGTCAGACCCTTTTAAAAGCTGATGGCTGCCATTTCCCTAAGCAGACATTCAAATAAACATATACTTATATCACAGATATAAATATAATTAGCAGAGGGTTAATCATGTTACATATACTGTCACTTATGTTACAAGAGATATATGTCAGGAATAGCTCTATTGTCACTGGAAACAGTTCCAAAAATAAAGGCATAAAAAAGAGCAGCATTGCAAATAGTAACAGTTGTTTCCCACAAAATCAGTTGTCATTGTGATAAGCTATACAGATGTCTTTAAGGACTCTCATTACAGATGATCAGAGACAATGGGCTGGATTTTCAAACTGTGCTATTCTGTGGCGCAAGCACTTGCGCTGCACAAAATAGTTGCGTAGGGGTGTGGCCGGAGCGATATTCAATGGAGTTGCACTATTGAGCAACTCTTTTGAATATCACCCCCCAGCCACAGCCACTGTGCATGGCGCAGAGGAACTTGCACCACCACAAGTGGTCAGAGTGGAGCATTCAAGATGTGGTGGCACAAGTACCATTGCGCCATGTGCAAATTTCCAATATTCAAAAGGTGACATGCAAATGGGGCCATAATTCATGCAAGGCACAGAGGGCCATTTGCATCAATTTATGGCCCCATTTGCATTCCATTAGCATGCAGGTGCGCCGATCCCCAAGGACTTGCACCTGGTGCCCTGCCAGGCAGCAGCCATCGGGGACCGACGCACCCTGCAGCCCGATCGCGGGCATAAGTTTAAACATCCCCATCCCTGACTGGCCCGATCACGGGCATAAGTTTAAACATCCCCACCCCCGACTGGCCCGATCGCGGGCATAGGTAAAAAACCCACCCCACTAGCCCGATTGGGAGCAGAAAAGTTCAACCCCAAGAACATATCCCTGGTGGTCCAGTGGGCCGCGAAGTCCGATCGCGGACAGCAAAGTGTTCAAACCCCCCCAAGGACGTATCCCTGGTGGTCCAGTGGACCCCGAAGCCCGATCGCAGGCAGAAAAGTGTTCAAACCCAACCCCAGGACATATCCCTGGTGGTCCAGTGGGCCTTGAAGCCCGATCATGGGCAGCAAAGTGTTCAAATCCCCCAAGGACATATCCCTGGTGGTCCAGTGGACCGCGAAGCCTGATTGTGGGCAGCAAAGTGTTCAAATTCATTCACATATCTGGACTGCCTTGTATGGTATGGGCTGTACACCCATTGGCTCTTGCTCTGAACCAATGGGCATGCAGCCCTACCGGGCAGTCAGTCGGCATGCGCGGGGCGGCAGGCGGGTGGGATGCTGCCGCCCACCGGCTGATGGGGGAGCGGGGTGGTGGGGTCGTGGGTGGGTGGGGTGGGGGGCCACTAGATCACCAGGGTAGGTGGTCCTGGGGGTTTGAACACTTTGCTGCCCGCGATCAGGCTTCACGGTCCACTGGACCACCAGGATATGTCCTTGGGGGTTTGAAATCTTTGCTGACGCGATCGATCCCACGGTCCACGGACTCCGGGATATGTTCTTGGAGGGGTTGACTCTTTGCTGCCCGCGATCAGGCTAGTGGGGGTTTATTTTCACTTATGCCCACGATCGGGCCAGTCGGGGTGGGGGTTTAACTTATACCCACGATCGGGCCAGTTGGGGGTGGGGGATTTTTAACTTATGCTCATGGGGTCGGGCCAGTCAGGGGGGGGGGTTACTATATGCCTGCGATTGGGCTGCGGGGGCACAGGGAGTATGTTGAGGGCCACCCACAGGTGGCAGCTGCTGTGTTGCACCCTGCAATGCGGCAGCTCACCTGTGGGTGGCCCTCGACTTACTCCTTTTTTTTTTGCTCAAAGTTGTGCAGGCGCAGGTTGGGGGTTGCGCCTGCACAACTCTGCACAGCCCGCTGAATATAGGGCTGTGCAGTTTATGCATGGTTCCTCCCCCTGCGGTTCAGCATGCCTTCATTAGCATTCCGCTGTTGCTCAGCTTGACTTGGGGGGGCACAACTGCCTCCTGCTGAATATGGCAGAATGGCGCAATTTCTGACTTGTGCAGGTGCAACCCTTTTGAATATCCAGCCCACTAAGTACTTTATTTTTACCTTTATGTTGTTTTCTGTATCTATGGCATCACCCTCAGATACTGTGTTTGTAATAAATTAGCAATGAATAATTGTGCCAAACAATTAGGAAAGTAATATGGTTCAGATCTTGTAAACAATTCTGTCTCTGATTATATACCTAGGGTCTTATATTCCAAACTTTGCCCAGTGCACAAACAGATTGCACGTAAATTGTGCACAGTTAGCACAGCTGCGCCATATTCAAATGCCAGAATTGCGCAGGCAAAATGGAATAGTGCACATATAAAAAGATAATGCATGCACCAGACAAAGAGGGGGCAGGGACATGAGTACAGGCACACTGCTATATTCAGAATAATAGCATTGCACTAAAGTACATTGTGTGATGCAAAATACCACCTATAAAAAGTCTGACCTAACATTGGGCAAATCCTAGAGGTGGGCGGTGACACTGCAGCTACAGCAGACATGGCCAAATTCACTGCACACATCCCAATCCTCATGGAGGAGGAGGAGAGAGCAGAAGGCCATACTGGGTCAATCCATAGGCCACAGAGGCAATACACTGCAAACAGCTGGTACTGGCCAGAAGTGTCCTTCTTGACACTCACCAATGGCCAACTGGTGGGCCAGTTCCAGATCAACAGGGCAGCTGTGTGAGCGCCTGCATGATCAGCTGCGCAGTAACACCCAGCACAGCTATGCCATGACAGTCGAGCAGATGGTGAAGGTTGCGGTGTGCTTCCTAGCCACTGGCATATTTCAGACACCAGTGGAGGATGCCATCAGTGTGTCACAGTCCACCACCTTGTGCTTGCTGGCCCAATCCCTAGACACCCTGCTACCACATATTGGTGAGCTCATTGTATTCCCCAGCATAGCAGTGGAGCATAGAGCAACCATACAGCAGTTCTATTGGGTTTCGCACCTACCTGTAGCACCAGATGCCATTGACTGCACCCATGTTGCCATCCAGGCACCCACTGGTGATGGAGTGGATACCTACCTCAACAGGAAAGGATATCATTCCATTAATTGGCAGGTGGTGTGCAATACAAGTGGGTGCATCATCAATATCCCGGCACAGGACCCTGGTAGTGCCCATGACGCCTTCATATGGCTTAACTCCAGACTATGCCAGGCATTTGAAGGTGGAGTAATACCCAGTGGACACCTTGTTGGTGAGTACAAGCTGCTGTCCCCCCCCGGGGATATCACCATAATAGAAGACAGTCATGCCTCCATGAGTAAAAGCGGGGTCGGTAGGGGAGGGTGGATGGGTGCACAGGATGCACCACAGACCAAGTGATGTGATATGGCTGTGGGCAGCTGCACTGTGAACAGATGCTAACAAATGTTTTTATACTACAGGGGACAGTGCCTATCCCTTGTGCCTCTGGCTCCTCACGCCTGTCCTACAGCCCTCAAATGTGGCTGACGAAAGGCACGATGCAGCTCACATCACCACATGCAATATAATTGAGCACATCTTCAACATGCTGAAAATGTATCTGCGGTGCCTGGACCATTCAGGTGGTGCCTTTCAATATACCCCTCAGAAGGCATGTGGCATATTCCTGGCCTGTTGCATGTTACACAACATGGTGCACACATGTGGAATAGGCCTGCCAGTACAAGAGGAGCAAAGTGACAGTGACACTGACACAGAGTCAGAGATGCAGGGGATACTGGAGAAGATTGACAGGCACGACCCCAGCATGGTCAGGAAGGGTCCAGGAACACAGAGAACATTAGAGGACTCACAGAGAGGAGCAGATAAGTGCAAAATTAAAAGGATACTGAGGTATAGTGCATAACTTTAATGGAAACACAAAAGAAATATGAGCAGAAAACATGCATGAATAAACAGGAGCATAATATTGCCTACAACAGGTGGGACAGGGCAAGGGCTGGTGGGGATATCAGCATCAAAAATACTGGAACACGGGAAGGGGGTAGAGGAGGAGGAGGAGGAGTAAGAAAGGAAGGGGTGGCACCCGACCTCAATGTCTATGTCCGCCACGGATGCATAGGGATGGTCGTGTGTGGCTCCCATATGTAGGGGTCACAGGCTGTGGGGCAGGGTAGGGTGATGTCCATGAGGATGAGGTCACCCTGGTTCATGCACACCCACACCTCTAACTTGATGATGGGATGTCCAGGTCCCACCCAGGGATTTGGGGAGTGCCCATGGATGATGGTGTTGCAGGTGTGTTGCCCGACCCCGACTTGCTACTCGGTAGGGTCTGTGTACACCATGGGGTTACCCATGCACGTTGGAGCAGTTGTGTCACTGCTGGGTCTACACACTGGCCTGCACCATGGCTGTGAGCTCCTTCACAGCCCTGGTGAGTTCTCCAAACATCAGCTGGAATTCAACCAGGACCCTCACCTCACATGCCTCTGCACACTGTTCAGACCTCTGCATGTCAGCATGCAGGACATCATGTAGGTGGCTCAGTTCCTCCTGCATCTCCTTCTGTAACATGGCAAGCTTGTGGTGTGTGGCTGTCTGTGACTCTATGGAAGACTGCAGCAGCTGCCAAGAGTCAGACAGAGCCTGCATCCGGGGTACACTGTCCTTTGTGACAGTACATGCCACTTGGCGTGGACGCTGGTTGGGGGGGTGCATGCACCACAGCCAGAGTGGATGGCTGAGGTGGCAGGGCCTCAGTGCATGTGGTAACATGCTCAGGGCAGGTCATGGATGGTGGGTGATCAGGGTTGCTGCCCATGTCCCCCTGTTGCGCAGGGTGGGTGGCCTGGGAGTTGATGGATGTGGTGGCCACCCCAGTGCTGGTGGTGGTGGTGGTGGCAGTGGTGATGATGATGGTGGTGGAAGTCCCCTAGGACAATGTAGTCACCGGCACAACAGTTACACTCTCGTGGGTGTGGGTGACATCTGTCAGGGACGTACAACTGGGCACCAGTGGCTGCAGGGGGGCTTAGGGTTCGTGAGAAACCTCCTAGTGCTGCAATGGTCTCCAGATATTGCTGAGTTAGAATATATGTATCATCTTCATTCTCTGATTGGTCCTCCTCATATAGATCCAGGGGGTCATCCCCTTCCTCATCCTGGCACGTCACGGCACAGTACCCCATGTTGGATGTCCTGGCCTCTTCCTCCCTGAAGTCTGTGTCCTGTGCTGTTGAGATAGGAGAGCACTGTCATTGTGTCACACTGTACACAATAGTCAGTGTCCAAGTGCTGTTATGGGCATGCCCCAGTGGACCACCCTATGTCGCTCACGGTCCACATGTAAATGGTGACAACATGCCACAACACACCTGTGTTGGTCACACAGCTGCCTGTGGACACTGGCCATGCATGTATACCAGTACATACTACCAGTGTATCCCAAACATGACAACTACAGTGACCACCAATACCCCCCACACAGTGACAAACAGAGCACATGTGGCAGCATGCACCAGGACACATGACAATCACCATGGCAGGTGTGTGACACATCCTATGTGTATGGGCAGATGTCAGGGTATCTGTGAGCTGAAATGTACCCATCAGGTGTTTATGGCAGCTAATACTGTAATGGATACCCAAGGAACACAGCAGCAGCCCTTGGCCAATAGACATATGGGCCAGAATAGCACATGACATGAGAGCCATGCCCATGGCTACAGTACTCCCCAGCACCCAAAAGATTAGCAGGTATGCCCATGCACACAATGATGTGGCCCAGATGTATACTTACATGGCTGGAGGGACACAACCTGAGACTCATAGCCACCCCAGGGACCCCGTCACCTCCATTGGCCACAATGTGGAAGCCACCACCTCCTCTGCAGTGTCCATTGGTCTTGTGGCTGCCGATGGCTGGGGTCCACCACTGGTACCACGATGCACATGGCACCGTGCAGCCAGATTGTCCTAGGCACAGTGCCATAGGTTCCTGAATCGCTTGTGCACCATGTCCAATGGTTGCCCCTGGCCAGCAGTGTGGGCCACACATGTTTCTATGTAGTCAACATATACATTCCAAACAATATCATGCAGTGGACAGACTGACACGTACCATGTATACGGAACCTAAACACACAGATGTTGTGGCAACACGTGTGTGACGTCCATGTCAGTTGCGATACTGTCTAGTGCGCCCCACAGTCGTGGTCCTATCCCTGCACTGACTGTGACAAGCAGCTAAAGGTCCACCACAGGAAGTGTACCTGAAATTATAGTGCCCATGAGAGCTGTAGTTGTGGTGCAATTGCATGTGGCAGTAGGTCCCCCCCCACATGGTTGCAGTCAGCCTACATGTACATGCACCGTGTCATCCACATCCAGCAATGTGTGTATTGTTGGGTGAATCCCTTGATGCTGGCACATGTGTTCATGTATACAGATGGTGTGACTGTGATGTACAATGGTGGGATGCACCCAGCAGCGGAGGTTGGATACTATACTATATGGCAGCAGCAGCACATGTGTATATGCAATAACTGTGTTGCAATATAATGTCTGACACAATACCATTGACCCTGGATCCTGCACTGTGCCCGCACCCCCTCTTCACATGGTTATGTGCTGCTCTGGTATGTAGAGCACCTACCTGTGCTTATTTCTGTTGATTCCTGTGAGGACATTCCCACTTTGGCCTTCTGTTTTCCTGCAGCCTGCTGCATCCTGCCTGCAGTTCCAGTGAGCTGTGTAGGTGTAGGGGAGGGCTGTAGTCCCCCTTAAACAGCACAGGCAATTTGCACATGGTAATGTAAAAAAACAAGCTTTAATGACATGCTAATGTGGTGTTTTGACTGTTGTATGCCTAATGAGGCTTATTTGCATAGCCTGGCTGAAGATGGGAAAATTGTGTGACGTGCTGACTGGTTTAGCGCCAGTGCATCGCACGCAGCTGGGTGTGTTTGCGTGGTGTGCACTGAGCATACGTGTGCTGGTGTGCCACATTAGGACCAAGCCAGAGGTTGCATAGGTCATTCTCTGGGTCATGCATGCTCAATAGGGTCTTCTATGCGATTGCCCCAAACACCGTTAGTGCGGGCGAGACCTATATTTTCAACCGTGCAATTGCCATGCCCTGCCATACTTGACATCCCAGTGTGTATTGTCATGCAATAACTTTGTAGGCCTTGTACATTACTGACTATGTTGGCCAGGAGACAGTACTGAGCTCTACAGTAGTGCAACCAGAGATGGAGGGGGTGGTTGAGTTAGCTCACCTGGTACAGCTTGTGATGGCCCGGGAGTGCCATCTGTTTGGTGAGGTATGGGATGGTTTGTGCCCCCGCTATGAGGTCTAGTCTTCCGTGGGGCACCACTTGATTGCCTGTACCAGGACTGGTAGGACTGGAGAGCAGTGCAGGCACAGATATGTGGACCTGCTAAGGACTGACAGTCAGAGGCTGGACAGGCTGTGCAGAATGGTCCAAGATGGGAAAGTACCATGATCAGATAGGTGGTTCTGAGCATAGCTTCTATGTCCTGTGCAGGTATATGGTTGGGTGTGAGTGGGGGCATGTGGAACACTGTGGCCAGTGGTGTGTGTACGCGCACAGAACTGTGCTATATGTGTGCTGGACGTGATGACCTTGTACGGGCTGTACGTTGGACATTGAGACTGGTGCATGAAACTGACAGTCATGGTGGGTGCAGGGCCTCATTCGGGTTGTTGTGGGCAGCATGTACATGGAAACATGGTGTGCAGATGTGTTCCACTGTGTAGCCCAATTGTGGATGTGTCAAACCTCATCTATATGCCGAGTCAGCTGAGTGCTCCGCATAGTGACGTGGCATTATGGCACACATTGGTGTCTGTCTCAGTCTGTGGTGTACACAGTGGCATTCAGGATTGCACTAGCTCACCAGGTTACCTGGTACTGTCCATGTGGGCCCCCATTCCACCGGCCGACAACTAGAGGAAATTATAGGGGCATGGTAGTGCCCCTATAATTAGGGTTCAGTAGCCTGTTTACTGTTAAACCTAAAATTTTGAACATTAATATATTTGGCCCCCTTAGACAAAATTAGATGACATTTTCTATTTGTGTTCTAGAAGGCAAGATCTTGATGTGTGGAAAATTTTGTGATGGCAACTTCTGCAGTTTCTGAGATACAGCTGTGTCATTTCTAGAAAACACTCATTTTTTTTCCTATACTTCACATTGATTTTTTTCCCTCTCTTCTACAGCCTACATAGAAGGGATTTTTGCCACAAAGTTGCAGGGTAGATGTGTCATGTCCCAAGGTAGTGCCTTTGATAGGTCCAGTGAAAAAAATATAAAGTTATAAGGATTTAAAGTTTAGTGTTTTCCGTCTTGCGCATGCGCAGTAGGGGTTTTCAGATAATGTTTTTTTCTGTGTCACGTTTTTTGCTACCCTGGCATCAAAAAGGGTCTCATGGCATTATTTATACTTTCATGGTACACTGAATAATTCCACAAATGTGGGATGTAGTATCAAGATTCATCTTGTTTTCAGTTAGCGAGGCAGAAAAAGTTAAATAGTTTAAAACAATACTGCCCCTAGGTAAACACCAACAGTTGTGTTTACCTGATCAGGGCCCAAGCCCCGAGGAGTTGGATTCTGTGATTTTTTTTGTACAAAAGTACCCAGAAATGTGTTTTTTTCAATCGGCCCTTTTTTGAAATTATTGCAAATTACGGCACTATTTTAAGAAAATTGCCACAATTTGCGGCACTACTGTAACAGAAATAACATCAGCTGCTGAAAATAAGCAATAAAAAACATTTCTGGCCATTTTGTGGCCAGACTGTCCACAGAATCTGATTCCTCACCCCCCATCCTAAAACCAGGATTTTTTGATACTTCTACTGCCCGGAAGGAATCTGAAACATGTTAATTTATGAAATTACATTTGCTGACATCGGGGTGCCCAATCCCCGTGTGGGCAGTAGATGTCCCCCTCCCCGCCAGTGTGGGACACTGGAGAGCCCACTCTCAGTGTTCCGAGATATGTATCCCACCAGGAGTGTGGAACACTGGGGAGCCCTCTCCCAGTGTCCCGAATTATGTTATAATTTATATATATGCATATATAGTCCCACAACATTGGATTCATTTGCTAACATTGGGGTGCCCAATTCCCATGTTGTCACGTGAAGCTCCCACTCTGCCAGTGTGGGACACTGGGGAGCCCACTCCCAGTGTCCAGAGATGTCTCCCCACACATCAGTGAAGGACACTGGGGAGCCCACTCCCAGTGTCTCAAAATGTATAATAATTTATGACCTGTAAAGAAGAAAACAGTCCCCCGATGTCTTTTTTTCTCCTGAGAAAAAGAAAATGGTCCCTCATCATCTCCACCGTCCTCCTCTTCCCATCCCAACCCTCACACTGATCACCCACCACCCCACACACACCCTTTCTCTGTATTTACCTCCAGAGGTTGTCCAGTGTCATCTTCTGTGGACTGGGACATGTCTGCACTCTTCAACGCCGAACCACAAACTGAGGAATCAAGGTAAGAGCCGTATAATGTATTTCAATAGTATTTTGAACTTAGATGCATAACTTTGCCATTTTTTGGTATTTTTCCACCAAATTTTCAACATGGTGTTTTTGGGACCTCACCTCATGAACACTGTCACTGTTGTTTCATTAATTGGGCCTGGAAGGTGATTTCGAAGTCGCTGTGCAAAATCACCTTTCGGGACAAAATAACAAAATTTCACCACCAGTGTTCATGAGGTGGGGACCCAAAAACACCATGTTGAAAATTTGGTGGGAAAAAAAATGGCCACGTTACAAGCATTTCTTGAAATATTTCTACACACGCACATAACTTACATAATTTTCAATATTTTGACTCCAACTTTCCAAAATAGCCTTTTTTTCACACCAACTCATAAACAGTACAGCTGTCATTTTTCACATCCTGTCTGAAATGTGTTTTCGCACCTGTGGCACAGAATGGTATTTTGACAGAGATTTCAAAATGTTCACCTGCAGGGTTTATGAGGTGGGGTCATAAGAAGACTATGTTGAAAATGTGGGGTCAAAATATGAAAAAATGCCAAAATTATGACCATTTGTTGCATTTTCGCTATGTCCGCTCATAGTTTCAGAAATGTTAAATATTTTGACCCCAGAATTTCAACATAGTCTTCTTATTACTCCACCTCATGTATGTCACTGCTGTCATTTTTCAAATCCTGGCCAAAATGTGTTTCTGCACCTGTGACATGGAATGGTGTGCAGCTGTGCAGAATTACATTTTGGCAATGATTTGAACAATTTCTGTACCAAGTACATGAGGTAGTGTTATAAGGTGGCTATGCTGACAATTTGGTCACTGTTGTCCTATAAATGGAAGCGCTGGCCCTGAAGGGCCTTGTGCTTCAACAGCTACATACTGTACATATATGCATCTATTGAGGGATGGGAGTGCAGTGTCCTCTGGACCCTTCGCTCCCATAGTAAAATAAAGATACTATTATACAATCTCAAAAGTATGGAAATAAATAACAAAAAACTGCATTAATGTTCTAACTTGTTGATGCCATTGGCCCGGTGTTCACCAGGATTGCCATCTGCTCGATGACAGAGGGGGTCTTCCCAGTTACTTTGAAAGAAGCACTGGTGAAGCCCCTTCTAAAGAAATCTTCTCTCATCCCAGACATCCTGGTGAATTGCCGTCCGATCTCCAACCTGCCATTCTTGAGCAAGGTTGTTGAGAACTTGGTGGCACATCTGCTTGAGGATCACCTGGTGTCCTTGGATATCTATGAGCCTTTCCAGTCAGGTATTCGGGCCAGACATAGCACTGCAATTTCTCTAGAGAGAGTGCATAATGATCTGCTCAGGGCTAGAGATAGAGGAGACAGGTTAGTTCTTGTGCTTCTCGTTCTCTCCACAGCTTTTGACAGTGTGGATCACATCATGCTTCTTGATCAGCTATGCGTTTTGTGGACTCGCCGGCACCATTATCAAATGGCTTGAGTCCTGTCTCTCAGACAGAGTGCAGCGGGTGGTGATGGGGAATTTCTCCTCCTCCTCAATGCCTCTGTCTTGTGGAGTACCTCAGGGCTCGATCTTGTCGTTGATGTTGTTCACAGTGTTTATGCTGCCCCTGGGTGAGATCATTTGACAACACAGTGTGGAGTTTCACTGCTATGCAGATGACACCCAACTGTATTTGTCTTTTGCACCCGGAACATCGGGAGCAGTCGATGTGCTTAACAGCTGTCTGGCTAAAATCAATGGCTGGATGGCTTCCAACTGGCTGAGACTCACCCCAGCTAAGACTGAGGTGCTGGTGATCAAGCCTGGTCGCGGGCGTGATGGGCTGCCACCAGGGCCTGACTCCAGACTTGTTCTTGGGACTGCTCCATTGGTGATTTCCCTAAGGGTGCAAAATCTTCGGGTGATCCTTGATTGCAGATTGACCTTTGAAGATCAGATGTCAGCTGTAATCAGCAGTGGTTTTTACCATTTCTGGAACATTGCCTGGATTAAGCCCCTCATTCCACCTGAGGACCTGCTGACACTAGTACATGCATCTGTGACTTCTAGGCTCAACTACTGCAACACTCTGTACTTCAGGGTCACTCCACAGGCTGCAGCTAGTACAGAATGCTGCGGCCAGTTGCTGAAGGGCCTTTCAAGGTCCAGTCATGTGACTCTGGTCCTGCATGCTCTGCACTGGCTACCAGTCAGGTGGAAGGTCCTTTGCAAGGTGGGTCTTCTCATCTTTAAGGCCCTCTATGGGCTGGGTCCTGGTTACCTGTCTGATCTCCTGACACCGGTGTCCTCTGATCAATCCCTTCACTCCTCCTCCTCCTCAAGGGGTCTCCTGGACGTTCCCAGGGTTTGGCTCAAGACCTCAGGAGATTGTGCTTCTAGTGTCTCTGGGCCGACCCTGTGGAACTCACTTCCACCTGCCATCCGGGAGGCTCCCTCGATTGAGGTATTCAAGAGGAGGCTAAAGGCCCACCTCTTCAGCCTGGCCTTTGACTGTTGACATCTTTTTGGACTGCTGTTCCCACCCCCCACCCCATCTTCCCACCACTGTTTTCACCATAGGTATTCCTCCTGGTAAGTCAGGCGGTACCACTCTATTATTTTAATATTTTTATCGCAATTGTAACTTTTGTATGAAACCTTATCTGTAAACCACTGCTGTAAATGAGTCTTACTGTTATCTGTATTGCACCTGTATGTTACCACTGTTGTACTCACACTGTATACATGTCTACCCTCCCTGCGACGAGGTGCCTTTGTAGACGAGTCCACGACTCAAAGGTTGCAAATCCGACTTCTACAATAAATAAATAGTTTTGACCAGACCCTTGAAGTCTGATGTCTGGAAATTTCTATTTTACTGAACTGTAATTGTTATGTTTTAATGAGGTTTTATTATGTTTACATTTTTTGCTGAGTGTTCTCATTTGTGTTCAGCGCCCAGAGCCTCCGGGATTGGGCGCCCTATAAATAAAATTTCCCTTGCCTATGTGAATTACATTGAATTGGAAGGCTAGGTCTGTGGTTTGATTGGGGGACATGGCTCCTCCCCCATGCTCTATTTAATTGTCCAGCGTCCGCTCCCTCTGTTTAGAGTGAGCGGCCTCGCCCTCCATCCTCCCCTGCCTCCTCCTTCTCCGGCACTCATATCTCACTTTGTGCTGGGCCTTTAATCCTACACTTATCTAGCATTCCACCAAAAGTGGGATATAGAGAAAGGCCAAAATATCAAGTTCTACCATCAACTATATCTTCCAGCTTAAACGTCTCTAAGTATCAACCATATCTCATCCAGTTCTTACGTACCACAAGCACTGACCTATGTACCATTCAAGCTTAACGTATCTAAGCTCCAACCACGGTACTCAGTTACTACGTACTACAAACACCAACTTATTACCATCCAGTTCAAATGTATCTAAGCACTAACCGTACCTCATTCAGCTCTTACGTATCACAAAGCACTGAGCTAGGTACCACACATTGAATCACTATTAAACCAAAAAGTAAAAAAAGTTGAACACAGCTCTTTTATATTGACAGATTTACCCTTTTTTAATTGTATGTTTAGGAAGATAAGAGTTATAAGTTGAACTTGGGCAGTACAGTCAAGCATTCCAAGTGTAGCAAGAAGACAAGTTGAAGGTGTCTAAACAGGTAGGTGGAAAGTAGGAACTTCAAAATCAACTTATCTCCCTTACTTTTTTTTTTTACCTGTACAGTAAGTATGTGTCAGGGGTTAATCACTGTATTCTGTAAAAGTATATATGCATTGAACTCTTATTTAATGTTATATTTTCATGTTATATGAGATGTGTGGTGTGTGTGTGTGTAAGGGAGGGGTAGTGACAATAAATATATCAGAGTTGTTGCATTTATTTTAATAATTTCATATAGAATTTCAGCCTTGGTGATGGGTAAGAGTACCACTGTCAGGCCTATATCCATGAATGACATTTGCGGAGCATTGCAAACTTTATTTTACCCCATTATTCATGAAGCATTTTGTCAGTTATGTTTTTCTGTTTTACATAGTAAAATAGTAATTTAGAGCCAGAGGGGACTCTAGGCTCATCGTGTCATCCCCTGTTCTTAAACGGCACGGGGTCATAATGTCGCAAGACATTATGCCTCAGCAATATACTGCACTGCCAATACAGCGTGATATATTGCAAGCGGTGTATGTCTTTCTTTTGCAGGGGGGCTCTGCCCCCAACTAAAATAACCAACTCTGGGGTACATTAACTGCACAAAGTGCAACAAAATAAAAAAATTCCTTGTGTCTGGCACCGAGAATCAAAACCCAGTCCTAAACGCACCACCTCCCTCCCTTGCTGCCTGTGGCTCATCCCGTCG
Organism: Neoceratodus forsteri; assembly: GCA_016271365.2. Lineage (NCBI taxonomy): Eukaryota > Metazoa > Chordata > Ceratodontiformes > Ceratodontidae > Neoceratodus > Neoceratodus forsteri. Next base: position 408,196,361 of record CM028137.1, on the reverse strand, counting down.
AGCCACAACAGCTGCTCGCTGGCCCCACCTCCCAGCACAGGTCTCATCCCTTACCTGGGAAGAGTGAGAGGGTGCACTACCACATATACACACTTTCGTGGTTTTTCACCCTCTCGCTGTACCCTACCACGCTGTTCCTGTTGCGCGGTTTTAACGTATGCTATTAAGCATACGAGATACTGACCCACTAGGTTCTTAAACTGGTATTAATTAATATGCAATGCAAACATGTACTTATTTAAAGGTATTCCCAACCCACTCTACAACTGAGGGTATCCAGTGATTGTCTTAATAGCAGAAATCTGTCCAGGTTTACCTTGATGGCCTTATTGTTTTCATGTCCACTGTCTCCACTGGTAAGCTGTTCTGTAGGTTCATCACAATGCTTTCAAACCTTACCTCTGAATTTACCACTGCTGAGCTATAGGGTGTGTCCCTGTGTCCTGCTGTAGGACACAGGTCAGACATCTATGTTTGGTCTGTCATTGCCCTTGAATGTACAGAAGACTGAGATCATGTAATCTTTCGGACTTCTTTTCTCTAGTGTGAACATGCTAAGGGCCTACAGCCTTGTTTCTTTACTCTTCTTGTGGTCTTATTCCATTCCTGATTCAGCACTATCATTAGGACTGGAGTAAAATGAAGACAAAGAAAGTAAAAGGAACAGTGATTCATAGAAAGTTGGGTCAAATAAAACAGGGAATACTAAGTCTAAGCCATTCATGAACACCAGTCTAAGCCGGTCATGAATACCAAAGGTTTAGGTGTTGTGCTGTAGACTGGTGACCAGCCATTTACTACAGAACTTAATTTCCTTGTTTGTTTCCTGTGCATAATATTCCAAGAACTACTTTATGTACTGCTGGAGTAAAAAGGAAAAAATTACTGATCATAGCAATATTGTTTCCTCCAGGGAATCCCTCAGTATGCTTGACTAGTGCAGTTATACCAGCTGGGTTCAATGAGGTGGAGACAGAGTTATGCTAATGATGCCAGTGAATTAGCCAATCAGGTTGTAGTAAGAGAGTGCTACCTGTTGGTGCTGCTATACTCCAGTCAAAAAGCCCCAAACACTAAACCTATCCTAGTACTAAAGAAGAAAAAAGGAAAAAACAAGGAAAAGAGAACTTGCCTCTAGGCGAACTATATACATCATGGTTAACTGTGGAACGTTACACATTTTATTGCTCTATAGAAGAAATTTGGCCTAAGACAAGGACTGCAGAACTATTCTCAGCCAGGTTATGTGAAGGGAGGCTGGGTGGGAGGTCAAGCATATTGAGGGATCCCCTGGAAGAATTAGTAGTACTGTAGTAAGTAATTTTTTCTTCTCAACCAAGGAATCCCTCAGTATGCTTCACTAGTGCAGACTACAAAGCAGTGCAGATGGGAGGAGGGAACAGAATCTACTTTGGAAAGAGGTTCTGCAGGACTGCAGTGCCAAAACTGGCATCTGATCTGGACTGTACATCCAAGCAGTAGTGCTTTGCGACGGTGTGTACAGTCTTTTAGGTAGCTGCTTTGCAGATGTCGAGCAAGAATATGTCTCTTACTGCTGCCACTGAGGTTGCAGTGCCCCTGGTGGAGTGGGCCGTGAGTCCTTGAGGTGGCTGTCTACCAGCCCTACTGTAACAGAACTGAATGCAGAAGAGTGTCCAATGAGAGACAGTCCTCTTAGAGGCTGGTCTGCCTTTACTCACCTTACCAATGGTGAGGAACAGATGAGTGTGAGAGGCCCTGAGCTGCTTGGTGTGTTCCAAGTAGTAGGTCAGTGCCCTTTGGATATCCAGGCTATGAAGCCTGCGCTCACCAGGAGTGGATTTGTCTATGAAAAAGACAGAGAGCGTTATACACTGGTTAAGGTGAAATTCAGACACTACCTTGGGGAGAAATTTCCTGTTAGTTCTAAGAACTACTTTATCCCTGTGAAAACATTTTGTACAGTAGTTAGGTTCAATGCAAAGAGCTTGCAGCTCTGAAATTCTTCTGGCTGAAGTGACTGCTACTAGGAAAACAGTTTTCCAGGTGACATATTTTAAGTCTGCAGTAGCCATGGGCTCAAAAGAAGACTCAGTCAACTTAGATATACAGAGGTTCAAATCCGGGGTGGGGGGGCAGGTTCCTAAGTGGGGATTGAAGGTGCAGCAGACCTTTAAAGAATGTTTTGAAGATGGATGAGAAATTAAAGATTTCTCCTTGCCAACAGACATGTAGACTGAAAGCGGCTGCCATGTAAACTTTCAGAGATGAGGTGCTAAGGCCAGATGCTTGTAAGTGTACCAAATAGCCTAGTGTGGCAGACAGGCTAGTCTGCAGAGGATCAGTCTGCCTGTCTTTACACCAGAAAGAAAATCTCTTCCATTTGGAAGCATAAGTCTTTTTGGTACTTGGTTTCTTAACCAGTTGAAGGATTCTCAGGACTGCTCTGAATACTGAGAGTCTGGGAATTCTAGCTCTAGCTCTTCAAATACCAAGCTTTGAGGTGAAGAGACTCTATGCTGGGTATGCTATCCTTATCTGAGGCAGGGTCAGGAGACTGTGAGTGGGGGACAGGTGAATGGGCCGTTTGACAGAGAGGGTGAGAAGCAGAGTGTACCATGGCTGCCTCACCCAGTCTGGAGCCACCAGAACTATGGTTGCTGGCTGGCTTCTGAGTTTTAGCAGAACCCCCAAGTATCAGGGGAATTGGAGGGAAAGCATACAAGAATCTCCCTGTCCAGACCAGAGACAGGACATCCACTGGCACTGAGCCCAGAGCCGGAGGCCTGCAACAGTACAGGGGAATCTGGTAGTTGTATTTGGAGGGGACGAGATCTATCTCTGAAGTGCTCCACCTCCTAAAGACTGTAGCCAGCACCTGTTTGTTTAAGGTCCACTCGTGGAGGCCCTGACTGATGCGGCTCAGAGAGTCTACCAGCACACTGTCCTGCCTGGCAGGTGGATGGCAGTGAGCTGCATGTCTAAGGAGTAGGTCAGAGACCAGATCTTCATGGCCTCTGTGCAGAGCTTTGAGGATCTTGTGCCACCCCTCACTTGTTGATGTAGAACATAGCAGTGGTGTTGTCTGTCCTGACTTGGACAGATTGGGCCATGAGCTGGAGAGTAAAGGCCTTGATAGCCAGGTACACAGCTTTGAGTTCAAGGAGATTTATGTGACACCTAGATTCTCTGGGAGGCCACACACTTCATATGAACTGGTCTGCCAGGTGTGCACCCAGGCCTCTTGAGAGACATTCTGGGCCCCGGAAAAAGTTTAGACTCCGGGGTCCCTACCAGCTCACAGCCCCTTTCCTGCACACAGTATGCTGGGTGGCCTGTGCCCCTCTTGATGTTGGGCCCCAGGAATTACCCCCTACTCCCCCACCCTCTCAAGAGCCCTGTGTGCACCCCGGCCTAGGAAGGAAGCATCTGTAGTGAGCACACTTGAGGGTTCCCTCTACTGGAAAGTAATTCCTTCCCTGAAGTTGTCCCTGTCCTTCCACCAGTACAAGGCTTGTAAGAGTGTCCTGGTGACTGGAACCAATTTTGATAAGAAGTCTCTTTTTTTGAGATCAATGGAATCTGAGGTGGTACTGGATATCTCTCATTTGGAACCTTGCCCCAGCACGGCACTGGGTCCAAAGAGTGCCAACAAGACTGGCGTCGGCAAGAAGCATGCTGTACAAGTATTGCCAATTATTCTTTTGCAGGGGGGCTCAGCCCCACCCACACTGCTCAAAATGGGGGGGCTCTGCCCCCCGCACCCCTTGTCTATAGGATTCTCATTCCAAGGGGGAGCAGATCCAAGGGAAAGTTCAAATTCATGGGGCTGTGGAATACTGTTTCCATGGTCCCATATAAAATAAACAAAGTCCCAATATGTTAAAAAATGGAGACCAGGATTAGAACACTGGTCTCCATGCCCCAGCCCTCTAAGCCATGGGAGCGGCTTGGCCAGCCTCCTGTTCCTTGCAGCCCTTGTCGTTTTACAGGATCATAGACAGTGACCAGGGGAGCCCTTACAGCAAGCGCGGTAAAATCCCACTCGCTGTCCGTGTGAGCGCTTACCAGATTAGCGTGTATAGTGCAGCGCTATTCTGGTAGTGCTCACTTGACGGGGTGCCCCCAGCAGTACAGCTATAGTAGATGCCATGTGGCCTAGAAGTCTGAGGAAGTGCCTGACTGGTTCTGGTTGGCCCAAGACAAACAAGTGTGCCAGGGTCTGGAGATTTTCCACCGTGTCCAGAGGGAGCAGGGCTTTGCCTCAGTATACGTCCAGCTCTGCTCCGATAAACTCGAGGAGCTGAACTGGCTTGAATTGGGACTTCTCTGTATTGATCAGGAAATTCAGGGTGCATTGTGTGAGGCTGAGTGAGTCTCTGACTTTTAGGGGAGACATGTCCACTATCAGCCAGTCGTTCAGGCAGGGGAAGACAGAGATCTCCTGTCTTCTGAGATGTGCTGCCACCACTGCCAGGCACTTTGGGAAAACTTTGGGAGCTGAAGAAAGGCCGAAGGGCAGAGCTGCAAACTGGTAGTGGCCAGAGGGCAGCCTGAGTCTGAGATATTTCCTGTGAGAGGGCCTGATTGGAATGTGGAAATAGGCGCTTCTTAGGTTTAGGGAGGCTAGCCAGTCTCCCTGTTGTAAAGAAGGGATCACCACTGATAGGGTGACCATTTTGAATTTGGGATTGAACAGGTTCTTGTTTAGATAGCTGAGATCTAAAATAGGTCACCAGTCCCCATTTTTCTTTTGGGTTAGAAAGTACCTGGGGTAGAGGCATTTTCCCCATTGGAGAGAGGGACTATTTTCACTGTATTTGCAGACAGGAGAGACTTTACCTCTAACTCTAACAGAATTTTCTCTGTGAGGGTTAGAGGTTTTACACTCCTGTGGCTCTGCTGAGTGAGAAACCTTTTGAACTGCAGGGTAAGTCCTCAACCCACCACCTCCAGCACCCACATTTCTGTGGTGATGCGGTGCCAGGGGAGGAGGTAGTGAGTCATCCTTCTCCCTACTGGCAGAGGCGAGGGAACCTGAGCCTTCCAGTCAGAAGTTTTGTTTTGATTGAGTTTTTGTTGAGGGTGTAGGATCAGTAGGTTTCTGAGCCCTTCTACCTATTCCCGTAAAGAATCCTCTCATTTGAGAGTGATCCAAGGGCATGGGCATTGGCATAGGGTAGAAGGTCCTGGGATCATAACCCCTACCTCTGCCCTCTCTTTGGGATCTATAGGAGGTAGAGGGTTTCTCTTTAGTTACATTGCTGTGATAGGTGGTTTTGTATTCCTTCACCTTTTTCATGTATGTCTGTTTTGTCACTAGAAAGAGAATTATTTTCACAGGAGAAGTCCATAGCTTTAGTTTGAATGTACTGGGAGAGATTGATAGACCTCAACTAGGCAAACCATCTGAGGGGGATGGCTTGGGCGATAGCCCTAGATGCCAAGTCATTGGCATCTACAGCCATGTGGAACTGATATTTTGTGGCTTCTAAGGCAGCTTTAACAAGTTTCTGCTAGTTCCTGAGCCACTTTATCCAGGGCTTGCTGGCTGATAGCCAGGACAGAGCTCCTGAGAGCCTTTCGGTACTGAGCTGTGTATGCCATATAAGTACATAGGTGAAGGAGAAGTGAGGCTGTGGTGTAAGATGTCTTACCCATACTATCCAGTTTTTTGGATTCTTTTTCTGGAGGCTAGGAAGAAACAGGCACATTTGGTTTGTTACAAGCTGCAGCTTGTACTACTTCTTCACGGTCTGGATGAATGTAAAGGTACTCAGCATTAGATTTATCTAGCTGTTTTTTTCCCCTCTATTTTCTTATCCATCCCTGGTATGAAGGTGGGATCCTGGAGTAGTTTGAAAATAGCCATGAGAAGGGACTTATAAACTGGAAGGAGTAGCTTTTTGGGAGGAGGGAGACCCATCATATCCAAAAAGTCTGCCTCCTCATCCTCCTCGGTAGACACCAGGTACCATGATATTGGGCGTGCATTTATACATATGTATATTTCCTCAGGATAAAGCGTATGTATACATTATATTCAGCATCATGGCTTGGCTCCATGACCGTGGTTTTGTAAGTTAAAGCCCTATTTACAAAAAAGTGCCACTTTCCCAAGTTCAGCTTTTCTACTCTGTCACAGTATGTTTTTAGTTGAATTTGGGTATTGGGAAGCGTGCACGAGCCTCCGGGTGCTTCATCGCCATTTGGAAATGTGACTGCACTTCTGCGGCTGGCACACTGGGACCTGAGGTGGGGTTTGGCTTTGGGTGAAATTATTAAAATTAACTCAGGACTTCCAGTGCAGCCCTCTGCCTAATGGCAGCATAGGAACTGAGCTCTCCACCAATGCGCCTTCATTTTCCTCGCAAATAATATAAAGCTTCCACTTTTTGCTGATTTTTATAAGCAGTCAAGTGATGGCATCACACAAGCAATCTGGGGTATAAATAAATTCCTGGTGCTACAGCAAGAAGGGCCAAAATCGGAAACCAATAAATCTGATTCAGAGGCCTCAGTTCTTTCCCAATGCTCGCACCGACTTGCAAGTAGTAAAACGCCGACTAAGAAGGCAAAGAAACGTGCAAGCATGAACTCTAAACTGGACCAGATACTATCTGAAATTAAAGATGTCAAGGAAGAGATTTCACAATATAAATTATTTCAAGAGGCCCTGCGAGCGGACTTACCTACATTGGAGTCTTAGGTAGCTGTGATGGAAACCTCATCTTCAGACTAGGCCCAGCAGTTAAAATAAATTTGTTCAACTATGTCTCAGGTGATCCAGGTCTGCCAGCTTACCACTGAATGGCAGGAGGATGCTGAAAATTGCAATTGCAGACAAAATATTAGGATTTATGGAGCACCTGAAAACAGTGAGGGATCGGATATCAAAGAGCTTACTGAGACTCTCCTCCGCACTGCTCTATCGTTGGATGATTCTCTTCAGCTTGATCTAGAAAGGGTGCACTGGGCGTTGGGCCCTAAGCCTTCTGATCCTACTGCAAGACCCAGGTCTATTATAGTCCATTTTGCCCGCTATGCCATCAAGGAGCAACTTCTTAAAAAGACCTGGTCCCTTGAAAAAAAATTTTATGGCACTACCCGAATATTTATGGACAATGATTATGCAGCAGTAATGATGCAGAGAAGGAGGGACCACATACTGCTTTTTCAGACCTTCTGACAAAACAAATTAAAATGCCATACTCCTTATCCTGCAAAACTTGTGGTTCAGTATCCTACTGGACAAAAATTATATGAGTCGGCGATGGACACTCGGGAGGACTTGCAGAAACAGGGCTACAACATTTCACCTCGAGCCCCATTCCCACAGAGAGATCAGGTCAGGAGACTTGGTCTGCGCACCTACGTGAGGGACTTCAAAGCACAGCAGGTGGCACTTACTGAATTGAAATGCTGAATGTCAGGACCTTCCTCCTCAGAAACTGCCTGCTACCCAAGATCCCCGCCGCCTCCCTCCCCATCATGGAGGAGGCCCCCAGGAGGAAGAAGAAGAGCGGTCCAGACACAAAAAACATCTTCTCTGGAGGTTCTCACTTGGACCAACCCCAGCCCGGCCCCAGAACCCCGCCCCCCCCACAGAGCGGCGGGAAAGTTCCCGCCTTATCTCTTAGCACCCACCATCCAAGGCCCAACCCCTTGGCTTAAAAGCAGCACTAAGAGGTAGTGAAAACAATGCATAGGCACTGGGGCAAGTCCCAGGGCAACCCATCCGGAGCAGCACAGCAGCACCACATTTTAATGCCAGGCAGCTAAAGCTAGCCAAATTCCATATCAGGAGTGACCCGTGGCCCTCCAGGACACCCAGACAAGATTCCCCCATTTAACAGGGCTAAAATTGCCTGTTAGCCGGGCCTGCGGAGCAGAATTAGGCACCATTAGCCCTATTTAGCAGGCATGACCAATGGAGGAACAGCAAGACTGGCTCTGCCGCCGCGGGACACAGCTCACCTCCATCTTCCATAAAATACATACAAACTCTAGCACCCTAATCGACTGGGTATTAACAAATCGTCCAGGGCATACCCATACTGCAGGCACCCTAGCTGATGCAATAACAGATCACTCTCCTGTTTTTTGCATCTGGAGCCCGGCAGCTACTCCTCCCCTACCGCCACGTTACATTACCTTTAGGAACTATGCTAACCTTGACAAAGTTAAGTTTCTTCTGGATGCATCGCTCATTGACTGGTCCAGCTTGTATCAAGCTAACGATGCCCAGTCTGCTCTTGGAATATTTCTTAGCTATTTTAGCACCTACAGGACAAGCATACCCCCCTTATAACCCGTCATGTTAAGGGCAAGCAGATAAAGTGGCTAAAAAAAGACCTGCTTGTGATGCTTAAAAGGAAGGACAAGAGCTGGTGTCATTTCAAGGCCTCCGGACTGCAAGCTGATTTTGACTACTACAGGACTCCGCGGAATGCATGTAGGAAACAAATATGAAATGCAAAAAGCACATACTGCAAGGGCCTTTTAAATAGTGCTGCAGGTGATCCTAGAAATTTCTGGGCCCATGTCAAAACTCTCATGGGCTCCACTCACTCCGCCATCCCAAATGACTTGGTTCTCAGTAGTTTAAACTGTAATGATCCCCACACTATTGCGAATTTCTTTAACCAGCAGTTCTCTAACCTTACCCAACACACACCCTCCTTCTCCTCTACTCTACCTCAAAACTCTCATCTATCCACTTGTACAGGAGCAAAGCTACCAATCTTTCACTTTAAGGCCATATCAAGGATAGATGTCTTAAAATTCTTTAACACAATCTCGGACACTAATTAGCACAGGCTCTGATCATCTTGAACCACAGCTCCTAAAACTTGTAGCTCCTTTTATAGCTTCACCACTGGCAAGAATTTTCACCCTCTCCCTATGCCATGGCTCTGTCCCGGATGTCTGGAAGATAGCCAGGGTCACGCCAATCTTTAAAAAAGGAGACACCAAAGATCCCTCAAACTACAGGCCCATTGCAATCTTATCTGCCCTGAGCAAAATACTAGAGAAGCTTGTTGCCAGGCAAACTATTGATTTCCTTCTCAAATATAATCTCCTCTTGGTTAACCAACATGGTTTTCGTAAGGGGCATAGCACTACCACTGCCTTGCTCAAATTTACTACAGACACCCTAGCTGCCATGGACTCTGGTCTTCTCACAGGTGCTGTGTTTATTGATATGACTAAAGCCTTCGACCTTGTTAATCATCCTATACTCCTTGGTATGCTTCCCTCACCAGGCTTCTCATCATCTGTGGTAGCCTGGTTCTCAAATTACGTATTAAAGAGGGTCCAAGTTGTTAAGTACAATAACACTCTCTCAAATCCAGCAACCATCAATATAGGGGTTCCCCAGGGCTCCATCCTGGGCCACCTTCTCTTTACATTATTTATAAATAATATAATTTCTTGTCTATCATCCTGCTCATCCCTTCTTTATGCAGATGATGTCGTATTGTACTCAAGCTCTAAAAATATTTCTGAAATGAACTCCAGCCTCTCAGTGGACTTTGTTAACTTACAGGCCTGGCTTACTGAAAACAAGCTGGTTCTCAATGAAAGTAAAACCCAGGCTATGCTGTTTGGATCGGCCTCTAAAATTAAATCTTCCTAAGGGAACTTCAAAGTATCCAGTACTACTGGCTTCCCAATTAGTATTGTTACTTCTTTCAAATACCTAGGCATCACTCTGGACCAGTCTCTTGACTTTGACCTGCATGTGCAATCCACTTGTAAATCTGTAAACTCAAAACTGGGCATAGCATACAAAACTAGCTATGCTCTTACATTCTCTGCTAGGTTGGCCATTGCTTGGGGCATCCTGCTTCCCCCCCTGACATATGGGGTACCGACCTACGCTATCATGCATCAATCTACACTCGTGGAGATGGGATGTTGCCTATAACAACATATATCGGTTGCCTCCTCACTCGACACGACTAAAGCACCATTGCCAGCTTTATGCCGACCTAGGCTGGCTATCACCCTCTGCAGTCAGACTACACTCCCTTGGCTCTCTGATTGATAGCATCATGAGGTCTCAAACTCCTATAGTGCTTTCAGACTTGCTGCTTCCTCAGTCATCCTCTTATGATCTACGCTCAGTTGAGAAATCCCTCCTAAATGTCCCAAGATTTAAAACCTCAAAAGGTGCTAGTGCCTTCTCCTACTTTGCCCCGAACTACTGGAACACACTGCCTCCTGTGGTACGTCAGTCTCCATCACGTGCCACTTTCAAAAATGACCTCCGCAAATACTTATCCCTCTCAGAGGTTTGCTCTTGCTTTAAACTACCATAATTGGGATTCACCTCAGCTCTTCCCCCATCTCTCCCCTACAAAATCCTATTACCTGATTGTCACCTGTTATCTCTTCTGACCCTCTCCTCCCCACTCTTCTAGCAAATGGTCACCTCCTTGCTAAGGTAGTAATCAAGTGCCTTCTGAACTCTTAGCTACCTTATGCTCCCACTTATACCTGGCCCTGTGTTGAGCCATGCACTTATATCTGAAGTGAGATGCCAAAACTATACTTCCTGCTGGTGAAACACTAGCGTCTCACTGTTGACATACCTTCTCAATTGTGTTGTACCCTGTCTAAACATACCGCCTTAAGCTGCATTCTTTCTGTATCATTCTAATCTTTAGCTTTTACATCTGAAAATGTACCTGATTTCCTGTATTGACTACCCAGCTATGTAACTATTTTTGGCTCACCATTTGTATGATGATTATCGTGATCTGTATCCTACTGCTGTAACCTGACTGTTTTATGATATTATTTCTTACTGTACTTTGCTAGCTAATTGTCTGAAGTCTCATCTTAACATTGCCTGTACTGTACTGTATTAATCTGTAACCTCCTGGGTCGTGTCTAAAAATAGTCATTTCTATGGCTAGTACACTTACCCAGTAAACAAAAACTAAATAAATAAAATAGATATTCGCCCCCACTCCACGAGCCACAGCCCACCTTGGCATACTGGTCCTATTTAATGGACTTAGCCCTCCATACAGGCCTGCCAAAGGACTAGACATTCAGTTCCGGAGTCCAAGGGCCATGGTACCCACCCAACTAGCATAGAGAACAATGCCAGCTGTGCTGTACTTGGGATAAGAAGTAAAACCATCATCTCTATATATTTTCTCCTAGGACTCAACCTCAACCTCCCCCCACCATCAGCATCTACCTTCATTAGGGCCACTGGACGAGGTACCAGAGTAGAAAGGTAAGCCCCCAACCCCCCAGCAGTACAGGAGACAGAAGCTTGAGGGTGGAAAATTTAAGGGAAACATCAGGAAATACTTCTTTACAGAGAGAGTGGTGGATGCCTGGAATGGGCTGCCAAGTGAGGTGGTGGGAGAGAACACAGTGGGGAGGATTCAAGAGGGTTTGGGATAGGCATAAAGGGTTGTTAAGGGGTGGAGGAAGGAGTCAGCAGCAAACCTAGAGGTTGCTGGATGAACGGGCAGACTAGATGGACCTGGCGGTCCCCTTCTGCAGTCACTTTCCTATGTACCTATGTTCCTAAGATCCACCGAGCCCAGGATGACCGGGCAACACCCGTTATAACTACTCCCCCCAACTCTCCCCAAGGAAGCAAGGGAAGCCAGCGGGTCCCATGGACTGTCAGGCAACTCACCACTAAATGAAGGATTGAGTCAATTAACTAAAAGTAGTTCATTTCTTTTAATTTCTTAGGCCTGCTCCCATGGTGGTCTCCTTTTTATATGGACTCTAAGACAATGGACTGCCTCTTTGATGAGGTTTAGTTGGCACATCCATAACTTACTTATGACCCCCACCACTGGACATCATTTTATTACATTTAAAGCAGAACTGGCTTATATTGTGGAAGCTTGATGTTACAAGATTTTCTTTTGCTTAGTTGGCACTTTCCTGTTAATGTGACCACAATTTTAAAGTTATTAGGGGTTTATTGAAGCTTGGTTTGAATGTAAGAGGATAACACAGTCTGAGGCCACATGACTATTACTGAATGATTCCTATGCCTCTCAGTGATGTTCACTAACGCCCCTTTTAATAACCCCTTAAAGTACAAAGGGCAGGCGCTGGGTGGGGATTGGCTAACTGAGTTGTTGCACCTTTTTTCCCCATCCTTGCACTACCTTTTTCTCCCATTGACCATTCATTGTTTGTTATCATTAGTTTATCTACCCTATTCACCCCTTTGCCTTCCCATTTTGTGGAGTATACTCCCTAAAGATGCTACCCCTATGTGGGTAAAGGCATCTACAGTGAGGCACTGTGCATTTTCACTGCCTCGAGGTGAGCTGTTAGCTCTCCTACTGTTGGAAGTTACTCTCTGTATTATAGTTGGCATGTCGTGGAGGGGGGATGCGAGTCCCTCTTCACAGTGGCCCCTTTGTTCTAAACCCAGTTGGCTTACGGTTCACAGTTATGCTACTATTTTAATAGGTACATACTATAAGCTTTGGATGCAGGTGGCAGAATCTATTATTAAGCATATGGGTTCTATTTTTCTTTTATTTTTGATTGTTCCAGAAAGGCTTTACCTGGGGGAGGGTGGTTTTCTTTTAATTTCTATGTGGGGGAGTAGTTCTGGTATTTTACATTTCTCATATCTATACACATGAGTATACCATTTGAATAGATGTCTCATAACGTCAGCGGGCTAGCTGGTCCCGTTAAGCACTATTGAACTTTGACCTCACTAAAGAAATCCAAGCTGGACCTTTTACTTATACAGGAGTCACATTTATCTCAAGCTGAACATCAGAAATTACAAACATTTGGATCTCCCCAGGTAATTGAATCCTCATATAGAAGGGAGAGGAAGCGGGGAGTGCTAATTTTAATCCCTAAAACTTCACAATTTCAGGTCACAAGCTATTATTCTGACCCTGAGGGGCACCTGGCATTGGTAACAGATTCTTATCGTGACCGAGAATTAACTGTATATAGCCTTTATAGCCCCCCGGATTCTGATGCATACACTGTCCAACAGTTAATGGGTGTCATTTTGACTGATAAACGGGGTATGTTGATTATAAGGGGGGACCTTAACTGCTTAATGAATCCAGTTATAGAGGCCTCGATAACTAGGCCTTCCCAAGTGTCATCTGGTCAAAAGCATATTAGATGTCTTTTACTTGACCTTGGCATGGTGGATGCCTGGAGACATTTACACCCTGGGCAGCGACAGTTCACATTTTATTCCTTTCCACATCAGTATTACTCCATATTGGATTATTTCTGGGTTAGTGGAGAACATTAGGACTTAATACATAATGCAGCGATGCACAATATTCATCTCTCGGACCATGCTCCTGTTTCCTTAGAAGTGTCCCTGCTGTGGCCTCGAAAGAACACTCTATGGTGTTTCAACAACTCTTTGATTAGAGACCCAGTTTTTCTGGATTTTCTGAAGGAGAAAATTCCAAAAATTGTGAGGGATAACTCCTCTCCTGATATTAAACCCTATTTACTATGGGACACACTAAAATCAGTGTTAAGGGGGCATGTCTTTGCTTTTGCTGCTCATAAGAAGAGACAAATGGAGTCCCAACTTCGGGAGCTGCAGGATAAATTGCAATATTTTAACAAGCCCATATGCAGGGAGATTCCTCTGTATCTGACCTTTTGCTGAAAACTCAGCAAGAGATTCAGCAGGTGCTAACTGCTCGTACTGAGCAGGCCTTACTTTGGCTCTACCAAAGGTACTACGAGGGAGGAGCCCGGGCATCTCATATTCTGGCCTATCGGCTGCATCGGCAGATGCAGATGGTTACAGTGACTAAGATTAGAGATCCAGTCTCTGGCAGGTTCACTCATTCTAACCCCAAATGTTAGATATAGTTCATTGATTTTAACAGGAACTTTATGCGGATTCGCATCCTCTGGACATAGGGCGCATTCAGAATTTTTTGTCGGAGTTTTTCCTCTCCTCTCTCAGCGAGGAACATATTCAACAATTGCAGAGCCCAATCACCTTATTAGAAATTTCTCAAACAATTCAGAATCTTAAGAATGAGAAGAGTCTGGGCCCTGATGGGTGTGGAGCAGAATTTTATAAAAAAGCATATGAATAAATTGAAGATCCATTATTTGCCGCCCTGTCCAAGGGTCACTTAAGAGGAGGATTCCCTGACTCCTGGCGTTATGCAACCATTTTGGCTATCTTGAAACCTGGCAAGTCAACTTGTGTGTGCTATTCGTATTACCCAATATCTACCTTGAACCAGGATTATAAAATTTATACGAGCATAATAGCTCATAGATTGGACGACCTTCTTCCCTTGTTAATACATCCAGAGCAGTGTGGTTTTATTAAGTCCAGGCAGACAACTGATAACATAAAACGTACTCTATATATTATTAATCATGCCCACCTACATAAACATCCCCTGATGATTTTGAGCCTGGGCACTCAGAAGGCCTTCATCAGGGTCTCCTGGACATTCCTCTGGAAGGCCCTGTTGAAGTTTGGCTTCCCTTTGGCTTTTTTAGATATAATAACAGGTCTTTATGAACGGCCAGAGGCCTCCATCAAACTAAATGGATCTCATTCCTCTCGATTCCCCCTCCAGCGTGGTACCCATCAGGGCTGTCCCCTTTCCCCTTACTTATTTGCATTTTATGCTGAGCCAGTTGCACAGTACCTGCGACAACGTCTTATATAAAGTGGTTATTTAATAGATGGTACTGCCCACAAACTTGCATATTATGCAGATGACTTACTTCTGTATGTTACCTCTCCAGAAATGTCTTTGCCGGAATTAGCTAGTGCACTCCAATAAATAGAAGAACTTTCAGGTTATAAAGTTAATCCAACTAAATCAGAGGTTCCATTACTCCATTATACTCCCTCCCCTGACTTGTTACATACTTATCCTTATTGCTGGATGTGTTCAAAGTTAAAATATTTGGGTATATTTATACCCTCTGATCCATCTATGACTCATTCTCTGAACTATGACCCCTTATATAAACAAATTTGTGAGGACCTGGTCCGTTGGACCCATCTACCGATATCGCTGATTCAAAGAGTACATACTATCAAAATGATTGTCCTTCCCAAAATTTTGTATCTATTAAATAATGTGCCCTATTTCCCAGTGGAAAGGGAGTTCTCTCATTGGATAATTTCATGGTTCCTTTGGCAGGGAAGGCCTCCCTGGGCGGCATTGGCAAAGTTACAGCTGCCTAAAGATAAGGGGTGAATTAGCTTTGCCAAATTTTTTATAAATACGCAGTGACAGCCTTGATTGCCCATTTATTATATTGGTTGTTGCCTAGGGGGGCAGCCCCTGCCTGGGTCAAGGTGGAGAGGGCATTGTCTACCTTGTTATTGAATGTAGACCTGATCTTCCAGCCTTACAGATCTTCCACATTAGACACACAGTTATTATACACTAAAAGACTACTTAATGTTTGGTCCAGTTATTTACAAAGGCTGGAGAATACAGTGGGGGTGAGATGGATGGGTATTCCAATATTAGACAAAGCATTTGACCCCTTCAAGTTGGGTGCCTCTTTTATGTGCTGGTTAGACTCAGGACTGAGGCATGGATTAAAATTTTATCATGAAGGGGTATTTAAATTGTTCTTGCAGCTTTGAACTGAATTTAACTTACCACACAAAGATTGTTACAAGTATTTACAATTTCTACTCTTCTTATCCTTGACTCTAGGTTTAAATATTACAAGCCATTCGATTTCTCCCTTTTTCTCTTTATTGGTTCAGTTGAGATCTGAGCACTCCCCACAGCATGTGATATCATGTCTTTATAAGGCACTGACACAGTCCCCCTCCTCTTTGATGGATATGGTGTGAGGCAACTGGGAGATGGGCTTAATGATAGATCTATCTCCAGACGATTGGCTTTATATGTGTCACAGGCAGCATAAAGTGACATGCTGTCCTAAATGGAGGGAGTATGGTTGGAAGGTGGTCTCACGTTTCTTCTGTATGCCTCAAATTACTGCACAATATAGTTCAACGTGAGATTCCTCTTGTTGGAGGAAGTGCGGATGTGAAGTTACCACCCACACACATGTGTCGTGGTTTTGCCTAGTACTGATCCCGTTTTGGGGGGAGGTGAACCAGGTTTTAGCAGAACTTTTCCCGGAATTAGGATCCTTTCTCCAGAGAGTGCCCTTTTATTACATTTCCCTTGTCATTTCAAACAGACATATAAGATCTCTCTGACTATTGTTTTATTAGTAGCTGCAAAGAAAGTTGTAATGAGGTTATGGTTGTAGCCCACCGGGGAGAACAATTATTCGGAGAACGCTATTTATGATATTTACAAAATGGAAAGCTTAATGGCTAAATTTCAGAATACCACCCAACCCTTCTAAATTATTAGATGATGTGGTTCTTGTATACTGGTTCCCGTAGGCCAGAGATGATCCCTTAAACTCCTGGTAGATTCTGGCTTGGATTGGGACGGGACCGGCTGGCCTGATATGCTATCTGATACTGCTCATCAGAATTATTTAACCTAGTTATTCCACTCCCTTATGCATAAACCTGGTCTTATAATAGAGCTATTCAAGCAGATGCTATAACTTGATCCTTTCCTTTGCCTTTTCCAAGGCATTAATTGTGCTTTTGATTAAGGCCAATGCTGAGACTGCATAAACTTATGTCCTTAGTACATTTATTAGATTACAGTATGGATATTTGCAGCACCCTGCCATAATGCAGTGTCATTAAGAATCTGTACCTGTAATATAATGCTTGATGATGTTACCCTAGGTATGTACCTCCATATTTTTAATAAAAAATTAAAGTTTAAAAAAAATTATTAAAATAAACTTGTTCTTGGGTGCCAAATATTGCTTCCCTGGCTTCTGCATGCAGGAGAGGACTGTTGCAGCCACTAAACCCAGGTCTGTGGATCACTTCAATTATAGTACCTGGATAGCAGACAGCGTCCCTTTAAGGTCTGCGTAGTGATCATCTGCAAACATCTGTGCCCCCTCATTTCCACTTTCACTCTCATTTTCACTGAAGTCCGCACGGAGTAACCCAAATGAGTCCATCACCCTTATACGGGCATGCTGAAATCTATTCAATTCAAAAAAAGAAAGGAATCAACTTGCATTCACTGTCCCTACTCAAAAATATGTTTTTATTTTAAAGACCGTGCTCCGACATAAAATGTTAAGGGACACAGAATGCCTTGCAATAGTCATTATATAGCAGTGCATATACTCTTCAGTTCTGGTGATGACCAGACTTTCGTGGGTACTGTTAGTACAGTATTTGCACTTTTTGGATGGACTTGCACCCAGCCCGCTACTCACCATCTGCAGCGATTGCTGCTTCCAGCTTATTCTACAGTGTGAAACATCCAGAGGGTCAGCAAGTCACAGCACATGTGCCCAGCAGCCCTGGGTGGCTGACTGGCTTCTATCTCTGGGTGAATAAGTTAAAATGTAGGAAACAAACCAAGAAAGTAACAGTGGGGCTAAAAGAAAGCATTCCCCAATGTAATGTCCACGACTATGTCTAAGCATGTATCATGGTTTTATTACTGCATCACAACTTGACTCAGCAGTCATCTTGTGCCCACTCCAGCAGGCACATTCTAGAATCTCTCACTATTCCTGCAAAAAAGGGGCCAGGTGACTGCACCATGTTTGGGAGAACATCAGTATGTGATATGATGGAATGCATCATCTGAGTTTCCACGATCGCTGTGGTTTTGATCACAGAATGGGTCTGATAGCAAGCTGTGGTCACAGAACTAGAAGAAGTGTTCTGTGGTGTTGGCTGTCAGTGGAGATGTAGGCAGTGCATGATGTGACTGCATGTGATGATGCGTACCACTTACTGCACATACATGGAACGTCAGTAACCAGGTGAGATTACCTCTTACCTGGTAATGCAAGCTCTATGGATATGGACTGCAAGAAAGTATATAGGTAAATACTTAACTGGTAATGATCCCTGGATAAATCTGTAGGTCCCTGTTATCCATGCTGTGAGTGACATCATGATGGTGACATCAGGGGAGTGGTTTAACATCTCTTCTTTGACAATACAACTATATTGAGCTGTCATTTCTGTCAGGAGTGTAGTATAGCTGGTGGAATTTTAATTTTAAAAGTATATTGCTACTCTGGCCACAGTTTGACTGGCAGTTATGCGGGTCTTCATTATATGAGTTTTATTTGCACCTTATTACCTAACTACTGCTATGGCTTACTGATAAACTGCACAACAATGTGCTAAAACTGCAGTGTGAAAGCATCAATGTGTATGATCCCATCCTGTCTGTAGCCTGACTGCCCTTGCTGTCCTCACAAATCGCTGGTACCAACACACTGAAATTGCTGCAGGACTCAGTGGGCGATTCCTGCAATGTCACTGTTGCCCCATCACTCAGCAAATAAAAGACTGTTGACATTATTGTTTATATAAGTTAATGGAAGTGGGATTTCATTTATTAAATAACAATAAAATTGTACAAATCTCGATAGAGATTATCTAGAGAGCTAGGGGCCAATGTTCAGAGCCGGCCGACCACCTCAGGCTGGGGTCCCCTGATGGTGGCGTGTGTCATGGTAGGCACACAGCATTATTGTGCTCCGCCCCACCAATTTTCCTCAGATTTTTTCCCTCCCCCATTGCTGGGGCATGCATGGAGGCACACATTGCAGAGTCTCTTGGCACCCTCCCTTCAATGCCACCCATCTCAATGGCACTACCACCAGGCCTCCATCTGGTGACAGTCGTTCAGCAGGAATGGCATGCCTCCCCCCAAGAGAGGACAGCAATCCATGGGATGCACAATTCTCCTGCCCGACCAGCCCCCAGCAACTCGAGGTCATTCCCCAACCTGTGTTACCAGCGTGGTGAGTGGTAACACTACTACTGCATCACTGGGCTGGCTAACAGCCTTTTTTAACCCACCTCCTGGACTAGGCAGGTGTAATCTTCAAACCCCCTCCGAAACATGTTTCTGCAGTCCCTCCACAAAATCACCTGTCAGATGGGATTTAAAAAAAAAAATTCCACTTCTCTTCATCATAAGGCGGGGTAATAAAAATAATATTGTGTATGTGTGACTATTCACATCAATCCAATTCACACATTAATCCTATATCCCTTGTCAGATTAATGCATTAGCAGCCATTTTGACTCTGACCAGAATTTGTTTTTTATATACTTATTTCCATTCTTTATGTATTTTTACTCTGTATTTTGTATCTGTTCTCCCCTCCTCGCTCCCCTTCCACCTGGATACACTGGAAATTAGCTATTACTAGCTCGGTATGCCTTTCCTGGTAAAACCTTTTAAATAAATACATACATAAACAAACAAGTAAATAAATACATACATAAATAAACACATACATAAACAAATAAATAAATAGATAAATGATGCCCTTGCCAATCAGACTACTTGGATTTTTTTTTCTATAAAATGGGATATCATTACTGCATGGTGGCCTAATCAGTAATGATATCCGATTTTATAAAATAGAAAACAAATCCTGTCCTGTCCAGTTATCACAGTGCAACTGAACACCTCCGATGTCATGGCAGTTCCCTTGCACACCTGCTGCTGCTGATGTTACCTGCACACTGTGAGCAGTGTCTTGTGAGTGTCTATGAGTAAATCTTCATTGTAATAAATTTCGGAAGTTTGACTGGTGCCTGGACTTTGTTGTTTTTCCTTCTTCGTTTCCTCTGTGACACAGTTTTTGGTCTGTGGAGCGAGTTTTTTGCCTGCCAACTGTTATAGAGGATGCACAGTACAAGGGAAAAAGTTAAACAGCTGGTGCTATGCATCAGTATCATACATGTGATATGTCCAGCTTGCTTAAGAGGGAGATTTGGGTCAAATTAGTAGGGAGATTTGCCTGTTAGTAGGGAGATACCATAATGTCATGAGTTTGTCCTTAAATGGCATCAAAATATAAAGAAAAATAGCATTTAAAAACATTTAATATATTTCATTTTGTCAAGAATAAGCACTAAAAAGAATCAACAACTAGTTGTACAAAGTTATCACTTACACTGTTTTTCACTAATTTACTTTTTATGTGTCTTTATCTGCCAAAAAATCTGCGAATGGATATTTTGGACATAATTTTACTTAAGCAGGAGATTTTGTTTCCCGGGAGGGAGTTCAGTCAAAAAAACAGGACTCTCCTGCGAAAAGAAGGAGATATCACATGTATGCAGTATACCCGCACACCTACACAAGTTTACAGCTAATGATACTGCAGCGTATGCAATCTCAAGTCACTTGTAGCTTCAAGTGATTGAATTACTATGTGATACTGCTATACAAATAACGCATTACTATGTGTAAGAAATGGCAGTTATCCTTGATTCAATATGGCTGGCTAAACACCACCTTAGGTAGTTGCCTTCCTTTTCCAAACTGACATTTTACTGGAGTAACTCCATATTGTCTCTTCTTTCACACTCCAAAACAAGACTTTGTCTTTGCTTCAGTACCCTTGGGTCGGAGCATGTGTCGGTGTGCTGGTATACTGATACATAGCATCACCTGTTTAAGGGCACACAAGTGTTGTAATATGGGTGAAGCTGACAATTAGTGTCGGTGGCTCAACAGGTTGCACACTCGCCTCTGAGGCTGGGAGATCAGAAGGTTGTGGGTTCTATCCCCACACCAGGTACTTGGGTTAATATCCCAATACTGACACTGTAGTACAGCATGAGAGGGGTGCTTTCACTCCTGAGGTGCTGTCTTTTGGATGAGACGTTAAACTGAGGTCCCATCTGCCTGTTCAGGTGGATGTTAAAGATCCCATGGCACTTCTCGAAAAGAGTAGAGAAATTTTTTATTAGAAAACAATATAAGAAAAACAAAACCAAGGCAATACACAACACTATGAACAAAATGCTCAGTACCCAGGGAAACAGAAAAAGAAAATCACAACATCCATTGTACATATGAAAAGAAAAAGATGTGTACTAAAAAAATTGTTCACCATAGATGGAAACACCCCCCTCCCCCTACATATTTGACATTGGAAAGAAAGAAAAATAAATCCAGACAATATAAAATCCACACTCAGGTAACCCCTTCAAACAAAATGATCGGTAAAGCTCTCCACCAAAATGCCACTAAAGGCGCAGGAAGAGTTTTCTTCTCTAAACAATAAATTCTAGAGATTTCAATTCTGATATGGTCTTGAAGTGCATGCAAAGCAATCGATTTCTGTTGTAACACAAATAAACATCTGTTATGCCAGATGCACCATTTACAGACAGCAAACAGCACCCTCAAAGTACCTGGAAAAAAAATCTTCCAAGTAGGTCCAAAGTCCCCATAAACCAATTCAGCATACGTCAAACTGGAAAATACAGGTAAGCCCCATGAGTGACTCAATGCAGACCATAAAGGGGCAATACATGTGCATTCAAAAAAGAGGTGTTGCATAGATTCTAGTTTACAAACACAGGTATCCCAAATACAGTAACTTTCAGACAATTGTTTATGTTTTTGATTTCCTTTGACGTTCAATTTATTGTGACAACATAACCATAAAACATCCCACATCTTTGCTGGAATTCTGCTATCTAATAATTGTTTAACCAAACACTGTGAATCACTAGGTACTGTAAAACAAGGCGGTACTAAGAACATGGTGTGCAGAATGGAGGAGTATAAACGTTTCCTATTTCGCAACAATTCCACATCGTGGGACACTTTCCAAAGCTTAAGTTTCTTAAACACTTCAGCCAGGTATACAGAGGAACCTAATGGAATCCTTGTAAAGGGTTTCCAAACAGGAGCCTGCCATTTTTCCAAAAAATATTGTGAACGGGAAGCCAGGCTAAGGACCCAACACTCTGTCCTGTTGTCCAAACAAGGAAAAAAGGTTAGCATGCACAAAGATAGAAAAATAAAAAAGCACCGGGTTTATCATCTGCAAACCCCCTTGTTTTATGGGCCAATAAGTGACTGACCTCTTAACAGGGTTCAGTCTACTACTCCAACGTAATTGAAAAAATAAATTATACAGCCGGGCCTCGAGAAAAAAAGGAAGAGGAAAAACATAACTAACAAGTAAACAAAGAGGCAAGATACAAGTTTTAAGTAAAAATATCAGTTTCCTCTGGGTCATAGGGAACCGTTTCCACCGAACAATTTTAGATTCTGCAACCTCCATAGCCGAACACCAATTATGTGCCGCTGCATCAATTGGACCAAAAACAATTCCCAAAATGCAAATTTTCTGAAAATGAACAGCAATCCCCCCAATCTTAGCCAATCTATCCAGCAAAGGAATGTGCACAGCACATCCCACACTTTTATGGGTATTTAAAGTGGAACCAGAAATCCGGGAAAAGGAATGAACAATCTCAATAGCCCGTTCCCCAGAAGTAGGATCAGCTACCAAAATACAAACATCATCCGCGTAAGCCAAAACACATGGAAAAACAAGGTCAGGAGCCATGGAAATATGATGAATATCAGCCCTCCCTCCTAACATCCGAAGAAGTGGGTCAATGGAAAAGACGTATAACAGGGGACTTAAAGGACAGCCTTGCCTGACCCCTCTCTTAATAAGGATACGGGAACCTCTTAAGCCATTAACCAATGGCGTGGTGTAAGCTGATCTATACAAAACTTTAATCCAGCTCCACAAAACCACAGGGACCCCGTATTTTTGCAACACAGAAAATAAATGCTCATGTGGCACTCGGTCGAATGCCTTAGTTTGGTCTAAACTAAAAACATAACCTTGAGTGGTAGTACCATCAAAGACCTCTCTCAAAATTTTCAGGTTGGAGATCATAGAACGACCCAGGATTGCACAAGTTTGCGTGGGAGAAATTACTTGAGCTGCTACCTGAGCCAGCCTATTAGAGACTATTTTGCACAAAATCTTCCAATCCGAATTCAATAAACTAATCGGTCGCCAATTATCCAGTTTAGTTTTATCTTGTGCCTGTTTATACAAAAAATTAGATAACTATCCGAAAAAGCTATGGGAATAGGCAATAAGCCGTGTAAAATAGTATTATAAAATTGAGTTAAGTATGGTAGCAATAAGGACTTAGTTTTCTTATAAAATTCATTTGGAATCCCATCAGGTCCAGGGGTAACTGTATTTTTCAGAGAACTGATAACTGACTCAACTTCTGCACACGTAACCTGCTGATTCAATGGTAGAATACTCTCTGGGGAGAGAGAAGAGGCGTCAAAGGAATCCAGAAAACTTTCCCAGGAAGGTGAATCATAAGCCCGCCCATATAATGAGTTAGTATGAAAAGAAACTTCCTCTAAAATATTATGGTTATCAGTTAACAGGATACCAGAATGTGAAACCAAAGTAGACATATATTTAGATGCCACCTGTTGGTGGCTACTATCATATGGATTAATAATTTTAGCAGAACCCTTCCGGCCATATTTCTGTTCCAGGAAAAGTGATGTCGTTCTCTGATACTGAGAGGCCTGCATCTCTGCTTTAACCTGTCTGATTTGGTCTGAGTAGTCTAAACCCCATTCAGATTGCCACGATAGCAGTCTTTGTAGGTGGCGCCGATATTTAAGATACTGAAAATATCGATCAGAAGATACTTTTTTAGAGTAATGTTTACAAAATTTCGTAATTTCAACTTTAGTATCTTGCCACCAAAAGGCCGGATTGTCATGCAAGGCAAAAACAGAGATCTTATCCTGCAGAAGCCGAAACAGGCCTTGCCACCCACCACCATCATCAGTCAACACAGAAATATTCATTTTCCAAAAGGTATGAGTTACAGGTTTACTAAGTGGAAAACCAGTATGCAACAGCAATAAACAGTGATCTGAAAATTCACACGGTACCACCGAATACCGTACATTACTTAACCAGTGGGAGATAAAAAAATAATCAATCCGAGTGGAAGATCTGCCGTGATGGAAAGTGTGTTCTGGAGGGGCAACCCCATAAGAAGCCCCATCACGCAAATCAGCAGTAACATATAAAGTGTTAAGAAAATTGGAATCTGAATATAATTTCTGAGTAAGGCCAGTGTGAACCCTCTGGGTCTTAACTTGAGGGTTATAAATATTAATAAGTCTCCATTCTTGTCGGTGGAAAACAATATCCAGAATCAAGACTCGTCCTTGAATTAAATCAATTAACCTAGTGACCTGAATGTCAACCCCCTGAACCAATATCCCTACTCCAGAACACAACTCTTCAGCAAGAGACCAAAAGGACAGACCATTTCTCCAATCCCTAGAGGCTTTCCCAATCTCCTGTAAAGAATGGAGCCTAGTATCTTGTAAAAATAATGTGCAAGGGTAAAGACACAAGAAAAAAAAAACAGCCCGGTAAGCTTATCATTCTTAAGACTATTCGCATTTAAGCTCCCAAAAGAGATAAACGCCCCCATCGTGGTGAAAGAGCTTGAGATCAAGATTTTTTCCTACCACGACCCTTACCGGGAAATTTAATCTTACATCCTTTCTTTTTACTCAATTGAACTTCCCCCAAAACTTGCTCAGAGTCAGTGAACTGCTCAACCTGAGACGATGCAATAGAGGAGGCATCAGACTCCTCCTTAGCATCCACAGTTTGCTTTCGCTTAGAAAAAATCGCAAACCGGTTGGAAACCATCAAGTCAAAGGGGGGAACCACAGTAGACAAAGGCACTCCTTTTATAAGAGAGCTCCTTGTCAATCTCCTGTTTCCCACTGGGACCCAGTCAGAATCCCCAGGGGGTGGCATATTGTCTTTCCAAGAAGGGAGCTCAACAGCACCAGAGGTGGAAGCCTGAACTTTCTCCACAACAAGGGGGGGAGAGGACAAAGCCTGGGGCAGAGGACAAGGGTCCTCCGGCCTTAAGGGTGTACTGGAGGATGGCACATTAAGAGGAGGAGGTTCCAACCCAGTATTCCCAAGGGAGGAGGAGAATCAACAGGGGTAGGGCATCACTGCAGTATCAAAGGTCGAAACTGGGGCCTTGCCTGAGCTGACTTCTGAGCTTGAGAAACCGTCTCATGCTGGGAATCAGGTGGCGGTCAGGGTTATTATGAGAGGCCCGGACAATCCTTAAAAGGTAGAAGTTTCCTCACACAAATTACAGTATTCAGGGTGCGGGCAGTTGATACTGACATGTCCAGAACCAAGACATGTAGAACATTTCAGTTGATCGCAGGCACTACTGAGATGTGTCTGGGCACCACACCTGAAACAAGATTTTGGCTGCCCTGGATAGAAAACAAAACCACGATCCCTACCCAAGTAAAAACAACTGGGCAAGTGTTAAATAGACCCATTGAGGATAGGCAATTTAACCTGTAGTTTCCACCCCCTGTCCAGAAACATTCTGAATCAATAATCGGATGGTGAACCTAGAACAGAACATTTAGAGGACAACCATCGTCGATATCTTCTATAGCCACCCCTCATTTTTAAACAAAACCGTAATAGATTTTATAGTGAAACTTAGTAAGGAATAGCAAAAGGGGCCCATAGAGGGTATGTCGAACAGCATGATATCTGCTCCAAAAGCATCAACCCAGATGCATTCTTAAAACTGACATCAAAGTAATTATCACCAGATGTATGAATTAAAGCATAAATGTCAACGAGGGAGAAATGGAGACTTGATTTGAGTAAAGTTTTCCCTACATAAAAGCGATCGGGAAGACGTCCAGGCCACCCCTATAACGGAGGCGAACAGCATTGCGCCGCTTAGCCTGTTCAGGAGGAGAATGAAATAAACCAGCAAAAGTTTTAGTCTGGGAAGGCCCCAAAGCCGGGCCAAAGTCCTTAGTAGCTGAACTCCTATCACTCTTCAGTTCAGGGGCAGGAGAAGGGTCAGGTAGGGAAGCAGAAATGGGCAATGAAAGAGAGCACACTCCAGTCTCTACTAGGTCAACCTGGGAAGAAGCAGGAGGCATAGGAACAACAGCAGCAGGCAGGGTGGAGGAAGGCAATACAGCTCCGCCAGTGAGCGAGTCAGAGGTTTGAAATAATCCCAGTGTAGAGGCCTGTCCTTTTTCCACCTGCCAGGATGGTGATTGTGATAAAGTAAACCCCGAAGGTACCTCAAGTGGGTCCGAGATATCCAATAGATCTCCCCGGGGAGCAGGGCCAGGCCGAGCCAGAGAAGTCCAAGAGTCATCTAAAGGGACTTTCCCAACCTGCACCAGGCGCTTCTGCAGTAGTAGGTCCAGAAGCCGAGAGGTGGGAATCAAACCCACCACCAACTGGGCTAGAGACAAACAAGCCCGGTACACCAGGCTGGCGTTCCCCCACAATAGCAGAAGAAACATCCTCACAAAGTACAGTACCTTTCCGACAGTCAGACCCTCCTGGGAGAACTGGAGCAGGCAATCCAACACTGGGTACTAGGGGGCTGCAATACTTCAATCTGACCCCATCCAATTCCCGAGGTGCACAATTCAAGCAAGGAGGCGGTGTGGGGGAGCCTAGGGGAGACTTCAGGCACTTGCAAACCCGCAATTCGCTGCCAGTCTCCCCGACTACCAGCACACAATCATAACCGCAACGAGATACTGCCAGCATTTCCTGGTTCCCGCTGGGCTCCCGTAGAGCACTCAGCGTCTTTTGCGTCGTCGAGTGACTGATCTCATCACCAGGAGCCAGACCAGGAGAAGTCCAGCAACACACCACCGAGGAGGAGAAACCGGGTACCGGGGAACAAACAGCCTTAGGAGATAAGACAAAGCTCGCTTTAGAATCCTTAGGTAAGTCCAAACCAGGCACAACCACATTCTGAGAAAGAGAGTCTGTATACACACCAACAGCAGTCAGGCAGCGGGAGGTCACATCCGTTAGGCAGTGGGAATCCTTCTCTGGTAGTCCATGAAGTACAGCAGGCACGGTCTCCTGAAGCTCAGAGATAGGGAGGGAGACCAACTCCTCTATCTCCCGCACGTCCTCTTGCTTCATCTCGGAGCCCCAAGTGGCCATTGTGACAGCCATTCCCACACAGGGCACAGCGCAACCGCAACAGAGTAGGAGAATTTCCCCGGTGCCCTGGCCAAAATTTCCCTTCGTTCACTAAAAATACCACCAACAGCTTAATCTGGTTCAAGGTCAGTTGGCATTCATCTGTATCCCCTTCCCACGGGTCGTGTCTGAAAATAGGCAGGATTTGTCTAGTGCACTTACCCAGTCAACAAAAAATAAATTAATAAATAATTAGTAGACCCCGGAGCCGCCGTTGGCCATTGGAATCGTGGGCCGCAATTCAGGGCAGTTGCAGTTGGCTGGAATTGTTCTGAGTTACAGTCGTAATTGACAGTAGTTGAATTTTGCTTTAAATCCACAACACCCACTGCCTTTGCAGTTTACTGCTGTTTGCCCAGCCCCCCTTCCCAGTACCACAAAAGCCGAGACCTAATTTGTGAGCATGAGCTCCCCTTGCCACAGCCTTTCTTCCATCCCCCTCCCAACCAATGCCAAGTGCTACCTTCACTCGGTGTCCGCTAGTCCTTCAATAGAGAGTAAGAAAGAGGGAGGAGCCAGGAGTTGTGTGCACTGCACATGAGCCCAGTTAGTGTAGCCTGTAGGCCTGGTGAGAGAATGAAGTGGACCGGATGGAGGAGCAAGTTCAGCGGGAGGATGGCTGGATAGGTTTGTTGCACAATGTGTGGGCATTCTACCGGGTCACACCACCACCATACTGCACTGACAGGAACAGCAGGAGGACATACTCGTAGCAGTCAGTGGACTGAGAAAAAGTCGGGGAGGGCAGTGGTCTGGCAGGTCGGGGCCTCAGGCTCAGGAGTGATAGCGCCTGGCTGAGCAGCCGGTTTGTTATGTGCCACAGGATTCGGGAGGGAATGTGGTGTGGTGAGTGACAGACTGGGATGTGCGGCACTGCCGGAGGGTCTGGGCTGCTGCCAGGATTACAGACACCCTAAAAACTGCAGTTCTTAGGGTAAATGCTCCCCTTGCACCATATTGTTAACTGGTGCCCAGTGTGAGGGGAGCCCAGCCCTGGCTGCTATTTTGGCCTTGGGCACCACCACAAGGATCAAGGAGTGAGCAGAGAGAGGTCCCAGGCTGGAGATGAAGTACTGGTGTTGGTGGAATAAGAATTGCAAGCAATGAAAAGAAAAAA
This sequence comes from Neoceratodus forsteri, assembly GCA_016271365.2. Lineage (NCBI taxonomy): Eukaryota > Metazoa > Chordata > Ceratodontiformes > Ceratodontidae > Neoceratodus > Neoceratodus forsteri. The sequence continues at coordinate 408,168,283 of CM028137.1, read as the reverse complement.
CAAGAGTAGCTGCTGGCTCTGAGGTGAGTCTTTTTTTTTTTTAAAAGCAGTGCTTCTGAACCATCGATGCTGAAGGGCAGCTGAGGATCCTCAGTATCACAGTGGGTTCATTATTGAGCGAGCATCAGGGTGCTAGTAGAAAGAGAGAGAAAAGAAGAAAGGCACAGAAAACTAAATTAGGGTTTTTAAAATAAAATGCATTTGCTAAAATGATTTATGGAGCAGAGAAAAGTGTTTGGCGTGTAAAGGGAGATGGTAAGCTGAAATGTGGGTGGGGGAACTAAAGTTTACGAAGAATATAATATGTACTTATTTGCAAAGAATATCTATATATATATATATATGTTGAGGTGCTTGGGTGTCTAATGGACTTATTGTGTATAGTAACTTTTTTTTTGTCTTTGGTAACCAGGTACGGCCCACTAGGCACAAGTGCCTGTTTTCAGGGGTGACCTGGGAGCACTGGGAGGTTAAGTGACTTGCTCAGAGTCACACAGTATGCAAGTAGAGGTTGTGAGAATCAAACTCAGGTCTGGTCTGCTGGATGTATCAAGCTCGTTCACAGCTCATTTCTCTAACCTCTAGGCTATACTGCCAGTCCAACTTACAGTGCCATCATGGCACTCGGACTTACTTAAATTTATGGGCATCAATCATGTGCAAGCTAGCCCCAGAGGGTGAAATCAATGCAGAATGTTACTCCAGTGAGAATGAGATGAGAGGGTAAACTTATATTTAGGCTAAATGATGCATGGAATATTCTCCCTTCCCTGTAGTTGTTTTTGCTCCCTCTTTATCTACTGTATGTTCTACTCTAGTGCCCTGAGCTGCTTTATATATAAACAGCCTCTCTTCCTCCTTCTTAAATCTCATTTTTGTTATACTGTATATTTAGTGTATTGTTTTGTCATTACCACTGAATTTTAATTTTGCTGCCTTTTAGTTCTGCTAAATAGAAACATGACATATACATTGGTTCCATAAGTAGTAGTATACTTTTTCTGGAAAAAGGGGGACAGATGACTTAAACATAGACAATGATGGCAGAAAAAGACCAGAGGTCCATCCAGTCTGCAGAAGTTCCCTATAATCCTTGGCACCTACTATTCTTCCAGGGCACTAACCCTCCCCGGTGTCATCTCTCTAGTCCCCTCCACGGTACTGTCTGCCCCGGTAACCACTATTCCCATCATTATGTCCCAGCCCTGCTTGAATCCCCTGACTGTTTTTTACACCCACCACCTTAGCCAACAGACTGTTCCAAGGTTCCACCACCCTTTTCATAAAGCAGTACTTCCTCATGGTCCTCCTGAACATTCCTCCTGTTAGTTTCTACTTTTGTCCATGTTACTGTGAGTTGGTATTCTGGCTAAATAGTTCCCTGTAGTTCTCTTTGTTAATTTTTAAGGAATTTGAAGGTCTCTATCATATATCCCCTCTCCCTTCTGGTCTCCAGTGAGTACATATTTAGTGTCTTGAGGCGCTCCTCATGGAATCTGTCCTGCTGGCCCTGAATAATTTTGGTTACTCTGTGCTGCTCTGTCTCCAACCTATCCTTATAATTTCTGAGGTGAGAACTGCAGACTCCAGAACTGGCTGCACTGCAGTACTCTAGGTGAGGCCTCACCAGGGATCTGTAGAGAGGTACCATAATTTTAGATGTTAGAAGTAATAAAGTCCTAGATTATGATGGCTTTATCTTCAGGATCAGGGAAAGAGGACACAAACCAGTATCAAACAAAAATTGAACACCCTAGAAAGGCATATCACTTTCAAAAGGTACTAACTCTAGTCAGTGTAAAAATATAAATCTGTGTCACTAAGGCCCCGTTCGTATTAGGGCATTTGAAATGGTTCTCAGCGCTTGAACCATTTCAAATGTGTGCGGGCCCAGATCACATTCGCACTTAACCCACTTCCAGATCCGATTTATGGAACCGTGCTCAAACCCTGATAAGACCTGGGCTTGAGCATGGTTCCATAAATTGTTTTTGAAAATGAATAGGTTTACTTACAGTGCAAACGGTCCAGTCCGTTTTGATCCATGTTGGCTGGTAGAGCATGTGGTGCACGATGGTAAGCAGCTTTTAGCAGCTGCTGAACTGGACTTGCACTGCACACGGATTATGGCCATAATTCGAATACCAGAGACTGCTTCTCCTGAAATGGATCAGAGAAGTGAGTTTCAGTGTGAATGCAACAGCACGGTAAGAACAAATTTTTGATTTTGAAAACAAATTTTGCAACCGTGCTGTAGTGCAAACGGGGTCTTGCAGAGACGTTGGAGGAGTCCCACCAAACTCCAGCAGTTGCATGCCTTTCTGACAGTTCTTCAGGAGATGGAGCTTACCAGTAGCTCAATTCCTTTTATACTAGATTCTTAAAGGCATGCTCCTAGCCTACCACAATTAATTATAGAAGAGACAAAAAAAAGGATTTTCATTTCATTAGAGACTTGGCCACAAAAGGCTTTCACAGGAATTCCATCAGGGTGGATTCTGTCTTCCAGGCTTCCACCTGAAAGCCATTATGGCATTTACACAAGTGAATTTCTTAGCTATTGTAACTAATTTTGTGCCCTCATTTTGCCCTGATTTTTGTGCCTTTTAACTTTTTTAGCATTTGATATTTTAATATGTCTAGATATTTTTCCATGTCTTAGATTCAAGTGCTATTTTATCACTTGTTTGTTTATACAGCACTGCTGAAATCGTAAAGGACCTTTAAAGGAAAGCTGTCATTTGCTACTCGCTTGCCATGCAGCGATGGAGGAGCCCGTCTGAAACGGCCTGCTGCAAACCAACAAAATCACATCATCAAACAAGGCATCATGCCCACACACACACACACACAGATCTGCAAGTTAAAAAAAAAGTTAAAAGGGGGAAAATGGCCATCAACATAGAAGCACATTGGAAACCAATAAGAAAATAAGTAAAAAAAAAACATATCACAAAACATCCTGCCTCAGCTCAGAGCTTTCTGTTGGTGTGCACATAGAACTTTCTCATTCTCTCTCTCTCTCTCTCTCTCTCTCTCTCTCTGCTAGCAGATAGTGCTTGCTTTAAAGGAAAACTGTCATTTGCAGGGGCTCCCGCCTCTGCAGAGCTTACTCAACAGTTTAGCTTCTGTGAAATAAGCACCTTTTCTCTAGCACTGCAAAGTAGTTTAATTTAATTCTGAAAAGTCCACTACCTGGAAGGATGGCAGATGCTGGGACAGCTCCATTAACTTTAAAGGTGCAGCCCCACATCATGTGCTTCAATATAAATGCATTGAAGGGGGTGCCGCGGTGTGGCGTTGCACCTTTACAGATAATAGACTATCTGCCTTACTCAGGTGAAGCTACCCTGTTGCCCACCTACATAGAAACATAGACTTTGACGGCAGATAAGGACCACTGGCCCACCCAGTCTACCCATTTCCCTACCTATTGGATAAACTGCAGATTCTAGTTAACCAACAGCCTACTTTCTGCAACCCCACTATAATTGCCTTATGTCTGTCCCATGCATGTTTGAATTCCCCACTGTTTTAGACCCCACAACCTCTCCAGGAAGGTGGTTCCATGCATCCACCACTCTCTCCGTGAAAAGAATTTCCTCACATTATCCCTGAGCCATCCCCCTCTAACTTTAAATTGTGCCCCTTGTTCTTACACATCTCTTTTTCTGAAAGATGCTACCCTCCTGGGCTTTGTTGATTCCCTTGAGGTACTTAAAAGTTTCTATCATGTCCCCCCTGTCCCTCCTTTCATCAAGGGTATACATATTAAGCTCTCTCAGTCTCTCTTCATATGGTTTCTGATGTAGACCCTGCACCATTTTAGTTGCCCTCCTCTGGACTGCTTCCATCCTGTCTATGTCCTTGCATAGATGAGGCCTCCAAAACTGCATGCAGTACTCCAGATGGGGTCTCACCAACTGTCTGTACAGAGGGATAACCACTTCCCTTTTTCTGCTTGTGATGCCTCCTATGCATCCCAGTATCCCCTGCTCTCCTTACTGACTTCTCACATTGCTTACCCACCTTTAGGTCATCTGATATGACTACATCCAGATCGCTTTCCATTATTGTTGTTGTTAGTACCTCCCCTGCTATTGTATACTCTTCTCCTGGATTTTTATTTCCCAGGTGCATTACTTTGCACTTCTTTGCATTGAATCTAAGTTGCCATATGTCTGACCATTCCCCCAACCTTGCCAAGTCCCTTCATATCCTTTCTACTCCCCCTTGTGTATCAACTCTGTTACAGATCTTTGTGTCATCTGCAAAGAGGCATACCTTTCCTTCCAGACCCTCTGCAATGTCACCTATAAAGACGTTAAAGAGGACTGGACCCAGTACTGAGCCCTGAGGTACTCCACTAGTAACCCCCTTTCTTCAGAATGTGTTCCATTCACTATTACCTTCTGTGTCCTGTTGTGCAGCCAGTTTGCTACCAGGCTACCACCCTGGGACCCACTCCCAGGCTGGCTAACTTGATTATTAATCTTTTGGTGGGACTGTGTCAAATGCCTTGCTAAAGTCTAGGTAGGCCATATCCATAGCCCCTCCCTGGTCTATTACTTTGGTCACCCAGTCAAATAAATTGATTAGATTCATCTGACATGACCTTCCTGCTGTGAATCCATGCTGCTTTGGGTCCTTTGCCCCACTGGCCTCTAGGTACTGAACAATTCTTTCTTTCAGAAGTGATTCCATCATTTTCCCCACCACTGAGGTCAAACTAACAGGTCTGTAGTTTCCTGCATCTGCCTTGCTCCCACTTTTGTGAAGGGGAATCACATCTGCCCTTCTCCAGTCCTCAGGTACCACCTCATCTTCCCATGATTTGTTAAAAAGTGTGGTTAGTGGTGTCACTAGGTCCTCCCTTAGCTCTTTTAGGATTCTAGGGTGAATCCCATTAGGCCCCATTGCTTTGTCCACCTTGAGTTTTAGGAGTTCTTTCAAGACTCTTTCTTCTGTAAATGGACTGGTGTCAACCCCACTACCCAGAGTGCTTCTATTGTTTGGTTTAGGTAACTCCTCCTCCTCTTCTTTTGTGAATACTGAGCAAAAGTATTCATTCAGTATCTCTGCCTTTTCACTGTCTCCCTCTGCCCACCTCCCCTCTCCTTTATTAATCTTCACTATCCCTCCTTAACCTTTCTATGCTCCTAATGTACCTATAAAGGTTTTATCCCCTTCTTAACTGAGTTGGCTATTTTTTCCTCAGTTTGGGCCTTTGCTTTTCTGACTGCCTTCCCACTTCTTTCTGCTTTAATTGATACAGTTCCTGTCGTGCTCCTTCTGTGATTCCTTATACTTTTTGAATGCAGCCTTTTTCTCCTTAACCTTCCCTGACACCTCTTTTGAGAACTATAGTGGTTTTTAATTCCGCTTTATTTTCTTTATTTGTTTCACACAAAGGCTTGTTGCCTCCATGATGGCAGTTTTGATTTTTCTCCATTGTTCTTCCACCCCTCCTTTCTGGCCATTTGCTAATGCATTCCTCAGGTATTCACCCATTATGCCAAAGTCAGCCCTTCTAAAGTCCAGTATCCTTGTCTTTGTATGGCTTGTCTCCATGGTTGTGTTTACTGTGAAGCACACTGTGCAGTGGTCGCTTGTTCCCAGATATCTACTGACTTCTAAATTTGTGATCCTCTCTCCATTTGAGAGTACCAGGTCTAATATTGCTCCCTCCCAAGTGGGTTCCACCACTAGCTATCTAAGGCATGCCCCCTGTAGAGCATCGAGAATGACCCTGCTCTTGGATGTGGCTGCAGTCCATGTCGTCCAGTTAACATCTGGCATATTCAGGTCCCCCATCAACAGTATCTCCCCTTTTTCAACCATTTTGAGAATGCCCTCTATCATTTTCTTGTCCATTTCCTCCCCTTGAGACGGGGGTCTGTATACAACCCTTGTGCGGATTGTGATGCCATTCCCTGTCTCCAAGGTGACCCAGAGTGCCTCTTGTCCTCCCCTTAACATTTTAGTGCTGTAGCTTTGATCCCTTCCCTTATGTAGAGAGCTACTCCACCTCCTCTTTTACCCTCCCTGTCCCTTCTGTAGATTGTGTACCCTGGTATGTTGACATCCCCGTCATGGTTCTCCATGTACCATGTTTCTGTGACTGCCACAATATCCAATTGTTCCTCTTCCATCAGGGCTACTAGCTCTGGAAGCTTGTTTCCCAGACTACGGGCATTGGTACTCATTGCCCTCCTTTTAATGGTGGCTTTATCCTTTTTTACTCCATCCCTGCTCTTATTGCCCTTGTCTAGTTTTTCATTTACCCCTGTCCTGCCCTCTGTCAAGCTCTGTACCTCAGTGTTTACCCTTCTACCTGCCATGTTTTGTGGGGGGAGGCTTGAACTTTCCTGTTTCCTATCAGCACCTCCCCTTGGCTAGTTTAAAAAGCTTGCCAGGAAGCCTTTAAACCTGTCACCTATGAGCTTGTTTCCCTTCCTGGACAGATGCAGACCATCATGCCAGTATAGACCTTCATCTCTCCAGGTGGACCCCCAGTCCCCAATGAAGCCAAAGCCCTGTGCTCTGCCAGTTTGCAACCATTCATTAAACTGCATGGTGTGCAGTACCCTAGCCTCACCCCTGCCATAGACTGGCAGCACCTCTGAGAAGGTTACCGTGCTTGCTACCTGTCTGAGGCCCCTCCCCAACTCCACAAATTCATCCTACACTGCACTGATCTCATGCCTAGCTAGGTCATTTGTCCCGAGGGGGACAATGATATCTAGTTCCCTCTCCTGTGATGCTGCTTCTGCAATCCTGAGGATTTGCTTCCTGTCCCTCCAAGCCATGGCACCAGGCAGGCACCTTACTTCCCTCTCCTCTACCTTCCCCAGGTCTACACCCCTAACAATTGAGTCCCCTATCAGAAGCTGTTTCTTTCCCCTGTGGTGTCCCTTGCCACTCTTTTGTGGGTCTGCCTTGTGGATATCCCCAGCATTCTTCTTGGTCTCCACTGAGGGTGTCATCATAGAGGAACCTTGATTTGCCAGACTGACATATGATTTGTGTACAGGTACAACTCGGGGGCTACGCCTCTGTTCCACCACTCTCACCCTCCCAGAACCTACTGTGGTCCATCTGCTCTTCACACATGGCAACCTCTGAGGCAGTGGAAGTGGAACTGGTGCTCTTTGGGTGGGGGAGGCCTCCTTAGTCCTTGCCAGTTCAGCCTGGAGGTGGGCAACCTTCTCCCTCAGAGCTGACAGTTGCCTGCAAATAAGGCAGCAGCACAGGTTCCAGAATGTCTCCCGGAAAACTGCTGCCCCACAGCCAGTGCATTGCATCACTCCCCACATGTCCCTCTTCCTTATAATATACAATGAGTAATATATAAAATATTTTTGTTTGTTTTGGTTTTTTTTGGTGTGTACTTACCCTTTATGCACTGTGCTGGGTTATTAAGAATATGACAGTTCTGCCCCAAGACCTGTTGAGGAAGTGATGTCAGGACCTTGGCTATAAAGGAAATGCCACGCCTGGGGTGGGTGGGTAGGCCACAACCACTGGTGACTGTTAGAAACAATCAAATACACCACTGCTCCACCACCCTGGTGAGTACTGCCCTTTATAGTAAGTCAACCAACACCACAATTTACTAGACCACTGCTCCTACACAAACCACTCTACTGAGTCCAGGGATAAAAATGAACTCACTGCTCTGCCAGCAGGACACTTCTAAAATGTTGTACAAATATCCTTCCAAATCCTAGGTTTCTAGCACAGGAATCAAGCAACTTCAGTTGTATTTCACCCCCTCTGGTTATAAAATTACTACACTTTAATGGAATCCTGCAATTCTCTTCTTAATGCCAATAAGAAAAAATGAAACTTTCTGTAGAAAGCGTAGCTTACCTTCCTAACAAGTCGCCAACAATATTATGTTTTACCAGGTTCCCAGTTCCTCAAATGTGTTCTAGTTTGTTCTCTGCAGTATAGCAAGTTTCTCAGCTTCCAACAGAAGCAGGCAAGTCTTTTCTGTCTGGCTTCTCACTGTGTAGTTTGCCTAAGACAGCTCAGTGATAAAAGCCCCACCCAGAATCAATTGATTGACTAGTGACATCTGTGATGTAAGCAGGCCTTTCAGTGAAGATACTTTGCTATGTCTGCTTCTAATACACAAACCCTTATCTGAAACCAGGGATAAACTCACTACTCAGCCAGCAGGACACTTCTAAAATGTTGCACAAATATCCTTCCAAATCCTAGGTCTCTAGCACAGGAATCAAGCAACTTCTGTTGTATTTCACCCCCTCTGGTTATAAAATTACTACACTTTAATGGAATCCTGCAATTCTCTTCTTAATGCCAATAAGAAAAAATGAAACTTTCTGTAGAAAGCATAGCTTACCTTCCTAACAAGTCCCCAACAATATAATGTTTTACCAGGTTCCCAGTTCCTCAAATGCGTACTAGTTTGTTCTCTGCAGTATAGCAAGTTTCTCAGCTTCCAACAGAAGCAGGCAAGTCTTTTCACATTTTTTCCCTCCTTCTCCAGTGGTAGCACTTCTCTTCTTAGGGAGATTCCTAAGGTACCTTTAGCCACAGAAATCGTCCCATGGCATCTCTGGGGGTGGAACCCTCTCCAAGGGTTCCTTGCCTTTGGTAACCCTACAGAGTGGTAATTCCTCTGGAATAGAGTGCAAATGGCCAAAACCAAACTAACACAGTTGCACAATCATAACACTACACTGGCTGCGCAGGACATTGAATAATAATAACAAAATAAACTGAGGTTATGTAGCATCAGACCCAACCAATGTTTCCTGGCTTTCTCATAAAGAGGGCAAAATAATATTACATGTCTTAAGTCATCAATCACTTTATTATTGCAATTGCAAAATTCTGTTTGAATGCCTGGCTGTCTTTGTCAAAAGTGGATGTAGTTACTTCTAAATAATTCTAACCTGTATCTTGTTATATACTAGTGTATTCACTAAGTAAATGAATGTGCTGTGAAGTTTTTCCACTAATTGTTCTCCAAAAGTATGACAAACTAGTACATAAATAAAATTCAACAATGGTGAAAGTTGAAAAAATTGGTTGAATTTTCTTTAGTTAGTTGAAGTCATAAATTTCAAACTAGCTGAAAAAATCAGTCATAATGTGTGGTAAGTCAGTCATAATTGGTTTTTCAACTGACTCCAGGGTCTAAAATTAGTTCTCATCTGTGGGTTTGAGATCTCATCACAGGTCAGGAATTGCTTCGGAAAATCGGCTTTCAGGATCTTTGCTATCCATTTTATAATGCTGCTTATAACATGGGTGAGAACATTCTAGCCACTTGCTTGGTTAAAAGTCAAGTCCTTTACCAAAGGCTTGTTAAATCAGAAAAGTATCAGGCTATGGTCTAGCTGGTGGTGTCTGATTTTTGCACTTTAAATAAATAATGCATTGAGCACTTTGAATGTAAATTTCAGGAACGGTATCTTTTACTCAGGTGGCGGTGAGTACCCAATTTTTTTGTTGCGCACATCTCTGCTTATTATGAGCACCATCTTCCTAGTGCAACCTTTTGTTGCTTTCTTACCCCATTTCTTTATCATTTCACTGTGTTTCAGTGCTGTATGACAGAAGTAAAGTCCAGAAAAGTGTATTTATAAGGGTAATGGTGTTTATTTTAAGCATAATCAGCAGCTTTTAAGACCAAATAGATAAAAGAGGGATGACTTCCAGCATGACTGCAACATTTGTATATACTGTAATTGTGCCTTCTTTTGTTCCCAGGAATTAAAAATGCCATTATATCAGTACAAAAATCACTGAGCTGCAACACTGCGCCCTACTGATTGGCAGTAAGTTGAACACATCCATGCACAAATGTTGGAGACATCTTCTTTTGCTCTTCATCCTTAAACACTGATGTCTACTTTAGGTTTCTCTGTCTAAATAAATCAGGTTGTTTACTGCCACTGTGTCACCACATGTCCTTCTTAGGTGGACTTCAAAGAAGTGGTTTAGATTTGCCAATGACCACAGCACTGTGCCTTCGCACAGTGACTCGAACTGCACGAACTGAAGTTAAATCCGAAGATTCATCTGGAATGGAATTCCCTTCCTCCTTGACACCAACAGTCGAAAGCTGAAATGTTCAGTAAAGCAACAATGAAATTACTTCATGATTTTACATCATCCATTCATGGCTGAAAAACATGCTCTCAAACAAACAACTCAGTGTATCAGGATATGGTACTGTTCTCCATCAGTTTAAAAGAAGCCCAACACTAAATGAAATATGTAATAGAAAATGTGCTGCTGTAAAATAAGAGGGTTGCCCTTCCATGTAAAGTTTTCAGTTCAGTATTCTGAGGAAGCATTACAGAGCTATTGTTGCTTCTGAAACCCTTTGAAAAACATATAAGCAGATTTTTCATGTATTTAGAATTATAAAATGGGCCATGAAAATCATGTAATCTCATTAGTAAAAACACATCACATGACCGCTGATTATTTTCTGACAACTATACATCTTATTTTTTTTAAAGAACTAAAAGCCCATTTTATAAGTGGAATAAAACATGCCAGGGGATGGGGTCATAAGGGGATATTGTATTCTCAGGTGGCTGTGGCCCTCGTCTACACCTCATACCAAAAACCACCCAAAGTGGCATTATTCCCTTATAAATGCACACCATAGCATGTGTTATCTCATAATATCTTACAACTGGTATTTTTGTGTAGCATCTTTTACACAATTGTATACCAAAGTGATTTACTTTGGAGAATGATTTAGTAACTAAAAACAAAATATATACTGAGATTTAATAAATACATGACCAAGTACTAAAAGGAAAGCAGAAAAAGTGACATGAGAGATGAATTTGTAGGATTTTTAATCTTGAACCTTGTGATACAGGGTGACTGAAAAGAATCAATAACATCAACTACAGTAAGCAGTGCTACTGTCAGTAATTATGAAATGGGTGCAAAAATTAAAAATCCCAAATCCTGATTGGATAAGGAGCTCAGAACCCAGTGCTGATATCCAAGCACAACAGCACTGGAAAAAGATTTGTGACCTAACCGTCTTGTTCACTGTACACTAGACAGGCACAGCTGTATCAATTCACCACACTTCACTTACTTGTATTTAAAGGGGAACAGAGAGTACTAGGCACCCCACACCCAAGTATGGGGCTGGTCCCAATTTGCACTTTGTGTGCAAAAACATTTTTTTTACTGGCTGTTTACTGCAGTGTAGTAGATCGTATCAGGCACATTCTGTTGATTTCCAAGCTAGCATTTACTGTAACTAAGTTTGCAGAATCCTCTGCAGCTTACATCAGAGCAGAGCTGTAGCGGTGGGAGATTCAATAGCCTGCAGTGCATGTTAGAGATCTTATACGCTCAGATCATATGTTTACCAGTCTTGCTGTTCTCCCAGGGCTAAGTACAGTCATCTGTGACTGTAATTAACCCCAGGAGGACAGCAGAACCAGAAAACAAAAGATCAGAACTTATAAAAACTCTAACATGCACTGCAGGATATTGAATCTCCCACTGTTGCCACCCTGCTCTGATGTCAGTGGCAGTGGATTCTGGGATTTCTGGTCACAGAAAATATCAGTTTGAAAGACTGCAGAATCAGACTGATACGATCTACTGTACTGCAGTAGACTGTAAGTAAAAGAAAGTGTTTTTGTATAAAATGTGGAAGTGGAACCAACCCTACACTTGTGTGTGGAGTTCTTAGTGCGGACTGTTCCCCTTTAAATAAATCTAGCATCTGCCAGCTGCTCACCAAACAACAAAAATACAATGGCTCAATAGGACTTTTTTCTCATTAGAAAATTTTTTAAAGTTATTTCTTTATTAATCTTAATGAATACATTTCCTAATTACAATAAAGCACTCCAGGGTGTGCTTTGCACTGGTATAATGGTACTTCCCAGGCTGTGGAAGCACTCAGTCCCTGGCATTGTGCTTCAATCCATTCCAGGTGCACCATTATGCCAGTACAAAGCACACCCTGTGATGCCATATTGCAACACAACACAGAGGATTGTGTATGAGCGATCATACACAACAAGATTGAGAGGTTTCTTTTTTGTATTACATTTTTCTCCTATGGGGGTCCCAGCCGGCCTCATCGTCCTTGCTTACCCTGTGATCTAGCCACTGTCTAACCTGCGCCATCTCCTACTGAGGGCAACCACTGATTACCCCATGGTTTACCCCCCCTGGCGGGAGTGGCAGGGGTCGATCAACTCCCCCACCACACAATGGATCCACTCACGGTGGTCCCTCAGAGCGGTGCAGGACATCGCGGATGGCCATCAAGCCACAACAGCTGGGAATGCCCCCTTTTTCCCATGTTCTATTGGAGGCAGGGCATGCAATGCTGACAAGGACTCCCTGCACACGCGTCCGCACGCAGTGTGCCCACCAGCTGCTCCGCCTACCACCCCATTCTACCAGGCCAGACGTGCTGACACCCTGCCTCCACTAGGTGTCAGACTTACGCAGGACACTGTACCCAGACCCATCCCAGGAGAGGAGTGCAGTCCATAGGACTCTCGATCCACTCCCTCACCTGCCAATCCCCAGCAGCTCGAGCTTGTCCCCGAACCCAGGTCGCTGGCGTGGCACGAGGTAAGGCATCCAGCACCTCAACCCTCAGCACCACTGGGCCAGAATAGATTGAGAGGTTCCTGTGGGAACAAGAGAAGACCTCAAGAGTGCAGCTTGAGAAGACTCATTACCATGGAAACATCGAGGTTGAAAAACAGACTTGTATGTGTATGGTTGTTCATACACAATCTTTTATAGTGTATGGGCAACCTTTATTCCATTCCAGTATCACAAAAACATCCCGCACTACTTAAAACAGCCTTACTGTGGTGCAGTTCTTTTCAGCACTGCTAACTTCCTGGCCAGCTCTTACCACCACGGCCGCTTCATTGTGCTACAGTAGGAGGCAGTATAGCGCAGTGGTCTAAGGCTCTGAGCTACAAATTTAGTAACATCCAGCAGACCAGACCTGGGTTGGAATCCCACAGCTTCCACTTGCATACTGTGTGACCCTAAGCAAGTCACTTAACTTCCTTGTGCTCCCAGGTCGCTCCTGTAAAAAAAGCTTCCACCTTAGTGTGCTATACCTGGTTAAACAACTAAATTAAAAAAAAAAAGATGTTCTAAGTTGTTTTGCTGCAGTAATGATGTACCTAGTGCAGCACCAAAGCAATTTTACATCACTACTGCAGCACAACAAGTTCACTCTAGTAATTGAATTTCACATGCAATCACGTTCTTTTATACACTGTAGGTCACTGTTGAACAGCGGAATTGCTGGGGAACAGCTGGGGAAGTTCAGGACACATAAGCAAGGAGAAAGAGTCGGATTTGAAGAGTGACGGGGCATCAACAAGAGGGAGGCTGTTCAACGCAAGAGGGCAAACAGTGGTTGAAAGAGTCATGTGCGAGGTAAAAAGAAGTCTAGAGCTGCAGCACAGAAACCCAGAGTATAAGACAGAAAGTATGTAGTGATGATATCAGAATGATGGGGAGGAAAAACGCAATGATACATTTATTAACGCAGCAGGTCAATTTTATAGTCAGTGCTGTATTGGCTAGGGAGTTAGAGGTGTTGACTGAAGAGAGAGATGGTCTCAGTGAGCTAGTGAGCAGCTGCAGTTTAAAGTTTAGGCAAGAAGAACAAAAGCACTTTATACTGAAAGAAACAATGATAGTCCAGAATAGAGCAGAGGAAAGGCTTCAATAAGGATTACAGCAGACCAAGGATCTAGGAAGTATGAGGCTGGATGAAAGAAAGGGTTGAAAGAAATATACTTTTTGGAGTGACTGACATACAAATAATGCCCAAGGGTGAAGTTAGAGATGATGTGGCTCATGAGAAAGAAAACAGTGAAGAGGAGATGAGCACGAATGGAGGAACACTGTAGAGGAGAGGCCAGGGAAAGGTGAAGGAAAAAACATGACTTGAGGCAAGGCATGATTGGGGAAACAGGAGTGAAACCTGGAAAGGAGAGTATAAGAAACTCCGGCACTGTGCACAATACAGACAAGAAGGATGAGACAGTCAGCCACACAGAATAATGTACTTAGGCCAAGGAGTATGCACGCCAGCATCCTGTTAGCTTTGCCAGCTGCCTTGCTGCACTGGGTCCCCACCCTAAGGTCATCAGTGATTATAACTCCTAGATCCTTCTCCTGCCTGGTTGCAACCATTGTCTCCCCCCCCCCACCCCAGGGTGTATGTGGTATTTGGATTATTCCTCCCCAAGTGCATCACTGTGCATTTCCTGGCATTGAACTTTAGCTGCCATGTTTCTGACCACTCTTCCAGAAATTTTAGATCCTTCTTTATTGCCCCCCCCCACCGTGGTCTCCATCCTGTTGCTGAGTTTCGTATCATCCACAAAAAGGCAGACCTTCCCCTGAAGCCTCTCTGCTATGTCGCTGACATAGATGTTATACAGAATGGGCACAAACACCGACCCCTGGGGGACATTGCTCATAACCCATGTCTCCCCGGAGTGCACCCCATTGACCACCACCATTTGTTTTCTACCTGTCAGCCAGCTCTCCACCCATCTTGTTATTTTCTGCCACATTCCCAAACTCCCCAACTCATTGACCAGTCTTTTGTGGGGCACCATGTCAAAGGCCTTCCCGAAGTCCAGGTAGGCCACATCCACTGCCCCACCCTGAACGACCACCCTTGTGACCTCATCGAAAAGTTCAATCAGGATCATCTGACATGACCGACCCAAGTGAAGTCATGCTGCCAAATGTCTTGCAACCCCTCCTCTCCCAGATAGCGGACCACCCTTTGCTTCAGTATTGTCTCCAATACTTTACCCACCACCGATGTGAGACTGACCGGGCGATGATTACCCACCTCCTCCCTGCTGCCTCCTTTATGAATTGGCACCACGTCTGCCTTCTTCCAGTCCTCCTGTACCCACCCCATATCAAGGGACAAGTTAAATAGCCCCACCAATGGTTCTTCCAGTACCCCCTTTAATTCCTTAACAACTTAGGGTGTAGGCTTTCTGGGCCCATGGCCTTGAAAGTGGAGGTTAAAAATAGGACATAAGTTGGAGAAGGTATGGGGGTCAAAGGAGGGATTTTTAAGGAAGGGGCTCAGCAGTCAGTTTTAGCAGCAGTCTTGACCTAATGTTAAGTACAATTTTAGACTGAGTAGGGAACAGTAGCAGTGATGTTGGGAGCTAAGGTAAAAAGGCTGTAGCAAATAACCAGTTGGAAATGGATCAAGGGAAGATGTACTCAGTTTTGCAGATAGAATGATTACAGAGAAATCTAGTGTAGAGATTGGGGGAGGGCAGAGGAAAGAAGGTAGGGGATAACGTCTTCTGGAGAAAGATGGTGTCTGTGAAGAGTTATTCAGTGGGGAAGAGTAAGGTGAAGAAGGTGAGATGGAGGAATGGGGAGAAGGTGCAAGAAGGGAGAAATTAAATACTTTGGGACAGGAAAGGGTAGAAGGTTGTTAAGGATGGTGGTTATTTTAGATTTGTAGAATGTGGCAAATTATTCACATTTTCTGGGGAAGAAAGGGAAGAGTTTGGGGTAAGAGTTTATGGTTTTAAGAGAGAGTGGGACTTTCTTATACTTTAGTCAATATGAAGGAACAGTATTTGTTTTTCAGTCTTGGAGACCAGTCCTGTAAAGATTTTCTGACCTGTTAATGTAACAAGCTATTACTACTGAAAAGTGTGTGTGTGTGTGGGGGGTCCCAGTGGGCAATAAGCCTTCTTCTGTCCTGTCTTTCATATGTTCATGTAGTGTATTGTCAGTGTAGAGGAGTGCCACTGTTTCTAAAGTTGAATACAATCAGACTTTTAAAAGGACACAATCATACCCAGTGGCCGAGTAAGCATTAAACCATGACAGAGCATGGTTCTACTGTGGCATTAATCCATGGTTGGGCTGGTTGGCGCACAAGGCCGAAGGCCGAGTGCATCCAACTTGCCAACCATGAATTAATGCCACATGTAGAACCATGCTCTGGAGTAGTTTAATGCTCTTGTAACATGGCAAGCACAAGGCAAACACTGTTTCAAGTCTGGTACACAAATAAAGAGAAACTCAAAACATTGATGAACACAATGATTTATGGTGCTCAGTTCTACATGTCTCACAGGCTACATAGATCTTGAACTCTGCGTGTGCACATTGTATAGTCTCTATACATTAATGTTATAACTGCACTTTTAAAATACCTTGCAGTTTTATCTTTTTTAAAATTACATAGAGAAATGAGAAAAATCTACCTTAGTTGATCAAAACCCCATTTTGTAACATCTTTGCCTTCTTTCTAACTGTTACTTCACTAGTGTATTATGGGTAAACTAGCAACATTTGCATATCTCTGTGACTCTAGTACAGCATTTCAAAACATTCTCTAATAATAGCAGCATGCCATGGAATTGCCACTACTGACGTCCGTATGGAGTGCAACTGTGACAGAGGGAGAGACACTGAGCAGGGTGATACTGAAGTACTGTGGCCACATTGCCGCAACCACATTCACAGACAGTGAGAGGAGAGATAGAGCTGGAGATCGTGGGGGGAATAAAGAAAGTGAGAGAGGCTGTGCCATGTATTACAGTACTAAGAACACTTCAGGTACAGAGAGACACACACACTCAGCAGCAGTTCCTCTGTAGCCCCCCTTGCAAATGGGGGTGCCTAGAAATGCCAACCTGGGCTTACCTTAGCCCGTTTTGTTCTGTCCTTCTCCCGCTGTCTCTCGGGCTTCTCCAGCCTTGGCCCCAATTGTTCTGGCTTCCCAGGTCCTGTTTGCCCTTGTGTGTGCCCCAGCTTGCAGTCAAATGAAAATCCAGCCACTTGGGGCTTAAAATGCTGACCGTGATCTCCCGCTGCAAAAGTGCTGCCTTCAGGGCAGCGGAAGTCGCATTGGCGCGCAAAGCGCCTTTGATGTGGAGCCACTTGTTTTGCGGTCGCCTCGGGGACTGTGCCATGGGTCCCAGGATCCTTTCCACCTAATTGGGACCCGGTGACCACGGACAGCCTGCTGGGGGACCACTCAGATGAAAATTAAAAGAGTTTTGACCGGGGCTCATTTAAGTATGCCTGGGAGGGGCCCCAGTCATATGAATAATGCATAACAGTGTGTCTGGCTGCCTCCAGGGTAGCTATGTTCAGCTCCAGCCAAAAAGTACAGAATTGAAATGTTTTAAATAATGGAACTGTTGCTGCTTGTTGGGAATATACTGTACATGTGGGGAGAAGTATTTAAAGTTCAAATAAATACTGTTTCCCTGGCAATTCCAGTATTATGGGACTCTATGTGTCAGCCTGTCAGCTGCTGCAGGGGGAGCTTGCTAAAGTGCAGTAGTGACAGAGAAAGTAAAGGAGCCACATTCTTTATCTGTGCAGTGACTGCAAGTGCAGCCTTTAAGCTACAGAACTGTGGGGCATGTGGGGCAAATAATTATTTCTTTCTGGCTGCACCAGGGCATTATTCAGGACTGTATCTAATCTGCTATAAGGGACAGTGGGTTAAGCAGCCATTGCCAGCAGTACAACCAATTGGAATGCCAGCAGTAGAAAGCCAGGACTTGTGGGACATTCACTGCATCTTATCAGTAAGCACCCAAGTGCTTATGGGGGCTTACAGGGACATTATTTTAGGCGCAAATTCCACAACCCAATTACTGTATGCCTCGAGTGTTCTGATTGACAGGTCTCTCAGTAAACTGGAGACATCTCACCCCATCCCTGCTACCAATCAGGAGTCGAGCTAGGAGCTCTATAAAGAGACAATGTTGCCAGTTTGTCTGGAGATTGAGAGAGAGATTCAGAGAGAGCAGCCAGAGCAGGCTTCAGCCCACTGGGAGCCCCTACAGGGGTGAAGGCTCAGGCTCCAGCCATGCCACCAGGCCTGGGCCACTTAATCCAAGCCCCTTCAGTCTTCGGAGGCATTTATTATTTTCTTAACTAAAAGTTTACAAGTTACAATAATTGTGCTTTCTGCAACAGCTAGTCTGGAGGTTGCCAGTATTGTCCTCCAGATGCTAGCCTTCCCTCACATGTTGGGGAAAGATGTGGACCAAAGATCAGATGTCAAGCAGTGGTGAGGGCACTGACCAAGTACCTCAGCGATGAGAGAGAGCTGAAGAAGTCATCAGGATGCCTTCGATTGCAGAAGAGACCCGTGGAGGACCTAAGTGAGTACCCTTGTACCCCCCGGTGCGAGGGAGAAGCTAAGCAAGTAATCTTGGGGGCCCCAAGCCCCATTGAGAAATGTGTGCTGTTAAGTGTGAAGTATTGAAGTTATCAGTCTGGGCTACGAACCCCATAAGAGACTGCCTAGTTCAAGTAATGGATGCATCTTGTCTGTGGCCCAAATGGCTAAGTTGCAGGTGCAGCAACATGTTGGGCATAGTGAATCATGTAAATGTGTTGCAGGTTGTGTAGTTGTGGGTTAGAGTCCTGCCATTGTGAATTTGACTGCCAAGACACATTTGCCACTTCATGGGACAGGAGGCCTTAGGACATACAATGTATAGCTGTGCTGGATAAGACTCTGTGAATAATGTTCTTGGTATATAGAATGTACTGGATGTGACTCCCTGTGACTAAAGTATGGGATGCTTGATGAAAGTGTCATTGCCAACTTACTCTGGATGGATGCCTTTTGGTATATAAAGTACTGGATGTGACCATATTTAAATTGCATATAGGATGCTTGACAAAAGTATCACCTTTATTGCTTTGGATGGGACTTTCAGATATTGTGCTGAATGTTCTGGATGTAAGATCCACATAGCTTGTCCTGGAATGTTCGGAAGTCTGCGAGTGCAGGGCAATCCCTGCCATGTCTGCTAAAGTGCAGGGCAATCCTTGCTGTGGTTGTAAATAGTAGTCTGTAACTCGGTAAGAATCCGCCTCCAAGTTGCCCCCACCCTCAAATTAATATCCGGCCACCTCGACCAGCTGCAACTCCATCAGGCCTGCAACATCTTGGACTGTGGTATCTGTTTAACCAGTATGGTATGAGATTGCAGGGTTTCTGCTGTATCTGGGACTGGTACCAGTGTAGGTATTGATAATAATTATGTTTAACATCTGATTTTCCAGCAGCTTGATAGCCAGGGATTTGGATGTCTGAAGTTGAATGGTAAAATGTGATTTAAGTCTGCCTGTTAATATGTAGTCACCCAGCTGGAGGGTTCACCCGCAAAATCCAAATAATCTCTGTATATTTTGTAGATAGGATAAGATAACCTCTACTCCCCCTGTTTCCCTTTTCTAGGTCCTATACTACTCCCAAAATAAATATCTTGTTATTTGTTGTTGAAATTCCATGTGAGCATATTAGTAGAGAGAGTCTTTAATTCAAAATGTTGAAATGTGAGGAGCTGTGTATTGGGGCATGTCTGGGGAAGGTAACTGGTCACCGTGGGTGGTGTAGCAGCTCAGGGGGCTACACCCAGCACCATCACACCCACGTAAAGCACCCTGAGTGGAGGCACTGCGCAAAAGTATTCAGAAATGGTATGACATAGCGAACCCAACCCCCTCAGCCTATGTCCAGAGTAGTGCTGCAGGGGTGTAACACTGGGGGTGGCGCAACCCAGGGGATACACCTCTGTCTGTTGTACTCTGGTCCTGGTCCCCCTCCACTCCCCATCACAGCAGAGACAGACAGAAGAGAAAGAGATCGACAGAGGAGTAGGGCCCAGAAAGTGACTCCCCACTTCCTACATGTGTCTCTCAAGTGCATTTGTCACGTGGCACAAAAACAAAGGGAAACACACAGTGAAAGTGATCCGGTACTGGGAATACACAGTAAGTGCCATACCAACATGCAGCAGTGACCGCTCCAGTCTACGAGGCCTGCGGGGCAGATGGGTGGGAAGCATGCTGCGGACACCATAGAACATACAAATGAATGAGTGGAGAGCAATTGTTGAGCACGTTCCACAGCACGATCCTGATGGCGAGTGTAGTTAACTGACTTGTGATGAGTGCTCCCGATGGCCGCCATGGATTAATAAGGGGCATTAATCCTTGGTTGCTCTGTGGTCACATGTTGCTGTTTCTCCAATTGATTTCATTCATTCTGGTCTGTTGTGCTGTCCTTCTCCTGTACTATGTTACAACACACTTTGAAAGCCCATCAAAATCTCTTTCAAAGGTGGTAGGTGGTTCAGTTGTATCTGGAAGCTGTTCAGAGATACAGATGACTGAGTCTCTTCAATATTAGGACTACATTGCAGCCATTTTTGGAAGACTGTGATGTCACCGAGGAACAAAGTGTGCTTAACTACACTGAGTAAAGAACAGCGTGTTCCTCGATGAGATTACAATGTTCTAAAAATGGCTACAATGTAGTATTAATGCTAAACAGACTCGGTCATCTACTGTATATCTCTGGAGTGCTTCCAGCTACAGATGAGCCCATACCTCATCTGAAGAAAATTTTTCATAGGTTTTCAAACTATGCCAATTGCTGTCCATGAATGTTTTCCTTTAATAGTCTGGAGGTAATGACTGTGCCATGGAGACCTGGAGATATAAGAGACCGTGAGGAACTTGACAGGGGAAAGTTGCTTGAAGGCAGCAGGGAGGATACGAACATACGAAACTGCCAGCAGAAAAACGCCCACAGGTCTGTCAAGTCTGCCCGATTGAGCAGTTCTTAGTTTCATATCACTACAGTTGCCCCACCCCCACCCAAACCCCTCCCTTCCTCCTCTTTCCTCGTCCTTCCCACTTTGTGTTCTTGTCTATACTAACCCTGCTCTTGACTTGATCCCAACCCCACTTAAAACTATCCACTGTCCTTTGAGCAATACCTCCTCCAGCAGGGCGTTCCAACCCACCACTATTCTCTCTGTGAAGTAGTGCCTCTTCTTTTCCCTCCTAAACCTTCCCCCTTCCAACTTCAGACTGTGCCCCCTTGTGACCCTTCCCCCCTTTAAGTGGAAAACTCCTCCCTCCCTGACTTTGTTTATTCCTATCAAGTACTTAAGGATCTCAATCATGACCCTTCTTTCCCTTCTCTCTTCTAGCGAGTACATGTTGACCGCCTTCAACCTTTCCTCATATGGCAACTCCCATAGTCCCATGATCATTTTTGTAGCCCTACGCGGCACCCCTTCCAGTAATCTACCATCCTTTTTGAGGTATGAGCACCAGTACTGTACACAGTACTCCAAGTGTGGCCTCACCAGTGATCTGTACAATGGCAGGATGACCTCCCCCTTTCTAGAGGCAATCCCTCTGGCAATGCACCCCACCATCCTATTTGCCCTTGCTGCCACCCTCCTACACTTTGCTGATACCTTCATATCCCCTGTAACTACTATCCCCAGGTACTTTTCCTCCTCTGAAGCTGTTACCTGCACTCCCCCCAGCCAATAGCTGTTCCTGGGATTTCTGGCTCTGAGGTGCATGACCTTGCACTTCTTAGTGTTACACCCCAATTGCCACTCCCTAGACCAGTGTTCGAGTTTAGCTAGATCCTGTTTGAGTGCCTGCCTCCCTTCCTCATTGTCCGCTTTTGCACAAATCTTAGTGTCGTCCGCAAACAGGTTGATCTTACTGTTGACCCCCTCTGCAATGTCTCCAATAAAGACATTGAACAAAACAGGGCCCAGCACTGAACCCTACGGTACCTAACTCATTGCTGGCCTTGGCTTGACTGTCTCCCCCCTTACAACTACCCTCTGTTGTCTGCCCTGCAGCCAGCTCTCCACCCACTGCACCAGTTTTTCCCCTTCCCCCATGTCCCTCAGCTTGCTTATTAACCTCCTGTGCAGCACCAAGTCAAAAGCCTTGCTGAAGTCCAGATACAGGACATCCACAGCATGGCCTTCGTCAACTGCCCTAGTGACCCAATCGAAGAAGTCAATCAGGTTAGTTTGGCAAGATTTTCCCATGACAAACCCATGCTGTCTCTCATCCTGCAGACCATTGCTATCGAGATAGGTTATCAATCTCTCCTTCAGAATGGTCTCCATCAACTTCCCCACTATTGAAGTCAAGCTCAACGGTCTGTAATTGCACGGTTGGTCTTTGGGTCCACCCTTGTGAAGGGGCACCACATGAGCCATCCTCCAATCCCAGGGTACATTCCCTGTCTCCAAGGAGGTGCTGAACAGGTCCATCAGGGGATCTGCCAACACCTCTGCCAGTTCCTTCAGGACACTTGGGTGTACACCGTCCAGTCCTGGTGCCTTGTCCACCTGCAAAACTTTAAGGCCCTTCAGAACTCTATCCTCTTTGATGACCCCATTTGTTATCTCTACCCCCCTCCACCCTTGCCCCTTTCCCTTCAGTACTGGGCCATCCCTTTCTTTTGTGAGCACCAAGCAGAAATACTCATTGAGTGCCTCTGCCTGATCTTCCTCTTGTTCCACCCATCCCCCCTCTTGATTCTAACAATGTCATCCCTACAACTCCTCTTCTCTCTTATGTATTTAAAGAACCCCTTTTCCTCCTCTCTGATCCCCTGAGCCAACTTCAGCTCCTTTGCTGCCTTGGCTGCCCTGCCTGACCTGGTCACCTCCCTAGATGCCTTTGTGAACACCTCTCTGGTCTCCTCACATCCCGATTTTTTAAACTTAATGAAGGCCAATCTTTTTTCCCTCACCTTCCCCTCCACTTCCTTGCTGAGCCAGCTAGGTTTTTTTGACCTGGACTGCTTACTCTGAGATTTGGCACATGTGTTCGTGGCCTCATTCAGCCTCTTCCTAATGATAGCCCACTTCTGTTCAGCATCCATCCCTGGGTTAATTTTAGCTAAATATCCCTCTAGGATGCTGCCCATTCTGGCAAAATCTGCCTTCCTGAAGTCCAACACTTGTCCTGATCTTTGCCGACTCCCTCCCTGTGTTGAGGAGGACCCACCCTGAGTGGTGGTCGCTTCCTGCCAGAGCGTCCTGTACTACCATATCCTGGACTTGCTCCCCATTTGTTAGCACCAAGTCCAGTATGTTCCCCTCCCTAGTAGGATCCATCACCCCTTGCATTAGGTAGCTGTCTTGGATAGCCTCCAGAAGCACCTGTTCCTTGGCGTGTGCTGTAGTTAGTGTCTGCCAGTTAATCCTAGGTAGGTTGAAGTCTCCCACTGTAACTGTATGCCCTTTGCCACTGACCTTCCTGATTTGCTTCCCCAGCTCCCTATCCACCTCCTCGCTCTGTGAGGGTGACCTATACACTACCCCCATCTTGAGCTTCTTACCTTTAGGGCTTTGGAGCAATACCTATATAGCTTCTGGCCTCCATTCATCCCCTTCCTCCCTGGTACACAGTATCCCCTCCCTGACATAAATAGCCACCCCTCCCGGTCCCTGCGGAGCATCTTGTATCCCGAGATTGTGAGATCCCAGTCATGGTATTGGGTGGCTCAGGTCTCTGAGATGGCGGCAATATCTACCTCTCCCTCTGCCATCATTGTCTGGAACTCAGCCACCTTGTTTGCTAAGCTCCTTGCATTCAAGGATACTACAATCCACCTTGTGTCCTGCCCCTCCTCTTCCCATATCTCTCTCTTCCACTTTGGTCTTGGTAACTTCCCCTCATTCTCCTCCTCCTTCTCTGGGGGCGGGGGGGTGAGGCCTTCCAGTCTCCCTTGGAAGCTGCCTCCTTCCTGCTATCTAACTCAGCTCTCCCCCCCATTTAAATCTATGTTGTTTTTAATGTACTTCTCCAGCTTCTGTCCCAATGCCCTTGTACCCTCAATTGTTGAGATACAGCCCATCCTTGGCATAAAGCCCATTATTGTTCAATGTCTTGCCCCACTCCCCTACTACTTTGTACCCCATTTCTGCACACCACCCCTTCAGCCACCCATTGAACTCCTGTATTCTTAGCTTCCTCAGCATGCTTGCCCTAGGTACCGGGAGTACCTCGGAGAACGTCACTGAGCTTCCCACCCGATTGCAGAAACTTCCCACTTCCCTGAGCCTCTCCTGCACTTCTTCCACTGTATTGCCCTCTAGGTTGTTTGTTCCTAGGTGCAAGGGGGGGGGTCAGTAAAAGAAGGATCAAGACAGTCAGTTGTCTGAGAGAGTTGGTAGAGCTGAGATATACTGCATTTGCAGTGGAGTCAGGCTAGGAGCAATACTGTACACTTATCACAGTTTCTGCCAGTGACTTGCTGCAGAATACTGCAAGCAGAAGCACCAAGTTTTCTCATCAGCAGAATGCCGACCTCCCCCACTGTGATGGCACAATACCGACACAGGTATTGTGCCGCCTCTTAAATGGGTGTTTTCTGTGGGGGGCTGCCCCCTGCGCCCCCCAGATTCTAGGATTCCAACTCCAGGTTGGAGTTGGTCCTGGGAGGGGGCGGAACACTGGGGGAAGGCGAAACACGGAAAAAGGATCATTACTGCGAATGTTGCCATAATGGTCTTTTTTTCTGTTTCGCCATCAGGGTGTTGACGAAAAGGGGTGCAAACACATTCAAATCCAATAGCAATTACTCCAATTTGTCACAGAGGAAAATATGACATGTTTGTCACAAAACATTGCTTCCTAGCTGACTCGGCTGTATCTCTCTTTCATTCTTTATCATTTTTTACATGAATCCAAGAGGTTTATATGTTGAATTTCATTTGCTACTTCAGCTTGTTTATATATGATTTCATAATGATATTAATTTGGTTGCTATGAGCTGGCCGATGGCACAGCAAGTAGCACTGCTGCTTGTGACATGGGCAACCCGGATTTGGGGATGTGCTCAGATCATCAGAGAGGCTGCCCAGGGATGGGAGGAAGGCTAAGCATCTCTGAGGATGCTGCATTCCTCTGGGAGGGACAGTGAGTGGCCTCACTGTGATACCCTTCTTGGTGACCACAGGGGGATGTGTAGTCGAGGCTTCATGATGGGAGGAAAGGACAACATTAACATGCATGCAAGCACTTTGAGCACGTGCATGTCATGATGTCCCTGAGCTGAGGCATCCTTGAGGGCTGACAGCAAACAGTGATGAAAAAAAAGAACACCCAAAGCAGCATGACGTACCCTGCTCCACCAACAGACTCTGCACCCACTGATTGAGGCAGCCTCCCTAATGACTGGTTGAGGATATCCATAGGGGATTGGGCCACCATGAGGATCATGGGGGAACCATGGGGTATGATAGGAGAAATGTAACCCCTGATAGATGGTGGGGTGATAGAGCCAAAGTGTGAGTTGGAGGACCAGAAGTTGGGTCCAAGGACAGGGCAGGTGCAGGAACGTAGACATAAAGTTAAAAAAAAATCAGTTGCTGTGAAAATGATTATAATTCAACAAGCAGAGGAGGAGGGACTTTCAAATGTAGATGAGCAGCAAGAAGGAGGTGACATTCAAGGGACAAACATCTTGGGCCAGATTTTGAAAACATGGTGCAGGTCTTCCATAAAGCCTTGCACCACAATTCTTAGGTTCTGGTGGTGCACCAAACCTTGTCGCTGCAAATGCACCCAATTTTACGATCTTGGGCACAGTTACAACACTTTCCATGATGTATGCAGCTTGCAACAGATATATGGCGCAAGCCTCCTAAAAACAGTCCCTGGGACTGCCGCAAGCTAAACCAGAAAAAGTTGGTCTAACTCGCGCCAGTTGCCACACAGGATAGAAAATCCCATTAGATTGCCACAAGCCCCATGTGCCGTATCGTCAGCGCACCTAGGGCTTTCGGTGATGTAAGTCATTTGAAAATCCAACCCCTTGTTTTTTTGGCAGATGTCCTTCAAAAAAAATGAATCAATGATTCTGAAATGGCAGGATAGGGACTCAAGACCCTAATCTAGTTTCCTGGTTTACCAACTACACAGAATTTCTATCTCATTCCTGAGACATCGTATCTCTTCAACTGCCTCAAATAGTGTTGTGGATGTTGCACAGTTCACAAACAGTAGTGTTTATGAAAAATACATCTGGGTACCGCAGTGGCTCACAGAAATATGTCTCATTGTGTCCTGTAATAAATGAAACAACAGATATTTGACATAAATTATTATTATCAGTTTTGTATACTCTAGGGCAAATTATTTTGTGCAGCATATTTGCAAGAAAGAATGTCATTGCTGTGCAGTATGTAGACACCTGATGAGGAGACATGTGTGGCCTGAAAGCTTGTGTAATCCAGCATCAGTGTACTCTATAGCTGTTGGCCAATGAAAGGTATTCCACCGTGCATGTATAGTGTAATATATTCAAAAATCTTACCCTGTATGGCTCACTCCAGCTTCCCGGTCCAGCTGAACTTACTGAACGTACTCGGAACAAGTACTCCGTATTAGAGTTCAGATCTACAACTGTAAAAAAGTCATGTTTAATACCAGAGAACAACCCTGACTTGTCCCCAGGAATGGAATGCGTCTTATCAGTAGAAATGATCTCCTGTAGCTGGACTTCATGGTAATCCACCGGTTCTTCAGGATGTGTCCAAATGATCTGAAAAATATTAGGTTTTAAGTGGACACGTCTAAGGTAATGTGATAAGCCAACATTCACAGAATATAGTAATTCCTGTACTAGCAAATTCATTAAACAGTCATTTAATGAAAAGACTCAGCAGCTTATTATGAACCCAGATCCAAACTGCTGCACAGAATGTAAACTGGTTGTTTCCCAGAATACATTTACTGGATTCTAAATTATAGAAGTAGGTGTACTGTGTGTGAAAGGAGGTTTTGAGATCCTCTTATCTTAACTACCATATGTTTATCTGTACATATCATCATGCATCTCTAAAGCTGGATGTATCTAAGTAACATTAAAGAAAAAAGTACTACCCCTTCTCAAACACATACTGTAGGTGGGATATAAACTCATAAAACACCGTGTTCCTTAGAGTTTATATAAATAAGCGTGATGAATGATGCAAAAAGGAAGATAAGAAAAAGTGACTCACTATAGACATGATGTTTCTTGTAACAGGTCCAGTAGTGAACCAATACAAAAACGTATCATCTCCACTCTGAGATGTTGCCTCGGAGTTTTGAATGGTGCTGTGGAATCAATACTCCATTCAGATGTTGCTGTGTGTGCTGGTGCGCCTTCTAGTATTCTAATGTCAGATATCTGCTGAAGAGCAGAAGGGAGCAGTACTAACTAGTCAAACTGCAATGCTTATAGTAAGCTAGATAGCAACAACAAAAAATAAGCAAACAACATTTTTAAATGTTGATGTAAATATACCATAAATATTTTAAAAGACATATTTAAAATATAAAATGTATAAACATATGCAAATGCTCAGGCAGAAAAGAATATTTAAACCTGTATTACGTTTAGAAGCCTTTTTCTGATCTGGTTCTAGAAAGGGAGGTGGGGATGGGATTGTATTGGCTCACTACTGGACATATTAAAAGAAACAGCATTATTACAATGAGTATTTTTTTCCTCCAACAACATGAGTCTGATAGTAATGCCATACAAAAAATGCAGACTATATAGCAGTGCCTTACACAGAAACATAGAAACTTAGAAAATGACAACAGAAAAAGGCCGGTGCTCCATCCAGACTGCCTGAGTTCCTTATTTAGCCCTGGAACTTAATGTCTCTTCAGGGTCCTTGTCCTCCCCAACCTCCCCCCATTCTCCTCCCAGTTTCTGCCACCCCGAGTAACCACCATACCCTTCATTCTGTCCCAACCATGCTTGAAACCACCAATGGTTTTTGCTCCTACCACTTTGGTTGGTAGACTGTTCCTCAGCTCCACCACACGTTCTGTACAATAATACTTCCTCATGCCCCTTCTGAACCTCCCTTCTGTTAGTTTCCACTCATGTCCATGTGACCACGAGCTAGTATTCAAGATAAATAGTTTCCTACAGTTCACTCTGTTTATTCCTTTCAGGAACTTGAAGGTCTCTATCATATCTCCTCTCTCCCTTCTGGTCTCCAGCGAGTACATGTTTGGTGCCTTTGAGGCGCTTCTCGTAGAACCTGCCCTGTTGGGCCTGAATCATTTTCATCACCCTGCACTGCACCATCTCCATCTATCCCTATCTTTACTGAGGTGAGAACTCCAGATCTGGGTGCAGTAACTCCAGGTTTGACCATACTCTGGCTGTATATAGGGGAAGCATTACCTCTTCCCTTCTGGAAGCCTGGAAAACTGGAACTTATTTAGGAAAAAGGTTCTGTAAGATTCCTGTCCCAAATACTGTATAGAATTTCTTCTGGAAAGAATGTCTAGACAGTTGTGCCTAGTGAACGTGTGTACAGTTTTGCAGGTACTGTAGCTGCTTTGCAGATATCTACCAGGGGGATGCCTTTTGAAACCACAAATGAGGCTACAGTGCCCCTTGTGGAATGTGCTATAAGCCGTAAGGGGTGGCTGCTTACATGCTTTTTGAAAGCAGAATTGTATGCAAGAAACCAACTACCTTGAAAAGGTCTTTCTTGCAGAAGCTTTGATTTTGCCAACCTCCCCACAGGTAATCAAACAGCTAGCTGTTGTCAGATCTGTTCGCTTTTGTTCTGTTAAGATAGTAGCCAAGTGCTCTCTTGACATCCAAACACTGCAATTTTTTGCTCACCTGGACTTGAATGGGATGGACAATCACAAGTAGAGTAACTGTTTGGTTATGGTGAAATTCTGATGCCACTTTAGGGAAGAATTTCCTGTGTGTCCTCATGACAGCTTTGTCCCTGTGCATAATCATGCAGTTAGGCTCTGTGCACAGGGCGGCTTGGAGCTCACTGACTCTTTTGGCAGAGGTCATGGCTATGAGGAATAGTGTCATTCATGTCATAAACTTGAGGTCCACAGAAGCCTTGGTCTCAAAGGAGGCATGCACTAGTTGTGCCAAGTATATATTTAGGTCCCAGAGTGGAACAGGTTCCGTAACTGGGGGTTGCAGGTGAAGGAGCCTTTAGAGAATCTCTTGAACACGGATTGTGAGACTAGAGATTTTGGCTTCCCTGCAGATGGGAAGGCTGATATTGCCGCCAGGTGGACTTTCAGTGATAATGTCCTCAAGCCACCTGTCTGCAGATGTTCCTAGCAATCCAGAACACCTGCTAAACCAGCCTCAAGGGAAGAAACTCCCTCATCTGAGTACCAACTTGAAAATATTTTCCATTTTGAGTAATAGGATTTTCTTGTGGACTGTTTCCTTGAAACTTTCAAAATATTCAATACTTTGCTTGATAGGTTCATGCTAGAGTATTCTAGGTCTTCAAAAACCAAACTTTCAGTCTCATTGTTGGGAGGGTTATGCTAGAGTATTCTAGGTCTTCAAAAATCAAGCGTTCAGCCTCATTGTTGGGAGAATTATGCTAGAGTATTCTAGGTCTTCAAGAACCAAGCTTTCAGCCACATTGTTGTGAGGTTTGGAAATTTTACCCTACCCTACAACAGAGTCAGAAAGGTGCATCTCATAGGAAGAGAGATGGGATTCCTGTCTGACAGGGATAACTGGAGAGAACCATAGCTGTCTTGCCCAATGTGGTGCCACCAGAATAATTGTTACTGACTTTTTCCTCAATTTCCAGAGCACTGTGTGAATTAGGGGGAATAGGGGGATGCACAGAGGAAATTCTGAGAGTCAGAGCATCCTGAGGTAGAGTCCCCCTGTATAGTGACCTGCAGCAGGACAGTAATAACTTGTGATTGTCTCATGAAACAAACAAGTCCACTTCTGGTACACCACCTCTCCTGAATAAAGTCTAAACCATCTGGGGGTCTGGAGACCACTCATGTTTTTTCTGACTTGTCCTGCTTAGTGACTCTGCCAGGACACTGTCCATTCCTGGTAAATGTACAGCACTGATTTCTGAGTTTAGGAAATAGGCTAGATTCCAGATCCTTATTGCAGCTGTGCATAGTTTTATGGATCCGGTGCCACCTTGCTTATTTATGTAAAACATGGTGGTGATATTGTCTGTTCTGACCAGAACTGCCTGGTCTTCGACAGGTCTGAAAAGTGCTGTAGAGACAGGAGTATAGTCTTGAGTTACAGCAGGTTTATGTGCTCCTGCTGCTCTTGTAGAGATCAGATTCCACTTCCTGTGTGACCGTCCAGATGCCCTCCCCATACTAGTAGGGAGGCATCTGTTGTCAGAGTAAGTGTTGTGGACAGGTTTTGGAAAGGGATTTCTTCCCTGAGATTGTCCACTTCCTTCCACCACTCTAGATCCATAACCAGACCTGCTGTAACTGGTACTAGCTGGTTCAGTGGGTCTGATCTTTGATGCCGGTGCCTTATAAAGTGGAACTGAACATCTCTCATCTGTAAGCGGAACCAGGGCACCACAACTGTTGCTGCTGACATGTGCCCTAGTAGCTGCAAGAAATCCCTTACAGATCTTGACTCACCTGGCTTGTAAGATCTTGCACTGTACAACAGGCTCTGCACTCTTGCCTGTGGCAATAATGCTTTCCCCTGAGTAGTGTCCAACTTTTCTCTTATGAAGACCAGCGCTTGACTAGGTTCCAGCTGGGACTTTTCTATATTTAATAGAAAGCCCAGACTTTCCAGGGCATTTCTTACCATTGCAATGGAGCACCGTATGTCTTGTTTTGTCATTCCTGTGACTAGCCAGTCGTCCATGTAAAGATTCATTATTATTCCCCTTCTTCTCAGGGATGCAGCCACTACTGCGAGGCACTTTGTGAACACCTTTGGAGCTGAGATTAGACCAAAGGGCAGTGTGGCAAACAGATACTGCTCTTTTTCTAATCTGAATCATAGATATTTTCTGTGGGAGTGTCTCACAGGGATATAGAAGTAAGCATCTTTCAGATCTAGCGATCCCAGCCACTGCCTTCTTTTGCTAGGATGGTACAACTGTTTCCAGTATTGCCATTTGGAATTTGCCTTTTTTATGTGCCTGTTCAGGAATCCTAAATCCAGAATGGATCAATCCCCATTTTAATTTCTTGTGAGAAAGTGCCATGAGAAGAGGCCTCTTCAACACTGTGAGGGAGGGACCTTTCCTATGGCCTTTATCCTTAGTAATTTCTTTATCTCCAGTTCTAACAGGATTTTTTTTCCTGAGGTTGGAGTGGAGTGAAAACCTTTGGGCTCTTTAGTTGTGCGAAGCTGTGAACTTGAAGGGCGAAACCCTAACTCACCCCTTCCAGCACCCATTTGTCTGTGGTGATGATTTTCCTCTTTGGGAAGCGATGAGATAGATGGCCTCCAACTGGTAGGAGTTCTATGGTGTCCTGCACAGAGTCAGGGATTTCGTTTTTCTTATGGCTTAGGAGCTGGTGCTTGCTTCTGTTTTTCAACTCTCCTGCTTCTCACTCGTGGGGCACCCATCTGAGGAAGATAGTTATATTTGGTAGTAGACCCTGCCCCTACCTCCCCTTTCATATGGCCTGAAGGAAGAAGAAGCTTTCTCCTTATGGGTTAATTTCTTATAGGTTGTTTTTTTCTTAATCAGTCTTTTTCATGTAAGCCTCTTTTTTATCCCCAAAAAGGGCAGGGTCCTCAAATGGGAAGTCCATAACCTTTGTGTCCTGTGACATGGTGGTTGCCCTGAGCCAGGCAAGCCTCCTCAGAGCTACTGCATATGTTAACACCCTTGAGGCTGTGCCATTGCCTCCACAGCCATGTGGCACTGATATGAAGTGACTTCCAGTGCATCTTTAGCAGCTTCTGATAGATCACTGCCAAGTTCATTTACGGCTTGCACTGTATTCCAAAGGCCTTTTTGGTACTTGCCAAGGTATGTCATGTAAGCCCCTGCCTTAGCTGCAGGGTGTCTGAAGTGTGCACATTCCTTTCCATATAATCCAGCTTTCTGGAATCCTTTTCTGGAGGCTTGGAAACTAGTGACACTTTAGATTTTTCACATGCAGCTGCCTGCACAACTTCCTCATGATCAGGGTGGTAATATAAAAATGCTACCCCCCTATTCCTCTACTAGATATTTCTTTTCTGATTATTTGTTAATGCCAGAAGCTGAAGTTGGATGATCTAAATGTTGTTAGTGGCTTTTTTTTCCATAGTATGTTTATCTCCTTAGCGCCCCAGCTGCCCCCTTATGACCGACCTCCCCTCCCAGCCCCATCACCCTACTTCTCCAGGGCTTACATAACACCATCATTCTCTGCCACAGGACTGTGGTGGTGTCTAGTCACCAGTGCAGGGCCTGTGGAGGGTTGGGCTTCATCCTGCAGCCTGGGGTTGTTTTCCTCTGATTTTCATCCTGGGGCCCACGGACATGCAATGACCACAATGTGCAAGCTCCACTTCTGAGGAGAAGCCCCCGGTGACCTGAACATGGTGTCCCCTTCCCTTACGTTGTGGTGTTGCAAGTGCTGCCATCCAAGCAAGCAACGCACCACACAAACCACCCTCCCTGAGGAAGGAGAGCTATCCTGGGATGCTCAATCCTTCATCTCCTCACCGGCCCCCCGAGCAACTCGAGACTGTTCCCAACCCTGGGTCGCCAACATGGCAAGAGGTAAGCTGCTCAGTGACTCAGCCCTCCATGCCACTGGGACAGCTGCTAGTGGCTTTTTTGAGGGATTTGTGAATGGGTACTCTGAGCCTTTTGGATGAGGTCAGTCCTAGCATACTCATAAATTCTGCCTCTTCTATATCCTCCTCAGTCTCAGTGGAGGGAATATCTAGAGTTTTAACCACATGCCTTACAAAAGAGGAATGTGAGGAGAAATCCTCATTGACTGTTGGTGGTGAACCAAACTTATATTCAGGGATGGTCACCAGTTCTATTGGTTACTGTAAGGGTGTGGCTACTAATACAACCACACTGCTCAGGTTCTTGGTGGTAGTAAGCTAGCAGAAGAAACACAGGCAAGTGGCAGGTGCAGTAATAAACTTGTTTATTACATAAAACAGACATTCGCCCTAAATCAGAATCTTACCAAGATAGACACTGGGAGACAAGAGTTTCCTAATATACCCCAGGGTATGCAGTGGTCTCAGAGGAGATATGCAATGCAGTAACTTATATCCAGTGATAATCACCATAGTGAGCATTACCTTTGCAAGCCAACTAGATACATATAACAAGCCCTACTGGTTAAAAGTTAGGAGGCTTCACAGTGTTATCTAAAGATATACAAAATGTGTAAAATCAGCTGAAAATGAGAACAAAGAAGGCATACAAAATACAAATCTAAGTGCAGTGTTACATAAATCGACATGATGGCAGTGCAGGCTATACAATTGCAGGCAGTAATCATTATATTCCTGGTTATTTACTCTTGGTACTGATTACCATTATATATATATATATATATATATATATAGATATATATATTGTCAGCAGTGCACAGTGGGTTGCCAATATGGGTGACGGGACCATGCCTAACATCTCCCCCCATGTTGTCTGACTGAAAAAGCAACAACACTATGGGAAAGTAGTGGGAACAATCTCCATCGTTTACAGACCCGAGGCATGAGCCTTGTAAAGGAACTTGAGTTGCTCATAGTGTTGTTTGAGAGTGCACCATAGACAGTAAAGTGTTAGTATCAAAAAGATAACAAAAAACAGTTGGACAATGACAAAACATTTAAATGTTAACTCCAACCATGTATTAGAATGTGCAGTATGTAAATCACCATCATGGATAAGGGTATTAACAGCTTCTCCAGCTTTGGAGATATTATTGCTGATGTAGATGAGATGTGTATCTTTTCTATCTAAAAGTGTCCAAAGAGACAGAGTCAGGGGATCTATATGAACATTAAAGATAAGCAAATATTAAGATAGAGCAAACAAATATTCAGGGTCAGTATCAATAGTATCAGATTCCGGGATGGGAACTGGAGTACTGTAATCACAGTATGACCAATGACAGTAGTTTGATGAGGTATAAAACAGAAATTAGGGTATTGTATATCACAAGACTTGGAGCCATAGGAGAAGGCTTTGTGATTAGTAACCACACAGTACTGCCCATCAGAATTGTATGACACCCTCACTGTAGGAATCCTCCATTTCTGCAGACGAATTGGGCAGGTGAAAGATTGATTTGTAAGTCTTGTAGTGAAGTGATGCACCTCTTCTGCACAGTTCTGGTAGAGACGTCCAGTGTTGCCCACTGGTGATGATGTAGTAGATGATGATGCTGTTGCCCTGGGGGTACCAGTTTCATTTGATACAATATTAGAGTCCAAAGTAAAAGACAAATCAATGCTGTCCGGTGAGTAGCCACAAACTGGCTTGATGATGTCAAACACATCACAGCGACATATGTATTGGTATCCCTTTTTGGCACAACAGTCTGTTTGAGGCACCCCCAGGCATCCAGCGTGGGGTGAAAGACCAAAAGAGGTGGAATGTCGATCCTCTCATGATAGATGTCCTCGTTGAGATGCCCAATGGAATGAATGGAGGCCAGTCTGTCAAAAATTGCAGTCTCTGGATCAAAGCGTGGCAAGGAGACAGTGAAGGTGATGAACATGGTGTTACGCATGGTGCAGCGATTGGCAGTGTAACACGGTCCCCTGTTGGGATGACATGTGACATAACCTAGATTTCTAGCAGTTGACATAGGGATTGCAACTGATCTAGACATACACATTGTAATTCAAGCAGTAGATCTACAATGTGGACAATACCATTTAGCAAGGCGTCTGTCATGAATAATATCTGGAATACATCCTGATTCCAGATCACAGAAGAGATTATTGATAGTGGTTATGACACAAGAACCATAAGCAGAACATAAGAGTTCCCTGGCAATATATTGCTTGTGTGCCTACTTGTTATTCAGAAAAACAAGTTAATTGATTTTATTCTTAGTGTCATTAAAACACTTAGCAATATCATGCATGTTACAAACAGTGTAGCGCTCTTCCTGACTAAGTCCATCTACGCCATGCAATAGGGGTGGTAAAACATCATTCTTCATGCCAGTCTGGAATTTAACTGTTTTGCTTTTAATGACAGCAATGTCTACCCTGTTCCAGATGGACATGCCGGATCTGAAGAGTCCAGATATGGTGACAGCTGCACCAGTAACAACAGCAGTGGTGCACCGCTTGCATAATGCAGAAGTTCTCTGCCTTTTGAGATCAGGTCTGGGCCTGAATAAACCTAAGTGTTCAATGGTATGTGAACCAGCCACAGGATCCTGTGTGCGTGTCTGGTATGCCGCAAGACTATCCAGTAAAATAGTGCTAAAGAACTTAGAAGTGTTAGTTTTAGAACACACCAAACTCAGCCATATTCCAATGGGTGAGATTAAAGATAACAGGGATGTGCATAAACTGCACATTATTCACAGGTGTACCCGTGAGTGAAGTGGCGTTCAAACCACTAAGTGGGCCAGGTTCCTGTGGAGGACATTCAGTGAGTTCTGCTTTGGTAGGGGGTACTATAGACAAGAACATAGATGCCGTAGCCATGTAAATGCGAATACAAAAATCTCTTGCAGAGTCTTCTGGGTATTTGTCACAGAAGGTGGGATCAATCAAAGCAGTAAGTTTGTATAAACCAGAATATCTGTAATATGCTTGGCGAATGGATAGGGTACCATTTGGGGCGATCCTGGTATTGGGCCAACCTTGGAAAGTGCCTTTGTAGAGGTGGGCAACATGAAGTGTCTGTCCATGACTGTCAGTTTCCATGAAATTTGGAGGGACAGTTTTTCAGGTGCCACAACCATGACAGAGAGGCGTCCATGCCTTTCTGAACAGTGATTAATTTGTTGGGAACATCTATGCTGACTCGTTCAGGGATGTGGTGGGTTTGTATTGCGAGGTCAGGTATCTTCCCTCAGGATGGTCGAGAAGTGGAAGGAGTTGCCTTAGATGTTTGTTGTAGTCAGATATAGTGCTCATATCCTTGCCACAGACAGATGGGAGTACTCCTAGTAGGAGGATCAAATGCAAGATAGCCATCTCACATGGGTACCTGTAAGAAAAAAGAAAAGGTCAGTAGGTACTATTCCGCCCAATGGGGTTAGGAAAAGTAATTATTCTCCTTTATACAACTTTTAGCTGGTTAGCATGCAGCCACCTGTCATTAGGCTTCTTCTGCTGGATAAGTCTAAATTGGTAGACTGCTGGACTGAGTTTGTTGATAATGAGGTAGGATCCTTCTCACTTATTGGAGAAGGGATGAACAGTGTGTGCAAATCTGAGTACCATTACCTGATCTCCGACTTGCCAATCCACCTCTTGTGTGTGCTTGAGAAAGTGAACCTTAGATTGCTGCTGGGCCTTGCCCATGTGATGTGCAGCATACAAATGGATCTCGATGATGTCATCTCTCAGTTTTGCGACATATGTGTCCACAAACACTCTGTCTGCAGGGGCTATGTTCAGATCAATCAACAGGTGCTCAGGTAATCTCATAGTTCTACCAGTCATTACCTCGAAGGGTGTCAACTGGGTGGTGGCTGAAGGAGTGCCCCTAATTGCCATAAGGAGTAAAGGCAAAAGGGAATCCCAATCCTTGGGATTGTCCTTGATAAATGTGGATAGCATTTGCTTTATCCATCTGTTGGCTCTTTCTACGTGACCTGAAGATTGTGGGTGGTAGGGAACGTGGAACTTCTTGTGTACAGCAAGATGCTCGAGTGTTTCTTGCATTAACTCACCTGTAAAGCTGGTTTCTTTGTCAGAGTCCACCTTAAGAGGTAGATCCTACCTAGAGAACAATTGTTCTACCAGGACTTTTGTGATCGCCTTTGCTGTGCAGTTTCGAATAGAAAAAGCCTTGACCCATTTAGAGAATAGGTCGGTGACCACAAGGGCATACTTGTTGTTCCTGCTAGGTGTGGTCAAAGGGACAATAAAATCTACCTGGATGGCAACCCAAGGTCCTGATTGTCTCTGAGGAAGTAATTTTGCATTTCATTTAATTGGAGTTGGATTGTTCTGTGCACAAATCAGACAGTTGTTGATGTAATTGTTTTACATCTCTGATAATGCCTGGCCACCAACCCACAGACTTTAGTCTCCGGACTGTATTTCCACCCCTTAGTGTCCACCAGTCGGGGTGTCATGAACCTGATGGATGAATTCCAATCGCAATGCCTTGGGAACTACCCACAGCTTGTAGTTCAGGTCATCAGGCTGATACCATATCAACTTGTTGTCATGTGATTGGTGCAGTTTGTTAGCATGTTTCTTATAGGAGTTGTTGGTCAGCAGTTCTTGTTCAGTTCCTTTGTCTAGGAATCTGAAAACTTCTTTCAGCTGAAGGTCATATTTCTGTGCTGTGGACAAGTCCAATGACACAAGGGGTTCATACAAACATACGAAATTTGCCAGCAGATAAAGGTCTAGTGGTCTATCAAGTCTGCTCGAATGTGCAGCTAGCACCCCTTATTCTGCAGCTGCCCTTCCTCCCACCCATCCCTGCCCTTGACCTTCCCTTGCCCTGTCCCAGCCCCTTTTGAAGCAGTCCACTGTTCTACTGGATGCTACTTCTGCCGATAATGCATTCCACCCAGCAACCACCCTCTCTGTAAAAGTGTCTCCTCATCTCCCTCCTGAACCTTCCTCCCTCCCTCTCTCCAGTCTCATATCATGGCACCGGGTGTCCCTCCCATCCCTTACTTTGAACAGTCCCTCTGTACCTGTCTTGTTTATTCCTTTCATGTACTTGAAGGTTTAATCATATCCCCCATCCCTCCTCTCCTCCAGCGAGTATATGTTCAACTCCCTCAGCCTCCTCTCGTATGGTAAGTCCCCCAGCCCCTTGATCATCTTTGTCACCCTGCGCTATACCCTCTCCAGTAACTTAATACCCCTCTTCAGATATGGGTGCCAGTACTGTATGCAGTACTCCAGGTGTGGTCTAACTAATGATCTATACAGTGGCAGAATCACCTCCCCACTCCTTGAGGATATACTCCTTGAAGTGCAACCCTGCATTTGGTTGGCCTTTGCAGCTGCCTTCCTACATTGTGCTGAGTTGTTCATTGACCCCGTAATGAGCACCCCCAGATCCTTCTCATCCTCTGTCTCGGCTAGCTGCACTCCCCCCCAGCTAGTAACTCCCCCTTGGGTTTTTCACCCTAAAATGCAGCACCTTGCACTTTTTGGCATTGAACCCCAGTTGCCAGGTGTCTTACCAGGTTTCCAGATTTTCCAGATCATCTTGCAACCCCTGCCATTCTGCTAGGTCATCCACCACTGCTCCCATCTTGGTATAGTCAGCAAACAGACTGATCTTGCTCTTTATGCCCAATGATATGTCTGCAGTGAATATCCCAAACAATACTGGTCCCAACACAGAGCTCTGCGGAACATCGCTCATCACTATCCTTGGAGATGAGAGCTCCCCTGCCACCACCACCCTCTGTTGCCTTCCCTGAAGCCAGTTCCCTACCCATCTCACCAGCTTTGCACCCATCCCATGCCTTCTAACTTACCTTCCAGCCTCCCATGTGGCACCAAGTCGAATGCCTTACTGAAGTCCAGGTACAGGACATCCACTGAATGGCCCCGTCCAGGTTTCTTCTTTTTCACAGTAGCTATTTGCACAGCTGCTAGAGCTACAGGGTGAACCATATCCCATGTGTCCCTCCCTCAAGCACCCTCTTTGGCAAGAGCATCTGCTCGATTGCTGAAACAGTGGTATGGATCAGGCTTGGAGTGAGTCTTCACTTTGTGTATGAACAGCTTATGCTTAAACTGTTGAGTCAGAGTATGGATGTACACAAAGAGTGACCTGTATTTGACAGGTGTGCCATCAGAAGATGTGAAGGAGTTCTTCTCCCGGAATGGTAGAAATTCTGTTAATGAACAATAGACCCAATTTAAGTCTGTGAAGATGATGGTATCTGTGGTATCATGGTGTATTAGTTAAAGAGCACAGGCCACCGATGCCAGTTTTGTGTACTGAGAAGTTGTAACACTGCAACGTTTGGATGCATGAACAGTGTTACCATTAGGGTAGATGATGATCACTCCAAATCCCGCTACCTGTTCTCTTCGGTGATACGAGGCAGAGCCATCAGTAAAGACATGATACAAAGAAGTGTCAGCAAGGAGTTTTGGAGTAGCAGGAAGAAAGGGTCCTGGATCAGGCAACTCAGGAGGCTGGAGTGAACAATCATGTGGATCTCCTTGGTACAGGACACCATGGGCCAGAATTGAGGGCATCTTGGCAGTGTGGACCTGTATGTCATGGTCCTGGAGAAGAAGAGACCAATGAGTCAGTCTGGTATTAGACACTGAGCCATCCTTCACTCGGCCTGAAAACAAGAAATTTGTAGGGGTGTGATTAGTGTGCAGAATAATAGTTGAATACCCGATAATGTACAGAAAATGCTTCACAGCCCAATAGGTAGCCAGAAGGTGCCTTTCACAAAGACTGTACTTCTGTTCCACTGGGGACAACATATGGGAAGCATAGGCAATAGGCCTCAATGCCGTTGACCTTCTGAGCAAGCACTGCAGACATAGCAATGTCTGAAGTGGCTGTTTCCAGATGGAAGGGTAGGGCTGGATTGGGGTTAACCAATGCTGGAGTCAAGGCCAAGACCTATTTCAGCAGGGTCACAGCATTAGCATAGATGAAACCCCAAGTCCAGGGAGCGTCCTTTTTCAGGAGCTCATACAGAGGATCGGCCTTCTGGGCAAAGTCACAAATAAAGTCCCATGAGTAGTTAACCATCCCCAGGAAGCATCTGAGTGTGGCC
This sequence comes from Neoceratodus forsteri, assembly GCA_016271365.2. Classification (NCBI taxonomy): domain Eukaryota; kingdom Metazoa; phylum Chordata; order Ceratodontiformes; family Ceratodontidae; genus Neoceratodus; species Neoceratodus forsteri. The sequence goes on along the minus strand of CM028137.1, from coordinate 408,128,719 downwards.
ACACTGATAGGTAGTGGCATGTCTTGTAGGCCCTGGATTTTCTTCCAGGTCATGCTCCTGCCTTTCTCTATGATTCACAGACCAAGGAAGATAACCTCTTCTTGGCACAATTGTGCTTTTGCGGGGTTGCACTTGAGGCCTGCTCTCTGTAAGACAGCCAGTAATTCATCAAAGAGTTCAATATGTTGCTCTTTGGTAGTGGTTGCCAGGATTAGGTCATCCATACACTGCAGAAGTGATTGTGGAGCAGAGGAACCCTGTAAGGCATCTATCAAGTACAAATGGAAGAGGGAGGAGCTGTTGTGAAATACCTGTGGGAGGCAGGCCCAAGTGTACTGGCGACCCTCAAAGGGGAAAGCAAACTTGTACTGGCTTTTCTGGGCCAGTGGCAAAGACCAAACTCCACTGGAGATGTCAAGGGTGCTAAACCACTTATGGTCTGGTGTTAGCAATTTGAGCACATCTGGTGCTGAGGCTACTGTAGGGGAGTAGCTAGGAGTGATTTGGTTCTCCTGTAATCAATAGTGAGTCTCCAAGAATTATTGGGCTTCTTCACAGGCCAAATAGGGGAGTTGCTGGTCAAGACACAAGGCCTGATCACACCTTGCTGAAGGAGTGACTGGATGGTTTCTCTGAGTGATGGCAAGACCTCTGCAGGAAAATGGTATTGCCTTTGCCTGTCATGATCAGGACCAGGGATTTCTTTTTTTTTTTTTGTAATTTGCCTGGCTCCCACAGCTTTCAGAGGAGGCCTCGTACCTCCTCCTACTCCGTCTGCCAGGGCAATCCCCACGGCATCCCATCCCCTAGTTTCATCTGCTCGTAGGGCCAGGGGTGTTTCATTTTTCCCCTGTTTCTTCTCCCATTCCCCTGAGACGCCTGCACTTAGGACTGACGTCCAGGCTTGCCGACGTGCTGATGCACGCTGACAGCCATGTGCAAAACAGCGTCCCCCCCTCCCTGACTCTTGTAGAGCCGCCAGTGCCCCAAAAGCCCATGCATCCACCCGCTTCAGGGGCATTGGGTGCTAGAAGCACCCCTGGTTTCCCTCCCCAGAGGGAGGAGAGCATCTGTTGGGATGCTTGATCCTCCCTCCCCCCTCCGACCCCCAACAACCCAAGTCTGTTCCTGAACCCGAGTCGCCGGCGTAGCACGAGGTGTGGCGTCCAGCGCCTCAACCATCAGCGCCACCGGGCTGGTCCCAGGACCAGGGATTTCAATGATAGTGTGTGTTCTTCCACAATTATGTTTGTGTGTTGCAAAAACAGCAAGGTGCTTCTACAGGATTGGTAACAGTTCCTTGAAAAATCTGTGTGTCTGGAATAGACCTATGATGTCATATTCCTTATCATTGACTGCAATGGCGGCAATCAGGTAAGAGTCAGGAATCATGACTGTATGGTATTGCCCTCTGATTTGGATCAAGAGTCAATTGGCTAAGTCTCTTACACAGCCGTGTAGTGCTAGGAAGTCAATTCCCAGGATACCAGGGTGGTGACGCAATACCATGAGGTCAAAAAGTATGATTCGTGTTGATGGTGCCCAACAACACAGAAAGTACAGTAGAGCAGTAGGTAGGCAGTTTAGTGCCATCCTCACCTTGTGCATTGGTCAACCATCCAGTGGACCAGGAGGAATTCGCTGGATCCTCATCCTGTAACACAGACACAGCAGCACCTGTATCAAGCAATAGAACAATTTGGCAGCACCCTACCATGGCCTTGGTACAAGGCCTTCCTTTTGTGTCAATAAAAATATTGTTCACAATATGGACTGGGGCCTGTAATTGTCAATCTGAACTGCTACTGTCCTCTCCAAGTGGTTCCTAAAAAATTCAGGCCAGCAGGATCTCGCCTGACCTCTTCCAGGTCCTGCATAGGATACAAGGAGGTCTGGATACTGGTAGTCACTGCAATGGATAGGGCTTCAGGATTTGGGCCTGGTGTGGCCTGGTCTGAGAAGGTCCCAGTATCTCCTTGGCCTAACAGAGACTGGGCTACTGGAGCTAATGCTGCAGCAGTCTGTCTTGGGATGGCCTCAGCCACTGATTGGACCTTCCTGAGGAGTGTATGGAGGTTATTGTTCTCCACCACTATATCTCGGTAGGAGAGGCCTTGTCGATAATTTCGATTGGCCTAATTATCATTCTTTTTTTTTGTGTTATCTGTTTATCTTCCCCGCGTCCCAATCAGCCTCTCCTTCAGGCCATTGCCAAGGATCTTACCCTTTGGACCCCGTTGCCAACCCTCCGGCCTCATATTGCAGCTGGCCCAGGGTAGCCCAATGTATCCCTTCATTGAGCGGGTTCTCTTCTTCCATGGAGAAAGTGCCTGTCTGCCAACCTTCTTGGCCCTGGGTGCTGCTGAGGTCGGGTCGGCTTGTTCAGGGCTCCGTGGAGGCGAGGGTCCAGGCAGCCATCATCCAGCTGATCGGGGTGCCATTTTCTTATTTTTCCTCCAGGCTTCCCTTGTTGTGCCGCATCTGTAGTGCTCCCAGTCTCCACCAGGGGCCGCTACAGAGTGAGGCATCTCCTTAACCCACCCCAGGAGAGGAGAGCAGTCCTCCGGATGCTCAATCCTCTCCTTCCCCTGCCAATCCCCGGCACACGAGTCCGTTCCTGAACTCAGGTCACCGGCATGGTTCAAGGTAAGGCATCAGCGCCTCAGCCCTCTGTGCCACCGGGCCAGCTCTGATTATCATTCTGATTGGAATTAGGGTTATTCCAATTTCTTTGTCTATTCCTATTTCTGTTGCGGTTTCCTCCCGTCTTCTGATTCTGCTTCTCATCGGAGGGCACGGCCTTAGTGTTCTGGGCCTTAAGGGTCAGAATTCAGTTCAAATGTTGCAGTGTGCTGGCATTCACTCCAGTGATATAACATCAGATTTGTTTTCCCCACTGAAGAGAACAATCACCATGGAGAACTCTCCTCATCGGCTAAGTCCATTACTTGTTTTTGTTTGTAAAAACTCCTATCATTTCTATTCCATTCTCAATATTTGCAATAGTATCATAGGTTATTTTTAATCTAACTTTGTTATTTTGGTAGTATTCTCCAGTTTTCAATTGGTTCCCTGGAAATGGAGAAAAGTAAATTTCACGGTTCCTGCTTTAACACAGTAACTTTTTATTTTGGGGAGGGGTTAAAAATGTTTTAACAACTGTCTATTTTAACAGTTTTATTTGGTGGTCACAAATGTTATTGTCTAAGGAATTGGTGGTACTTTTTGGCTAACTTCAGTTGACTGATATGATGAAAGGCCTAAGAAAAGGACAGGGCCTACAGGATTCAAGAATTGTGAATCCTGTCACAAGATCTTGGCAGAGGCAGACCACCATGATCTGCATTTGGTTTGTTTGGGCCCTGACCAATATACAAAATGTGTAAAATCAGCTAAAAATGAGAACAAAGAAGGCATACAGAATACAAATCTAAGTGCGGTGTTACATAAATCCGCATGATGGCAGTGCAGGCTATACAATAACTTCTCAGAAGAATATACAAAGAATACAACATGTATTCTCTGCATGCTACTTGCATTACAGGCAGTAATCATTATTATCCTGGTTACTTACTCTTATACGGTAAGTACCAATGCCCTAAGTATTAGTACTGATTACCATTATAAAAATATATATATATATAAATATAATCAGTGGTGCACAATGGGTTGCCAGTATGGGTGAGGGGACCGTGCCTAACATTCCCCTCCATCCTCTTCCTTCTCCTCCTCCAGCTTAGGTTGAAAAATGCCTGAGGATGCGGGGGGGGCAGGAATAGTGGCAGGATTTCCCATGGCTTAGAACGTCTGTAAAAACGGTCACATTTTTGTGATGTTCTCTGCTGAGGGCAAAGCTCTCTGCTCTACTGCTGGCTCCTGCTCCATTTCAGGGGGAGGTGCAGCCAGATACAGATGCTTTTCTTTTAGTTTTTCTTAGCTAGTGTTGATGGTTTCAGAGCATCTTTTTATTAGGGCTGCGGTGGGCGTAGCCCTGCAGACCTCTTGCTATGGAAAAAGGACTCAGCACATTCATTCCGACCAAACAACATGTTGGAGTTGCACCACAGTCGCCTCCGTGTCCAAGGAGCACTCCACTTGTTGTCTCAGTTGGAAATAGCATTGCACTATTTGTTGTTTGTCAGTAGTCATGGCAGAACACAGTACACTCTGCCATGTTCAAGATGTCTGCCAAAGTATGGTGCATGTGCGACTACTAGCACATTCGTGGTACAATACAGCGGCCATCTTGGTCACGGTGGACTGTGCTGCGTTCTGCCGTGACGCGGTTTCTTTTCTTTATACATATCTCCCCACCCAACCCTCCCTCTCAGCACCCACAACCCCCACACCCCGAGAAACATAATAGTGACATTGGGGGTGCCCAATCCCAGTGTCCTGATCACAAATCCTTAGTGACCCACCCCATTACCATGCATGTGTGGTTATTGGTAATTTTTTTATATGTATATTTATAGTTCCCTGCCCCCCACCAGCCCTCCCTCTCAGCACCCACCACCCCACTCCCGCCCCAGAACGTAACAGTAGCACTGAGAGTGCCCAGTCCCCCAGTGTCCTGATAACAAATCCTTCCTGACCCTCCTTTGTACACTGCCATGCATACGCAGTTATTTGAGTTTTTTATATATATATATATATAATTCATAGTTTTCTGTCCCCACCCGACCCTCCCTCTAAGCACCCACCACCCCACTTCTCCCCCAGAAATGTAACAGTGGCACTGGGGGGGTGCCAATCCCCCAGTGCAGGAATCCTCATTTTTTTTCTTTTTTCCTGCAAAAATGTCCATCAATGTGTTTTGCGCCATTGCCTCCCTCCTCCCCTACCCTCCCACTCAGCACCCACCACCCACCCCTAAGCCCTCACTTACTCATTGGGGTCCTATGCGTAATCCTCGTTGGACCACAGGCACATCTTCACTCTTCAAACCGGACTGCTAACCGAAGAAACAGGTACGTGGTTCAATGTATTTCAATTGTGTTTTGAACTTAGTGGCATAACTTGGCCATTTTTTCATATTTTTGGTTCAAATTTTCAACATGCCTTTTTTGGGACCCTACCTAATGAACAATTGCACTGTCATTATGCAAATATGTCCCAAAAGGTGATTTTGCCATCCCTGCATGAAATCACCTTTCAGGCAGGAGTTGAAAATTTTTCTGCCCTTGTTCATGAGGTGGGGTCATAAGAAGGCAATGTTAAAAATCTGGTGTAAAAATATTAAAAAAACAACAAAGTTATGAGCCTGTGTTGAATTTTGTGAATGCAGGCTCGTAACTTTGGAAATTTTCAATGTTTTTACCCCAAATTCCCAACATAGCCATATCTTCCACAGCACTCATGAATGTTACTGTCATTTTTCAAATCCTGGCCAAAATGTTTGATTCAAAAGCAAGATCATGGTCCCATACCTAAACTCACCTTCCTTTGGGCAGGAGTTAAAATGATTTTCACCCTTGTTCACGAGGTGGGGTCATAAGAAGGCTATGTTGAAAATTTAGTGTAAGCATATTAAAAAAACAACTAAGTTATGAGCCTACATTGAATTTTGCAAATGCAGGCTACGTAACTTTGGTAATTTTCAATATTTTTACCCCAAATTTATAACATAGCCATATCTTTACAACACCTCATGAATGTAACAGCTGTCATTTTTCAAAACCTGGCCAAAATGTTTTTTCACATCCTGAAAGGTGATTTAGCAGTCCCTGCACGAAATCACTTTTCAGGCGGGAGTTGAACATTTTCTCTGCCTTTGTTCATGAGGTGGGGTCATAAGAAAGCTATGTTGAAAATCTGGTATAAAAATATTAAAAACAAAAATGAAGTTATGAGCCCTACATTACATTTTGCAAATGCAGGCTTGTAACTTTGGGAATTTTCAATATTTTAACCCCCAAATTTCTCGGCTGCAGCCCTATCTGGCCAGATTTTGTTTCTTTTTGCCATCTTTAGTATCAGAGTTCTCCCCATTGGACACCCTGTGGTTATTCTCTGAGATGAATGATGGCCTGGCAGCTTTTTCTGTCTCTTTGATCAGAGACTGCTGTTTTTCCTGTCACTTCACATTTTGTTTGAGGAGAGGTGCTTGAGATACATGTTTTCTACCATCTAAGGTACTTCCCTCCTAGGAGAGCTGCTAGGTGGCTTGGTGGCAGACTGAAACTCTCTGAGTTTTGGCCTTTGATTTCTGTTTTATGGCAGAAAAGTTTTCACAGATCATAATTTAAACAGTCATGGTCAGAGCCCAAACAAACCAAACGCAGATCATGGTGGTCTGCCTCCACCGAGATCTTGTGACAGGATTCACAATTCTTGAATCCTGTAGGCCCTATCCTTTTCTTAGGCCTTTCATCATATCAGTCAACTGAAGTTAGCCAAAAAAGTACCACCAGTTCCTTAGATAATAACATTTGTAACAACCAAATAAACTGTTAAAATATCAGTTGTTAGAACATTTGTAACCCCCCCCCCAAAATAAAAAGTTACTGTGTCTAAGCAGGAACTGTGAAATTTACCTTTCTCCATTTCCAGGGAACCAATTGAAAACTGGAGAATACTACCAAAATAACAAAGTTAGATAAAAATAACCTATGATACTATTGCAAATATTGCGAACGGAATAGAAATGATAGGAGTTTTTACAAATAAAAACAAATAATAGACTTAGCTGACAAGGAGAGTTCTCCATGGTGACTGTTCTCTTCAGTGGAGAAAACAAATCTGACATTATACCACTGGAGTGAATGCCAGCACACTGCAACATTTGAACTGAGTTCTGATCCACAACATCATTCTGAACTCCCGAAGCAACATCTCAGAGTGGACACGATGCATTTATATATGGTATCACTATTGGACTTGTGTTGTTAGAAAACTAATTTCTTCACTTTTGTTGTCTTACTTTGTACTGTTTTAGCCATTTCAGTTAACCTGAACCCATTTAGCATTTCTTTTAATGGTTTGCGTCAGTCCAGCTGCCCTGACAGTTTCTTACCCAGTTTACCACCTTTGGACCCAGTTCTAAGTTACCCAGCTTGCTGTGTGGAATGGTGTTGAGTTCCTAACTGATATCTAGGCAGGCCACATCCACTGCTCTACCCTGATCTAAATCCTCAATCACCCAAGCAAAGAAATCTATCAGATTTGTTTGACATGACCTCCCACCCATGGATCCATACTGTCTCGGGTCATGTAACCCATTTGATTCAAGATATTTCACTATCTTTATATTCCACTGTTCTTATAGATATTAAAGATCCCATGGTATTTCTCGAAAAGAGAGATAGGAAATATCGAAGGGATACTATCCACAGTTTCCCCATTCACTAAAATACCACCAACAGCCTAATCTAGTGCAATTTCAGTTGGTCGGCATCTGTATCCCCCTTTCTGATTTTGTATAAAATAAATAGTAGAAAAGTGTTGTGTACATGGCAGAATACCATCAAGCAGTCTGAAGAGCTGATAAATCATGACCATGAAGGGCAATTGTCTTTGTGGACTCTTCAGTCCTTGAGATGGTTTGATTTTCCTAGTAGACAGCAATTTTCTGTTGTTTGTTTTATATTACACATTACGTTTGCCTAAAATGACTTAATTTCAAAAAATGTTCACAAGTATGCAATGCAGATTCAGAAGAATGTGATCTAGAAAAATAACACATCCTTTTTTATGAGAAAAAAGGCCTGACCATGTATCATATTAAGGATATGACGTGGGTCGGCTGCAGATAATTTTTTATCTTCATGAGTTAAGAATGGACTGTCTGACATCATGAGTGGTGGAGCAAAGTGGAGCCATGAATGCACTCAGGCATGAACATGGCATGAACATTCTAGAGTTCTAAAGTTCTAGAGTTTATTTATTTGTATGTGGCTCCCTTCCCCTGAGGCCCAGGGTGTCATTATAATAAAATACACTTAGACATAAAATACATATAATGAACAGTAATAATCAGTATGCAAACTAAATAGCAGAGTACAAATCAGATGAAACTATCTCATTTACCACTAAATTCCATAAAATAAAACTATATGAGGATGTGCTGCAGACCTTAAATGGCTCCCCCAAAAGCCTGTTGGAAAGATAAGTTTTTGGCCCTTTTTAAAAACATCCACTGAGGGGCCCTCCCTTAAGGACCTGGGTAAACAATTCCATAGCACTGGGCCTCCAATTTTAAAGGTCCAGTCACCCAAGGTTTTTAATCTAGCCCTCGGGACTATCAGAAGGCCCTCCTTGGAGCAATGAGGTGGGCAAACCAGAGTGTACAGATGCAAGAGCTCACTCAGGTAGGCTTGGCCCAGTCTGTGCAGGGCTTTATAGGTTAATAAATCTGTTTTAAATGAGATACTCCACTTCACCAGCTGCCAATGCAGATCGCGCAGTGCTAGAGTAATATGGCAACACTGTGACAAGCCCGTAAGTAACCTGGCAGCTGCATTCTGCAGCAACTCCAGCCATTGTAGCTTACCCTCCATAACCCTGAGGTATAGAACGTTGCAATAGTCAAGCCTCGAGGTCACAAACACATGGATCAGTATGGCCAGGTTTTGGGGGAATGAAGGATCTCATCTGGTGGATGTTCCTGAGATGGAAAAAGCCATTCCTGACTACGCCGACACTTTGCAGCTAGCAGGTTAGAGTCACCCACCCAAAACCCAGTTACTCCACCGCCAGCCAGTAATCCTCCCTTTTGGCCTGGCTCAACCACTAATACCTCAGTCTTCTCTGGATTCGGTTTCAGCCAGCTAGAAGCAATCCAGTTCTGGATCTCAGCCAAACATTTATTGAACACGTTGACAGCAACCTGAATCCTGGGCATGAAAGACATATAGAGCTGGGTATCATCTGCATAGCAGTGAAACCTCAGCCCGAATTGTCTAACGACCATACCCAGGGACAGCATGTACACCATGAACAGCATTGAGCCAACAGCAAAAAATACAATAAAGAAAGGACATAGTCCTGGGACTTGCCACAGGACAGAACCTTTGGGCTCAAGGAATAGTTCCCTAATGCTACTCTCTGAGTTCTGTTCATAGAAAAGACTCGAACCAGCAAATGACAGTGCCGGTGAGTCCAGCCTACTCCCTGAGCCAGTCCAAAAATGTGCCATGGTCCATGGCATCAAATGCCACAGAGGAGGATGAGAATAGATCACTCTCCTCTATCCCTCACCTTGAGAAGGCCATTAAGCACCCTAAACAGGGCCATCTCTATGTTATGCCTAGCTCTGAAACCTGACTAGAATGGCTCATAGATGTTACAGTCCTCCAAGTGCTCCTCAAGCTGCAGCACAACCACTTTCTCAGTAAGCTTCCCTAGAAATGGAAGGTTAAAGACTGGACGATAGTTTACCAAAACATCTGGGTCAGAAGATGTTTTTTTTTTCAGCAGGTGTCTTACCAGCACACATGTAAGTGCCACTGGAACCAGCTCCTCCTGCAGAGAACACTGAGCAATTTTGGTGAACACAGGGCCCAGTTGGAAAATGCATCTCACTAGGAGTCATATTGGGCCTGGGTCCAGGTTGTAATAAGCTGGCCACAGCATCAGGACCACCTAGTAGATCTCTTCCACCGATACTGGCTGAAATTCACCCCAAGAACACCTACTGCATTTCCGGCCCAGATGTAGACCAAAGCTGGGAACACAGGACCCCACTGTAGTAATACTGGCCCTAATGGCAGACACCGTATCCCAGAAGAGCCAAGCAAACTCCTCGCATTTCGCAGATGTAATTTCTCTTACAGGCTCCAGACAGGCTGGGTGAAGCAGCCTGTCTACAGTCCAAAAGAGCTGAGCCAGTCAATTCTTCCCAGAGGCAATCTCCCTTGACAGAAAATCTGCCTTCTTCTGGGAGACTGCCTTCTGATATTCCTCATAACGGGAACTCAGAGCTAGTTTGTTCTCCACAGTCTTAGACTTCCTCCAACGATGCTCCAACCTCCAATCCCTGGATTTAAGAGCCCTCAACTCATCATCAAACTATGACAAACTGAGGCACAACACAAGGGGGCGTACACGGACTGGCACTAGAAAGTCACGGGCCCCAACTATGGCTATGGCTATAACAAGTAATGACAGAAAAATGTATCTACAGTAAAAACCTATATTGTGTTCCATTTATATAATGCCAGTGAGTTTCTCATGACTCTATATTGTACTGACTACTTATTGTACTGTGTTGCATGGAGATACCAAATGTGATAAATCATGTTTCAAAGGAAAACATATCCCTTCATTTGCACTCAAAATAACATTTTTAGGACACACATTTTACAAACTCAGCATCATTGTATAAAATATATTTACAGCATAGGTATATAGAATTTGTCAGTAGAAAAGGACCGCTAGACTCATCCAGTCTACCCAGATGTTCCCTGCATAATCTGCGTCCACAGACCCTATCTGGTCTCCGGCGACCTTCCCACCTCCCTGCCTCCTATGTAATATAACCCTATATCTGTCCCATGGATGCTCAAAGACCCCCACTGTTCCAGCCTCCACTACTTCCACTGACAGACTATTCTAAACAACTACCATCTTTTCAATGAAGAAATATTTCCTCACATCACTCTTGAACTTCCTTTCCTCCAGCTTCATCACATGCCCCCTAGTCCTGGTGCTCATTCTCATTTGAAAGGGACTTCCCACCTGCACCCTGTTTATCTCTTTGAGGTACTTGTAGGTTTCTATTATGCTCCTCCCTCTTATCTATTCCAGGGTATGCATGTTGAGATTCCACAATCTCTCCTTGTAGGGCTTATTATGCAAACCATGCGCCATTTTAGTTGCCCTCGTCTGGATTGCCTACACCCTTTCAGTGTCCTTTCTGAAGTGTGGTCTCCAAAACTGGACACAGTACTACAGGTGGGATTACACCAGTGAGCGGTACAGCAACTACCATACCTCCCTCCTGCTGGAGATACCAAAGATTGCTGTTTCGGGGCCCAGTGGCATGGAGGGCTGATGCATCATGCCTTACCTCCTGCCACACCAGCGACCTGTGTTCAAGGTATGAGCGGGTCACCGGGGGTTAGCCAGGGAGAGGATCGAACGTCCAGAGGATGGCTCTCCTCTCCCAGGGATGGCGGTACATGGAGACCGGCACATCTCTGGCACCTAGCGGTGACTGGGTGTCAGAGCACCTGGGTCCCGTACACAAGGGATGGGGTGGAGCAGTCGGCAGGCATGCTGTGTGCAGAAGCATGCACAGCTTGGCCGTTGCTGACATCTACATTGCTCCACCTCCGGGAGGGTGGGAGTAAACAAAGAGGAGAAAAGTATCCTGGGCATGGTGGGATGATGCTGACCCCTGCAGGCACTGCTCCCATGATTAGCAGGCAACTCCAGCACCTGATCCTTGTTCAGCAGGTTGAGGGATCCCCACCACCCTGCCATGGGGGGTAAGCCATGGAGGAAGTAGGAGGTGCACTACGAGTGGGGGACAGGGCTAGGGGGTCGGTGTGGTGGAAGGCTGCCCAGGACAAGGAGCAGAAAGAAAGTATTAAAAAAAAAAGATTGCTTATTTTGAGAGAACCATAGATGGATATACCCAGTTCAGGCATGACAGACTCGGTAAAGGAGGAGATTGCACTATTTATCTGAAGGACAACCTTCAAGGTCATACCACCCAATTCCCAAGCACTGAAAGTAATGTCCAGGCACTAGCAGTTAAAGTCCTGCTAGGGGTACATAACAAGGCCCTCATGGTAGTGTCTGCTTATGTTTCTCCCAAGGAGCAGACTGCTGGTATTAAAGGGATCGTAGCTACCTAAGCAATCACTAACAATGCTGAAATAATAGTAACCAGTGACTTTAACATTAACTGGCTATCCCTAGAAGCAACACCGTATAATGGCGCTATCTCTGCCATCAGTGTCTCAGATGGTTGACTCACCCAATAGAATCAACTATCGAACTGGCACAAGTACCCTGTTGGATTGGTTACTTACCAACCACCCAGAGAGAATCTGGAACACTACGGTCCTCCCTGACTCACTAAGTGATCATTCCCCCATCATATGTCACTGGACTAACAAAGTTACTAAGCTACCCACTAAAACTATCACTATCAGGTTACTTAAAAAGGTCATCTTGAGCCACTGAAAGCTCACTTTATGCAACAGGACTGGTCCCATATTTACACCTCTGATAATGTGGACCAAGTCCTTGACCATTTTATTGATGTGTTCAATGGGGCCTGTGATATACACGCCCCCGTTAAGAAACGTAAGATTAAGGAAGTCTGCAACCCCTGGATTCAGTGATGTAAGTGGCAGACAAGAAGTACAGGAACTCAGACAATGGCAAATATGAAATGCAGAATGAAGTTCCTCAATCTGAAGGATAGCTGTGTCAAGACACATCTATCTGTTTAGACACGAGTATGTTCAGTTAGAGATATTGAAGTATTTCTAGGAAAATATAATTGTTGTACAAGCCAAATGTTGTTATGGAAACCCTGATTTCAGATCACAGGCCCAGAAACTGTTATTATGTTGCTGGTTTAAGAATTCCAGTTAGAGTGTCAGTGGGAAGAAGTACAGGAACTTCATTCCTGCTGAAAAAAAGGTACAGGAACTGAGTTCCTGTGCGTTCCTGTTCACTTTCATCACTGCCTGGATTACAACACCCTTTCTCAAACTGCTGGCAGAAAGGGATAAACTCTAGTATAAGATGCAGGCCTCTGGTAAGTAGACGTATCTCCAACAATATAAACAAGCCAGGAATGCTTGTACTCGAGCTATCCGCTTGGCCAAAAGTCGCCACTTCAAAGAACTGGCCAACTCATAGGGTGACAGTAGAAAATGTGGGGGCAAGTTAAAGGAACTTATGGGGAAAATGACAAAACCTCACCATCCATACTTGACATCAACATTACCCAAGACCCTAAAGTGATCATTGATGTCTTTCACATGGCATTCACTGACCTTAGCAGTGTACTTCCCTCCCATTACTTCAACGACAATGACAGATCTTATGATAATGAAAGTGGAAAACCAACATCTGAGCTCCCCCACCTTTTTACTTTAAAGCCGTCTCCAGGAGGGAAGCCAGAAAGTACCTTCAACGGACTCCAGGTCTAGCGGTGACTCGCTTGACCTTAAACCTATCTCCCTCACCCTAGATCTCATCCTTGCCCCACTCACAGATATCTTGAACGTATCATTACGGTTCGCCAAATTCCCACAAAGATGGAACAATGCGGCAGTTACCCCTGTTCGTAAAAATGGGGATAGAACTGTGCACACCAACTACCGCCTCATCTCCATTCCCCAAGGCATTGGAGCATATTGAATCAGACCAACTAGTAGAATATCTGTACAAATATCAGACACAGTGTCCCCAGCAACATGGGTTTCGTAGAGCGCACAGCACCTCCACCACTCTCGTTGAATTCACGGGCTTTATACATAAGGCTATTGACCAGGGTCAGGTAATGGGGGCTGCCTTCATTGACCTGACCAAGGCCTTTGATGCTGTTAATCATATGCTGCTAATGGTCCAACTGTCCATAACAGAAGTCTCCGTCTGTGTCAAGAACTGGTTCTACAGTTACCTCGCGAACCATGTACAGCAGGTAAAAATCAATGGAGTACTCTTGGATAGGAGGGAAGTTCAGACCGGGGTTCCTTTTTGAGTCCCTTGCCATTCAACATATTTCTCAACTGCTTACCCTTAGCCTGCCTGGACAGAGTCCTGCTCTATGCGGACGATGTGGTGATCTTCACCTGCAACACAGATCAGCTCCCATTGCAGGAACAACTGCAGATTAGCTTCAGCAGTGTTGAGAAATGGTTCATGAAGCAAAAACTGCTTATGAACTGCAAAAAAAAAAAATGACCTTTACCAGCCCTCACAGTGAGTACAGAGCATCCCAGCTCACTGTTCTAAATAGCCTAAACACCCTTCTGGAAAAGGTCTATACTTTCAAGTACCTAGGGGTCACCCTCAGCAGTACCCTCTCCTACGCTAATAATTTGGAACAGATTGCTAAGGCTGTTAACATGAAAATAGGCCTTCTACACAGACAGAAACACTGTCTATCCTCTGAGGCACTGCAGGCTGCAGTGGGCAGTGTGATTATCCCCATAATCTACTATGGCTGGTGATATATGGGGCAGCAGAAGACACAACTCTTAAAAGGGTTGCAATAGCATTGAACAAGGCCTGCAGATTAGTCACTGGTGCACATCGACTCTTGCACACCTGTGAACTGTATAGGCAAGCTGGTTGGCTTCACTTAGTGGGTAGACTGAAGTATCAGACCTGCTTACTAGCTAAAAAGACATCCTTGGGCTTAACTCCTCCAAGCCTCCAAAGCCTTCTCTGCCAAGTGACAAACCCACACCGAACCAGAGGTCCTGACAAACAGATATTCAAAGTCCCCTTTTGCCGTACAATGCAGGGGTAAAGATCATTTGAATACTGAGCCCCACTTTGGCTAAACACTATTTGCGGTGACTTTCTGTCCGAGACAAAGATTGGACCCTTCAAACACAAACTGAGGGAATATTTAGTAGCACTTGGGAGATGTGGTTGCCCCACCTAAACATAGCAGGATGGGGTCTGCCCTCTTCCCAATTTGCTGGACCATAGGCCTCCTGCTGCTATACCTCCTCTCAGTCTCCACCCCCTCATGCCTGGTGTCCCATCTATCCCCCCTGGTACCTCCACCTACCCTCCCCCTTATGTTGGTCTTAACCTCAGGTCTTGGCTCCTCCAGTCTCATTTGCATACTCTCTCTTTTCCCCCATAGCCCCTCCTGTGTACCCTCTTCTTCCCCCTCCCCTGCTCTTGTACCTGTTTTGCATAAGCCCCCCTCCTCTGCTTGGTAATCCCATCGATGTTCCAGACTCCACTCCGCACCCTAGCACTTTCTTGCTAGCCCTCCTGCCCCCTCCTTCGGCTGCTCACCCCCTCTTTTTGAACCCTCACTTTGTTTCCCTCTGCAACTATGTTCTTCTACCTTCACCAATCCCTGTCACCCTATATTCTTCTACCATTTCGCCCTTCCCTCTTCCCTCCCTCCTCCTTTAACTCCATTTCACCCTTCTTTTTACCATCCTTCCACCCCACTCAACCTCGACCAGCCCGTTCCATAAACCTCTTCTTTTCCTGTTATACTCCTTTGTTTTACAAGGCTCTCTGGGATGATTCTCTTCCTATTCATCCAGTTAATACAACTGATACATAACTTATAGTCGAAGATTGCTGTATAGTTTCCCCTACTTATTGTCTGCCTGAACAACTGGCCTGTATCTTACAGAATACTGTGTAAAGAAACTACACACTAGGTTGTACAGTGCTGTACCCTTGTTCTACCATCTGACCCTTTGGTACTGATTGTCTGTGTAAGCTACTCTGTTGCCTTATTACTTGTTGTTGCTGCTGTTCTCAATTTGTTGTCACTGTGCTTTATGACGTGGAACCTTTGTAAAACAGCCTCTGACTCAAAGATATTTGTAATCCTAGTATCAAACAAATAAATAAAAAATAAATACCACTCCTTCTACACCCCATCCATCCCACTAGTCCTACCCACTGCCTTGTCACATTGCCCTGCCACCTCGAGGTCCTCAGATATGGTAACTGTCTAGTGACGGTCAGTATCTCCCACATCCACTTATTGTCATTGAACCACAACCACCATGTTTTTGACCACTCCTCAAGTCTCCTGCCCATTTAAGCCATCCCCTCTTGCATGTCCACCGTATTGTAGATTTTGGTCGCATCTGAAAAAAGGTATACCTTCCCTTCCAGTTCTTCTGCAATGTCCTCTTTGAAGACATTAAGGAGCACTGGTCCCAATATCGGGCCTTGTGGTACCCTGCTGATAACTCTTCCCTCCTTAGAATGAGTGCCATTAACCACCACCCTCTGTTTCCTTTCTATTAACCAGTTTCTACCCAATTTATCACTTTAGATTCCACTCCTATGGTGGTCAAGTTCCTATTCAGACTCCAGTATGGCACAGTGTCAAAGGCCTTGCTAAAGTCCAGACAGGCCATGACCAGTCCCCTCCTCTGATCTATTTCCAGGGTCACCAATTCAAAGAAATCTATCAGATTCATTTGGCATGATCTCCCCCTCATGAATCCATGTTCCCTGTGGCGTTGCAGCCCATTGGATTAAAAATTACCAGTTTTTCTTTCAGTAGTGTTTCCATTAATTTCCCCACTACTGAAGTAAGACTAAGCAGCCTATGGTTGCTAGCCTCTTCCCTGTTGCTGCTTGTTATGTAGAAGGACCATGTCAGCCCTTCTCCAGTCCTCCAAGATCACATCTGTTTCCAGTGGACTGTTGAAAATGGCTGTCAGTGGGTTAGCTAGCACCTCCCTGAGTTCTTTTAGTATGCTGGGGTTAATTCTGTCCAGTCCCATAGCCTTGTCCACCTTCAAGATCAAAAGCACTTTCAGGACTCTTTGCTCTGAAAATGGACTTGTGTCCCCTTACCCCAATTCTTGCTTCTCTTTGGTGGTCCATCCCATGAAGACTGCGAAGACTGTAGACTGAGCAGAAGTACCTGTTTAAGACGTCAGCTTTTTCTTGGTCCCCTTCTACACAGTCTCCTACCTTCTGCCTGTCTAATTCTTACGATCCCTTCCATTGCTCTCCTCTTCTCAGTTATGTACCTGAAGAAAGTCTCACCCCATTTAGCAAGCCCTTTGGCAATCCTTTCCTCTGCCTGTGCCTTTGCTCCACTCACCGCCGTGCCTGCTTTCTTCTGCTTTGCTTAGTATACCTGTCTATACCCTATACCATAAACCCACAAACTATGAATCCTTAAATCTATATACTCGCACCTGTCAATCTTTACACTGACACCCTTAAATCTACATGCTGGCACCTGTAAATCTTTACAATGACACCATTAAATCTATATACCAAAGTAATAAAACAATTAGCATCAATTACTGAAGATTTTTTTTTTTTTATTTCGTGCCTTAATCTCAAAACTACATTTTCATAACAATGGGTTTCTGAGCAGTTTGGGTTACATATTTACATATTCCCCCACCCCACCCCCAGCATTAGTTAGAATCACCAGACTTTTATTTTAAAAAAATTACCTTTTTTATTTCAGTGCAGATTTTGAAAGTATTATTTTAATACAGAAACAAATATCTAGCTGACACCGGCCCGGTGGCATAGAGGGCTGAGGCACTGGACACCTTACCTCTCACCATGCCAACGACCCATGTTCGGGAGTGAGTGCAGGCTGTGAGAAGTCGGCATGGGGGGAGGGTGCAGAGCAGGACGAGATGCCGTTGAGCAGATCTCCTCTCTGGGGAGGGAGCCTGAGCTCCCCTGGCACTTGACTGCCTCACAGTGGAGGCCAGGAGGCAGTGCAGCTGAGGGATGCCAGGGGCCCTAAGCCAATGGGGAGGGAAGATGAGACCGCCACCAGAGCAAGAGGGCAGATGCGCGCCCCCATGCACATGCGCCTCTCTGTCTGGGGTCCCGGGGTGATCGGGAGAAAAAACAGGAAAAAGTCAGGGGCTGCCACAGGATGATGCCTCCAGGCCAGCTCCTGAGGGTCTGCCAGAGCACACACAGTGTAACAAGAACCTGAACGACCCCCGGAGACCGGTAGTGTGGTGGACAGCAGCAGCGGCCCGCCGAAGGAGCATTAACTCCTCTATGGAAAAAAAATATCTAACTGACCAGTTCTGGGGCTTTAAGTTATTTTCTCCAGCTTCAAACACACTTTTGTAAAACAGTACAAAAAGTATTTTAAAACTGAGAGCACATACTGTATCTTATGACTCAGCAGAGCTCATACCATAAAATACAATTTGACAGAAAGCAGCCACAAAACTCTGGAAAACAACTTCGAAAGATAAAAAAGTACAATAACTGACAGATGGAACACTTATATGAAACGGCTGTGGCTTTATATTGTTTCTTCCAGCATCAAGCACCCTCTCGAGAAGCAGTAGACTTTGAAAACTGACTGCATGTATCTTCTCAGCAGAATGGATGAACATTACCACAAAACATACTTTGTTAATTAATCAATCAGCTGAAAGCTTTTTTGATACAAATGTAAGACGCCCCAAATCTGGGGGCTTACCTTCTGCCTTTTCTCTGCCCCCTCTTTTGGTCCTCACCCACTGGCCCCTTGGACTGCAGTAGGAGGGATCAGCAGGGAAGCATCGCTGGTTTCCAGAAGTATTGAAGGGAACTGAGCCAGAGCTCCACTTGCAGTCATCATGGCCAGAGCCTCTAGTCAGCACCCACGATCCGACCCCAGGACTGCTGTGGAGGGGTGGGACCTAAGACTGGTTTAGGAAGGTGCCATTGGGTGCATTTGTAATGTTTTCCCTGACCCCATTGACAATAGTGGGTCAGGAAATGAGAAGGCACACAGTGACCATGTTGGGCTGCCACACATGCACAGTAACAGCCTGTCAGGGTGAAGCTGTGACAGCTATACCAGGCTGTGCATCTGCCTACTTCAAGGATCCCAGCTCTGGAGAAGGTGGTGGAGGTGGAACAGGAGATCGGCAGCCCCATCGGGTGCACACACGTGTTGTTTTTCCAGCCCTAGGGTAAGCAGCAGGGCCATGAAGGAAAAGAGAGGGTGCACACATGTACATGTCTGTGGAGGGCAGCTCAGAGGCCACCTCACACACCACTGGAGCTCTGGATTGAAAACGGGTGCAGTGCCCAGTTAACCAGACATCTCCCTGGCCCCAGGACAAAAAAAAGCAGATTTTCAGAACTATAAATCAGTCTGCAACAAGCTGCTTAAAACTATTCAGGGTCTGCACTGCTACTGTAAGTAAATAAATATGACTGCCCCCATGTCTACAGAGCACTGCAAAGGCTTATAGGTAGGGGGTCAGGGGTCAGGCAAAGATTTGTTGGCAATTTTCAGCCAATCAGGAGCCTGCATGGTAAGAAAGCCTGTATGCAGGCCCAACATGACTGGGTGAATGTTCTAAAGACTGTATGCCCAGGAACAAGCCTGACCAATCAGGCCTCGAGTTTCATACCAGATAAAAGGGGTTATTGCCAGGGATTGAGGTGAGTTCAGCCAAACTGCCAAAGCGAGTGACTGTGTATTGTAGTATGGACTGGTGAGCCACTGTCTGCTCAGGCACTGCAGGCCTGGCAGACCTGAAGAGTCTGGGATCCCAGGGAAAGTGTTTGTGTGACGAACAGCAGCAGTTTTAAACAAACTGCAGAGTGAAGGCAGGTTGGGAGCTGGGGTTTTCCTGCCCCACTACAGACTTTCTCCTCTGGTGGAAGAACTCCTGCAGTATGTACAGCTTGAAAAGGCCACTGAATTTTTCCAGGTCCTGATCCTTTTGAGGGAGGGGGAGAGAGAGAGAGAGAGAGGTGAAACTGATGAGAGACCACCAGCAATCTTGATAAAGTCTGCATCCCAGCAACTGCTTCCATCTTGCCTGTCCCAGCAACTGACACCACAGGTATCATTTGGGGCATCACAACTTGAGTAACCATTGGCTTTCGGTCTTGCAACTGGGGAGAATGTGTACTGTCCCAGGGATTGAAGGCGAAGTCTTAGGTACAACTTTGCCCAGGCAGAAGACCTGGCCACCTGGTCACCCATCCTCTTTGGATTACAAATAGGGGCCCCTTTGCAAACAAGTAGAGTTCATGTTTCTGCAGCAGTTGTGTTTAAAATTAATTTTACTTACAGCCTTTTAAAGTGTGCCTCCGAGCTCCACCCTGCTAGCGGCATCTGCATCCCCAGTATGGTACCCACTACAACTCCCCAAAAAAATACAGAGAGCTCTTTCCCATGGCCATTGAGGGGAATTAAGATGGGTGCACCCACATTAGGAATTTGAGGACTGCTGGAAGGTGGGCAGATTCTAAGGGGCAAATGGTTGAGAATGTTTTGTTTTCTGCATAGATTATAACTATTTTACTTGCACAGTTTAAGTGTTACTTCCACCCATTGCTCTCATTTTCCCTTATGCCCCCTTATCATTCATACCCTCTCTTTTAAATACATTTTTTTTGCTTAATTGCATTTCTTGGTTTTGGGGTTGTTATTGCTTTACTATGTTACTTGTTTTGATATGGGACTGTTTGGGAAGATTATGCTTTGTTTCCTGGGGGTAATAGCCATGTGTGTTAGCATCCCAGTACCCCATACTGCCACCCGAGGAGGAGGCACCAGGCCATGTTAGGTCCTGGTACCCAGTGTAGCACATCTTTTGGTGACCCAGGCCAGCCTACTTGGAGGGTTGGGAGAGGTGAACCCCGAAAGCCCAAGGTGGCCCACTACACAGACATACATAGACAAATATTAAAAACACAAGAAAGTTTTTGCAAAATACTTACAACCATAGTAAAATGAATAGGCATATACAGACTAGATCAGCACATTTATTTATTTAGATTTTTGATAACCGGGTAAACCCACTGAGACCAGAGGTCCCTTTTTCAGGGGCGACCCGGAATTAGTTACAGAAAAGACATTTAGAAACAATGATTTTTTTTTACAGTAGTTACATATGTTGCACAAATAGACATTAGCGACAGAATATATTAGTGACAGTATACAGGGGTAAAGTAAGGATTCATAGTACAGACTCAAGTATTATTTTCAATAGTTACAATTTGGTACACAAGTGTAGAGTAGAAACAATATACATGATTCGCAGACAGGCTCTTATGACATCGAGTTTCATCTCCAATTAGTAGGGAAGGAGATAACAACAGTAAATTGACATAAAAGCTTAGGAGATACTTCCAGGAATGAGGGGAGGTTCAGGCAGTGCAGAGGAGAAGAGACCTGGGCTTGGGAGCTAACAGTTACAGCCACAGAGACTGAGATTTAGAAGATGTAGTTTGAGCCCAGACTTGAATTGGGTAAGGGTGGATGAGTCAGCCAGGCTGGGTGGAAGAGAGTTCCATAGATGGGAGGCAGCAAATTTGAAAGAGCGTTTGCCTTGGTTGAAGTGAATCCTAGGAATGTTAAGGGGATAATTCGCTGATGATTGCAGGGTTCGGATTTGTTCTTTGGAGGAGAGCAGTCCTCTAAGGTGGGGAGGGGGACCGAGGGTAGTGAACTTGAAGGCAAGGCAAGCAACAGGGTAAGCTAGCTTGTGTCGAAGTGTGGGCCAGTTTAGATCCTTACGTGCCTCACAATGATGCCTCCTAGGAGAGGAGTTTGTGGAGAAATGAGCCACATCGTTATAGAGTATGGAAAGTTTGCTAAATTCCATCTCTCGGAGGAACTGCAGTAGAGGTGCTCCGTATAGGATGGATGGTAGGAGATTGCAGCTAGCAATTGCCCATCTTGCAACCGAGGATAGGGAATTTCCCAGATGGAAAAGGAGGCCAAGTTTTTGGTGGGTGGACCTAGTTATGGAATCAATGTGGGGTCGGTAGGTCATTTCTTGGTCAAGATGGATCCCAAGGTATTTGAAGCTGGCCAAGACCCCGACTCTCTTTCCTTGGTTTGTGCAGATCTGGAGCAGCTGACTCCTGTCGGGGCCCAGTCGCCTTGAGCCAAACAGTACGGCTTTAGTTTTTTCCTCATTGAGTTTAAGGGAGTTTGCGGAGAACCAGGTCTCAAGTAATGAGAGACTATTCTGCAGTTTTGTGGCTACGATACTAGGTTGGGGATCACTGCAGTAAATGACGGTGTCATCCACATACAAAATGAGTTTGCTGAGGGGGCAGTTCCCCTCAATGTTATTGAGGAACAGTGAAAAAAGCAGAGGGCCCAGGATTGAGCCCAGGGGCACCCCTGCAGTAACGGGTCTAGGGACAGACTGGATACCCTTCCAGCGGACTTTTTGGGTACGGTCACTCAGATAGCTCTCAAACCAGGAGAGAGAGTGGTGATCCATTCCTATGCACAAGAGTTTTTACAGAAGGAGGTTATGACTGACGAAGTCGAAGGCCTTGGACAGATCAATGAAGAGGGCACCCATTGGGGAGCCTTGGTCAGTAGAGGCAAGGATGTCCACAGTGAGCCGTATGAGGGCAGTATCGGTACCATGGCCCTTTCTAAAACCACGTTGCACCTCAGCCATGAGAAGGTGCTGCTCCAGGTAGTCCTGAAGCTGGTTAGAGACTAGTCTTTCCTGGATTTTCCCAAGAGGACTAAGTAGGGAGATCGGTCTATAGTTTCCCAGTTTGTCTTGGGACCCACTTTTGTGGACAGGGACAACTGTCGCTACTTTCCAAATTTTTGGGACAACACCTTCCTGAAGCGATCTATTTATGAGTAGGGTGACAGGACGGGCGATTGCCGGGGCGGCAGCCCTCAGTAGGCGAGGTTCAAGCTGGTCATGTCCTATCGAGGAGGAGGGGTTAATTTTGTGCAGGAGAGGTAGTACCTCTGACTGATTGTCCAACTTTAAAAAGAATTGAGGCCGAGGGTACAACCAAGTATCTCCAGCGAGATGGGAGGACCTGGAGGCATCAAGGGGAGGAGGACCACTTGTGTTGGTGAAGTGGGCATCAAAAGCCTCTGCAACTACTGATGGGGTATTGGTCAGTGAGTCCCCTACCAGGATGGAGTCTGTTCGACTATCTGAGGAGCCTTTGAGGAGTATGTTTATGTGTCCCCAGAATTTTTGGGGGTCACATAGGGGCTTAGTTTAGAGGTCACTTAAGTACTGTGATTTGGCCCGTTTTGAGGCTTTTTTACACTGGTTTCTCAGCTCTCTGTACTTTTCCCAGTCAGATTGATTGCCAGTGTATTTGTAGTTGCCCCATGCTCTGTCCCGGAGAAGCATGGAATGCTTGAGAAACGGGTTCAGCCATTTATGGCATTTTCCCTGTACCCTGAGCTTTTTTATAGGAGCGTGCTTATTTGATGCCGACAAGAAGGCTTGAATGAAATATTCAAGAGCCTCATCAAGTGTTTTATCCCCTTAAATACATTTTAGTCAACTTTACAATATAGTTATTGTTAACTGCCCATATGGTAAATACATCACTTAAAATGTAGGATGTGTAAATATGCATGATTATTATAGCTTTTTGGTACTAACATTTCATAAGTTTACAATACCATAAATGTGCTGTATGGGCAAAATAAAGAATCTGAATTGTTCTTGATAGAGAGTATAAGGAGGAGTGTCATAAGATAATACATCATTCTTCCCGAAATGCGAAACACAATAGAGAGGAGGTCCGGGTGTGGTTACCTACATCCCTGCTCTTTAGAGTGGATAATCTCTAATCAGAAAAGAGGTACTATGAGTGCGACAAATGACAATGATCATTATACAGAATATTACCTCAATCTGAGGGATAAAAGGAACTTTGCAAGCTGATGAAGAGTTGAAAAGGAATGGAAGAAGCTTATCAGGTGGTAAGTATGGCATCCTTACGATATCCCAACGCTCATCTGCCCAACACCCTGTAGCCCAATGCAAGAATCCCAAAACACAAATTCCTGACAATGGGATCCCCCACCTGGAGTTTGTTATATTAATTAAGGGAGGTGCAGGGGGTGTGGGGGAAAAGTCCCTGGAAACATGGAAAATAAGCAAAATTCCACTGTTGGGATTTTGCATTTCAGGATTCTGGCATTGGGCTACAGGGAGTCGGGCAAACAAGTGTCGGGATATCGTAGTATATCTGGTAAGTATATCTCAGATAATAATGTACCTAGTCAATGATCTGCAATTTTTTTTTGCATATTTCTCCCCCTCCCAACCAGCCCCCTTCCAACAGCTCCCCTGGCCCCATCACCCCAGCATCCACTGGACTCACTTTCAGCTCTTACAAGGTGCCAGCTAGCTGGATATGGCACCTGGAAGGGGCCAGCATCATCCGGCCAATCAGAATATGTTCTGACTTTTCTTCCCGACCCCGAGTGTGGCTCAGAGGCATGCAGTGATGCCAATGGCCGAACAACTCACACGCTTCCACACGCTGCATGCTGGGGTCTGCCCCGCAACTGCTCCCTTTGTCTGTGGGTCTGTTGCCATCCCCCTGCCACTGCTAGGGGACAAGCAAGCAGTGGACACCATTCCCACTCCTCTCTGGGAGAGGAGAGCTGTCCTCCAGATGCTCGATCCTCTCCCTCCTTCCCCAGCCAACCCCTGAAGGCCTGCTCGCACCACGAACATGGGCTGCCAGTGTGGCAGGAGGTAAGGCACAGATGTCTCAGTCCTTCATGCCACTGGGCCAGCCAATCTCCTGCAGTTTGTAATAATGGGCACATCAAAGTTACATGTCTGAGATCATTGGGAACCTCCAGCACACATCTACAGTTCTCAGGGGCTACATCTGGTCTTTTTTGTTCATAACACAGAAAATTTGCCTTGCATAATTCCGGCCTGAATCATATTATAATATTACACTCTTTGTAGTTACTGATATTTAAGTAAAATTCCTTCTTGTGTTGAATTTTAATTACCTTATACTATGAATAGCTTTTATGTTGGGCAATTTTTTTTTTCAATTCTGTTTATCTCTGTGCTACAGGTGGAGATATTTCCTGACTCAGTGCTCCCAAATCGAACACCAGCATCCCCCAACAGCTTCCCCAGAACCTAGATGCGTGGCTTACCCCCCCCCACAGTGAGGCCTCCGAAGGGGAGACCGAGATCCACCATGTCTGTCCTGAGGTGGGCTGCAGCATTATTTGGCATGGGGTTGGAGGCCATCACACTGCACTGCCAAATATGGTTTTCCCTTGTGTCAGTCCCCCCTAGGCATGAAAGTGCAATGACGTCAGCACGCGGGCATGCATGCTCCCGCGCATGCCCCTCAGATGTCCATCCCTGCTTTCCCCTCTGCTACTTGGTCCTGGCTTGAAGTACTCCCAGTCTCCACTAGGTGTCACATAAGCACCAGACACCACCAATCTTCCCCCTCGAAGGTGGAGGTCTGTCCCTGGGATGCTCATCCAACCTTCCCCTGGCCAACCATCTGATGCTCCAGGCTCGTTCACAAACCCAGGTTGTCTTCTTTGCGAGTGGTAGCACTGCTGCGGTGATGGCGGGCAGGCTGGCTGAAGTTGGACAATTTTAGTGACTATATGTGTGCTGTAGCAGCTATTTAACACATCAACATCTACACACAGCCATGGACAATTGCCTGAACCTGTTTTATGGGAAGGGCAATGTTGGCCAGGATATCCAAGAAAATCCCCTTCTCTTGTGTGAAGTACAATGTGTTCTTTTACTTCCACCTGGACACCAACCGGGACAGTAATGGAAAAGGGCAGAAGGGACTTCAATTTACTATCTCATCTGAAGATTAGCACACTCCAACAATACACCATCTACCTGCTACTGCATTCAGGTGCCACCATTTATGGTATAAATTTAAATCCCAATGTGGGACTGGAACCCACTCCCTTCTGGCCTAGAGACAGATGTTCTATCAACTAAGACATGCTGAAACCCCACTGAAAATGTTACAAAGATCAACACTTGAAATCAAACAATTTATTTCATCTAGCCAAATGTATTATATCAAATAAACCGTGCCACTATAATATATTTATTTTTCTATATATATATATATATATATATATATATATAATATATATTTCTACTGCATATTCTCAAAAAGAAGGGAAATTAGAGGTAAAAAACTCTATTTAATGCATCAGTTAGGGTTGTTCCACAGTGACAAAAGCGAGGAAATTCATTGTTAGGGTTGAATTTTTTATTAACTTTTCCCATTGACTTATAATGGGAACTTGTTTTTTGAATAACTTTTGAATCGTTTAATATTTTTTCATGAAATCTTCAAAAGGCACATCAGGGACCCTGGCCACATGTTCCCTGAAGTTTTCAGACTGGTCACACAAACTGTGCGACCTGTAGGCGAGAGCAAAGAATTAGCAAAAAAACTTAATTGCATACACGAATGTCACTTAATAACTCCTCAGCCATATATCTGAGCAGTATGAAAGTTGGCAGATCGTAAGATCTATGCTGCCAGTCTGTGTCTGCCAAATTCCAGGTAAATAGATTGAACAGTGACAAAGTTATTAAGGTGCAAAATTTCACCCTTTAACCTTAAAAGGGCTACTCAACCCTAACTCTATATATATATATATATATATATATATATATATATATAAAATATATATATATATATATTAGATATACCACTCTGAGGTGTGGGTTGCTGCTCTGATACACAAGCGCCTTGGTGTGCGTTGTCACACGAGGCCGCAAGGCCGAAAAGGCCAACTACCAAAGGCTGATATCAGAGCAGGACTGCACACCTCAGAGTGGTATATCTATTCTTATAAAATGTCAAAATTGTTTTGGAGGGGGGTAAAAGTGCAGGTGTGCGTCGCATTCTGATATACGCACGGTCATGTGATGGTGTTTGTCCAGTGCTGTTGCTGTTGCTGACCATGATTGTCTCAAGCATTTTATAAATATATATATATATATATATATATATATATATATATTTATAAGTGTAAAACATAAATTGCCTACCCAAAGCTTCACACATGATGGGCTGGATTTTCCAAAAGCCTGCATCCCACAGCACCCACTGTGTTTACATCAGTTTAGACACAGTGGGTGCTATTTTAAAAACCACATCTGTTGTACAATAATTGGATGAAGTTTCTGACAGCATGAATCCAACTGTAGATGCAGCTGCTGATTTCTCCTAAGTCTGCTTAGACCAAGTAAAATGTGGTTTACACAGGCTAAGTCCCTGAGCATCAGCACCAAATGATGGATGCAGAACTATCTGTTGCCAGCTCTACACATCCACCTATATCCAAGGACAAGTGGCTGATGCATCCCTTGTGAAAATTGCCGATAGACTTATCACGGGCTTTTAGCTTCGATAATCCAGTAGGACAGGTTAAAGCAGTAATAGGTTAGACTTCTGTGCTCTACAGTTTCCTGCTAACATCACAGACAATTGAGATAACCTGGAGAAGAAAACACAAAGAAGACAACGTGGACATCTAATAACAGAATAGTACTTCTACCTTGGCTGAGCTCCCATCAGCTGTGTGTTCAGTAATGGTAGGCGGGTTGGGTAGCTTCATTTCAGAGGAAGGTACAGTCTCTGTTGTAAAAATGATGGATGAGCCTGACCTGGAACTTTCCTGGCCTGCATTCTTGTCCTGGCCTTTGCTGTTTTTGTATTTTATGTTTAAACTTGTTAAGGGTGGTGCAAGAATCAGTGGTAAACTTTTTGGGCGATGTTGCATTATGGCATCTCCTGTTGCTCTATTTACGAATAATGTGCTGGAACTTCGGTGAATTCCTTTTTCTGCAGCACCCATAACAGGCAAGCTAATTTCTGTGAGCTTAGAAAGATTACTTTGAGCACTTGAAGAGACTTTGGGCTTTGACACACTTGGGGTATCAATATGACTATAAAGGACTGTTTTGCCTATGACAGTAACAAGTTCTATAGGCTTGACTTGGGTATTTGGGGATTCCGTTGCTTTGGAGTTGGCTTGGATTTTTGAAGATTCCGTTGCTTTGGAGTTGGCTAGGGTTTTTTTGGATTCCGTTGCTTTGGAGTTGCCTTGGATTTTTGGGAATTCCGTTGCTTTGGAGTTGGTTTGGGTTTTTGGGGATTCCATTGCTTTGGAGTTGGCTTGGATTTTTTGGGATTCCGTTGCTTTGGAATTGGCTTGCATTTTTGAAGATTCCGTTGCTTTGGAGTTGGCTTGGATTTTTGAGGATTCCGTTGCTTTGGAGTTGGCTAGGGTTTTTTTGGACTCTGTTGCTTTGGAGTTGGCTTGGATTTTGGAGAATTCCGTTGCTTTGGAGTTGGCTTGGGTTTTTGGGGATTCCATTGCTTTGGAGTTGGCTTGGATTTTTTGGGATTCTGTTGCTTTGGAGTTGGCTTGGATTTTTGTGGATTCCGTTGCTTTGGAGTTGGCTTGGGTTTTGGGGAATTCCGTTGCTTTGGAGTTAGCTTGGATTTTTTGGGATTCTGTTGCTTTGGAGTTGGCTTGGATTTTTGTGGATTCCTCTGCTTTGGAGTTGGCTTGGGATTTTGGAGATTCTGTTGCTTTGGAATTGGCTGTAGAGGATTCGCTAGTTTGGGTCTTGATTTTCGGTAAATCTGTTTGGATGTCCTGCTGCCTGTTGGTCTTCCCCAAGTCATGTGTACTGGTAGACTTATTGACCTTGTGGGCACCCTGTGGACTGGAGTCTCTTGGATGAGCACTATCAAACTTTAAGGAAGAAGGCACCATTTTGCTATCATAATGTGGACGTTGGTAGCCATGGGTATCTTGCATGTCTTCAGCACAAACCGCAGGTAACATCCCTTCACAAGTTTTCACGTGAATATTTTTTATCGCAGATCTAACAGGAGATACATCCAAGTGAAAATCCTGCAAAGGATTTATCTTCAATGAATTATTGGGTTCAATTAAGTCGACAGTTAATTGTTTTAAGCGATTTTCTATCACTCTACAGATCTGAAGAAATATAATTGGATTGGCTTCTTGAAAAGCCTCAGACACAAAACTATCCAGCCCTTCCATCTTGTGAATTAATTCAGATGCCAAGGTCGTAAAGTGGTCGATATCAGCTTGCTTTTTTCTCTTCTCTTTTTTAATTAATTCATGAATTTGCTCTTCCTTGTGCTGCAGGGCCTCATGTAAAGACAGAAAATCTTTGAAAAGTTGTTGGTTGAATTCTGTTTCTGTGTCATCCAGACTGGCTTTTATCTCATTCACTTGCAGAATACTTTGTTCATATTTTGCTTTAGCTTAAATGAGAAAGAAACATACATCCCAGATTGAAATTACTTCAGGCTTCTATTCTGAAAAACCTACAATGAGAATATTTGCTTTGTCATCCACCTAGAGGAAGAATATCATATTTGTACTGTAGGTGCCTAACATGCAAAAATAACCTTGATATTTTGTGACTTTTTATTTACACTTCTATTGCATAAATATATGGGATATGCAATGATCTGATGCAAAATATGCATTTTATCTTGACGTGTGAGGGGGAAGGACTATAACTCATGAGTAGCAGAGCCACAAAGGAGTTACAAAAGGTCTGCCCCCTCACAAGTACTATTAAACTGAATATTTTGAGTCAGACTATTGTGTATTCAATTTATACATCTGTTTACTAATTGTTACTCCGGGTGTTTCTTTGAAGACTGAACTGTTTCTGTTTGATTTCAACTGCTAGCTTCAGCTCTGAACAAGGAAATTATAATGTCATCAGCATGCTGAAAGCTGTTCTCTGATAGGTTCAGTATTCCACTGTGATGAAACTAACCTTCAAGATATCAAACATGATAAAGCTAACAAGATTATGATATCTTGAGGTTAGCTACAAAGATTTCACTTCTCATCCTGCCACTTCTATCTCCACTGGTGTTGTAGAAGTATATATATGATATATATTAAATATTAATATGCTCCACTTAATGAATGTGTATATTCTTTTAGAAATAATTTTGGAAATCCTATGAAAATTGTGTTTAAAACAATGTTTCACATTATGGTCAGGCAGCTGGGATTTCCAATGGGCTGCTTAAGTTGACAGATGACCTTAAG
Organism: Neoceratodus forsteri; assembly: GCA_016271365.2. Classification (NCBI taxonomy): domain Eukaryota; kingdom Metazoa; phylum Chordata; order Ceratodontiformes; family Ceratodontidae; genus Neoceratodus; species Neoceratodus forsteri. Next base: position 408,099,210 of record CM028137.1, on the reverse strand, counting down.
ATGGCAAGGGTGGTGGACACCCTTGAGCACAGGGACAAACAACAGGAGCATCTAAACAAGCTGGTTCTTGGTAGTTTCCTGAAACCTCTGACTCAATATAAACAAATACAAAGTGCTACTCTATGGGAGGAATAACAGAGGCAGGACCTACGCACATTGTGGAGCTCCTCTTTCTGAAGTTGAGGAGAAAAAGAAACTGGGGGTTATAATAGAAAAGTGGTTGAAGCACGACTAGCAGTATACAGTTACTGTTAAGATGGTCAGCAGAATGCTGGATGTATTAAAGGAGGTGGCCAGCAGAGCAGGGGACATAAACCTATTCTTTTTATGGCTATGGTCAGTCATCACCTGGAGCTCTCCCTGCAGTTCTGGGCTCCACAGTACATGAAGGACATTGAAGCAGTCATGAAGGTGCAACACAGGGCCACCAAAATGATAAGGGTTGTGGAGGCAAAAAGTTGTGGAGAGGCTAGAGGTCCTTAACATATTTACCCTGAAGAAAAGACTCTGAAGGGGAGCATGATCTCCATCTTCCATAGGATCTAGTACAAGATCCCAACACCTCAAATCCCAAGGATCGAAATCCTGATTCCCAAATCCCGATGGCCACAATCCCAATGGTAAGAAAATGCCAACAGCACAATTCCCGATACAGTTCTGTAGGGGGCTCTTCCCTCAGCACCCACATAAAATAAATATGTATAAACACCTTGGGGTTGCCATAAAATGGGGAATGTGAATGTCAGGAGGTCCACCATACCATCTGAATTGTGGCCATCGGGATTTTGGCATCGAGATTTCGAGTGTCGGGATCTTGTATGAATACCCTTCCATATATTCAACAGTATCAACAGGATTAAACATATGGAGATGTTTGGTCTGGTGTCCTGAAGCAGGATGTGGGGACACACTCGGAAACTCAGAGATGGTAATTTGAGAGGTAACAAAGAAACAGAATTTGTTGGCAGAAAAAGGCTACTGGGTCCATTGTGTCTGCCCAGTCCTGCCTATCTAATGTGAAACATAAAAACCCAAGTGCCTCTTTACAACTCCTCTCCCCCTTCTCTTTTGAAACCTTATTAACTAAACTCATGTACCTTTCCCACCCCTGTTTAAATCCCTGACTGCTTTTGCACAGACAACCTCTTTCATTAGTCTGTTCCACCTTTCCACCACTCTTTCCATGTAAAACACTTTCTGGTACCCTCCAAAATGTGTCCTCCTTCACCATCATGACATTAACCCTGGTGTTTGTGTTCCCTCTCAGTTTGACCAGTTCTTCGCTATCCACCTTGTTTACCCTGTGGAGATATTTGTATGTCTCAGTCATGTTCCCTCTCTCTCTTCTCATCTCCAGGATGTACATGCTTAGGTCCTTCCATCTTTCCTCGTATTTCCCCGGCATCCCCGGATCATTGTGGTTACCCTCCTCTTCACTGCTTCCACTTTGTCCCTGTCCTTCCTCAAATGCTGTCTCCAAAACTGCACACAGTATTCTAAATGTGGATGAACCAATGACCTATACAGTACTAGAAGAACCTCTCCTCTCCAGCAGCTGTGCCCTATGCACCCCAGCAGCATACTTGCCTTTCTCACTGCTCTGTTCACTCTTGTCCTTAGACTGTCTGAAATTAGTTTCTTCCACAGAGTTCTTTCTCCCCAGTCATGTCTGTTAGGAATATACTCTATTCCTAGGGCTATAATACCCTTCTCTTTAACTGTAATCAATGTGATATTTATTAATAATTGATTGCATATATATATATACATATATATATATATATATTGCTCCTTGCTGTATATTATATATTTTTATACTGTAATGTGATAATGATGATTGTTATGTTTCCTGAAACTTATGTTTGGTGCTTGTTTGTCTTTCTGATACTTGGGACTTCATTGTAAATGAGTTATGCTCAATTGAATACTTCCCTTATTTCTATGAATAAAAAAGATTTACTATACTACTCTTGTTCATTAAACCCCGTCCTCCCAGGGTCCCCATGTCTAACTTCTCCCACAGTTCTACACTCCATAGCAGGGGCTCCAAGGGGAGGACCATCTTCCACTGTGTGGACTAGGTGAGGACTAGGAGTCAGTTTGAATGGGCACTAGGGCCTATGGAGACCATGGAGTCCAAGCCCTCATATAGATGGTCATGGGTTTTTCTCCCAGTATTCCCCCCAGTTCCTCCCTCCCTCCTTCCATTGTGTGGGTGCAGCCCATAAAGTGGCCTCAGCTGCATGGAGCAAAATCTTGTGGAGGCCGAGAGCTACTGTGGCCCACCACAGTGGGTTGCTCAAGGCTGGGACCAACACCCCCTGCCCCCCCCAATAGGGTAGTGCTAAATAGCAGCTGTTGTGATCTGGCCTTCCTCTTGACATGGCATCCTAATTTCACATCCAAACTCAGATCACCTGCATAGCAGCACATCATGCTGCTGCTGAGCCACTGAGTGGCCAGGAGTCAGACTATATGAAATTATACCCCTCAAGTCCCTCTCCTCCGTTGTTCTTTCCACTGCTACCGTCCCCATTCTGTACTCAGATTTCTGATTTCTTTCTCCATTGTGCATTACCTTGCACTTGTTAGCATTAAATTATAACTGTCATACTTCTGACTAGCACGCCAATCTACCCAGATCCACATTCATAATTCTAACCTTCTCCTCACTGTCTATCCAGCCACAGGTCTTAGCATTATCTACAAAGCATCATATTTTACCCTGTATCCCTATCTCAATGTCATAGATGAAGATATTGAAGAAGACTGGTCCCAGGACTGATCCCTGTGAAACAACATTAGTGAACACCCTCTCTCCAGACAATTCCTCATTAATTACCACCCTCTGAGTTCTGTCACCCAGCCAGTTTCCCAACCATCTTAAGAACTTGTCTCCTACATCCAGGTCATGCATCTTCTTTATCCTCTTCCCCTGGCAACTTCCATCCCATCTCCCTCCTCCCTCCCTCCCTTGCTAAGCTGCAAGAGAAACTGGTCTACTCTAGACTGTTAGACTACTGCAAAATTCCACCCTTAGCTGGGTCTCCAGTATCATAATAAAGACTGCCTACCCCTGCTGCTCTGCTGGGAGCTGGTCACCAAAATTGTGCTCCTGGTATTCGACTGTGCAGATGTGGTCTACAGTACTGCCCATTCCACTTCCCTTGCCAGGCTAGCAGCCTCAGCCTTCTGCTGCTTTGCTACAAACTCCCCTCCTCATATGCACCACTGCTCCCTCTACATCCTCCCCATACCTTCACATTGCCGGTCATACTGTACCGTCTTCATTTCCGAATACTGATTTGGTTCCCTTCCGTCCCACCTCTCCTCAGTCCTATCTCCACTCTCCCCTGCCCAATGCTCCCTCCACTCCAGAGACCATCGAACTTTCTCCACTCCTCCTCCTCCCCATTCTGCTACTGGGCAATCCACCTTCTTCTATCAACTTCCAACACTCTGGAACCTACACTCCTCTTCCCTCTGCTATTCCAACTCCTGGACTCTCACAGGTACTGGCTGAAACATCTCCCAAAACATCGGCATCTGCTTCCTGCAGGGGGCTGTCCCTGACAGCATTGGTGACACATGGGGCAGGCACTTCCCAGCCTAACGGGCCTCTAGTGTACTGCAATTCTTACCTTTGTACCTATCTGTGGCATTATTTTGCACTTGCATAGGCGTGCCACACTGCCCTGTAATTCCACACTTTAATTTGCACTAAGATTTGTGTCTGTGAAGAATTATTCATTGTACTGTGTCTGCACTTTATCATGTACCAAGAAATGTACTGTGTTATGTTTGCTGTACTTCCTTTAAACTTTTCCCCCGGGTTGCAACTGAAAACAAGCCTCAGCTCAGTGTGCCTTTCTCAGTCACCAACTTTCAAATAAATAATCAAATTAACAGTCATCCATGCGGGATGAAGTCAAAGGCTTTAACAAAGTTAAGGCGCAGCATGTCTACAACTGGCCCCTTGTCCACTACCCATGTTACTCAATGAAAGAAATGGATCAGTTTGTCTGGCATGATGATTCCCACTGTGAAAACATGTTGTCTTTTGTCCTGAAGTCCATCTCCCCCCCCCCGGAAACTTACCACCCTCCTCCTTATTAAAGCCTCTAGCAGCTTACTCACTATAGATATTAAACTGACAGGTCTTTAGATCTCCAGTTCAGTCTTGCTTCTGCTGTTGTGCAGGGGGACTCCATTCACTGTTAGCCAGTCCCTGGATACTATCCCCATCTCCAGTGAACTGCTGAAGAGCTTAGGCAGCAGCTCTGCTACAACCTGCCCATTTCCTTTAGCACACAGGAGTGCAGCCTATCTAGGCTCATACATTTATGCACCTTTGATGCACTTGAGCCTTCCAGCACCCTTTCCACTGAGACTGACTCCTCATGAACACCCTCTTCTCCCTTCCCCTTCCACTGATGGCACAGTCCATCAGTGGTTCGTTTTCTCTATTGTGAGCATTGAAATATTTGTTAGGAAGTCTGGGTTTCCTGTATCCTTCTCCCACTTTCTCCCACTCATTTCCTTTTTTGCTTCTCTTGTAGGTAACAAAAGCAGGTTTTGCCTCCCTTACTCATTCCATCTGCTATTCTCAACTCTGTGTCAGTCTTAGTCTTCCCCACAGTCTTGCTGGCCTCCTTCATCCTGTCATGAAACTACTTTATCAGTCTCCTTTTGGCTACATTTGTATTTTTTAAGTGCTTTCTTCTTTCACTCACAGCTGCCCCCACTTCCCTTGTAATCACAGTGGTTTTTTTACCCCTCATTCATTCTGATTACCCAAGATGCAAAGACTTATGACTTCAAATATCCAATTTTTTATCACTTCCCACTTTGCATCCACCTTTCAGCCCCCCTTATCCCTTCCCGTTTCCCCTTCAAGAACTCACTCATCCTAACAAGTCAGGCTTCCTGCAATTCAGGATCTTTGTTTGGAACTGATTACTCTCTGATTCCAATGTGATATAAAACTATGCTGTCTGTTGGTCGCTGGATCCCAGTGGATCCAAAAATGTGACCTCCCCTATACTGCCCTGTTCACAGGAAGTAAGTCAAGGATGGTCACCCCCTTATGGGCTCCTTAATCTTGTGTGCCTGGAATAATTCCTGAAAAATGAACATTAGCTACTCACTCCTCACATTTTTACTGAATTCTCCAAGCCACATCGGGCATCTTGAAGTCACCCAGCAGCAGTCCCTCCCCCTGCTTTTTTGTCCTTTTACTGTCATCGTCCAGCTCTCATTCCACTTCCTTTTTTGAGATGGTGGTCTACATACCATCCTAACCCTGATGCTTCTCCCACCATTCCATCTAAGCCAGTACCCATATTGTCTCTGTGTATTCATGTTTCCCCATATCCTCAATTGCAATAGCCTTTGCACTCTCCGCTACATATAATGCCCCTCCCACACCTTCCTGTGCTATACTCTATCTCTCCTGAATACTGGGCAAATAATGAAACTAGGTAACATTAGGGAACATTTTTTTTTCTCCAAGAGCGTGGTGAGCCTTTGGAACAGCCTAACAGTGGAGACAGTGGCTATAAAGACAGTGCAGGCCTTCAAGGTAAGCCTGGACTTACTGTTGCTTACCAAAGGAATCAGAAGGTACCCTTAACAGTAGATGGGGAATCCCTATGAATCAGAACAAACAAATAAAAATAAAAATTAGTGCATTTTGCACAGAATGCTATTTTGTCATAATGTCATCCCTTCTTATGAAGCAGGGGATGGACATGATTGACCTACTGTCCAATCCAAATCTACATTACTATACTACTATGGATCTGGTCCAGTTTGTAATTCTAAGCACAATATCCATCAGACTGAGCAAATCTTTCATTAAGTACGGTTTCGTTGGCTTTTGAGTCAAAAGCTTTTGCAAAGTGAATAATTGTACAAGAAGGGATTCGGGACCCGTCTCATAATAAGGTGAAATTCCCAAGTACTCTGTAATGAAACAATGTAGAGAGTACTGGTTGGGGCAACCATGCACAACCAAGCCTGTGCTGCCACAGAGGGGTCATGGTTACATCACCTCGAGAGTGAAGCTCAAGAGGTCCAATGTAATCAGAAGCCCAAGATGGCAGTACAGGCTGGTTGGGTATGTGGTTGCCCAAGCAGTAGTTTTTATATAGTTTTTTTGTTTGTTTAAATGAAAGTATTTTCACTGTGCTCCATGATGGCAGCGAATGTGCCAGTGGGTTCAGTTCAAAACTTGAACTGACTGCTGAGTGCACAGCAGAGCAGTATAACACACCAGCCACCATGAGGATTTCTGATCATTGTTGTAACATAGAAGGGTACAACCACATTCCATGAACTTTGAACTGCGGTGCAACAACATTTCAGATGGTATGGAAATCCATGTAGAAACACCCTCACTTTACACTGTAAAGAAATAATGTACCAGTGAAGTGGTTTTATAGTTTCCATTAAAAAAATGAAATATTTTCCATGGCAGGACTGCAGTCTCAGAGCAGAATACTTCAGCATGCAACAGGCTCTTTGCCATTTACACATCCTCTCTACCTGATACATTTAAGTCCTACAAATTTATAATTCTCTGGTTGTAACATCAGCATCATTGCTGTGGCAACAGATTGTGATGTCATAAACAGAGGATCATGATTTCATGGCAGGATTAAGCAAAGTGAACGGATGATGTCTAAGGGGAAAAGATTATGTTTTAATGAAATGTCTTCATTAACGAAAAAGGAAGTCCCTGAAATTCAAAATGAGGGGAGGCGGGGTTGCGTAACTGAATTCTTATGATAGCAACTCTGAATTTCTTTTTGAAAACCAGAAAATATATCTACTTCATGCACTTTAGCTAACAACTGGGGAATGCAGGTATGTACTGTGACCCCGGCTTTAATTATAAGCTATTAAGGTATGACATGGTGTGCGTTATTGTGGGATAACTGCATGCCTTGGGAGGTACAGTGCAACTCTGAGTTCCTTACACACCTGAGTAGTGCCATTATCCCACAGTTACACACACCCTGGAGAGTCTTTCTGAGGTTATAAAGAGGTTTCTCTGATTTCTATTTTTAAAACTGACTAATGAGGTTCAGAAAGTTAAGCATTTCTGATCTGTGCTGTTGTGTGTTGTTTGTTGCTTTACTATACTATCTTTTATCTTCACCCACTGTTTCTCCACCCAACCCAGGTCATCCCCCCTGCCAGGTCATCCTGGAGGCATTTAACCGTCTTTATAAAATTTGCCTTCCTGAAGTCCAGTACCCTTGCCCTTGTGTGGTTCGCTTCCACAGCCATCCTTTTATTGGACCACGCCCATACTGTGATCATTGGTCCTCAAGTGGGCTCCTACCTTGATGTCTGCAATACTGTCACTGTTATTGAGTACCAGGTTCAACAGTGCCCCATCGCATGTGGGTTCACTGAGTAGGTGCCTTAGGAATGCTCCTGCAAAAAAGTCCAGAATGTCCCTGCTTCTAAATGAAGCCTCTGCTGGGAGGCTCCAGTCTACATCTGGTAGGTTGAAGTCCTCCACCAGCACCACCTCCCCCATTTTCTGACACCTTGCCAATGACTTCCACTAGTTAATTCCTTCCCCTGTGGCAATAACACAGTCATGTGATCACATCTGGAAGTCTGTAGATCACTCCAATGTGAATAGTGGCTCCATTCTCTGTCTTCAGGATAACCCCCAGTACCTCTGCCTCCCCTTGTATGTATGTCACTTTTATGCTTTCTCTTACATGAAGCAGCACACCCCCTCCTTTCCTTCCCACCCTATCCTTCCTGAACAGAGTATAGCTTGGTATGGTCATGTCCCCGTCATGATGTTCAGTGCACCATGACTCAGTAATGGCCACAATATTCAGGCTAGCCTCTGCCATGCTAACCTCTAGCTCCAGAATCTTATTTCCTAGACTTCTAGCATTCGCACACATGGCCTTCCACATTTTGTTTCTACTCTGCATGTTGCCCCCTCTTTTTCCCCTGCCTCATTCCCCCTCTCTTTTTAATACTCCCATTCTTTCCCCCCTTTATCACTACCACTTTGCTTTCTTTATTAATTTAGACCCTGAGGGATTCCTCTTCCCTCAGGGTCTCCTTGCTCTCTACTTCAGCTGGGGGGGTGGGGGTGCAGTTTCTGACTCCCTGATTCCTTCTGTCACCCCCCCGTGCTAGTTTAAATGTTCATCGAAGTAACATTTTAACCATGCACTGAAGACTGCAGTTCCTCTCCTGGATGGATGCAGGCCATCATCCCTGTATAGGCCCTTATCTCCCATGTGGGTTCACAGTCCTCAATGTAGCCAAACCCTACCTTTCTGCTCTGTTACTTCAGCCATTAGTTGAAGCACCTGGTGCGGAGATCCCTCTTCTGTCCCATATCATAGACAGGCAGCACCTCAGTACCTCAGCAAAAGCCACTGAGTGTAAGACCACTCCCCAGCTCCCTAAACTCCACCTGCACTGTCCCAGTCCTGTCCTTAGCCAGGTCATTAGTCCCCAGGTAGACAATGACATCTAGTCTCCCTTCCATCCTTCTGCCCTAGTTATCCTCAGGACCTGCTTACCAACCTCTGGGCTGTGGCGCCAGGTAGGTACCTAACCTGCCTTCCTCCTTTCCTATTCCTTCTCATTACTGCTTTCCCTGGCCCAGTATACTAGTTGTTTCACTTATCTGCCTTTTGTCTATGGGGAGTTGGGCTCATCCTGTGTTACCCTTGGCCCTCCACCTCGCACTAATAAATTCTGCACACAGCATTTACCTAACCTTCTGGATTTGGATTATTGTCTCAGTTTATTGCGCAGTGATCTTCCTGGATGTTTTGTTGATTAATTCTTCTGCTGCTGCATAACTGTTTAGACTTCTCTTGCCTTGAGCGCTGGTTTACTCTGTTCTTCCTTTTGTCTATAATGTCTGTGGAGTTATTTTATCGTATTTGAAGCAGCAGTGCAACAAAAAATGTTTTTCCATAAAGCTAGTTTCAGCTACTGTTAAATTTTTGACACAATTTAATTGCTTTGCTGCTTTACAGGAAATTTCCAAGTTTTAGGTTTGGGCTTTGTTGCCCATTTCCTCATAGTGGCAATAGTTGCAACTTCCTCCCGGCCCCCGTACCCGTCAACCCCTTCCTGACCCTTCTTTCTCTCTCACCTGACCCCCTCCTGGATTTGACTTCCTAATCCAAGGCTAGCTTCTGCTTTCACTTGCACTCCATTTTTGTTCCTTAATAGCAATGTCACCCTCCTCAACAGACACTGTGCACTTTACTTTTTCTTACTCACTCATCCATGCTATTATTAATCCACTTGACTGACCACAATTGCTCCAGCTTCTGTGATGTTGCCTACTTAATATTGGCTATGTAAATGTAATTGGTTGTGTTGTAAATGTTATGCTTCTGTACTCCCCTTCCATGGGTTACACCTGGAAACAAGCCTCTATAAATAGACCTTTGATGACACATTCAGAATTTTTTAGATACCCAGCTCAGGAGGGAAGGGATCATAATTCAGGCCAAACCAATGGCCAACCAATCCCTTCCACTGCTTGGTCCTCCTGCCCTGCTCCCAAGCTCAGACATTTTATGACGTCTAATCAAGGAGCGTGTGGGGCGTACCCATTGTAGTATATGGTGGTAATTATTCAAACAAATGTTTTTCTAAGTGTTACAGCATTCTTTGATGTAAATGAAAGCTGCCGCTAAACTAATAGTAGGTAGGCCTATTGGTTGGTGAAGCACTCCATTTGAATCAAGGATGCTATAACACTAAACTGTTAAATAAACCCTCATATACTACATGTGGAGACACACCTAGCACTCTCCTGTTAGATATCATAAAGTGTCTGAGCATGGGGGTGAGGCTGAAGGACTGGGAAGTAGAAGGGATTGACTGGCTGTTGGTTTGGCCTGAATTATGATCCCTTCCCTTCCCTTCTGAACAGAGGTGTCTAAAACATTCTGCATTAGTCACTAAACAGCCATCACTACTATGTGGTAACGGGCTATAAAGCCTTATTTCCAAATTATAAACACTGGAAATTTACTACAAGCAATTTATTATGTATTTATGTATAAATTTTACTGTAAAGCACTATGAGTTCGTAGAAGAGCATCTAATAAAAACATGTGTCTGTCTATCTATCTATCTATCTATCTATCTATCTATCTATCTGTATATCTATCCTTGCCTACCTACTTATAACCTTAAACTTTTTAAGGGGAGTGTTCCCTTTTTTTGTGCAACACATAATACATCTGCTTTTGGGCAAGTGCTAGTAAACAATATACACTATAAAATGGGTAAGAGAAACAAAGGTTTCTGATTGTTCAGATGTGATCACATGACTGTGTTATTGCCACGGGGAAGGAATTAACTGGTGGAAGTCATTGGCAAGGTGTCAGAAAATGGGGGAGGTGGTGCTGGTGGAGGACTTCAACCTGCCAGATGTAGACTGGAACCTCCCAGCAGAGGCTTCATTTAGAAGCAGGGACATTCTGGACTTTTTTGCAGGAGCATTCCTAAGGCACCTACTCAGTGAACCCGCATGCGATGGGGCACTGTTGAACCTGGTACTCACTAACAGTGACAGTATTGCAGACATCAAGGTAGGAGCCCACTTGAGGACCAATGATAACAGTATGGTGTGGTTCAATAAAAGGACGGCTGTGGAACTGAAACACACAAGGGCAAGGGTACTGGACTTCAGGAGGGCAGATTTTATAAAGACGGTGGAATGCCTCCAGGATGACCTGGCAGGGTGGATGACCTGGGTTGGGTGGAGAAACAGTGGGTGAAGATAAAAGATAGTATAGTAAAGCAACAAACCTCTGCATCAAACAGGTGAGCAAAAGCAAGAGGAAAAAGTGACCGTTATGGTACTTGAAACAGGTGACAGAAAAGATAAAGGCAAAAAGGGCAGCATTCAGAAAGTATAAGGAGACGCAGAGAGAGAACAGGATAGGGTGGTATATCAGGAGAAACAGAAAGAAGCAGGGAAAGGGGTAAGGAGCACAAAGGTGCAAAGTGAAGAGAGTATAGCCCAGGAGGTAACGAAAGAGGACAAGACATTTTTCAGGTACGTAAGTGAAAAGAGGAAGACCAGAAGTGGGATTAAAAGGTTAAAAAGGAAGGCAGGGGCTGTGCTGATGGCTAGGGACTAGTAAAAGTCAGACATCCAATAGTAGGGAAACTAATGGAGACACTACTCAAACAGAGGATCATAGCATTCCTCAAAACTAGTGGCCAACAAGACCCCAAACAGTATGGTTTCACGGCAGGTCAGTCATGCCAGACAAATCTGCTCGAGTTTTTATGACTACGCTACAAAAATAGTGGACGATGGTGGGGCAGTAGATGTGGTCTACCTAGACTTTAGTAAGGCCTTCGACTCTGTTCCACGCAAAAAGCTGATAAAGAAGCTTGACCACACAGGGGTTGGTCCAGAAGTAGTCAGGTGGGTACTGTTGTTGAGGCACAGGTAAGGAAGCATAGGAAAACCAGGAGCAGTTATAGAATTCACCTACAATTATTTATTTACACTAGCAGTATCATAAAATAAATGTGTTCATAATAACTATTTACAAAGGCAAAATAAAATAACATTTTCTTTCAGTCTCTGTGTCCCTTGTTCTTCTAAATCTTTTTGCAGTTGCAGCTTAGCTCTTTTATAAGTCTTTTCAACCCACATTCTTAGCAAGCATCCTGTTTTTGTAAATATCAGGCAGGCTGCTAGAACACAGTCTGCTTGAACTGAGAGGCCAAAAGGCTGGAAGATTTGCACTCAAGTAATCTCTAGAGTTTACAATAGCTTTCTGCAGTCATCTCAAAATTTAATTATATATATATTTCAACAGTAATGCTATACATTTTCCAAACAAAGGGGATCCCAATATTAGTTACATTTCCATACAATGATTTGCATATATTTTTATATCTATCTAGATATGCAAGGGAGAAAAAAACAGACAGCAACAGAAAACTGAGAGACAGTGAGAGCCAAAGAATAGCGAGATTGTCAGGGTTATCAAATCCGAAGTCTCACAGGAAAATTTGGTTGCACAACCAGACAGAGAAGAGACAGAAAAGGAAAGATCCTTGCATTTAAACACTTTCTCCATAACAAATGGGACAGGGTCCTATTCCACCCTGTCACATACACCACCCTCTTTAAGAGGGAACATGTTTTATTAGACAGGTTTCCAAAACTTTTTATTCTGTAATAACATTTGCTGCTTTCAGAACTTAAGCACATGTGCATTCAGTTTTTATTTAAAAGTACAGCAAACAATAAAGTTTAAACTCATACATTTGTTTTTCAGCCTTCAGAATCCTCAATTCCTGATCCATATTGTGACAGAAAATCAGCATTTCTATTCTCTATACCAGATTTGTGTATTACCATGAATTTAAATGACTGTAGTGCCAGGAACCACCCTGTGATTCTGGAAGTTTTATCTTTCACCTGGTTAAGCCAACACAAAGGATTGTGATCAGTTACAAGAACAAAATCAGTTCCTAGAAAAAAAACTTAAGGGGCTCCATAGCCCACTCTGCTGCTAAACATTCCTTTGCGATAGTGGAGTACCTTTTCTCTCTGTCATGCAATTCCTACTTATGTACAGAATAGGATGTTCTGTCCCATCTGCATTTTGACTCAGTACTGTACCTATGCCTACCTCTGATGCATCTGTTTGTAGCAAAAATGGTTTCTCAAAGTATTGGCTTCTTAAAACAGGGGCAGAACATAATGCAGCCTTAATGGCCTGAAAAGCTTCATCACACTCTGGGTCCATTTCACATTATTTGGGTACGGTTTTTCATGAGTTCAGTGAAAGGAGTAGCTAATAAAGCAAAGTTGGGAACAAATATCTGGTAATAGCCAGCCAGCCCTAAAAATTACCTGATATGTTTCTTTGTTTTAGGGACAAAGCTGTTAGCTACAGCTTGTATTTTAGAAATCTCTGGCTTAATTTCTCCATTTCCCAATGCATAGCCCAAATATCTGGTTTCCTGCATGTCCAATGCACATTTGGTAGGATTAATAGTCAGACCTGCATTTTTGATAGCTTGGATAACTGCTCATAGTTGTTCCAGGTGGCTTTTCCAGTCTGAACTGTACACCACAACATCATCCAGGTATGCAGCACAATAACCAGTGTGAGGGGATAAAATGATATCCATGTACCATTTGAATGTAGCCGGCACACCATGTAAACCAAATGGCATGGTGGTGAACTGATAGAATCCTATAGGGGTGGCAAATGCAGTTTTGTCTCTGGATTCTTTAGCTAAAGGTAGTTGCCAGTAACCCTTAGTGAGATCAAGGGTACTGATATACTTTGCACTCCCCAGTCTGTCCACCAAATCATCTATTCTGGGCATAGGATAACTTAATTAAGTTTCCAAAATCAAGGCAGATTCTAACACACCCTTCTTTTTTGTCTACAATTACCATGGGAGATGACCAAGCAGTCCTTGACTCCTCTATGATACCCAATTCTTTCATTTTTTATATTTCCTTAACCACATCAGCTCTTAACCACTCTGGTAACCTGTATGTCTTTTGCCTAATAGAACCAGCATTCCTTGTTACTTTTATGTGCTCAACCCCTTTTGCTCGGCCTGGTACTGTGGTAAAAGTACCGTTACATGTCTTCAGCACATTACAAATGTCTGCAGTTTATTCTGAGGTTAAGGAAACATTCACCTTTGTAGCATCAGCATTTACAGTTTGTTTCAGTTTATCATAAGCTACATCAATATATTTCTTATCGGTTTCTGGTAAAACTAGCAAGGCAGCTTTTGGCAGTTTTTCAACCCATTTCTTGAGGAGGTTAGCATGGTATATCTTAGTAGGAGTTTTCCTGTCAGGGGGTCTCAATCTCATAGTTAAACAGTGCCAGTATGTCTAAGAACCTTATATGGCCCTTGCCACTTCATTAACAGTTTATTTTCTGTATTGGGCAAAAGCAACAAAACCTTTTCACCCGGTTTGAAAACTTTTTCTTTTACCCCATTGTCATAATACACATTCTGCTGATTTTGGGCCTCTTCCTGATTACTATGGGCAATTTCACCATATTTTTCCAATTTTTTTCTTAGGGCACACATATAAGAAGTTATAGATTGTTTCTGAGTGGGGTTATCTTCCCACATTTCTTTTATCACATCCAGTGGCCCTCTTGGCTGCCTATCATACAGCATTTCAAACAGTGAAAACCTTGTTGATGCCTGTGGCACTTCTCTGTCGGCAAAAAGTAGGTAAGGCAAGTATTGGTCCCAGTCTTTTCCTTTACCTTTTACAAACCTTTTTAACATGCGTTTTAACATTTGGTTAAAACGCTCAACAAGACTGTCTAAGGGTGATAGGGGGAGGTTCTTATGGCAGTAATACCTAGTAATCTGTACAGCTCCTTAAGTAATGCAGCACCAAAATTACTACCCTGATCAGTAATAATTTCTTTAAGTATGCCCACTTTGCTGAAAATTTTAGCAAGCTCTGCTGCAACTTTTGGAGCTATAACAGTATGAATTGGAACTGCTTCTGGACGTCGAGTAGCATAGTCGCATACATAGAAACTTAGAAACATAGAAGTTGATGGCAGATAAGGACCACAAGGCCCATCCAGTCTGCCCTTTTCTTTTTCTACCTTATAAATGTGCCATCGGCCTTTGCTCTGTCAATGGCCTATCTATTCTTACTCATCTGTATTGCTCCCTTATGCCTATCCCACGCCTGTTTGAAGCCCTGCACTGTATTCATATCCACCACTTCCTGAGATAGGCCGTTCCATGCATCCACCACCCTTTCTGTGAAAAAGAACTTCCTCACATTACCCCTTAATCGGCCTCCCTCTAATCTCATGCTGTGTCATCTTGTCCTGTTATTTTTCTTATATTGAAGCATGTTAGACTCTTTCACCTTGTTAATGCCCTTAAGGTGTTTGAATGTTTCAATCATATCACCTCTCTCCCTCCTTTGCTCTAGGGAATACATATTGAGCTCTGGTAATCTGTCCTCATATGTCTTCTGATGCAGTCCCTGCACCATTTTGACTGCCCTTCTCTGGACTGCCTCAATTTGATCAATGTCCTTGTGAAGGTGTGGCCTCCAGTACTACACACACTACTCCAGATGGGGCCTAACAAGTGTCTTGTAAACAAAGATTATTACCTCCCTCTTCCGACTTGTGATACCCCTACTAATACACCCCAACATCCTCCTAGCCTTCCCTACTGCTTTAGTGGTCTGCTTGGATGATATTAGGTCATCGGTAATGATGATGCCCAAGTCTCTTTCTTCCCTTGTGATTGACAGCAACTCCCCTCCCAGCCTATAGGTGGCTTCAGGGTTTCTCTTCCCTATGTGAATGATCTTGCACTTCTTTGCATTAAACCTCAGTTGCCACTCTTCTGACTATTTTCCTAGTTTATCCAGATCTCTTTTCATTCGGCCCACCCCATCTGGATAATCTACTCTGTTGCAGATCTTGGCGTCAACTGCAAACAGACAAACCTTACCCTCCAGTCCATCTGCAATGTCACTGATGAAGATATTGAAGAGGACTGACCTCAAGACTGATCCCTAAAGTACCCCACTTGTGACTTGCATCTCTTCTGACTATACCACTTACCTCCACTCTGTTTTCTGCCTGTCAACCAGTTTACCACCCAGTTGACCAACTTCTGACCCACCCTGAGCCTACCCAGCTTATAAATCAATCTTCGGTGTGGAACAGTATCGAAAGCTTTGCTGAAGTCAAGGTAGGCGACATCAACTCCCCCTTGGTCCACCACTCTGGTTACCCAGTCAAAGAAATCTATGAAATTAGTTTGACAGAACCTTCCTTTTGTAAAACCATACTGTCTTGGATCTGTGCTCCTATGGATTCCAGGTGTTGCACTATCCTTTCCTTAAGGAGTGTCTCCATAATCTTGCCCACTACTGAGGTAAGACTGACTGGTCTGTAGTTCCCTGCCTCCTCCCTGCTACCACTCTTGTGGAGTGGGATCACATGAGCCCTTCTCCAGTCTTCTGAGACCTCTTCAGTGCTCAAAGACTCACTAAACAGTTCTGATAATGGCTCTGCTAGTTCCACCCTTAGCTCCTTTAGTACCCTGGCATGTATGCCATCAGATCCCATTGCCTTGTCCACCCTGAGCCTATCAAGCTCTTGTAGGACCCTTTCTTTTGTGAAGGGACTAGTGCACACCTCCCTCCCCCCTGTGTCCATGGTGCTGAGTTGTGGGCCCTGCCCTACCTTTTCTTCAGTAAATACTGAGCAGAAGTATCTATTTAGGATAGATGCTTTTATATTGTCCTCCTCCTCCTCCTCCTCCTGGCCATCTGGGTCAGCGGACTTCTCGGCCTCCCTTTCCTTCAGCCTATTCAGACGTTTTTCAAGAGTGGCTTTGGGAAAGTTCTTACAAATTTGGTAGTCTTCCTTGAGGTGGTTAAACCCCAGACAATACACACATACAAGGTGGGGTTCAGCCTTAGCAAAGGCCTCCCCACATTCGGAACAGTGCTGAAACCCAGTGGGACCAGTTTTCTTTTTGGGTTTCTCAGACATACCGAATAAAAGAAAAGTCACCCTTGTCAGCGTTAAGCCAGGCAACTAACACTTATCAGTTCCAACCATGTCACAGGTCCCACAAAATCCAGATGGCCAGCCCGGTTCGGTTGCAACCGAACCTGAAGAGGTATCCACTGATCTGGGAGATACCTCTTCAGGCAAAAGGAGAGCCGACTCTGCGGAGTTGGTTCCGGCTAAAAGAAAAAGAAAATCAGCCAGTTCGGATCAGAAACCCCATGTTCCAACCACCGAGGAAATAGCGAAAGCGATTACAATAGTGCAGTTGCTTTGCCCGATTCCAACCAAACAGACATTGGTTCAAATGCAATCGGTTCGATCGGAAGTTGTTGCCTCAGACATTGATCCAGAGGCATACTATGAGGGCAATTGGGAGGAGGAAGAAGATGATAAAGAAGGAGAGTTTGTAGGCCTAGATGAGCCAGTAGAGCCTGACATCTCCCCAGACAGGCCTTACAATGTTTCCCCTCCCAGGCTTTCTGAGTCCCCCTCCCACTTCTTGTTTTACAAGAAGGTGGCTGAGACGCTTCAGCTTCCTATGGAAGAGGCTGATCAGGATCAGCAGGAGCCTGATTATGTGGAAATGATGGATGTTCCAGAGTCAAAGAGAGTGTCTATCCCTTTGCACAAATCCCTGGGGAAACAGATACAGAAAATCATGCAGTTTCCCACATCCATTCCTCTTGTCGATAAAAGAATGGACAGGAGGTATGCCTTATCAGGTCCTGGCATGGAATTCCTTTCAGCACATTGCAGCCATATTGGGGTATTGCAAGCTACAGCCTGTGACAAGGCTAATATTCCCCTGGCATCTCACCCCCAGTAAAGGATTCCAGGAAAGTGGATGCCATGGCTAAGAAACAGTACTTGGCATCCTCTTTGGGGTTCAGGCAATCAAATTACATGGCATATACAGCCAGGTACCAGAAATCTATGTGGGATATGGTTCTGGAGCTGGCTAAGAATGCTCCTCCCCAGCTAGCCAAGGAGCTGGAGCAGGTAGCTGTAGATGGTATAAAGGCCTTCAAAGTGCAATTTCATGCTGTTGTGGACTTGAATGATGTACATTCTAGATTCATGGCTACATCTATCTTCATGAGGAGGTTTGCTTGGCTTAGATGTACCAATCTTTCACAGGATACCCAGACTAAGGCCATGGATTTTCCTGTAACTGGTAATTCTCTGTTCGGTGAGCAAACAGAGAACTACATGAAGAAGATATAGGACCACCTATAGGAGTGCTGCAGCCAAGGAAAAGCAGGACACTCCTCAGAGGCAGCAATTTAGGGCTGGCAGGAGCAGGGCTTTTTAAAGGCCTTTCTGCCAAGCTCAGGCCTCCTCCTCTTCTTTCCAGCAGAGGGAGTTCTTTAGGTGAAGAGGCAGGCATGGGATGACCAGAACCCCATCATCCACGCAGTCTAAGCCCCCTGCCAAACAGACACCCTGAGGTGTTGGTCAGGGTCACCTCCCTAGTTTCAGTAGGGGGCAGATTGGCTCACTACTTTCAGGCCTGGGAGTCTATTACTTCAGACAAATGGGTAATGGAAGTAGTGAGCCAGGGACTTGTTCTCAGTTTCAAAAGGTTCCCAAAAATGAGAGCAAGGTCCTTCAGTCCTCCCTCTCCCTTGGAGACAAAGGTCTTAGAGGCAGAAGTCTCCTCTCTTCTCCAAGCAGTAGAGAAGGTATCTCTTTGTCACAGGGGAAAAGGACTGTTTCCAGATACTTCCTTACCCCAAAAAAGACAGGGGAGTGGTGACCCATCCTAGATTTAAGGTACCTGAACAAACAATTAACAAAACCAGAATTCAAGATGGTGACTCTCGGAGTAATTCTTTCCTCTCTGAGACCAGGAGACTGGCTAGCCTCTCTGGATCTCAAGCATGCCTACTTCCACATACCTATCAGACATTCCCACAGAAAGTACCTCAGGTTCGAGTTGCCCTCAAGCCATTACCAATTCAGAGCTATGCCTTTTGGCCTAACATCTGCTCCAAGGGTGTTCACCAACTGTCTAGCAGTGGTGGTGGCATTCCTCGGGAGACAGGGTACCCTTCTGTTCCCATACCTGGATGACTGGCTCCTAGTGGGCCAGTCCTCAGACCAAGTCAAGTCAGCCTTAGAGGTCGCTCAAAAGCTTCTGGACTCCTTGGGCTTCATTCTGAACCTAGGAAAGTCTGTTCTGTAACCAGTCCAGCTTCTCACTTTCATAGGGGTGAAACTAGACACTATTCAGGCAAGAGTATTTCTCCCTCTCTCAAGGGTTCAGTCCCTGGTCACTCTGGCTTCCTCTTTTCATCCTCTAGTTTCTCGTCCAGCCAGACACTTTCTACAGTTGCTGGGTCATATGGCAGCATCCACAGCAGTGGTCCAGGGAGCAAGGTTTTGGATGAGAGATATTCAGTTTCCTCTCAGATCTTATTGGTCTCAGAAAAAAGACCCTCTATCCCAATTGGTTCCAGTGTCCCAAACTCTAGTTCAGGCCCTCCAGTGGTGGCTGGAGGAGGACAATCTTTGACAAGGTGGCCCCTTTGTCAGTCAGACTCCTTCAGTGATTCTCACCACAGATGCCTCTCTACTGGGTTGGGGGGCTCATCTAGAGCAGCTTACAGCTCAGGGAACCTGGTCTCACCAGGAGTCTCTTCTACACATAAATCTTCTCGAACTGACAGCTGTCTTTCTAGCACTTCAAACATTCTCAACTGTTGTTCAGGGGAAAATCCAGATATTTTTAGGAACTGATAAGTACCAGAAAACCAAAATAATGTATACAGAAATACACAAATCACAATAGATTTCGGTTCTGAACTGGACCAACCGGAAAAGAACCGAAGACAAAACAATTTCTAATAAATTCAACAAAAATGACCACTAACTACTACTACCACTTACTTTTACCGAGACAGAGGTAAAACTACCAATAAAATAAGAACTAAGGTTGAAAGAAATGACCGATTCAAACTATTACCGAACCGAAGCGCAGGAAAGATCTCCAGAGCAACTTCACAGTTAGGTGGAGTAAGAAATGTGACAGTTACACTTCAGAGTACCACAGACAGAGGTTTGAAAACTGAGCTCAAGCTCAACGTCCTATGCCTTGGCATAGTTAACCCTTTACTCTCCGCAGCAGTTCAAGTGCTGGGGCTAACTGCATATAGTCAGAATACAGCAAGACTTCATGTTGTTTGAAACATTGTTAGCTTGCTTTGAAAGAAAATCACAATCAGTTAACAGTCTAGTTTCAGCATTTTCATATTTTGACCCTTCATGTCCATCAGTCATTTGCTGCCAGTTTCTTCCGGCATCATCTTCTTTCTTGGATTTCCGGATCTTGGAGCTGTGCTCAAACAAGTACAAATCAAAATCACTGAAAGGAGAAGTGTCTCCATCAACTGAACTTTTCTTTGCCTGAGCTCTTCTCACCACTGCTGCTGAAACATCAGGATTTATTTCTTCTTTGATCAACTCAGTAAATCCTGGAAAGTCATTTTCAGTAATCACAGGTACAGGTAACTTAGGTACTACCCCCACTTTCATTTGGTGTGACACACCCTTAATGGTCAGAGACATTTGGGTGGTGGGATAGTATCGAGTGTCCCCATAGATGCAGATGACACCAGTACCTGGTTCCTTTGCACAGTGTTTTCCCAGTACTTCAACATGCACTAGGGTCTGTCTGCTTCCCAAATCAATGAGTCCCTTCACAGTCTTATACACCACCTTCACATCTGTTAAGTACTTTCCCCAATTTGCCAAGGACAAATCTGCTTCAGTGCCACTCTCCTTACTACAGCTGTTTCTTGCTAAATGGCCTGGCTTATTACAGTTATAGCAGATAGCGTCTTTGGGCCCAGCTTTGTTACCCCCACCAGTGTTCTTATCAGGCTTGGAGTTTAAACGGGAAAAAAAGTGCTTGGTTGTTACCTCACTGCTGTGGCATCTGTCTGGCCATTTGGTACTCCTCGGCCAAAGAAACAGCTTTTTCCCCACTCTCTGCTCGGTGTTCCTTTACCCACAGCTGCACATCTGTAGGCAAGATGTTGATGAATTGCTCCATGGCAAATGTGTCGATGATCTGTGGGACTGTTTTGCTCTCTGGTTGGAGCCATTTTATCAGGAGTTCTCTAAGTCGAATGAAGGCTTCTCAAGGATTGTAGACCAAGTTATACCTCAGAGATCAAAATCTCTGCCTGTATGTCTCTCCGGAGATGTCATACCTTTACAAGGTTTCACTTTTCACCAGGTCATAGCTTTCTGACTCTGCAGTGTCCATATTGTTGTAGGCAAGTTGGGTTTTCCCTGTCAGGTAGGGTACCAGCTCGATTGTCCATTGCTGCTTTGGCCATTGGCAGGCTGTAACAACTCTTTCAAACGTTGTCAGGTATGCCTCTATATCATCTGATGGACACAATGTTGTAAGTTTAATGGCTTTTAAGTTGCTTGCATTTTGTTGCTCTTCTGAGTCTCTGCCAGATCCTCTGCCTTTGATAGCTTGCAAAGCATCCAGCTATTGCTGCTCCCATCACTGCATCTCTTCTCTCATCTGCTGCTCCTGTCGCTGCATCTCTTCTCTCCCCTGTGCTTCTACACATTGAATCTATTTTTCTCTCTGCTTCTCAGTCTTTTTTGTTACATAGCCCACCATTTGAAAAGGTCCATCAGGTTTTCAGGTTCTGTCACTGCCTGTTCTTTTTCCATAACTTGTGCTGGCTGTACAATCTCAGCTTGGACTTCTGTCTCTGCTAGTTTGGCTGCCATTCTCCTGGTAACCACTCCTGGACTTGCTGCTGCAGAATCCATACCTTCCTCTGTGCTTCCCTGGTACTAGGTACTACACACAAAACTCCTGTCTTAGGGTATGCACGGCGTAAATCCCACTTAGGCTGACACCATCTGTAGTCGTGACACAGGTAAGGAAGCATAGGAAAACTAGGAGCAGTTGTAGAATTCACCAAAAATTATTTATTTACACTAGCAGTATCATAAAATACACTTGTTCATAATAACTATTTACAAAGACAAAATAAAATAACGTTTTATTTCAGTTTCTGTGTCCCTTGTTCTTCTTTATCTTTTTTGCGGTTGCAGCCTAGCTCTTTTATGACTTTTCAATCCCCATTCTTAGCAAGCATCCTGTTTTTGTAAATATCAGGCAGGGCTGCTAGAACACAGTGTGTTTGACCTGAGAGGCCAAAAGGCTGGAAGATTTGCATTCAGGTAACCTCTAGAGTTTACAATAGCTTTCTACAATCATCTCAAAATATAATTATATATATTTCAACAGTAATGCTATACATTTTCCAAACAAAGGGGATCCCAATATCAGTTACATTTCCATACAATGATTTGCATATATTTTATATCAGTAGATCTAGATATGCAAGGGAGAAAAACAGACAGCAAGAGAATACTGAGAGACAGTGAGAGCCAAAGAATTGCAAGATTGTCGGGGTGATCAAATCTAAAGTCTCACAGGAAAATTTGGTTGCACAACCAGACAGAGAAGAGACAGAAAAGGAAAGATCCTTGCATTTAAACACTTTCTCCATAACAAATGGGACAGGGTCCTATTCCATCCTGTCACAGGTACAAAACTGGTTACAAGGCAGAACCCAGAGGGTACAGGTTAATGGAATGCAATCAATAAAAGGCAGGGTGACCAGTAGGGTGCCCCAGGGCTCAGTGCTGGGGCCTCTACTCTTCAATGTTTTTATGCCAGACATTGCTGATGGACTAGAAGGGAAGGTGTGTCTGTTCGCAGATGAAGGGTGGACACCTCAGAGGGAGTGAGCAAGATGGAAACTGACCTCACAAAACTAGAAGAATGGTCTGGAGTGTGGCAGTTGAGCTATAACACCAAAAAGTGCAAGGTTGTGGCACTGAGGATTGAGGCACTGGATGCCACACCTCGCTCCATGCCAGCAACCTGGGTTCAGAAGCAAGCCCGGGTTGTTGGGGGTCGGCAGGGAGGGAAGAGATTGAGAATCTGGTGGACAGCTTTCTCTTCTCAGGGAGGGTTCAGGGGTGTTTCTGCTCACCGAGTGACCTCTAGCAGTGGCTGGGGGTGCCAAACGTAGCGACGCAGCAGATGCCTGGGGGCGGAGCTATGGCACTACATTGCCTTGCTGCCCATGCTCCACAGGGGAATAAATAGGAAAAATGAAAAAAATATCTGCCACACACCATGGAGATGATATGGATATAAGGGACATGGCCCATATCTCATCTGTTGGCCACACAACCGGAGAACTGCATGGCCGACCCACCACCCAAAGCAGGACCTCTCTAATTACAGAAAGGCCATCACGGGAGGATGGGCCAACCTTGGGGGGTGATCCAGGGGTGCTAGGTCTGCCTGGGTAGTTTGGGGAGTTCCTACGGTTGGTAGTGGCAGGGTTCAGGCAAGGGAGTAGAGGCCGCTGTCAAGGGTACACCCTGGAAGGATACCCTGGGGTGTGGGAGAGCATAAAAAAGAATTACAAAAAAAAAGTGCAAGGTCATGCACATAAAGAAGAAAAATCCAAGAAAGGAGTATTACCTAGGAGGTGAAAGACTGGTGACCTCAAACCAGGAACAAGATCTAGGAATCATAATCTCAGATGACTTGAAGGTTAGTAAGCAGTGTGAGAAGACAACATTGAGGGCCAGCAGAATGCTGAGCTGCATTGGAAGGGGAATCACGAGCAGTAGGGGAGAGGTGGTAGCACCACTGTATAGATCGCTGGCTAGGCCTCACCTGGAATACGGAGTCCAATTCTGAAGGCCTCACTTCAGGAAGGACATTGACTGGGTGGAAATAGTACAGAAAAGGGTGAGAAAAATGATTCAGGGTCTGCAGTACATGTCCTATGAGGAAAGACTTAGTGAACTGAATATGTACTTCCTCTGGAGCAGAGAAGAGAGAGAGAGGGGGGGACATGATTGAAACATTCAGGCACATAAAAGGCATTAACAAGGTACAGGCACAGGAACTTTTTCACTTCAAGAAGGGCTCTGGGACTAGGGGACATGACCGCAGGCTGCAAGGAGGGAGGTTCTCTAACAACTCCAAGAAGTTTTTCTTTACAGAAAGAGTGGTGGACTCTTGGAACAACATGCCCCAAGAGGTTGTGGAAGTCACCACTGTGGGGGGATTCAAGAATGCATGGGATAGACACAAGGGAGCCCTGACTATAAAGGGCAACTAGAGAGTGTCAAAATGGGTCTAAAACAAAGGGGCAGACTAGATGGACCTAGTAGTCTCCTTCTGCCATCAACTTTTATGTTTCTGTCCTGAACAAATACTTTTTGTTCAGTGTTCACTGAGGAAGAAGGGGAGGGGCCACAAAGAAACAGAAGCTCTGGAGGGAAGGAGGTGGATATTGGTTCTTTTTTAGAGTTGAGAGTCCTGAAGGAACTTGCTAATCTGAAAGTGAACAAAGCAATGGGGCCAGATGGAGTGCATCCAAGGGTATTGAGAGAGCTCAAAGAAATACTGGCTGCACCTTTGACAGTTCTACTTAACAGTTCACTGGAAACAGGGGTGGTTCCAGAGGACTGAAGGATGATGGATGTAGCCCCACTATACAAAAGTGGTAGCAGGGAGAAGGCTGGCAATTATAGGGTAGCCAACCTAATATCAGTGGTGGGAAAATTAATGCAATCCCAGCTAAAGGAAAGGATTGTGGAATGTCCTAAATTCAGTGGGTTACAAGACCCGAGGTAGCATGGTTTTATAGAGGGAAGTTAGGTCATGTCAGACAAGTCTGATAAGATTTCTTTGACTGGGTGACCAAGGAATGTGGATGTGACCTACCTAGATTTCAGTAAGATTTTCAACACTGTTCTACATAGAAGACTAGTAAGCAAGCTGGATAGTTTAGGAGTGGGTCCAAAGGTGCTTAACTGGTTAAGAAAGTGGTTAGGGGATAGGTGACAGAGGGTGGTGGTAAACGGAGTTTACTCCAAGCAAGGGAGGGTGGCCAGCGGGGTGCCTCAGGGATCAGTGCTGGGACCAGTCCTCTTTAATGTCTTTATAAGTGACATTGCAGAGGAGCTAGAAGGGAAGGTCTAACACCTTGTGGATGACACCAAAATCTGCAATAGGATGGACTCTCTGAGAGGTGGGGTGTGCGGAAAGGATGAGCAGAAACCTGATAAAACCAGAAAAGTGACCAAGGGTATGGCAGCTGGGGATTCAATTTGAAAAGGTGCAAAATAATACATTTAGGTCACAGAAATCCAGGGGTAGAGTACAAAATGGGTGGGGTGGTATTGACAACCACCAAGCAGAAAAGAGACCTGGGGGTAATTGTATTGGATGACCTAAAGGTGGCCAGACAGTGCGACAAGGCATTATAGAGGGCTACTGGGATGCTGGAATACATAAGAAGGGGTATCACCAGCATAAAAACAGAGGTGGTATTACCTCTGTATAGATCATTGGTAAGAACCCACTTAGAGTACTGTGTCCAGTTCTAGAGAACACATCTCTGGAAGGACACAGAGTGGGGTGGTCCAGAGGAGGGCAACTAAAATGGTGCAGGGTGGGCATCAAAAGCCCTATGAGGAGAGACTAAAGGACCTCAATATGTACACCCTAGAAGGGGGGAATATGATAAAGACCTTTAAAGACCTTACAGGGCAAATAAGGTACAGGATGGAAGTATTTTTCAGAAGAAAAGGTGCTCAAGAACAAGGGGACATGCTATGAAGCTGGAGGGGGGTAGATTCAGGAGAGATGTGAGGAGGTACTTCTTCACAGAAAGAGTGGTGGATTCCTGGAATAGCCTAATAGTGGAGGTGGTAGGGTGAAAATGATGGTGGGGTTCAAGAACGCATAGGATAAGCACAAGGGAATCATAGTGGAAAGGAAGAGGGGGGAGGGAGAAAGAGCTGTATATTGGGCATTGTCTGTAGTAATAATGGTGCTAGGGAGAAATGGGTAGACTGGATGAGCCAAATGGTCCTTATCTGCCATCACATTCTGCTTCTGTGTTACATCACCTCCATTCTGAAGTGGCTTAATCTAGTTTTGGGACATACAGTGTATGGCCCCCTCAAGAATCTGACTGCACCTGTCAAAGTGGTGGGCATGCCCTATGCCAAACTCGCAGAGACACTTTCATGGCATTTCAAGCCCAAGCCAATTCTCATTGCAGAATGCTTCAGATTTTATCATCGGAACCAAGAGGAGTGGGAAGCTCTTGTTGACTACATCATTGCTTTGAAACATCTGACAAACACCTGTGATGTTGGCCGGTTTCTGAAGGATGCCCTCCAGGATTGCTTTGTCTGCGGTCTGAGAGGAAAGGTCTATGATAAATGCCTGTTGTCAGAAAAAGGCTTAACCTTCAAAAAAGCCTGTGAGACCGCACTCACTTTGGAGCGTGCCTGGAAGGATAGCAGGGAGTTAGCAGGACATTCTGAACCCCAAAGAACTGGCGTTCACAAGGTCACCCATACTCCAGAACCCATGGGACGTTCCACATCAAGGAGTGGTCCACCACCTGTTTATCAGCAATCCCAAACATTTTGAAAGCCAGCACCACAGAGCACTTCTGCAAAGTCCATGTTACAGATGTGGAGGTAACCATTACTAAAGCACATGCCAGTTTTGACATGAGAAATGCCATGGTTGCAGAAACATAGGTCACATACAGAAGGTGTGCAAAACTACATCACAGGCCGCTAGTGCACGATATGTCACAGACGGCACTCCAGCCACTGAACCAGAAGATTAGACATTGCGCCTGTTCATGGTTTATGCAACACGAGCAAACGGAGAAGAAATTTACCTCCAAAGTGAGCTATCAGGAAACCCAGTTAGCATGTAGCTTGACACTGCAACCTCAGTATCTCTTGTGCTAGAGCACATCTACAGAGAGAAACTTCAGCAGTGCCATATGCAACCATCATGTACATAGCTCTCATCTTACACTGGAGACCAAATCTCTGTGCTAGGGGAGATTAATGTACCAATCACCTATGAGGGGGGAACGTGGACCTTGCCTCTGGTGATAGTACAAGGAGAAAGACCTGCATTACTAACAAGGAACTGGCTCAGGCAGGTCAAATTGAACTGAGAAAAGATCTTCAGCTTAAATACTGTGACCTAAGCACCACAAGATGCACTAAAGGAAGTACTGGACATAGTGCTATTTTCCAGGGTGGTTATGGCACAATCTAAGATTTCAAGGCCAAGGGAGCCACTCCAATTTTCCACAAGCCTTGACCAGTACCATATACTTTAAGGGAAGTGGCAGAGAAGGAACTGGACTGTCTTGAAAGCCATGGTATCATCTTGCGAGTAGGGAGGAGTGACTGGGATGCCTCTTTCAATGTGGCTGCTGAATAGGGAGCTAGCTGCAATCTCAAGCAGCCTAGATAGACCAGGATGGCCTTTTGCTGCTGGTAACTTTCCTATGTTCATACTGAAGCAAGCCAGAACAGTGAGGTTGTGTGATAACTACAAGGTTACAATGAACCATTGTATAGAGCCAGAGCCAAACCCATACCCATTACCCATTGCAGAGGACTTGTTTGCCACACTAGCAAGTGGCAAGTTCTTTAGCAAGTTGGACTTATCTTTTGCATGCCAGCAGTTGGGATTGGAACCATAGTCTGAACCCTATCTAACCATCAACACCCACAAGAGACTTTACCAATATCATCACTTGGCCTATGGAGTCTCCACACCACCAGCATGTTTCCAGAACACAATGTACCAGATACTGTATGGCCTGGACCATATATGCTTTATAGATATCTTGGTAACAGCACCCACAGTGGAAGAGCATCTGAGAATCCTGGACTAAGTTCTGTCCAGACTACATCGGTATGGACTGAGAGTGAAGCTCACCAAATACCAATTTCTACAAAATTCTGCTAAGTATCTAGGCTACTGGATCAATGCCCATGGCCTACAGCCAACAGAGTGTAAGGCAGATGCAACAGTTAAGGCACCTGCACATGTGACAAAGTTAAGATCATTCTTAGGACTCTTAAACTACTGTGGATAGTTCCTAGCCCATCTGTCCACATTGCTGCAACCACTCCATGACTTGCTACAGAAAGAAGCTCAATGGAATGTGTCACCATCATGTGAGGAAGCATTCCAGGCTTGCAAGCAATGCCTTCTAAACAGCAAATGGTTAGCGCATTATGACGCAGCCAAACCTCTGAGGCTGGCATGCAATGCATCACCATATGAAATGGAGGCCATCCTCTCTCACGTGTTGCCTTCTGGGGAGGATCACTCAATGGCTTTTGCTTCCAGGGCCTTCTCCAGAGTGAAAGAAACTGCTCAGATCATGATAGAAGCCTTGTGCATATTATGCAGCATCAAGAAGTTCCATAAATACTTGCATGGATGGAAATTCACTCTGCTAACAGATCACAAGCCTCTACTGGCAATTCTGGAGCTAAAGGCCACAATGCCAACTGTCACAGCACTCAAGATGCAGTGATGGGCCCTGATTTTTATTGGCTTATGACTATGACATCGAAAACAGATGTTCTCAGGATCACATAAATGCAGATGCATGATTGAGACTGCCATGCAAAGTTGCTTCAGATAAGAAAGATGATGGGGTACTATTCCATCTTTCACATCTTGAGAAATTGCCCATTGCTTCACAGAATGCCACAGCAGAGACACAGTGAGATCCTGTCCTCTCTAAAGTCCTAGAATTCACCCTAAATGGTTGTCCTAACATCACGAGAGACCAGACTCTCCGACCTTTCTTAGACAAGAAGGACCAGTTGTCCACAGAGCAAGGCTGTGTTCTGTGGGGAGCTCAAGTTGTGATACCTCCAAAGTTCCACAAAAGGTTGCTTTCTGACTTCTATGACAATCATCCCGGAATCTCTCAAATTAAGGCATTGGCCAGATGATACCTCTGGTGGCCAGGACTTGATCAAGATATCCAACATCTTGTCAACCAATGTGTGCCATGTGTGGCTGTCTGCAACCAACAGTCAACTGCACACTGGCATCATTGGTCCTAGGCTACAACACTATGGGAATGCATCCATGTTGACTATGCTGATGTGGACAAACAACAGTTCTTAGTAGTAATTGATGTCAACTCCAAATGGCTGGAAATGTTGCCCGCACAAGTCACAACTACTGAAAATACTATAAACCTTTTGAGACAACTTTTTGCCTGATATGGACTACCACGGGAGTTAGTGTCGGACAATGGTTCACAGTTTTCTTCCCAAGACTTTAAACTGTTCTTAAAGCAGAATGGTGTCCAACATATTTTGACTCCACCTTACAATCCAGCATCCAATGATGCAGCCAAACAAGCTGTACAGACAATCAAAAAAGCTTGGAATAAACCAGATACACAGTAGGTACCTACACCTCAAAGGTTAGCTCATTTTTTCTGTTCACTTACTGAAACACTCCTCACACAGTCACAGAGCAAACACCTGCTGAACTGTTCCTCAAACGTCAGCCCCGTACCTACATGTCATTGCTCAAGCCAGACTTGGCAGATAATGTCAGAAAGCATCAACTACAACAGAAAGTGGGTCATGACAAGTTATCCAGGCCAGTATGAATTTTTCATCCTGGGAAGAGGGAGATGCTTTAAGACTGTAGACATCCCAAGGTTTCTTGGATTCCTGGGGTGGTGATTGAAACACATGGACCTTTGACCTATGTAGTTTGCATGGGACATTGACTTGTTCACGTACGTGTGGCTCACCTACTGCATTCTGAGGTTCCAGCAAATGCAGCAGAAGACATCACTCCAGATGAGGACAGTGACACAGAGGACTTTGTTCCTGCCCGTGAAGTTCCACCGGGACTGATCCCACTCTTCTTGCTGCTCCTTGTGCAATACCTTTCCTCCCTCATAGCTTAGTCATTCCCTACTCTTGCTTTTTCTTCCATCTTCTGCTTTCCTCTCCCTCCTCTGTAGTGTGTCCTATGGCCTACACCAGCTCTCCTCCTGTCATGCCACCCCTCCCCTAGAATTATCCTCCCCCCCACAGCCACCTGTCCCTTGTCAGTCTTTCACCTAAGCATCCCCGCTCCCAGCCTCAGCTACAGTCACTGTGGTCCTCAGCTTAATCTCATGACCAAAAGCCCCTGTTCTCTCCTCTGCTTCCCTTCATCTATATCCACTATCTTGCTAGCCACCCCAACATGTGTTTCTGTTCTCGCTCTACTTTTTATATGTGACCTGCAACTGTACTTATAAATGTATTTATTGTTATGCTTGATTTATTTTATTCTGCACTGTGTACTTTTGTAACTTTTGTTGTGCTGTTACCCTGTCCCCAAGTCATACCTGGAAATGAGCTTCAGCTCAGTGTGCTTTTCCCAGTCACCAAATTTTAAATAAATAAAAATAAAAAAATAATAACGAAGCACCTGTTTCACTAGCAGTGGTTGTTCCAACCCGCAGATATCCCATGAGACACCAAAGACCTCCACAAAGAATTGACCTTTAAGTCATGTACTGAACTGGTGCCTCTGTGCAACTGGACTCTTACTAGTACTGTACTGTTATTTAGTTAGTGACAAGTTCTACCCAAGGGGAAGAATACTCCCCTGAACTTGTTTCTGGACACCGAATAGTCTACATCGGCCTGTAAGTTAGGGAATATTGCTGCTAAAGTATTTTAGACTACTTTTTATGGTTGCAGTCGGTGTAGCCCTGCAGACGTTTTGCTTTGAGAAAATGACTCCCTGCATAAATTACCTACCAAACAACATGATAGCATGATAAAAATAGTGTCCCTCATTGAAGCCTCATTACTACGCTGCCTGTGTGTGTATGGCAGCTGAAGAGCACTATTTTTACTCTGGCTTGAGAAGTTAATTAAACCCTCTCCAGTACTGCCTTTTTTGCAAGTTGAAGCCTCCTCCATACAGTTTTATGGGCCTTTTCTTTGTTTGTTAAGTTTCAGTGCTTAAGTTGAGCCCTCCCCCATACTGCCATTTTTTGCAAGTTGAAACCTCCTCCATAGTGTTTTATGGGCCTTTCCTCTGGCTTAAGAAAAGTTTATTGAGCCCTCCCCAGTACTGCCTTTCTTTGCAAGTTGAAATCTCCTCCATATGTTTTATGGGCCTTTTCTTTCTTTGTTAAGTTTCAGTGCTTAATTTACTACCATTTACAAACTGAGAAACTTGTTTTGCTGGTATCTTCCACCCCACTTATCCAGAGATGTGAATTATTTTGTTTCCTAACCATGCTGGTTGATTTTACTTGCTTCCCTCACAGTAAGAATGTGAAACTAAATTTGTGTTATTTTAAATGACTGATAAAGTGACATGTCCAGTTTGCATCTCTTGGGGATGAAACTATACCTCTTTACCTGTATGGAGTAATTCACTTGCCACCAACTCTTAAGACCTCAGCTGTAAGATACATCATGCATGTAAGGTGATATATGAAATCAAATTGCATTTCCTGAAAAACAGTTAGGTTCATTTCTCTTCCCTACCTCTACAGTCACACAAAGCCAACCCCTCATCTCTCTCACTCTCTCTATGATACCTACTGCTGGACAACACAGCAGTCTAAACAAACAAAGCTTTTTTCCTTAAAAAGTAGGAGGGTTTTTTCTTGTTTGTTTTAACTGCCTGGGTAAACCACAGGAAGACATTTCTACTGCCAGGGATGTATAAAAAGTCACAAGATATCTATAGAGAGAAGGGAATACAACACTTTAATGGTTACAACTGCATTAGTCTACAAATACAGACCGCAACACAAAGTTCTCATGAACTGATTCAACGTTAAACTAATTGAGTTTATATTCTTTATGCTTCTCTTTTCTTGATATTACTATGATTTCTATTTGCTGTTGCAAACATTTGTTCTGGAGGTCCCAGCCTTTTCAGAAAATATATAGATTGGGTGAAGGCAGTACACAGAAGGGCAACCAAAATGGTGCATGTCCTGCACCAGAAGCACTATGGGGAAAGATTCAGGGAGCTAAATATGTACTCTCTAGAGGAAAGGAGGAAAAGGGGAGACATAAATGAAGCATTAAAATACTTCAAAGATATCAATAATCTACAGGAAGGTTCAATTCTGCTGAGACAGAGATGTCCAATGATAAGGGGCATGACATGTAGCTGGAACGGGGGAGACTTAGAGGGGATGCAAGGAAATACTTCTTTACAGAGATGGCAGTGGACACCTGGAACAGCCTTTCAGCAGAGGTAACGGGTACCAAAACAGTAACTGGTTTCAAACTTGCATGGGATACACATAAGGGGATCTTGGTAACAGGGCTGGTTGGGAGGGGTGGTTAAGGCTGGAGTTCAGTTATGGTCCATGGCAGCACAGTAGGTAGTGACCTTAGGACAGACTAGGTGGGTCAGGAGGTCCTTTTCTGCCAATGCCAACAGCTTCTATGTTCAACGTTAAACTAATTGACTTTATATTCTTTATGCTTTACTTTTCTTTATGTTTCAATGATCCCTATTTGCTGTTGCTATTGCAATCATTTGTTCTGGAGGTCCCAGCCATCTCAGAAAAGATACAGATTGGGTGAAGGCAGTACAGCGAAGGGCAACCAAAATGGTGCATGGCCTGCACCAGAAGTACTCTGGGGAAAGACTCAGAGATAAATATGTACTCTCTAGAGGAAAGGAGGGAAAGGGGAGACATGACAGAAGCATTCAGATACTTCAAAGGTATCAATAAGGTACAAGAAGGTTCAATTCTGCTGAGAAAGAGATGTTCAAGGACAAGGGGCCATTATATGTAGCTTGAAGGGGGGGAGACTTAGAGGGGATGCAGGGAAATACTTCTTTAGAGAGAAGACAGTGGACACCTGGAACAGTCTGCCAGCAGAGGTAATGGGTACCAAAATGGTAACAGGTTTCAAACATGCATGGGATACACATAAGGGGACCTTGGTAACAGGGTTGGTGCATGGGAAGGGGGGGGTTAAGGCTGGAGATCAGTTATGGTCCATGGCAGCACAGTAGGTAGGGACCTTTGAGCAGACTAAGTGGGCTAGGAGGTCCTTTTCTGCCAACTGTTTCTATGTTCAATTTTAAACTAACTGACTTTATATTTTTTTATGCTTCTCTTTTCTTGATGTTACTATGATCCCTAATTGCTGTTGCTGTTACAATAATTTGTACTGAAGGTCCCAGCTATCTCAGAAAATATATAGATTGGGTGAAGGCAGTGCAGAGAAGAGCAACCAAAATGGTGCTTGACTTGCACCAGAAGCACTATGGGGAAAGAATCTGGGTGTTAAATATGTACTCTCTAGAGGAAAGGAGGGAAAGGGGAGACATGACTGAAGCATTCAAATACTTCAAAGGTATCAGTAAGGTACAGGAAGGTTCAGTTCTGCTGAGAAAGATGTTCAAGGACAAGGGGCATGATATATAGCTGGAAGGGAGAGACAGAGGAGATGAGAGAAAATACTTCTTTAGAGAGAGAGGGCAGTGGACACCTGGAATAGCCTGCTAGCAGAGGTAATGGATACTGAAATGGTAACAGGTTTCAAACATGCATGGAACACATATAAGTGGACCTTGGTAACAGGGCTGGTGCCCGGTGGGGGGGTGGTTAAGGCTGGAGATCAGTTATGGTCCATGGCAGCACAGTAGGTAGGAACCTTAGGGCAGACTAGGTGGGCCAGGAGGTCTTTTTCTGCCAACAGCTTCTATGTTCAACATTAAACTAATTGACTTTATTTTCTTTATGCTTCTCTTTTCTTGATGTTTCTATGATCCCTATTTGCTGTTGCTGTTGCAGTCATTTGTTCTGGAGGTCTCAGCCATCTCATAAAAGATATAGATTGGATGAAGGCAGTACAGAGAAAGGCAACCAAAATGGTGCATGGCCTGCACCAGAAGCACTATGGGGAAAGACTCAGGGAGTTAAATATGTACTCTCTAGAGGAAAGGAGGGAAAGGGGAGACATGATAGAAGCATTCAAATACCTCAAAGGTATCAATAGGTATCAACAGGAAGGTTAAATTCTGCTGAGAAAGAGATGTTCAAGGATAAGGGGCCATGATATGTAGCTGGAAGGGGGAAGACCTAGAGGGGATGTGAAGAAATATTTCTTTACAGAGAGGATGGTGGATACCTGGAACAGCCTGCCAGCAGAGGTAATGGGTACCGAAATGATAACAGATTTCAGACATGCATGGGATACACATAAGGGGACCTTGGTAACAGGGCTGGAGTGTGGGGGGTGGTAGATTGAGGCTGGAGATCAGTTATAATCCATGGCAGCACAGTAAAATAACTGTAAAGGGGGGCAAGGGTAGGTATGGGAACTAGCAAAGGAGTGTTGACAATAGTTGATAAAAAGCTAGATACTGAAGAATGGAATTGTATGCTCCTGAATGCCAGAAGCTTAACCAATAAATTCAATAAGCTTAAACATACAGTGATTACACAAAACATTCACCTATGCGCAGTTACAGAAACATGGTGGGATGCACAAGACTCCCAAACCATACAAGGGTACACCCTATTCAAAAAATCCAGAACATACAGAAAAGGAGGAGAAGTGATGATTTATGTTTCAGATAGCATAAAATCTGAGGCCTTAGAGGTAGAAACAGAAGACCCGGACCAAATCTGGGTTAAGTTATTTCCACCTAAATCTCCCCAAATCATACTGGAAACCATATACAAGCCACCTTCAGCCACAGTAGAAATGAATCATACACTTCTAAATAGAATTGACTCCTTAGACCCTACTGATAGACTATTAATAATGGGCGACTTTAATCTGCCAGGTATAGACTGGAAAAAGCTTAATGCAGTAAATAAAATAGAATATAAATTTCTGGAGTCATTCGATAATATCAGACTAACACAAATAGTAGATGAACCAACTAGAGACCAAAATGTACTTGATTTAGTATTAACTAACATGGGGGATACTGTTATGGATTATAAAACATCTTTTCCTCTAGGCACCCTTGATTATTTGAAAGTAGAATTTAAAATCAGAGAACCCCTATATAACAATACAGGGTTAACCACAACAATGGATTTCAGTAAAGCTGACTTTGATCTTATAAAAACAAACATTAAAAAATGGAACTGGCAACACTATTTAGGAGACAAACTACTTAACAATATGTGGGATACATTTTGTAACAGAATAAATAAGGAAGTACACAATAATATACCTTTGAAACGTAAATATAACAAAATTAGATCCAGACCACAGTAGTTAACCCTAGCAATAAAGAAACTCACAAATAAGAAAGACAAGTTATATAAAAAGTGGAGGACTAGTGGCACTGAAACAAACAGGCTTAATTATAGACACATCCTTAAAATTTTAAAAAACAAAATCAAAATTGCAGAAGCAAACTACGAGCTCAAACTAGCATCATCGGTTAAACAAAACTTCAAAACATTCTATTCATACATTAACAACAAAAAAGGAAACACATAAAGTAGGACCACTAAAAAAACAATAATGGGGAATTAATATCCCAAAAAACAGCACCATGTCTAGCCTACTCAATTCATACTTTACATCTGTATTTAGCAAAAAAGTTGGTGGCACCCAGACCATATCAGTAACAGATATAACACAACAGAAAAGATTAATTATTAATCCTAGGGATGTAGAAACCAGACTAAATAAAGTAGATCCTTACAAACCACATGGACCTGATGGACTACATCCAAGAGTTCTT
The DNA here is from genome assembly GCA_016271365.2 of Neoceratodus forsteri. Classification (NCBI taxonomy): domain Eukaryota; kingdom Metazoa; phylum Chordata; order Ceratodontiformes; family Ceratodontidae; genus Neoceratodus; species Neoceratodus forsteri. The sequence goes on along the minus strand of CM028137.1, from coordinate 408,063,978 downwards.
AAAGAACTGAGTAACCAAATTGCAGTACCCCTAACATACATCTTTCAGGCTTCACTTAGACAGTGGAGAGGTGGTAGAGGATTGGAGAAGGGCTACTTTGATCCCCTTGTTTAAAAAGGGGATAAGATCTGACCCATCCAACTATCGTCCAGTAAGTCTGACTTCCATCCCATCAAAAATATTGGAAGGTATTCTGAAGGGTAACATTCTACAATTTATTAATCAAGAAGACCTGATGGATGGCATTCAGCATGGATTCACTAAGGGGATATCTTGTCAGACTAACGTTGAGATTTTATGATAGAGTGATCAGGGAACTTGACGAGGGGAGGGCGGTGGATGTAGCATACCTGGACTTCTCCAAGGCCTTTGATAAGCTACCACATGCTGGATTGTTGTCAGCTATGCTTAACAAAGGTATCCAAAACTCCGTAATATTGTGGGTGCAGGATTGGCTAAGTAACAGAAGCCAAAGAGTCTGCATCAAGGGGTAATTCTTCACATGGACAGAGGTAACAAGTAGTGTCCTCCAGGGCTCAGTACTGGGCCCTTGTCTTTTCAACTTATATATAGCTTCACTACAGTATGACAGGAAGGATATTTGGCTATGTAAATTTGCAGACGATTGAAGGATGGGAGCAATATTAGTAAACCATAACACCATTGGCTCCCCACTACAAACAGCACTCGATCATGTCTCAGGATGGACCAAGAATGCAAGCTTATCATTGAATCCAAACAAATGTACTATAATGCACTTAGGGAGAAATAACCCAGGGCACAAATATATGTTAGACAGCAAACTCTTAAAGATCATGTGCAACGGTTTTTACATATTTTTTATATAAGCTTTAAAAGCCGAAATTCAAGTCCTTGTGTCATGATTAGTGTTTCCTGAAAATTTCACGTTGTTTGGTTTTGTGGTTTTCTTTAAATCAGCATTTGTTAACTTGCTCTACAGTGGCTAAAAACCGTGAAGTTATTTCTGTCCCCTCAGTCAAGCTTAGAGTGCGATGACATCATTTTGGAGTAGCTTGCTGTTTCAGATTCCCAATCAGAGCAGCACTCTGTAGAGTTTATGGTTTGCTGAGCTCTCCATGTTTCTTACTAACCCAGTCTCTTGTTTGTGTTTAGATCTGCTTAAAATATATCATTCTCTTCCTTTAAAAAGCTGATTATTTCATTTGCAATGCTGAACTGAAGTAGTGGAAATCTTTTTCTGTGAGAATCAGCTTGTCTGTATCACAGCTCTTGTTATTTGTAATCAAACCTCAATTTTTTTTTTCTAACTACGGTATATAATGCAGGGCTGTTTAATGAATATAAAATAAACCTAAATTTTGTTCATTCACAGAAACAGTTGTTCTTTGATGTAGTCTTCATAAATACAATCATGTAAGAACATTTTTTTTCATGTCAGATTGACAAACAAGTGCTTGTCACACTCTGCTACAGTATTTCAAGCACATGTACTATCAGAACTCACACATGTCAGTTCTTTGGTGGTTTCTGTGTGAAAATACATCATGTATGTGTATAACTAGAAACACTAGATGGCATCCTGATGCAACATGTCTCTGCCCCACAGTTGAGGCAGCTGCAGTCTACTGCCACCAGTCCCCTGCCCTACAAGCCCCCTGTCTTCTGCTCCACATTCAAGGTTGTTGCACCCTGCTGCCGTCCGAGTTCTCCCACACAGTCAGGGATTGTGCACCCTACTGCTTCCATCCCCTGCCTAAAGAATCAGGACTACTGCACCCTGTCGCTCCCTGCCCAAACAATTGTTGTTGCGACATCCTGCTGCCCTCTCTCCCACACCCTCACAGTTAGTAATGCGGCACCTATTTCCCCCTGTTCCTGTCTCCACAGACAGGGCTGCTGTGCTGTGCTAATCCCTAGAGTGCCAGGTTCACTGCCTCCACAGCTAGGGCTTCTGCACCATGCTGCTCAAGCCACCAGAGGTGGGGCATTTGCTGCACTCACTGCCCACTTCCATTGCACCAAATGGTCAGGGCTGCTGCACCACGTGTACCCCATCACATAGTCAGAGCTGATGTACCTTGATGCCCCAAGTGTCCTGTTCTACAGTTGAAGCTTCTGCACCATGCTGTTTTCTATCCCCTGTCACCACAAACAGGGCTGCTGCACCCTCCTCCTTTCTACATAGTTGGGGTTGCTGTGGCCTGCTATATCCTAGAGCACCATGCCTCTGCAGTTAGGGCTGCTGCATCATGCTGCCATTTGCCACAAGATTCAGGGCATTTGCTGCACCCTGTTGCATGCCTCCACAGTTGAGGCAGTTGCACCCTGCTGCCTCCTTGCCACCAGAGTCAGATCCTTTGCTACACCCTGCTGAGAAAGGAACAGGGGGCAATATGTGCAGTATCCTTGACTGTGAGGATGAGAGAGAGAGGGTAGCAGGGTGCAACAACCCCCAACTGTTCGGGAAGGGTGCAGCACAAGAGTAAGGGCATTTGCTGCACCCTGCCCCCTACCTATGGAGGCAAGGGTCTCTGTGGTGCAGCTGGGCACAATGGTGGCAGGGGACAAAGGACACCATGATTCAGAAGCCTTGACTGTGGGGCTGGACACAGGTGGGCATCAGGGTACAGCAGCCCTAACAATAACACAGGGTGCACATTGTGCAGCAATCCAGCCCATTTGGGGCAATGGAAGTGTATAGCAGGGTTCAGCAGCCACAACTGTGGATGCAGGCAGCATGAGACTCTAGGTTGTAGCCCAGCACAGCAGCCCTGCCTATGGAGATAGAAACAGGGGGCAACAGGGTGCCATGGCCTTGGCAGTTGGGGTGGGGACAGAGGGTAGCAGGGTGCAGTAGCCCTGAATGTTCGGGCAGGAGAAAGGGGTGGCATCAGGATACAGCAGCCCAAACTGTGGGACAGGTGCAGCAGCCATGCCTGTTTGGGACAAGGGATGTAGGCAGCAGGATGTAGCAAAGGATCTGACTCTGGTGGCAGGGGGACAGCAGGGTGCAACTGCCTCAACTGTGGAGGCATGCAACAGGGAGCAGCAAATGCCCTGAATCTTGTGGCCAGTGGCAGTATGGTGCAGCAGCCCAAACTGCAGAGACAAGGGGCTCTAGAGCACAGCAAGCCATAACAACCCCAACTGTGAAGAAAGGAGCAGGGTGCAGCAGCCCTCTCTCTGGTGACAGGGGATAGAGGACATCATAATGCAAAAGTCTTGACTGTGGTGCAGAACACGGGGCATTAGGGTACAGCAGCCCTGACTGTGAGATGGAGTACAGTTGGTGCAGCAGCCCTGCCTATTTGGGGCAATGGAAGTGGGTAGCAGGGTGTAGTAAAAAGCCCCACCTCTGGTGGCTAGGGCAGCATGGTACAGCACCCCCAGCTTTGGAAACAGGGAACCTGGCACTCTGGGGCTTAGCTCAGCACAGCAGCCCTGTCTATGGAGACAGGAACAGGGGACAACAGGTGCAACTTCCCTACCTGTGAGGGTGGTGGAGAGAGGGTAGGAGGGTGCAGCAACCCCAACTGTTTGGGCAGGGGGCAGCAGGGTGCAGCAACCCTGATTCTTTAGGCAGGGGATGGAGGCAGCAGGGTGCACAATCCCCGACTATGTGGGAGAAGACAGTGGGCAGCAGGGGTGCAGCAGCCTCGATTGTGGAGCAGAAGGCAGGGGGCTTGTGGGACAGGTGGCAGTAGACTGCAGCTGCCTCAACAGTGGGGCAGACATGGTGCATCGGGATACCACATAGTGTTTCTAGTTATACACATACATGATATATTTTCACACAGAAACCACCAAATAACTGAAATTTGTGAGTTCAGACAGGTGCCTGTCACACTGTGCTACAGTATTTCAAGCACATGTACTGTTTGTCAGTCTGACACGAAAAAAATGTTCTTACAGTAATGTGTTTATGAAGGCTACATCAAAGACAGACTGTTTCTGTGAATAAACAAAATTTAGATTTGTTTTATAGTCATTTAATAGTCCAGTGTTATATAGTTAGAAAAAAATCAGTTTGGATTAGAAAGAACTAAGAGCTGTGACAGACAAGCTGATTTCTCACAGAGAAAGATTTCCACTTCTTCAATTCAACATTGAAACTGAAATGATCAGCTTTTTATGAGAAGATAATTATATATTTTAAGCTGATTTATCTAAACACAAATCAGACAGTAGGTTTGTAAGAAATTTTGAGAGCTCATCAAACCATGAACTCTACAAACTACTGCTCTGATTGGGAATCTGAACCAGCAAGCTACTCCAAAATGATGTCATCGCACTCTAAGTTTGACTGAAAGGACAGAAATAACTCCACTGTTTTCAGCCACTGTAGAGCAAGTTAACAAATGCTGATTAAAAGAAAACCACAAATCCAAACAGCATGAAATTTTCAGGAAACACTAATCATGACACAGGGACTTGAATTTCAGCTTTTCAAGCTTTTATAAAAAATATGTAAAAACCGTTGCACATGATCTTTAAGGATTACAGTAGAGGAGAGAGACTTGGAGATCCTGGTTTCAAATGACATGAAGTTTATATCACATTGTAGAAACATAACACAAAAAGGGAATAATATCTTAAATTGCATTTTTAGGCACATTGAGGCAAGAAGCAGGGAAGTTATCTTGCCTCTGTATACACAATTGATGAGACCAGTACTGGAGTTTGGAGCTCAGGTCTGGTCACCATACAAAAAGGAGGACATGGCTATGTTAGAGAGAGTCCAAAAAAGGGCTACTAGAGGAATAATAAATATGAAAAGCAAAACTTATGAGGAGAGACTTGATGAATTAAGCCTTTTTTCCTTGGAATACAGGAGGAAAATGGGAGACATGCTCAGTACATAAAGCATGGACAGATAATGATTTGTGGGACAATTTGGGCCTAAAAGTGTCTGATAAGGTGTATAACAACAGGTCCCACCCAATGCAGTTAAGGGCAAGACAAACACAGCTGGTGAGATCCAGCAAATGGTTTAATCAAAGAGTGGTGTGTGAGTGGAACAGATTGCCCATCGAGGTAGTGGCCAGTAACATCACATAGTCTTTTAAACATAAATTGGATAACTTTTATAAAGTCTAATTTATTATTCTGAGCAAGCACAATGGACACAAGTCTTCTGGCTCCATAAAATTCTTATGATTCCTATGATTCTAAGTAATTTTTTTTTTTTAGTCTTTGGTAACCGGGTAAGGCCTACTAGGCACAAGTGCCTGTTTTCAGGGACAACCTGGGAGCACTGGGTGATTAAGTGACTTGCTCAGAGTCACACAGTATGCAAGTAAAGGTTGTGAGAATCAAACTCAGGTCTGGTCTGCTGAATGCACCAAGCTCGTTCACACCTCGTTCCTCTAACCACTAGGCTATACTGCCAGCACAGGGACCTTAAGACAGACTAGGTGGGCCAGGAGGTCCTTTTCTGCCAACAGCTTCTATGTTTAATGTTAAACTAATTGACTTTATATTCTTTATGCTCCTCTTTTCTTGATGTTGCTATGATCCCTGTTTGTTGGTGCAATCATTTGTTCTGGAGGTCCCAGCCTTCTCAGAAAAGATATAGACTGGGTAAAGGCAGTACAGAGAAGGGCAACCAAAATGGTGCATGGCCTGCACCAGAAGCACTATGCGGAAAGACTCAGGGAGTTAAATATGTACTCTCTAGAGGAAAGAAGGGATAGGGAAGACATGATTAAAGCATTCAAATACCTCAAAGGTATCAATAAGGTGCCAGAGGGTTCAATTCTGCAGAGAAAGAGATGTTCAAGGACAAGGGAGCATGATATGTAGCTGGAAGGGGGGAGACTTAGAGGGGATGTGAAGAAATAGTTCTTTACAGAGAGGGCGGTGGACACCTGGAACAGTCTGCCAGCAGAGGTAATGGGTACTGAAACTGTAGCAGGTTTCAGACATGCATAGGATACATATAGGGGGACCTTGATAACAGGACTGGTGCATGAGGAGGGGTTAAGGCTGGAGATCAGTTATGGTCCATGGCAGCACAGTAGGTAGGGACCTTAGGGCAGACTAGGTGGGCCAGGAGGTCCTTTTCTGCCAACAGCTTCTATGTTTCTGTTAGTAAATAGCTGGTAGATGAGCATTATATATTCATGTTGACATCAATTTTAAGATGTTAAATATAAAGCCTATGGTACCAGTAACACAATGCCATTAGCAAGTACTGCTCTAATATTTAAAATCCATGGAATCAACCTACTGTCAAATGAAATCAAAAATATGTATCTCTATAGAAGTCAGGACCATAAAGAAAACGAGAGAAAAAAAGAAACAAAACACAGAAGAAAAAGTGTGCATAAAATAAGCCAAAGTAAGGGGGGGAGGATAATATGTATAAAGCAAGTGAGCAGCACTGAAATGCATTTTCGTTCTACTTGAGAAAGGATGAAAGCTCATGTAAAATATAGGTCCTAAATACAGAAAACAGTTGAAAAGGATAAAAAGGAAGGGGACGGATCCCAGATGCAGTAGAAAAGAACAAAACAACCAAAAAAATCAAAGAAACTAACTGGCATAAATCAGTGTCAGTGGCTCAGCAGGTAGATCACTCACCTCTGAGGCTGGGAGATCAGAAGGCTGTGGGTTCTATCCCCACACCAGGCACTTGGGTTAAATCCCAGTACTGACACTGCAGTGCAGCATGAGGGGGGCGCTGCACTCCTGAGGTGCCGTCTTTTGGATGAGACGTTAAACCGAGGTCTCATCTGCTTGTTCTGGTGGTAATTCAGGTGGATGTTAAAGATCCCATGGCACTTCTCGAAAAGAGATGGGGATTTCCCTGGTACCCTTGCCAAATATCTCCCATTCACCAAAAATACCACCAACAGCTTAATCTGGTTCAAGGTCAGTTGGCATTCATCTGTATCCCACCCCCCAGGTCGTGCCTGAAAATAGGCAAGAATTTGTCTAGTGCACTTACCCGGTCAACAAAAACTTAATAAATAAATTAAAACAGCAAAACAGTGAATGACACTTGGCAGATTATAAAGGGTAACATATTATCATTTGCAATAGTTACATTAAAAGGATCAATGAATATAACAACAAATGATGAAAAGTAAGATGGCTAAATGAGGATGTGAAGAAAGCTACTCAACAAAAAAAACTAAACATGCAATAAAATATCTGAAAACAAAAGCCATTACATAGCCACATGGTCAGAATATTAAGCATTTTAAAAGAAACATAAAAGTAACCATTTCAAAAAGAAAATGGAACTCAAACTTGCAACAGATGCAGACAAAAGCAACAGCAAGCAATTGTGCAGTTACATCAATTGCCTAAATGAAAAAAAAAATAAGAATATAAGAAATATTAAATAAAGGGGAAACAGTAAAAATAATCCAGTGGAGATAGCAAACTAATGTAATGAATATTTGTGCTCCTTATTCAAACCCAATCACAACTCAGTCCCCTGTCCTTGTACATTACCAGAAATGCCAACAGAAGTAATATAAATACAGATAACATACTGCAAAAAATTCAGAATAAAAAAAATCAGAGTGCAAACTTTGCACTAAAATGCTGAATTAAATATTGGGATAATCCATAACAGACACCCCCTCAAAATATTTTTTTTAATTAATAAATACAGGTTCCAGGTAAAATTCTAGAATCACTACTTAAAGATATAAGTTAGTTGCATGTCTAACAGTGATCTCAGTGACAGAGAGCAGCAGGGATTCACAAAGGGACAATCATGTACCACAAATGTAATCTGTCTCTATGAAAATGTGATCCAGTTCTTGGATAACAATACCTCATAGACATAATTTCTGTTATACCACTGCAAAACATCTGCCACTATCATATTTGGTAGTCATTGAAAACATTTCTTCCCTAGCTAGTCATCCCTGTATTATAAACAGTAGAACCCAAACCAGCCAAACCATATGAAGATTCATCACTATAAGCCTTGAGTATTATGCAGACTGTGATACTTAACACTTGTAGGGTAAGTTAGTGCATCTGGACTTATTTGCTGCCTATGCATCTCAGTTGCTATGGGGTCCTGACCATGTTCACCCTTCCTTAAGCCAAGCTAGCTACAGTATGTCTTACAACTCCTGGTAGGTAACATCACTTTAGCTTATGTATTAATGTGGCAAGCAGCTATTTTCAACAAGAAGTTAAAATGTTAAAAAGACAGTGATGTGGACTGAGAAGCAGCCTGTGCAGGTGATTCATCATGCTAGCCTAGGTATTTCCAGGTTGCATTCAGTTAGCCTAACCAGTGGGAGCAGAAGGAGAAAGGAATACAGATCTAAAAATAGAACCGTTTAACCCATTTGTGATTTAAAGTTACATTACGGCAATGCGGCCTCCAGAACTGGATACTGTATTCCAAATGAGGCCTCACTAGTGATCTGCACAGTGGTATCACCACCTCCTGGCTTCTGCTGGTGATACCTCTCCCTATGCACCTGAGCATCCCACTGGCTCTCCACACAGCCTTGGTACATTGTTTAGCCACCTTTAGGTCATCCAATATGATTACCCCCAAATCCCTTTCCTGTTTGGTGACCATCAGTTTCTCCCCCCCCAGAATACTTCCCTTGGTTCCTGCATGATTTTACATGTTTTTGCTTTAAATCTCAGCTGCCACACTTCTGACCATTCCTCCAGTTTACCTAGGTCCCCCCTCATTCTTTCCACCCTTCCTGGAGTGTCCACCCTGTTGCAGATCTTAGTGTAATTCGCAAAGAGGCACACTTTCCCCTCTAGCCCCTCTGCAATTTCACTTATGAAGACATTAATCAGGACTGGTTCCAGGACTGATCCCTGTGGCACCCTGCTGGTCACCCTTCATTCCTTAGATTGAGCACCATTTGCTATTAATCTCTGTCTTCTATCATTCAACCAGTTCCTAACCCATTTTATCACTTTGTGGCCCATTCCCAGACTGCCCAGCTTGTTCACAAGTCATATGTGGAATTGTATCATTGGCCTTACTAAATGCAATTCATGTTTATGTTTAAGCCCATGAAACACCCTTGTCTAGTTAATGCATTTGCATCCATAGTGGCTTTGCCAGAACTTGTTTTCTAAGGGGGAGGAGTGTAGCATATACATGGATATATATGGCAGTACATACTTGAATATATATGGTAGGATGGTAGGAAGTATAGGGAATACCATTAGGGCTGTAGTTTATGCATATTTATATATTTGAAGATTGGTATACGGGAGAGACACACAGCTGAAGCCCATTTCCAGGTGTGACCTGGGGAGGGGGAAAAGGAGGTATAGTACAATGCAAAAAATACAGAATTTCATAAGTGTATAAATACAGGAAGGTACAAGGTTTTACAGGGGTACAGGCAGGTATAAAAATAGTACAGGTGTAACACCCCTGCAAATGGGGGTTCCCAAAAGTCTTCTAGGAGCTGGCTAAGTGCTCCCAGCCTGAATGGTGTTCGGCATTTAAGCTGCTTAACTGAGTGCTTTAAGAGCCTCTGGTACTGTCTCTTTAAGAGCTGTCTGCCTGCAGACATAATTAATTTGGATGGGGGTCTGTGTGTTTCCCTACTTGACTCCCGCTCGAGCTACTGCCAAATCACTCTGTTTCTGCCATCGCTAAAAGTGCAGAAGGAGCTCTTTTGAAAGATGTAACTAGTTTGCTAGGAATTGTTTAGAGTAATAATGAAAATACAGTTTGTTTAACCTGCTTTTCTTTGCAGTCTGGACTGTTTTTGCTTAGCTCTCCATTCTGGTACTGAACTGTTGAATTGGACCAATCAGTGTGAAGGGGGGGATTGTTAAAATGGAGTCTGCTGGCAAATCAGAACTTGGACTCTCATTGTGGAGCCAGCCGCCTATGTACTGTATGGCCAGTGCCTCTGGGAAATGTAGTTTGGACCTTGGTGCATTTTTGCACCAACAGAGAGAGCCCTACTGTGATTGACAGCCGAACCCCAGCCAACCAAACTGAAGGAAACCCAAAGGAAATGCCCTGCACTGTTGTTGGCAAGCCAGTTCAGTAGTGACTGTGAAGAGAGAAGGAGCTCTGCTCTTGCTGCAATGTGTAGTTCATATGGGAAGCTCATGGGAGGCCCTGAAGTTCGGCCTGCAGCCGTTGTGAGTGCCAGTTCAGACTGAATCCGAGTTGTGGGAGAGAAGGAAGAAATGTTCCGAACCAGGCTTGTCCCATAGAAGACCGAAGATTTGCTGAAGTGCTAACAGCCTTTTGGGGACTGCTGATGCTGTGCGTGCTCCCGGGTAATTTGCAAGTGTTTGCGATCGGGATCGAGAAGCAGCTGCCTGGTATAGTAATTTCCTTTACATATAAATCCTCTAGTGCTTGTGGGGACCGCGATTCCACTTCTCCTCTGCTGTGACTTGTGTGCTGAATGCTGGCAACCCCGGAACAACACCTTCCAGCTTGAAATCTGTGTGGGGTATTGTGAGTACAATTCAGGGCAACCCCCTGCAACAGTTTGTAAATCAAAAGTGTGCCATCTGATTTATTGGGTTTCTTTCTAAGAACTGAGCCATCGGGCTCCAGAATACAAATTTGTGTTGTGCATGTATTTTCTTCCTACAGGGCCCTATCCAGCTGCACCAGTCGGCCAACCCCAGGCAATGGACCTGGCTTGCCTCCCCCCATCCTGGGTACCCAGAGTGTGACTTTTGGAACCCTATATGTATGCACAGTACTGTGATTTGAAACTTGTCAAACCAAATCAACCTGATTGCCCCTTCCCGTGTTACTGTCCCGTAAATAAATCAGATTTGTTGTTACTGAACTATATACTGTCTGTGGTGTCAGTACATATACAGTAGAATCAGCTTTGCATTGTGTCTGTGTATATTGCCTAACCTTGTTTTACAGGGGTCCTCAGAGACGTGCTGCAGAATCAGTCTCGCGGGTAAGTGGTATCTATATGTGTACAAAGTGTGCATATGTTGGGTATTGGGAAGGTAATTCCCATGTACTGTGTGGGCCACTAGTGGGAACAAAGGGGGGGTCACAGTGTCCCAGAGGGCTGAACCTGAGCTAGTTTAACCACTACCAACCCTGACCTCTGGGTGGAGGCACCCATCATAGAACATAGGCCCCTCAACCTGTCAGTAGCCAAGCAGGCAGGGGTAGCAGCCCTTGGGATAGTGCCACCTTGGGGTTACATCTTGGAGGCACCACTGGGATTAGCATTCCCTAGTGGCCACATTTACGAATCACTGTTAAAAATAAATGGATACCCCGACAGAAGTGGCTGTACACCAGTTGGTGGGGTGGTGTACTGGGCAGGAGATCGACCCCCAAAACACTATGCTTATCCTGGACATCCCCCTGGGTACCAATAAGGACACTGTAGAGTAAACCATAACACCATTAGCTCCCCTCTACAAACAGCACTCGATCATGTCTCAGGATGGACCAAGAATGCAAGCTTATCATTGAATCCAAACAAATGTACTATAATGCACTTAGGGAGAAATTGTAGAGGGAGTACTTTCCAAGGTGGAAGATTTACAAAACCCTGTGGTGGTGGGTCAACATGCTAATCTGCTCACCCACACTTTCATGGCCCTAGTAGAGTATAAGGACCCCATAGATAGCTCTAAAGTGCCACAGACTATTACCCCAGAGGGAGCCCTCACTGCCTGGAGATTGATAACTAAGGACAATAAAGACCTGTGGAGGAATGAGCACCTCCCACTATCTGAGACTTTTGAGGAGAAATTTGCTAAATTGCTGCTGGAGGAAGGGAAAACTGTGGAAGACTTGAAGAAATTATTCATGCCACCTGGGGGTGTTCCTACCCCAACACCCTCTCCCGCTCCAGTACCCGTTATTGCTCCTCCTTCTATGCCCGTGCCAATGCTGGCCCCTATGTCAGTACCTGCCATTAGTCATGACTCTTACAGAAGGCTGAGAATCTTCTCAGGCACCCTCCCAACCCCCCCAGGGAGGATGATTGGGAGACCTGGATAGATTGTGTTGCCCCCTTGGTGCATGAGTGGCAGTATGCAGAGGCTGAGAAATGAAAAAGAATCCTAGAAAGTTTGAAGGGTCCCGCTCTTGAGGCCATTAGATTTTTGAGGTCCACGAACCCTGATGCCTCTGCCCAGAAGTACCTATCTGTCCTCAAAGGTAATTTTGGAAGTACTGAGTCAGGGGGAGAGCTTTATGTGGAAATTTCAAGGTACAAAACAATGGCAGGGGGAAAGTTTGTCCTCCTATATTACTCGTGTGGAAAGAGCTCTGCAGAAAGCTTACCAGAAAGGTGGGGTAGCTGCCAGTGACTTAAACCAAGTGAGATTGGGGCATATACTGCAGCATGCAAAGCATTCTAAATTGCATCTCCTTCAACTAAGGCTTCAAGATAGAAGGGGTAACCCACCAGACTATTGTGACTTGATAAAAGAACTCTGGGAGGGTGAAGACGAGGAGGGAGATTGTAATTTCAGGGTGAGTGCGGCCCAGGTGATCACGGCATTTGAAGGCCCTTCTGAAGTGGGGACCAAGGAGGGTATGCCGTCATGGGTTAAACAGTGGGGAGAACAGTTACTGAAGGAAGTCAGAAAGGTACAACCGGAGGTTCCCCCTGAGAACTCCCCCATGGAACCAGACTCTAATTCTGCTCAGGCCGTGACTGCCATCAGGGTGGGGGTGCCCCCCTCAGGCATCCTATAACAAGGATAGCCCTCAGAGTGAGATCAAAGAATGAATTGCCACCATGAAGGAACTGTTGAGACACGTTACACCCCTCCCACCGTCAGAGGGAATGCCGGTCGCAGAAAGACTTAGAGAGAGTGGTGAGCTGGCTACAAGGAAAGCTTCGGAGAACAAATCAGTGGTTAAGGGTGCATGAAATGATCACCGTGAGGGCCAAAGAAACTCTAACTTTAATTCCTATGTGGCTAAATCATCTATCCAGGCCCCTGCTACTGTCCCTCTGGAATGGTCCAAGGTGGTGGGCCCCTCCATGGAGACCACTGTAAGGTGAATGGGGTGTCTACAAGAGCTGTATTGGACAGTGACTCCCAAGTGACAAATATGTTCCAGGATTGGTATCAGAAGCATTTGTCAGACGTACCCTTACAACCATTGAAAGAACTGCATGTATGGGGGTTAAGTGAGAAGGCCTACCCCTACTCCGGGTGTATCCGAATTTGGCTGTCTTTCTCCACCTCCTTGGCTGGAGTGCCAGAGCAAGTAGAGATCCTGGCCTTAGTGTGTTCCCCTACTGGACTGTATGATGGGGTTCCTCTACTAATTGGGACGAATGCGCATATGTTTGGATGGTTGGCGCAGCTGTGTTATGAAAAACAGGGGTCAAGGACTGGTAGAGCTTTAAGAATTCCAGCCTTGATCAAGAAGGCCTATGAGGCACAGAGAAATGCTGAAAAAGTGGAACCCGAGGACCTGGTTGGAATTGTCTGGAAGAAGGATCCTGAGTCCCTGATCCTGGTGCCAAATGCCCAGTGTACCTTACAGGGGGAAGTCCATATCAGAAAGGATGTCAAGAATAAAATCCTCATGCTGGATGCACCAGGCGATGGGAAATTGCCGGAAGGACTGCTGGTCAAGCCAAGTATTTTGCCTGCCAGAGCCCTTGCTTATGCCAGACGGGTAATAGTCCAAGTTCATAATGTGTCTGATAGAGAGATTCGCGTAAATAGAGGTTGCACCCTGGCTAATGTACATTGTGCAGATACTGCAGTGCTACCCAGTAACAAGTGTTCAGGGGAAAATGACAGTGTGACGCCCGACTTGTTTGATTTTGGTGATTCCCCATTGCCAGCCGAATGGAAGATGAGAATCAGTAGAAAGCTTGCCCAGAGAGACCAGGTGTTTATTTTTTAAAAGAATAGAATGTAGGATGTGTGCAAGGAGCTGAGCACCACATCTGGCTGCATGATGAAAGACCATTTTGTGAGAGATTTCGACACCTGCCACCTGCTGACATAGATGATGTGAGACGGCATCTGCAAGAGATGCTTGCTGCTGGTGTAATACAAGAATCCAGAAGTCCATATGCTTCACCTATCGTGGTAGTGAGGGAAAAAAAATGGAACAGTAAGGATGTGCGTGGATTATCGCACCTTGAACCAGCGGACTATCCCTGATCAGTATACAATGCCCCACATCCAAGATGCTTTAGACTGCCAGAACAGTAGCAAGTGGTTCTCCATGCTGGATCTTCGCAGTGGGTACTACCAGATCCCGATGGTCCCAGAAGACTGTGAGAAGACAACCTTTATCTGTCCGTTTGGTTTTTATGAATTCATAAGGATGCCTCAAGGGATTTCAGGTGCCCCAGCCACTTTTCAATGAATGATGGAGCGTGCAGTGGGGGGCATGAACTTATTAGAGTGCCTGTATGGTATACCTAGATGATGTCATTGTGTTTGGCAGCTCACTGGAAGAACATGAGAGCAGATTGTTCAAGGTGCTGGACCGATTGGAAGACTTTGGCCTTAAGCTATCCATCGATAAATGTCAGTTCTTCCAAACCTCTGTAAAGTATGTGGGACACATAGTATCCACCGAGGGACTAGAAACAGACCCGAGTAAAGTTGAGGCCTTGACCACCTGGCCACAGCCCCACAATCTAAAAGAACTGCAAAGATTCCTGGGATTCTGTGGCTACTATTGCCAGTTCATCAAGGACTATTCAAGAGTGATTCGTCCTCTACTTAATCTTACTCAAGGTTACCCTCCTACCAACAAAAAATATAAGAGGTCGGTTTCTCCTGAGACTGAGAGAGTGTATTTCCATCCTAATGAAGTTTTTGGGGCAAGATGGACACCTGATTGTGAAGCTGCTTTTCATGAGATTATATAGCGACTTACTTACGCTCCTGTCCTTGCATATGCAGATCCAGCAAAACCCAATGTTCTACACACTGATGCTAGCTTGCAAGGTTTGGGGGCTGTGTTGTACCAGGAGCACGAGAATGGCCTGAGACCAGTGGCCTTTGCCAGCAGAAGTCTGACCCCATCTGAAAAGAACTATCCTGTGCATAAGCTAGAGTTTCTAGCTATGAAGTGGGCCATTGTGGACCAATTCCACAAGTACTTGTATGGGGCTAAAATACTAGTAAAACCTGACAATAATCCTTTGACCCATGTGCAGACTTCAGCCAAGTTGGACGCTACTGGTCATAGGTAGCTTTCTGCATTATCTACATATGACTATGCTGTTGAATACAGAGCAGGCCTGAACCACATAGATGCTGATGCTCTCTCCCGGAGGCCTGTTTCCTGGAATGACTGGGTCAGACTGTCAGAACCTGATATTCGAGCACTCTGCCAGAAGTTTGACAGAGATGAACAAGTGTCCACAGACGCAGTAGACTGCCTGGTGGACTGTTTGGGGCTCTCTGAGAATTGCATACCTGCTGCTTATTGCCACTTTTCTGCATTAGACATTGGCGCATTGCCTCAGCTAGATAATGACAGTCTTCAGTGGGCTCAATCCTGAGATCCTATGACCAAACCAGCTTTAGAAGCCCTCTACACAGGGAAAGATGTGTCCAAATTACGCTCCCCTGATTTGAGAATTGCATTGTTATACAAGGAAGGTCCTAAGCTGAAACTGATTAATTGACTGTTATACAGAGAAACAGTAGACAGAGGGGGACAAATAGACAAACAACAGCGAGTTTTGCCCACTGCCTTCCGAGACGTGGTACTGAGATCCCTACACAACCACATGGGGCATCTCGGTATAGACGGAACACTTGGCTTGGTGAGATCCAGATTCTATTGACCTAAGATGGGGGCTGATGTTGAGCAACACATTCAAACTTGTAGTCACTGTTTACAGAGGAAAGCCTTGCCCCAGAGGACTTCCCCCCTTGTTAACATCACCACCAGCACCCCCATGGAGCTGATCTGTATGGACTTTCTGAGTTTGGAGCCAGATCAAAGAAATATTAGTAATGTGCTGGTGGTCACTGACCATTTTTCGAGATATGCCCATGCTTTCCTCACCAAGGACCAGAAGGCATCCACCGTGGCAAAAGTGCTTGCAGAAAACTTTTTTTGTTCACTATGGGGCTCCACAAAGAATCCATTCTGATCAAGAGAGAGACTTTGAGAGTCATTTGATCAAAGAGATGCTTTCTCTGTGGGGAGTGCGAAAGTCCAGAACCACCCCTTACCGCCCTCAGGGGGACCCACAGCCTGAACATTTTAATAGCACTCTGCTGGACATGCTGGGCACTTTCCACCCAAAAGACAAGCCCAGATGGAGCCAACAAATTAGCACCTTGGTACATGCCTACAACTGCACCAGAAGTGATGTCACTGGGTTCTTCCCCTACCACCTAATGTTTGAAAGAGAAGCCCGACTACTGGTAGATGTTTGTTTCAGAGTTTCTGCTGATGGGGTCCAAATGGATAATTATCTATAGTATGTGCAAAAGTTAAAGACCCAGCTGAATCATGTATACCAATTGGCTCAAACCATGGCTGCCAAAAGAAATCTGGCCAACAAAGAAAGGTATGATAAAAAGGTGAAAGCACAAGAACTCCAGGAGGGAGATCGTGTATTGCTAAGAAATCTGAGACTGCATGGCAAACACAAGATTGCTGACCGGTGGCATCATCTCCCTCACATTGTAGTGGGCAAACTAGATGATCTGCCTGTGTACAAAGTAAGGCCTGAGAATAATTCAAAAGATATTAAGACAATGCATCAAAATCATTTGCTGCCCATTGGCCAAATCTTGATCGAGTCTGAGCCCCCAGAAAGTGCTCCCTCTGGACCAGTGACCAGAGCTGCTGCTAAGCAAAAGCAAACAAAGTCTGCACCTACAGATGCTGAGTTAAAGTGTTCTCCACAGCAAGTCCCAGTTGAAAATGACTGTCAGGCTACCTCGAAGGAAATGAATGCACCTTTGGGTACTACCCCTCTCATGAACTGAGTCAATTGTTTCAAGGCAATCCCGTAGTCAATTATGGAGATGAAGCTGGGCCTTCTGGACTGTCTAAGACCCCAGCTTTGTCCTTAGAGCCAGTGCTCCCTGAGAGTGAAGTGCAGAGCATCAAGTCGGATGACATGGAATCACTGTGCATGGTGGAACTGTACGAGCTTTCAGAGGAAGAAAATGATGAACTGAGACAGACTGGTGATATACCAGAGCAAGAAGAGTATTTAGAGTGCCCTGATGGTTCACTGACAGTGCCGGAGAGCTCTCCCTGTGAAACAAGTGTTGTGACCCCTGAAATTGCAAATACTGGAGCTGACAGTGCCCCAAGTTCTAACCTTGCTGCCCCAAAAGAAAATCCCCTGGCAAGTAAAGACAGTGCTGAAAGTGAGGCTAAAAGTGCAGAGACTGTAACAGTTCCCCCTAGAAAGACTGGTCGAGCTGTAAAGCCTGTGGTGCACCTCAGCTATGATTCTTCTGGGAGGCCTGTAGACTTGCCTCTCAACATTGTCCATAAAGGAGTGTATGTGTCCCCGAGCTCATTGCCCAAACTGAGCATAAGTGCTAACTCCAAGTTAATTGTATTGCCCTCTAGGTATGGTGCCCCTGCCCCATCCAGCCCCAAGGCAGCTGATAGGGAAGGGTCCTCTCTCTTCAGGTTTCATGTACAAGAGGTAATAACCTGAGTTAAGGTACAATGTGTATATAATGCTATGCAAAAGGTAATGTGCTGAAAAGTATCAGAAATGTGTTTATGGTAAAGGTGATATGTTGACTGATGATTACACGAATAAACCTAATGTGTTAGTGATGTAAATGTATATGGTTTTGTATTGAAGTTTATGGGGGTACTTACTTGATGCGGACGCCAAGTTTTTCCAGGCCAGGAAGGGTGTAACACCCCTGCAAATGGGGTTCCCAAAAGTCTTCTAGGAACTGGCTAAGTGCTCCCAGCCTGAATGGTGTTCGGCATTTAAGCTGCTTAACTGTGAGTGCTTTTAGAGCCTCTGGTACTGTCTCTTTAAGAGGTCTGCCTGCAGACATAATTAATTTGGATGAGGGTCTGTGTGTTTCCCTACTTGACTCCCGCTCGAGCTACTGCCAAATCGCTCCATTTCTGCCATCGTTAAAAATGCAGAGGGAGCTCTTTTGAAAGATGTAACTAGTTTGCTAGGAATTGTTTAGAGTAATAATGAAAATACAGTTTGTCTAACCTGCTTTTCTTTGCAGTCTGGACTATTTTTGCTTAGCCCTCCATTCTGGTACTGAACTGTTGAATTGGACCAATCAGTGTAAAGGGGGGTTGTTAAAATGGAGTCTGCTGGCAAATCAGAACTTGGACTCTCATTGTGGAATCAGCCACCTATGTACTGTATGGCCAGTGCCTCTGGGAAATGTAGTTTGGACCTTGGCACCTTTTTGCACCAACAGAGAGAGCCTTACTGTGATTGACAGATGAACCAGCCAACTGAACTGGAGGGAACCCAAAGGAAGTGCCCTGCACTGTTGTTGGCAAGCCAGTTCGGTAGTGACTGTGAAGAGAGAAGGAGCTCTGCTCTTGCTGCGGTGTGTAGTTTACGCGGGAAGCGTGTGGGAGGCCCTGAAGAACAGCCTGCAGCCATTGTGAGTGCCAGTTCAGACTGAATCCAAGTTGTGGGAGAGAAGGAAGAAGTGTTCTGAACCATGCTTGTCCTGTAGAAGACCGAAGATTTGCTGAAGTGCGATCGGCCTTTCGGGGACTGCTGATGCTGTGCTTGCTCCCGGGTAATTTGCAAGTGTTTGCGATCGGGATCGAGAAGCAGATGCCTGGTATAGTAATTTCCTTTACATATAAACATATCTAGTGCTTGTGGGGACCATGATTCCACATCCCCTCTGCTGTGAGTTGTGTGCTGAATGCTGGCAACCCCGGAACAACACCTTCCAGCTTGAAATCTGTGTGGGGTATTGTGAGTACAATTCAGGGCAACCCCCTGCAACAGTTTGTAAATCAAAAGTGTGCCATCTGATTGTGTTTCTTTCTACGAACTGAGCCATCGAGCTCCGGATTACAAATTTGTGTTGTGCATATATTTTCTTCCTACAGTGTCTCATCCAGTTGCACCAGCCAGTCAACCCCAGGCAACGGACCTGGCTAGCCCCCCCCCCCATCCTGGGTACCCAGAGTGTGACTTTTTGGACCCTATATGTATGCACAGTACTGTGATTTGAAACTTGTCAAACCAAATCAACCTGATTGCCCCCTCCTGTGTTACTGTCCCGTAAATAAATCAGATTTGTTGTTACTGAACTATATACTGTCTGTGGTGTCAGTACATATAGAATCAGCTTACATTGTGTCTGTGTATATTGCCTAACCTTGTTTTACAGGGGGTCCTCAGAGACGTGCTGCAGAATCAGTCTCGAGGGTAAGTGGTATCTATATGTGTACAAAGTGTGCATATGTTGGGTATTGGGAAGGTAATTCCTGTATACTGTGAAGGCCACTAGTGGGAACAAAGAGGGGGTCACAGTGTCCCAGAGGGCTGTACCCGAGCTAGTTTAACCACTACCAACCCTGACCTCTGGGTGGAGACACCCGTCATAGAACCTAGGCCCCTCAACCTGTCAGTAGCCAAGCAGGAAGGGGTAGTAGCCTTTGGGATAGTGCCACCTAGGGGTTACACATGACATAGTGTATAACTATAACACAAAAGCAAATATAGCAGTGGAAGGATTACAAGCAGATATTGAGAAAAAGAATAGGACCTTGCACACTGGGATACAGGTGACCAGGGATGGATAGGCAAGGTACTACCTAGAGGTTAGTCAGGTTGTGGGCACAAGCAAGATGTAGAAGGGGAGAGGTAGAGGGTTCATTTAAAGAGACTAAAGGATGGCAATGTGTGCAGTGAGGCAGGCAGGGAGTTCCACTCATGGGGGAAGTGGAAAGAGAAGGCAGCCTTACCAGAGTAACAGTGAGGGTGGGGTATGGCAAAGGAGCATGTGTCACGGGAATGGAGACTGTAGGAGGTGTGGGCAGTGGGGGATAGGAGGGAGGCTAGGTGGAGGGGGAGTGAAATGAACCAGTATTTAATGGTAAGGGTGGAGTTATGGAGGTTTTGGTGGGAAGTAAGAAAGGGGAGTGATAGTGAAGAGTAAAGGTGCAATGATGGATTCTGGGGAAGTGTTCAGAGTGAAACAACAAAAGGCGTTGAAGAGACCATCCAGTCTGGAGAGGGTGGATGCGGAGGTGGACCTGTACCCAATTTCGGCATAGCTGAAAAGTGGCAGGATGGTCTTTGTAAGGAGTGTCCAGCAAACAGGGAGGGAGAAGGCATCTTTGTTTCTATAGAGGGTCCCAAATTTAGGGTGGAGTTTGAAGTGAATATGGTTGACATGAGTAGAGAAATCCAGGTGATTATCCAACTAGACTCCAAGGTATTTTAGGCTGGGACTATGTCAAGGGCATATACAGTAGATAATTGTAGTCCTATGAAGGTACAGCTCCTGTAATGCCCAGTGGGCTTTTCTTTATCTATGTCCAGCAGTGTGTGACCGCTATCTCGGAGTCAGTAATGAGCGAACAGAGGCGCCATGTTTGTTGAAGAGCTAGGCCTGCCCAGACATGGAGTATGAGCCAGTGAGGTGGCGCACAAACTCAGATTGGCAGTGTTAGTTAAAGAAAGTTTTCAGACAGAATTCCTCGGGTTAGAATAACTCGTTTTCGGGTTATTATGGCGTTTAATGACACCTGTTAACCATGTGATAAAGGGGGGTCAGCAGTAATTATATAGAGAATAATGCCTGTTGCAGGTGTGTGTTATGATGATTTTTCACACACCTGAGGTGTGTGAAAATCATAACACAGACCTTGCACAGGTATTATTTTTTATAATTACTGGTGCAAAGGAGTGATTGCCACAGGTACTGGAGCTCTTCTGTGAGAGAGAGACACACACATATATAGACACACACACACACATACACACTCTGTCACACGCACATTGTCTCCTTCTGCAGCACATTTTCTTTTTTTTATTTTTAATATACCCTGAAACCAAATGACAGCACTCAGGCAGGCAGTCCATTCCCGAGTTGCTGCCTGACTGCAGAAGCTTCTCCTGAAGCATACGAAAAGGGGGATCAACCAGATACATTTTTAGGCTTGAAAGGCAGGATCAACCAGATAAATACTGAAATAAAGTAATACATTACTTGTCACTGTGAGACTGACAGGCTATTGATCACTGTGGCTCCTCGGTACGAATGAATGGCGCGCCATGTTTGTTGAAATGTTAGGTCCGCCCAGATGCAAAATATGAGCCAGTGAGGTGCCTCACAAACTCAGATTGGCATTGCTAGTTAAAGAAAGTTTTCTGAGCACCGTAATAACTAATTTTTGGGTTATAATGGCATTTTAAGAACCCCTGTTAACTGTATGATAAAGGGGGTCACCAGTAATTATAGATGGCTACTGAACAAACATGCCATGTCTGAGTCTTTCTGCTGAGGGTACAAATATATCACAGGGAGGGAGAGAGATTTCCAGAAAATGGGAGCTGCCACTACTACTGGCCTGTCCGCCATCGATTTTTATTGTGAACAGGGGACACTCAAAAGCCACTGTTCTCCAGAGTGAAGAGTTCTATTTGGGTAGTGAGGGGTCAGAAGATTGTAGATAAAGGAGGGATCCATTAAGGCCTTAAATGTCAGAAATAAGGACTCTGGAGTCAGTTATTTGCCTTACTGGCAGCCAGCCAAGATCATGCAGTACCAGGGTGATGTGCTCTAATTTCCAAGAGAGAAATAGGAAACAGCCTACCATTTTAAGGTGCTGATGAATCTTATTTATTTCATCAGGTCTTTTCAGGCCTGAGGCCCTAAGCAAAATGTGTTTTATTATGTTTTGAAGGGACACTGTCAACCTGTTCTTCACCATGTTATTTTTAGTTGAAACCGCACATTTTATGATTGCTTACCCTCTTTAAAATTCATTGATGTTGCTGTTTGTTTTGTCTGTAGCCTTGCTTAGTAGAACTGAAATGCATGGCAATGTATATTTATTAACAACCTTGTTTTTGTTTACAATCATGGTTCTGTTCTTACTGCATATGTCCTGAGCATTAGAAACACACACAGACAGTTCAGTCATACATAAAACAGTAGCCTCCTAATCTCCCAATTCATCATGAGGAGCTAGACTGTTTTGTGAGTGTTCCCAAGTCCAGAAAAGATGCATTTGGAGTTGATCAAGGAATGTAAACAAGCCTGTTTTGGTGTGATAACACCAGTATGTTGGGCAATCTGCTTTTTACCTTTTTAAAGAAAATAGAGTCAGAATCAAACTACCAGCTACATCAACACTCTTTACAGAATTTTGGCAATCACAAAATATGGTTTTTAAACTAGGGACACTTTGAGACGTAAGGGGGTTGACAGTGTCCCTTTAAGTCTCTAGGGTTATTTAAAGTGGTTTTGTGATCTTTTTGCAGCCCTTTCCTAATGCTATTAATTGCTGGTATTGATGCATTAGATGCCGACTGTAACATGCTTAAATTTGTATTTCTGTTTGTTTTTCATCAGCATGCTGTGTTTTATAGCCCTGTTTGTGCTGAGCAGTACATTTTTTTTGGCAGTGCAGTCCAGGACACGCCCCTGTTTCAGTCGTCATGCAAGGGAGCACGGCCTCGTCTCGGCATGTTCACAGTTCGGTGGCGGCAACATCAATGCGAGTGCTCCTACTTCCTGATGACAGCCTCTGCGCAGTGTGGAGCACGGGAATCTAGCTTCATGCTGCTGCAGCTTTCATTTCGGCGGTCGGGGAACACAGACTGAGTAACACTTTATTCAGATTATTGTCGTCAGTGCTCAGAATTGTGTTAACTTACCTTGGTAGGTACAGTGTTTCAGTATGTGGTATTTTGATAGGGTGTGCTTTTTCTCGTCGGAAATGTGTTCCCATTGCTGTCTTGTCAATGAAGTTACTATTACTCACAGTCTCCCGATGTCGTAATGTAAATTTTACTGTAACAGCACACAGTGGTTAGGGGTTCAGATGTGGCCAGTGTTCTTATGGATCACGTAGCTTGCTCACTTGCTTGATCCACATACATCAATGCACACAAATGAGTTGTGCTATATTATGCCAATGTCAGTCTTTCTGTCATCCCCTGTGCTGTTCACATTCTGGATTCCTGGTTGTGCAAATAGTGTCAGTGGCAGTATTTTGTCACCTCAGAGGTTTCTGAAGAAGACACTGCTGACTTATTTTACAGTTTATTTTTTCTGTATTGCTTCATTTGAGCATGGGGGTTGTGGATGCCAGACACTATGTTTTGCAATGTTCTTCCACTCCTTGGTTGTTTTACAGAGCACATTGAAAGCCTGTGAATAAATCATACAGGGAGACAACACATTCTATATTGCAATTCTTAAAGGCTGATTTTTCGGAAACAGCCACCATTTCTGTGTTACAGACATAGACTCAACATCATATATTTACTCAGAGTCCATAATCCTTTCTTACAATGATTATTCAGTTTTTATTTTCACCAGTCACCTTGTTCTGTAGGTTTCATCTGTATTTTGTGCATTGTCCATCATGGTAAACTATTGTGTTGTGGCTGGCTGTAAAAATACCCCCCAGTGAACATGTGGCTGTGGTATCGTTCCCAAAGAGAGACAAATCTCCAGACAGATTCCAGAAGTGGGTGGACTTTGTACTGCTTGACCGGAAGTGGGACTGGCAGTCTGCTGTGTCCCCACATATCTGTTCAGTACACTTTACAGATGACTGCTTTGAGAATATGATGCAATTCAATGAAATTTGCAAAGTTTCTAAAGCTGAAGAGAAGCGGCGCTGCCTACTATCCGCTCAACAATATCCAACAATGAACCTGAGTGCTGTACTGTGAATCATAAAAGATCTTCATCCAGTGATGAACAGGATCAGACCTTGAAACGTGGTCGATGTGCAATATATTGAATGAATCAATAGTGAGTATTCCTTGACCTTCAACGATGTTCAGTTGTTGGTTAATCATATTCTACAGAACCACCCACCACCCAACAACTTCTGTATGTTACTAATGTGGTAAATCTGTATGGAGTTATGCAATTGTCTGTGGTCTGGTAATTACACATCATTCCACTATGCAAAACAATGGGGTAAAGTGATGCAACACTGTGGTCAGTGCATTTATCAGCATGTTTGTGTGTAGCAAACATAGCTGTTTATGCATCATGTAATACTGTGACACACCACTTGTTCAGCTGTTCAGCTCCAAATTTGAAAAGAAGTGTTACATTACTTTCCCTGTGACATTGTCATCATGCAAGGTACTGTCCTATCAATAATACCATGTATGGGTATGCCGATCTGTGTCTCATATAGCATGTCCTTCTTGGTGCCCCTTATGTATTCCCACTGATGTAATCAGCAGTGGTGGGCAACGGTACACATGTGGTTATCCACCATGCCAAATTTTGTATGTCCAGACATTCCATGTCAACTTTTTGGTACTGAAGTACTGAATTACACTCCAAAGTAAAATTAGCACTCTTTATTTGGAGACTGGATCACACTTCCATACCCTGTCTGATAACCGTCTCACCCCATGGAACAGTCACATTGAGATGCTTGTTCAGTGTGTTCCATTGTGATATTGGTGAACTCTGCCACTTTGCAGATCACAGTAGTATGTAGAACGGGGTTGCTAGTCCTGAAGGGGTGGATAACATGAAGTGTGACCTTTCCCGGAAACACGAAAAACAAACTGATTTATGAAAAACAAGGATGTATGCATAGAAAGGTGAAAAAGAATGCACCTGTTTAGACAGAATCATGGGTACAGCCACAGGGTGGTGTTCTCATTGCTATTGATGACCTCTATTTCCCTTTCTGCTGTGCTTAGCAGTCCCGATGATCTACCGGTGTCAAGGTAGATCATGCGGCATCGTGGAGGACAAGGTTCACACTGACGTGCTTGTTAACATGGCTCACTGTCAGAAGATGGGAGCTTGTGATGACATTTATACAACAGTGTCAAGTCCTCACATACAATTTGGTCTGTACTTCTTCAGAGCACACCTGTGCAAGCACATTGACAGACCGTCGGTATTCTACTGAAAGGGTCGAAAGTAAGTCTTGTAGCCAACACAGACTGCTCCATTATCCCAATTGATGTACTTATTGAACTGTTACCTTCTGCGGTACATGATGTAGTACGACACAGTCTACCTGTATTTGGCTATTGGAGTGGTGCCAATTTTAACCCCTGCGTCATCTTACTTGTAGCGCTACTCACTTCCATGCACTACAGCATTATCTTAGCACTTCCAGTGCGATCGCCACACTGGTTTTCCCTGTGCGGGTCATCTGATGCACGTATTCCTATGTATGTCTCCTGCTTGGTTTACTCAGTATTACTGTGGTCATATATAAAAATATTAATCATACAGATATAAACACAGATATGGCAAAGGGAGAGGTGGACATAGGAACAATTACTGATATATGGTCAGTCAGGCGCAATGGCTGTCACCTAAGCATCCCAGGGCATAACTGTTCTGGAGGGATAGAGATAAAGGGAAGTCTGGGTAGCTTGCCATTTTTGAAAGGGAAGGATGATATGTAATAGGGAGTAAGTGGATGGGGGCAGGTGTGAAGTAATCTGGCTGCAAACACACAGCCATAAAGGGACCACGATCTGTCTGTGGGTCTTTTACAGACCTCAGGCCCCACAGGAGTACATTCACAGAGAACTGTGGTAGCACATAAGGAGGCATAGTGGCAGAGGGAGCACAGTGGTGCTGTGGGATTGTAATGTTCCGGGGGTGTATTTCAGCATTCCAGCAACCAGGCTGACACAGCATGACCACTCTCCTCCCTGTCTTACCTTTACATCCATTGCTTTCATTCCATTCCCTATGTACACATATACTCCACATCCTCCGTTACCCTTGCTGTCTCTCTCCCTCTTGTTGATTTTTTCACTGTATGGTGACATTCCAGACATTGCTTATTTGTAACCTGTTTCTGTGACTGTCAGAATATCCAACCTGCCCTGTTACATCAGAGCTCTTACTTAATGGAGCTTGTTACTGACAGTACAGGCAGTGGTAGCCATTACCATCCACTTCTGGAATGCCCCCTTTGGCCCCGTCATTATCCAATCTGCCGTGTCCTTTTACTTTATTTACCCCAGTCTTGGTCATTGCCAACTTCTCTATCTTGGTTTTGCACTCAGTGATTACACACTTTTCTGATGGACTGCTGTGATTTGACACGTCATTTTCACTACCTTTCCACCCGTCCCTACTTAGAATGCTTGCCACTGAAACATGTAAACCTGTCATGTGCGATCTGACTTCCAATGAGGGACAGTTTCAGAGCATTGCACCACAGTGGCACTGGATCTCTGTAACTGAAAACTCAGCACCCATTACAGCAAAAAGCATGATCTCTGCACCAGTTTTTCAACCATTCATGGAATCACATGATAGGGATTACCGTACCCTCAGCCATGCCACAGAAAGACGGCCCCACCGATAAGGTTCCAGTGTATGATACTGCTGTCAAGAACATCTCAATGTCAAGACACTACTCCTGCATTGCTGTGATATAATTCCCAGACATGTCATGTGTCAGTAGGTGGACAATGACGTCCACCTCTATGTCCCGTATTGATGGCCTAAAACCACGCAGCCCTACATGTCCAAAACACAGCGTAAAATATCACCATGTTGCAGATGCTTACACAAGAAGATGTGACTGCTAAGACACACAAGGGCATGCAGACAGGAACAAGTAACTGGATGCATCTCCAAGACTGTAAGTAATGTGTATTCCATACCGTGTATACCCCCACAGTTCTTTGGTTGTGTCTACAAGGTCATCAACAGGAACACAGTCTTTCACTGGACTCGTTAGTGTGTGTGTGTCTGTGGTTCCAGAAGGCAGTGATATGCCAACCACAGACAGCATTTTTTGTACATGATAATACATCATGTATGAGGGGCCACGTTTCCCTTAATCTGTGCAACACCGATGTCCAGCAATACTCTGTACATATTAGACATTGCTTGCATAGCATTGTACTAACCTCTGCAAGGGGTATATGATGTTGTGCCACACAGTATCATAACCTCCACACACAGTCTCATGACAGCATTCCTTCACCCACTCATTCTTTTCTCCCCTCCTGGCTGTGAATGAAATACATCTTGGTTGGACTCCTGCATCACTCTAAGGATGCCTGCATCGCATGTTGAAATACTCTCCATGCTGAAACAGGATGTGTCACAGTTTCTTGCACTCTTTCAATAGTGTTGTGCCTGCCCTTTTTTTGTAATTTTGGTAAATGAAAAGGTAACCACAAATATGAATTTTTGGTACACAATGACTACTGAGGTAATCATTCTGTTGCTGTATGACCCACAACCGGCTCATGGTATGCTTGTGACTTTTTGTGCCTCTTGCAGACTACACAGGACTCAGTCAGCCAGGAACAGTACAATAATTGTTCTATGGGAGACAGTGGTGTGTGTACAGTGCCTGGGACTTCAGCGGACAACATTATCATCGCTGACACCTTAGCTACTTCTTTCAGTGCCACAGACAGTAGCATGCCCGATGCAGGACTCGGCATGTGTGAAACATCACCAGTAACATCAGACACTTCCGAACAAAAACCTTCATCCAGTGTCAAATACCATCGAGTGTCTAGGTCTACTCATATACACAGATCACTACTTACACACAAGAAAGGTATGTGTACGTGTCATGCTGTGTAAGGTTGTACATATCTTCCATGCCCACATCGGTACTGATGACATGCTGTTCATTGACAGGAACACAGACGAC
Source organism: Neoceratodus forsteri (assembly GCA_016271365.2). Classification (NCBI taxonomy): domain Eukaryota; kingdom Metazoa; phylum Chordata; order Ceratodontiformes; family Ceratodontidae; genus Neoceratodus; species Neoceratodus forsteri. Next base: position 408,036,239 of record CM028137.1, on the reverse strand, counting down.
AATGCCAAAGACGGTAGACGTTGGGGTTCAGTGTGACCTTCTTACATGTGACAACATTATTCTGAGCAGTGTTCCAGGCCTAACATCATCACCGCCAATGCAGTCCCCCTTGCCCATCCACTCCTTCATCCATCGGTGTTGACGGTGATGACAGTGATTCAGAATATGTTCCATGTGATCAGTCCCTGTTACGAGAGAGTTGAGGGAAGACCTAGGGCAAGTTTACTGCCTCAGTTTCATACCCAAGTCCATGAAGAAATGCATGCGTCATGTAATATGTGTCAATCAATACATGCATATCACACGTTTCTCATTCACAGGTTGAGACAGAAACCAAGGTGCTCTTCACATACTGAACCCAAATACATAGTATACAGATCATGCCTTGAAGGCCTGTTTGCATACTGCTCTGCTTGTGGCTCACCTACATCAGCTGTGTTCTCCTCTGACAACCCTGATAGAAGGCGGGGCACTCTGCTTGTTGTGGATGTCAAGTGCTACAACTGTGGATTAAAGAAGTCTTGGCATAATCAGCCTGATCTTGGCCATAACATCCATGCCAATGTATGCATGGCTGCTGCAATTTTTACCTCTGGTTGTCCAGTCTCTAAGTGTCTTAGGGTGTTTGAATTCATGAACCTCGCTGCAATCTCTTGCAGTACATATGAGAAGCACCAAAGGGAGCTGATTATGCCCACCATAGACAACATGTGGAAAACACAGCAGTCTGAAATTCTTGCACAGTTGAGGCAAATACCAGGCGGTTTAATCCTGGGTGGGGATGCGTGCAGACAGCCCGGCACAGCGCTAAGTTTGGTTCAGATACTTTGTTGGAATACCTGCATGGGAAGGTCATTAGCATTACACTAGTGCAGGTGAGACATGTACAATAAAATGTCTTCTTCCCACATCACTACTGCCATATGTTACTGGTCAGCATCACTAATTTGTGCTTTTTATCATAAAGACAATGAGGTTAAAACTCCAATTGGATGGAGTTGAGGGACTACAGAGGGCACTGAACGATGCTCGTTGAAGAGAACCACTTGACCGTCAGATGCGTTAATAACTGATCGCCACAGACAGATAAATGCTGGCTTGCGAGTACTCCACTCATGGCAGGTGCCACGCACTTCTATGATGTGTGGCACGTGGCCAAAGGTATGACTAACAGCTGACTGTACAACAACAAACTTGATTTCTTTAACTCTGTCAATATTGCGTCAACACCCATCTAAACCCCCTCCTACTGTTCCACCTATGGAGCAAAGAGCAACCTGCACAAACTGTGCAGTAAACTACATTTGGTTTCACTTGGTTTCAAAGGACTAAAGAAGGCTACTGCCCATTGAGATTGGCCCCCACCACATCGGTGGGATAATTATACCCTATAGTTGTTAAGCTCGAGCCAGCAATCCAGCCCCTTCTTGAAGGCTGTGTTTGAGCGACTTTCTACTAAGTTTTGCAGGAGGAGATTCCACAATTTGGGGGCTCTTACAGTAAAGTAGTTTAACCTTTTTGTTGTTTTAGCTTTAGATACAAATATCTGGTTGTTATGATACCGAGATGATGTCCAACTGGTGGAGAAATGTAAGCCACAGTGGTGCATTAACTCTTGAGAATTCCGGATTTTGTACAATAGGAGAAGGTCGCCTCTGGTACGTCTTGTGCATAGTGAATGTAACCCTGTAACTCTTAATCTTTCCTCGTAGTCGAGTCTCAATAAATAAGGGACCATTTTTGTGGCCCTTCTCTGCACCCTCTCAACCCCATCAACGTCCTGCCCCAGATAGGGACTCCAGCAGGGGGATCCATAGTCCAAATGGGTCGGACATAAGCCTCATATAAGGGATTATGCATTCCTCGCGTCCCTGACACAAACGAACGTTGAATCAGAGTGAGCAATGCATTAGATTTCCTGGCTATCATCCTGCAGTGATCACTAGATGATAATTTGTCATTAATGATTACCAGAGATCTCTGCTAATGGTGACATGAAGGGTAACTAACGCTCAGAAATAGGTCTGTCTAGGGTTATTCTTACGCAAGTGTACAACGTGACACTTGTCTGAGTTGAGTGTCATTTTGTTTAAAACTGCCCATTCTTTGATAGATTTTAAATTGTTCCTCATGAAATCCCTGTTTATTGATGTAAAGTACAGAGCCACACAGCTTGGTATCATCTGCGAATTTGAGAGAACAATTTCGGGACTAGCCTGCAGATCACTAATAAAGATGTTGAACAGGTAGGCTAACACGGACTCCCTGCGGGACCCGCTGGTCACACTCGAGTGAGGGAAAGTGTGCGCTAATTCTGACCTGCTGATATCTTCCACTCAACCAACCTGAGACCCAGTTAATTATGCAGTGAGAAAACCCATATCATTCATTTTGTCGAGTAGGATATCATGAGGGACTTTGTCAAATGCTCTACTATGAGTAGAAGCATCACATCCATAGGGATGCCGTCATCCAGTGCCCTACTGACTTGCTTGATTATAAAAGGAAACCAAGTTAGTAGTACAGGAGTATCCCTGCCTAAAGCCATGCTGTGTAATGTCAGTCAAGTTACCCCTAATAGATTCGTACTCTAAAAGTTTTTTAATAACTTTCTCCATGATCTTGCTCACAATGGATGTCAGGCTTATTGGACGATAATTCTCTGGTTTGGAATGATTACCCTTCTTAAAGATTGGGACCACAGTGGCCATCGTCCAGTCCTGAGGGATAGTTCCCTCATACAAGGATTTGTTGAATATAATTGAGAGAGGTTTAGCAATGGCAGCTGCTGTCTCTATTAGAAATCGGGACTGATGTTATCAGGGCCTGGACTGGAATTGGATTTTAGGGATATAATTGCTTTTAGTATATCATCATGGTGATAACAGAGAATAACATTGTTTGTATGTTTGAAGTGCTTAGGAATCTCTTTCTTGGTAAATGCCGAGCAGAATTGTTTGCTAAATGTGTCTGCCATGTCTTTGTCTGTTGATACAATTGTGTCATGTTGTATACATAAGGACCCCATGTGTCTATTATTTTTTTATTGTTTTAGGTAGGAAAATAGTGATTTATAGTTGTCTGGTATGGGCCAGATGAAACTCAAAAGGTTTTTTGGATTGCAGAGAATGGCTTGTTTTAGTGATTTAAGAGTTTCCCTATACTGAGTGAACCATAACTTTTTGGTGTCTCCCTTGCTGTTTTTGGCTAGTTTAAATAGCCCCTGCTTCTTCTTAATTAAGGTTTTGATAGTATTATTAAACCACAGAGGTATTTTCCCTTTTTATTATATTTTTTTGTTATAGGGACATATAATTTTTCTGAGTTGTAAATGGTAGATTTAGGAAGATCCCAGGATTCTTCCATGGAAAGGGAGGATAGTACTGTATCCCAAGAGATTGAGTTTAATTTGTTATTGATAGCATTAAAATTAGCTTTTTTGTAATTTTTCAATTCAGTATAGTTGGTGATGTGTTGACACAATGTCAGTGTAATAGAAATGGTTTAGTGATCATTAGATCCTAGTGGGCACCAGTTATAATTTTGGACATATAGTCCCATATTTGTAACAATCCGTCCAGTATGTTGTCAGACGTGTTGGTTCTGTAATCCATTTGTTCCAGACCCAAATCAACCAATGAGTGTGATTAAGTCTTTCTCGGCCTGTGTGCTTCCAGTTAAAAGAATACCAATTTATAGTAGGCAGGTTAAAATCACCCAGTATGAGGATTTTTCCTTTAGAGGCTAAGTATCTGATTTCATTGATTAGGTATGAAGAATATTCTTTATTAGAGGTTAGAGGCCCATAGCATGTCCCTACCATCAGTTGTGGTAGCCCTTGGAGCCGGATATGCCATTCACACGGATACATTCAATGTTACACATTGTGGGGATTTTGGAATGAGGATATGTCTTCTCTAACATAGCACATACCCCCCATTTGTTCCTGACGGTCCTATGATACAGCTTATACCCTCAGATACGCTGGATCCAAGAAGTGTCAGATCCCACCAAGTTTTTGTGATAGAGATGAGTCCATATTTTCTCAAGGACACATAGCTTCTAGTTCAGCTATTTTTGCCTGATTTAGAGATCTGGCATTTAGACTGAGTACCTCACACACAGAGGTGTCTGTAGTAGGTCTTTTTAGAGAACAGGACCATGTCACTGATCTCACCCCCAGGTATGTAGCTTCAAAAGTTTGCTAATAGCTGTTGTAAATTTTCAGCCAAGCAAGCCACCCCTACTACTGAGGTGGAGTCCATCCCAGCAATACAGAGTCTTTTTAGATAGAAGTTTTCCAATGTGTGAGACAGAGAGATGTTCTGTCGGAGACACCATCATCTAAGCCAGTCATTAAAGGTCTTATACTTGTGTTAATACTATTGGGTGCTCTTGGTACAGGTAGAATCTCTGAGAAACATGCTATACTATTTTTCCGCTTAGTACATTGTTGAAACTATAATGTCCTGTTTTAGTTTGTCAATACAGCCTTTATTTATATCATTTGTACCTGCATGAATTATAAATAATTGATTTTCACTCAACCTTTTCAATATATTTTTTACAGCAATAGTGATGTCGGATACACGAGCACTTCCGCAAGCTAGAGCAGGTACGGTTGAATTTGTCCGCAAGCATATTGGGCGGTCCAGGTGTTTAGTAATTGAGTCACCAAGAACAAAGATTTGTTTTAGTTAATGGGTGAGAATCCATATTGCTAAAGTTGATGGTAAAATCACTGAGTCGTGATTTTGGTCTTTTGTTTGGGATATACTTAGTTTATGCGGTGGGGGACACAGTACAGTTATTTACTCCCTGGGGGTAGTGCAGCCGACTAGGGATCACTGCAGGTGGTATTGATAGTGTCACTAATTGGTGGAACATTTACATCCTGTTTAAAGGCATTATATCTATTGAATAAGGATAGGGGTGAGACATTGTATCCAATTTGTCCCCCCAATTGTGATTTACCCTTAGGTATCCTGCCAGCTGTCAGAATCCTCTTGAAATACAGCAGGAGTAGAAGAGGTAATGGGATTAGTACTTGTAGAAGTTACTGTTTCATCAGCAGATGGGGGAATTAAGGATAGAGACTGACCCAGCATGGAGTCAATATACTCCTCCAAGGCTTCAATCTCAGGACCAACAGTTGTGGAAGCCAGTAAATGAGCAATTTCTTCCTGGAGAGTTTCTATCATTAAGCATTTTTACATATAAAGTTGTGGTAGTCTAGGGACCCTTGGCAAACATAGCGCATGACTGGCAATAAAGTTGTTAGCGGTATCCATGTTAACACTTTGGAGTGAACTATCAGGTTATATAATATGTACTACAGCAATAATAAATAAACTCACGGTTTGGGGCCCTGGTCCTGCTACCAAGGACACTGCAGACACGCACGACGCCAAGATGTCTCTGTGAAGTGTCCTCCGCACGCTTGAGCATGCCCTGCTCGCTGCAGGGGCGAGCTTTTAGTGCGAGTGATGACCCGGAAGTGCTCCTACAGGTCACTGGGTCCTCGCAACGAGCAGACAGATTATTTGCACAGTAAGCAAAGCACAGTAGTAGTGCTACTGTGTGCTGTTTTGTGACAGTGACTCAGACACCTCTGTTCTTTGGCAACACAACACAGCATACACTGTGCCCTGTTGTTTACAACAAAGCAACACAGCAAAAGTGGTGTACACCACATTGCCACTTACACCTTTTCATCTTTGTTTACTGCCAAATCACCACCCTCTGTGCTGTACTCAAGAATAATACCTGTTCAGGCTTGCCCAACCCTTATAATAACTATACAACCTATGTTCCATTCCCACTACCCATGCCTGTCCCACCAAGGTCTTGACACTATTTCCAGAATGTTCTGCACCCAACACAAACATCATTGAGCAAAGATTATGGATGAATACTGATCCACGGTGCCATGGTCCATTGTTCCTTCCAGAGGTACTATAACATCAGTACATATTGCATACTGTAGTGTCCACCCACCCATATGGCAGTAGTTATAACCCCCTAGCACACCCACCCAACAACCCAATACTTGCATGCCATGTAGCACACCAGCACTCAGCATACGATGGCCAGCAAACGCTTGACTGTGACTGCGAGATGGGTGTAGGTAAAAGATCATCTGAACTGTATAACATTATGGTCAACATCATTAAGAGGCTTGCAGTGGCAATGGTAATACGGTTATGCAATTCGATGGCGTGTGTCCAGTTGTAGGAATGGTGCTGCAAATGGCTTATGCCTACCGTGGTGGGCGATGCGCACCCAATTTCTGCCATTTAACATTGTTCCATGGGTTGGTTTCAAGGGCCATGGCACAATGGTTGCACTACTCATAGTCCGGTTTTATGGCTTTGGTGGGTGTCTACCACACAGTGCAAACATGGGTGTGACATTACTTTGGTGGAATGGTTATCGTTGGGGTGATTGCAAAGATGTTGTATGTTAACTATTACAAGCATGGTGGAAGTTTCTGTGACATGTGATGATCATAGAACAATTCAATGTCATTTTTCCAGTTCCAGTAAGGGTCAAGGTGAAAATGAGCACTGGGATGTCAGGCAAACCAATCCTATTGGCACTGTAACACAGCACTGGGCGGAATTGTGGAATGGCGTTAAATCCCAACCACGTCTTTTCCATTTTCTTTCTGCCAGCACATCACAAAGCATGGTGCACACACTACAAGCCCCAGAAGGCATTGCACCACAGCTCCAACTAGCTGAGTGCTTTGATCTTTTTGTTTTGCGTGCGACTATATGAATTGCATCTTGACTTTGGACTGTCTGAAAACCCGACACTGGTAAATGACTTTCATTTTCAAAAAATATCAAGAGACTCTTTTCTCAATCTTGTTTGTTTTGCCCCATAAAATAGCTTAGTTATCTAGGCTATAGACAGGGCACTGAAAAGTCCAGTGTGAGTAGCGCTCAACAAAGAGCCAGGTATTATTTTTTTTCTTTATTTGCATCGAGTTATTTTGAATGTGCCTCTCTAATTTTTTAATAATAAACATACAGGCATAGTGCTGTGTCACCCTGAATATCCTGTGTCGTGGTGCAAAGTGTGCTCATATCCCCGCCTACAATGTCCAGTGCAACACAACCCCCCCTCACTGTGTTACAGTACGTGTCCATAGTCATGCAATAGGCACACACGAAGCATCCGTCTTGTTTTGCACCATGCATTACCAATGTTCCTTTTTGCTTTCGGTAGATGAATATCAGCTCTCTTGATACTGTGCTTCCCAGATGCTGTATGTCACTCATTGGCATTATTCACCACAGGAAGGCGACAGTTGGGTTGTTGTCACACCCGATTTGCACTGGGCACGTGATACCTTCACTGCAATCGCAATCGTTGTGATCATACCTTATTTGTATCAATGAGACAGCCATCCTTTCTTTGCTTCTCAATGTATTACATAGAAAGATAGAAAACAAAAGTTGACGGCAGATAAGACCGCAAAGCCCATCCAGTCTCCCATTTCTTTTCTACCTTATAATGTGCCATCGCTGCTCTATCATGACCTATCTATTCACAGTCATTTGTATTGCTCCCTTATCCACTATCCATGCTGTTGAACCCTGCACTGTTCATACCACTTCTTGTGGTAGCTATTCATGCATCTACCCTTTCTGTGAAAAGAATTTCCTCATTCCCCATAATCGGCCTCCCTCATCTCATGCACTGTCCTCTTGTCCCAACTTTTCTTATATTTAAACATATTAGACTCTTTCACCTTGTTATACCTTAAGGTGTTTAAATGTCTCGATCATATCACCTCTCTCCCTCCTTTGCTCAATAGCCATAGGCTCCATTAACCTATCCTCATATGTCTTCTGATGCAGTCCCTCCACCACAGTTGCTTCTCTGGACTGCCTCAATTTAGTTAATGTCCTTGTAGTGTGGCTCAATACTGCCGCAGTACTCCAGATGGGCCCTAACCAATGCCATACAGAGGATACCTCCCTACACGACTTGTGATACCCCACTAATACACTAACACCCCCAGCCTTACCTACCGCTGGGGTCTGTTGGATGAATTTGGGTCATCAGTGATGATGATGCCCAAGTCTCTTTCTTCCTTTGTGACTGAGCAACTCCCTCCCAGCCTATAAGTGACCAGGGTTTCTCTTCCCTGTGCAGTTTTGCACTTCTCACATAAATCCAGTTGCCACTCTTCTGATTTGCAGTTTATCAGATCTCTTCTCATTCTGCCCACCCATCTGGATCATCTACTCTGTTGCAGATCTTGGTGTCATCTGCAAACAGACAAACCTCCCTCTAGTCCATCTCGGTCACTGTATGAAGATGTTGAATAGGACCAGCCCAGGACTGATCCAAGGGCCCCACTTGTGACACATCTCTGACTGTATACCATTTACACCACTTGTTTTCGCAAGTCAACCAGCTTGCCACCCAGTTGACCAACCCCCACCCACCCCGGCCTACCTAACATTTATCAATCTTCATGTGAACAGTGTCAAAGCTTTGCTGAAGTCAAGGTAAGCGACATCAACTGCTCCCCCTGGTCCACACTCTGCAGTCAAAATCTAGGATTAGTTGACAGACCTTGTGCAAACCCATGCTGTCTTGGATCCTGTGCCCCTAGTTAGGTGTTGCCTATCCTTTCAGCAGGGTGCCTCCATAATCTTGCACTACTGAGTAAGACTGACTGGTCTGCCAGTTCCCCGCCTCCTCCTACCACTCTTGTAGGGCGGGATCACATAAACCCTTCTCAGTCTTCTGGGACTCTGTGCTCAGAGACTCTAAACAATTCTGCTAATGCTCTGCTAGTTCCTCCTTTAGCTCCAAGTACCCCTGGGATGTATGCCATCAGGTCCCATTGCCTTATCCACCTGAACATGAAGCTCTTGAGGACCCTTTCTTTTGTGAAGGAGTGGAGCTCACCTCCCCTGTGTCCATGATCATGGCTGTAGGCCCTGCCCCTTCTCTTCAGTAAATACTGAGCAAATATCTATTTAGGATAGATGCCTTTACAGGGTCTCCTCCTCCGCTCACTTTCTCATTAAGCTTAGCAATACCCCTCTGGACTTTCTCCTTTCCTAATGTATCTATGAAAGTCTGTCCCCCTTTTACTGTTCGTGCTAGTGTTTCCTCAGTTTGGGACTTTGCCTGCCTTGCTACCTTACCTGCTTCCCTTAGGGCAGTTTGGTATGCCTCTATCTTCATTGCTGTGTTCATATATTTCCTGAAGGACCTTTTGACAAAGCCTTTTCTGCTACTGTATTTGAGACAAAGTGGTTTCCTTATTCTTTTACCTTCCTTTTCTGTCTAACACAATGGATGTTGCTTCAATATTATATCATAATGCGCCCCTTTGCCTGTACCTCCTCACCTGTGTTTCTTTTTGAGGGGCTGAAACTCTGGTGGCCATCTTATCAAGTCAGCTCATAAAGTCCTGTTTGCTTGGAATGGATGATTTAGATGAGTAGCAAGTCAGACCATGCCTGCATGATCACTACCCAGGTGACCTTCTACCTGGAATCTGTGATCCTTTCTTTGTTAGTCAGTACTAGATCTAGGATAGCCCTGTCTCTTGTGGGTTGCTGTACCAGTTGTTTGGCCCCTCCCCTGCAGGAATCACTATAGTCTAGTTCCATACACGGAGGTCGGGAGTCATGCTGGGGGTGGGGACCACTAGACTACCAGGGAAATAATGATGTTACCTCATACGGAGCCAGGAGTCATGCTGGGGAGGGGCCACTAGACTACCAGAGAAATAATGATGTTACCTCACACGGAGGTCGGGAGTCATGCTGAGGGGGGACCACTAGACTACCAGGGAAATAATGATGTTACCTCATACGGAGGTCGGAGTCAATGCTGGGGGAACCACTAGACTACCAGGGAAATAATGATGTTACCTCATACTGAGGTCGGAGTCATGCTGGGGGGACCACTAGACTACCAGGGAATATTACTTTACGATGTTACAATGGGTCGGGAGCGGTGCTTGGGGGCCACTAGACTACCAGGGAATATTACTTTACGATGTTACGACGGTTGGGAGCAGTGCTTGGGGTGGGGGGACCACTAGACTACCAGGGAATGTATTTATTGTACATTACACAGCAGTCGGGAGTAGAGCACGGGGGTGGCACCGCTGCATTATCGCCAGCCTTTTTGGGTAGAAGGTGCCACGCTACAGGTTGCGCTTAATGCTGTAGACGTGGCGCTATACCTTTGAATATGCCATAGCGCAGGCATTCAGGTCCCTCCCTCAGTCCCTCCCTGCATACATTATGATTTAATGTCGGTGCAAACACCTAGCGCCCGGCGCTAAATATCCTTTGAATATTGCTGTCGAGGCAAACTGGGCTAATTCAAGAATCGAATTTGCTCTCGCATCACCCCTTTGAATATCTGGCCCTAGGTTTTTAAAAGACTCTCTCTCGAGGTAATTGCTCCAATTCTAGTAAAACTTTTCAACTGGAGTCTGATGGAAAATAAATTTCCAACCCTGTGGAAACAGGCAAAGATTGTACCAATTTATAAAGGTACTTCCCCAGTGGAACCAACGAATTATAGGCCAATTTCATTGTTGTCATGTTTGTCAAAGGTCTTGGAGGGACTGGTAAGAGGGCAGTTGAGTAGATACCTGGAAACAGGTTCTCTCCTGTCTCCTTGCCAGTCAGGATTTCGTAAAGGGTATTCCACGGACACCTCACGCACCGATTTAATTGATAACATTGTTTCCCAGTTAAATGGGGGAGGATCGGTGGGGGCGGTGTTCGTGGATCTCTCCAAGGCTTTTGACACCATAGACCATGGTAAATTGATTGGGAGAATGATGGAGTTGGGAATAGATAGAGAAACCCTTCCCTGGTTTGACTCTTATTTGTCAGATAGAGTTCAACAAGTCTATATTGGTGATATTTCATCTAAACCAGCATTTGTAAGTAGAGGAGTCCCTCAGGGCTTGATTTTGGGCCCTTTACTGTTTTTAATGTACATAAATGAACTCCCAACAGTGGTACATAACTCAGTTTTGAGTATGTACGCTGATGACACTGTACTGCTGGCCAGAGGTGCTACAACTCAGGAAATGGAGAAAACCCTTCAGAATGATTTTAGTAGGATCGAAACATGGTTATATAAATCGGGGTTGGTATTGAATAGTAAAAAAACAAATTCAATGGTATTTTATAGTAATGGAAGAAACAATAAAAATTCCCCCCAAATTTCAATTAAAACAGTTAAAAATGAATTCTTAAACCAGGTTGATTCATATAAGTATTTGGGGATTACTGTAGATAGTAGTTTGAGTTTTAACTCTCATATAAAAAATCTTGTTTATAAAACTAATAACAAACTAGGGGCTTTTCGTAAATCCAAATACTGTTTGGACTACAAAATGAGAAAAGACATAATAAATCAATTGATCATTCCCTGCATAGAATATGGAATTCACATATATGGTATGGCAAATAAGTCAAATTTGAGGGCAATACATGTCCTTTATAATAATTTAGCTTGATTTATATTAAATTGTGATTATTATACTCACCATTATGAAATGTTTAAGATCCAAAAATAGGATCAGAGAGAACAAAAAAGGGATCAAAAATGGCTAAAACAAATACATGGGGTAGTTCATAAACAAAACCCCAAGTATCTTGTAGATAAAATTCCATGTCAAATGCATGTCCATCAATATAATCTAAGAGGTAAGGTAGGAAGTAAATATGTAATGCCCAGAATAAATAACAAATATGGTGAAATGACTTTTGGTATAAAAGTTATAAATTTGTGGGCACCCATTGGAAACAAAGCAGATTCAAAAATCCAATCTTTTTATGAGATCAATTGATAATGGATTGGAAATAAGATGTATGTGTAAAGGGTGAAAGAAGACTTTCGGAGGGGAATATAAATAATAAATAATGAGGGCTTGAAATATTGTGGACTTCTTAAATTGTGAAATTAATGTTATACTATAAAAATGTGATGTTTTTGAATGGAGGATTATATAAAACCATGTTGTTTAGTGAAATTATGTAAATGCATATTGTAGAAATGAATGGAGTGTATTTTTATGTAGTTTTAAAATAATCTTTTAAAGCAAACAGGTACATCTTGAAAAAAGGGTCTGTGACCCAATGATGAAACAAACCATCCTTACCTGTATAAAAATAAACTTTACTACTTACTACTACTAAATACTTGACCAACTGGTCTGCCACTATTCACTCAATGGCTTTAGATAGCAGAGGGAGAATGGAGATTGGTCTGTAGTTCCCATGAAGGGCCCTATCACCACTTTTATGTACTGGGGTCACTACAGTAAATGTCCACTTATGTGGGAATTGCAAATAAATGAGAGATAAGTTAATTATCTTGGTTAAGGGTGCCAAGATTTCATCCAAGGTGGGGGCAACAAGTTTAAGATCAAGGGTACCCCCCATTAAATCTTGATTTCCCAAGCACCTTAAGGATATATATTTTTGTTTCATATTTCATGATAGCTTTTAAGTAGAATAGCGGGTGAGTGAGGGGCTGGTCAGGTTTCCCATTGTTATCATTAATTTAGCCTGTTTTCAGTCTGTACACCACACACTGTATCTTGTGTGACCCACTGGGACCCCAAATGACTTATTGTTGTGTGCTCTTCTGCACCTTGCCTATGTTTACTTGCCCTTTGAAATGCCTGCTATGTATGCTGTTTGTAGCTCACCTGTACTGTTCCCCACTGTCTTGCTTCACAAATATATTGTCTCCCCTCCCTGCGACGAGGTGCCTTTGTAAATGAGTCTTTGACTCAAAGGTTTGTAAATCCGATATATGAATTAAATAAAAAAAAAAATGATTGTGGTATAGTTTAAGAAATCAGTGGGGAGGACACTGCTAAGATCCATAAAAGCATTATTGAGTGTGTTTGCAATGGTTCTAAATCATTTGCATTATTTGCACTATAAATTGTGATGCGTATGAAAATGTCCTCATCTTGAAAAAAACATCAGAGGTATGTGAAACGCTGTCATCCTGTTGTGCTGGGGGTGCTACTCCAGTGTTTGTTGCTTTTGGCAAATAAAATATTTATCAACCACTCCAAGGTTTGGGGGATTATTCTGAGCCAGGATTGAGTAACTGAGTGCATGTGTGCCTTTTGTCTACAGTTTCCTTAGCTTTGGCTCTGTCCCACAGTGTTTTGAGATGACTTCCCTTATACTCTGTGGTTTGTTCTACTGAAGCCATGTCAGCCTGCCTTGCACAAAAATGTGCATACCCACTATGCATTGCATTGGGACTGAGGCTTTGAACAGTATTTATTCTTTTTTATTTATTATTATTACAGAGTACACCTTTGAGCTACAAGCTCATTTGCAAAGGTTCCACGTCAACAGAAATTGTACAGTCATCAAAGCATAGCAGGGGATACTAGAAATGTTAAAAACTATCAAACAGGAGAAGCAGGGAAATATGCATAGAGTTTACAACGATTGCAAGTAATTGCCGTGCTTTGTCAATACCATACAAGGATCAAAACAGAGCTATACACAGTATTTACAGTATTAGCAAGCCTTCTCAGTCCAGTCTTGTGTCACACAAGGCCACTGTTGTAACTGTTAACCAGAAGGCTGTATATTGGTAGAGTAAACTCAGTATTCGATGCTGTTGCTAACAGGTGATGTAACCAGTGGGGGAGACAGACAGGTGGAAAGCAGCAAAAGAACCTTGTCAAGACTCAGGTATGTGTGTGGTTTGGAAAGACGCATGGGAAGCAAACAAAAAGCACATATATTAGATATAGCTTTTTACTGGCACTACACTATGCCAACAACAGGTATCAAGTGATAAGATGAGCACTTGCTGTTGTCATGTGTGTAACTTTATCATTTTGGGAAGTTTAAGGTTACCTTTTAGTGTGCGTGAGCTGATTGTGGTGTGATAAGCATAGTGACATGGTCAGCAAAATATAGTACCAGTAAAAACATTTCCTGTTCTGTGTACCTCCCAAAGGATTTGCCTTCCCATGATGCATTGTGCTGGGTTTGTAGCATTAAACTGTAGGTTTAATTAGATTAAAAAAAATTAGAATTTTCTTGGCTTCTCATATCATTTATGTATCTTAGATTATGTTCTCCTTCCTTCTCATCATCATTTAAATTACTTGACAACTTTCCACTCACTCTGAGCATCATAAGAGTTATAATGTCTGGTTCTGTGCTCCTGGTAAGCTGAAGCAATTGTGGCTACCTATTCTATGTGAGATTTAACATGCGGTAGAAAGGGCTGTGAGCAATCTAGAAGTAGTCCTTGATGGATGTTTGACTCTGGAATCCCAGGTGTTGATTATAGTTTCGGTCTGCTTTTGTTGTTGGTTATCTACACCCTGATGACTTGAAAACACTCTTACTAGTTTTTGGTGCCTCATGCTTTGAATGCTGTAGTGCCCTGTACAAGGGCATACCCTGTGGCCGGATATGAGACTAGCAGCTGGTGTAGAATTCTGTTTCATGCCTCCTGACCTCACTGTGTAAGTCAGAGCAACCATTCTGGCACTCCACCTCTTAGTTGTGCATTTTAGGAAGATTAATGCAATATTTTAATGTGCATCAGCCAATTGTGGTGTGGTCTGCATACAGACATAGTCAGCAGAATCTAGTACGAGTCGAGTCATTTCTTATTCAGCTTACTCCCGCCCCCCCCCCCCAAGGATATGCATAACCATGATGAGTCTGAGGCTTTAGACTGTATGTGTGCTTACAGAAACCAAAGTAATTGGAAGTGCTCTGTCTTCTTGCATCTTTACATCATATATATTGTCCTTCTTCATGCTAGCATCATTTAAGTTACTTTATATCTTTCCACTCGCTATGAACATAATAAAGGTTAAAATATATCTGGTTCTATGCAACCAGTGAGCTGAAGGAACAGAAGATACCAATTTTGCATGGGATTCAACATGTGCTAGAAAGGGCTCTCAGCAGTCTAGGTGTAATCCTTAATTAAAGTCTAACCCTAGATTCTCAGGTTTTGGCTGTAGTTAGGGGCTTCTTTTTATCATTGACAGATTTTTAACTCATTCACACTGCCAGAATTTAAAATCAGTGCCACGTGGATTGTTGGGGCCATGCTTGCTGAAACGCTGTGGAGCAGCATTCAGATGGGATCCATACATTTGACCGACACTCATAATCCTGACATCCATTTGCTTGGCTCCATATTACAGACAGTGTCACAATACCAACAAACAATTGGCTGAATGACAGAATCCTGACACCAGCATTTTCTTTACAGAGCCAGGAAATGGGATGACGGGATTATGAGTGTCAGGCACCTCCCACCCATACCATGTTAATTGTTAATTTTTTTTTTCATACATTCGTGTTCCAAAAATGATATGTACAGCACAGAAATCAAATCGGAGCACTGTTACAAATGAACTGTACAAGAAAGTGCGGCTCAGAAATCAAATCGGAGCACAATTCTGCTCTGAAGTTGATTTACAGCTGCATATTCAGATTTGGGATGACACAGGGATTTAATTGTTAGCAGAGATGCAGCTCCAAATATGCGGCTCAGAATCATGCTCTGATGTGTGCATATCTCTAATTTCTGAGCCACATGTAGACTGTTTTGATTTGTGCATATCTCCGAGTTGTTAGACCGGGATGCATATCCGATTTCTCAGCCGCATGTTAGAACTTAGCAGAGATATGTGGCTCAGAATCGTACTCTGATTTAACTGAAGTGTGGTAACGTATGCATATCTCATGGTACAGTGGCTTATATATTAGCAGAGATGAGCTCAGAATATGCGGCTCAGAATCGCATATATCAGCAGAGTGGTGAATGAGTAAACATTAAAAAGGCGTTTGCCTGACTCTAAGACTACCACCAGTACGTTTTGTCAGACTCTGCAGAAAATTACTGTGTGTTAGGAAACTGTCATTTGGGCAACTGAATGATGGTATTTTGATACTGTCAGTAACATGGAGCCAGGCAAACGGATGTTGGGATTCTCAGTGTCAGTCAAATGTACCAGACCCATTCAGACAGTATGGCCCTGGGGTACTGTGGATACCACCAGATAAGTTCTGGCATTTTCCAGGAGGGTTTCTGTGGGGTGGGGGTTGAGCTACAGGACACGCCGGAGATAGAGAATAGGTTTTCAAACCTGAGTTCAGCTAAATATTGTTTTTGGTAGTGGAAAGACAGCTGAACTTAGAAGTGCTTTTTGTAAACCAAGGACGACAAATACTAGAAAACACAGTCTTAGATAAGCCGTGACACTGGGCATGCACTTATGCATATGCATGAGCAGTGTTATGGCTCATCTGAGACCATGTTTTCTACTATTTGTAGCCCTCGGTTTGCAAAAAGAAGCACTTCCCCAAGTTCAGCTGTCTTTCCACTATCAAAAACAACATGAAGCTGAACTTGGGTTGGAAACATCAGTGTGATTGCTGCATAGATGACCACAAGTGTAGGCTGGGAAAAGCCTGCTACAATGTTGTGGCTTGTGCGGGCTGTTCAGATGGCCAAGTAAAATGGTGCAGAACGCCCACACCAGTATACGATCCCAAGGAAAGAGGGATCGTGTACCCAGCGAAACACAACCTGCAAACAGCAAAACTGTGGCATTTAGACATGCACAGTGGCAACGATCTTGCTGCTGTGCACCACCAGTAACACCACAGATTTGATCGTGTGAATGGGGCTTTTATCCCTTTCTTAAACATAATGACCTGCAAACAGCAAAACTGTGGCATTCAGATGTGCACAGCTGCAACGATCTTGCTGCTGTGCACCACCAGTAATGCCACAGATTTGACCGTGTGAATGGGACTTTTATCCCTTTCTTAAACCTAATGACCTGAAAACACTGGTGCAGATCTTGGTTGCCTTGTGTCTGAAGTGCTATTGTGTTCTCTATGAGGGCCTACCCTGTGTCCAGATCTGAAAGCCACAACTGGTGCAGAATGCTGTGGCTTTTATTCTGACCTCCTTGTGGTGGTCAGCACATATAAATCTAGCATGCTGCATCTTATTGGTCTGGGTATCACTATGAGAAATGGTTTTAGATTTTATGAAGATTAATGTAACTTTTAGTGTACATGAGAAGGGTGTTGTTCTGTCTGCATAGTGACATAATGAGCAAAATATAGTACCAGCTGAACCATTTCCTGTTCAGCTTCCACATTCTCAAGGACTGCATACCCATGATGCTTTGGGCCTGAACTGAGGCTTTAGACTGCATGTGTGTTTACAGAAACCAAACTATTTGGACATTTTCTGACTTCATGTATCATTTATGTATCTTACATATTCTCCTGTTCCTTACCATCATCTTTTAAATTACTGAACCACTTTGCCCTCATTACGAGCATCACAAGAGTTGTAATGTGTCCTACTCTTTGCTCCCAGTAAAATGGAGCAACTGTGGGAGCCAAATGTGAATGGGACTCAGCTTGTGGTAGGCAGCACTGTCAGCAACCTGGGAGTAGTCCTTGATGAAAATCTGACCTTGGAATCCAAGATGGCAGCTGTAGTTAGGGACTTCATTTACCATTGCTATATTGCACCTCATTCTTGAACACAAGGACCTGAAAACAGTGGTGCAGGTTTTTGTTGCCTTGTGCTTCTAGTACTGTAGTGATCTCTACTCTGTGGCCAAATCGGACATCTGCAGCTATTGCAGAAAGATGCCGATCACCTCCAGACCTCCTAGTTGAATGCTCAGAGCATATCACTCTAGCACCTGTATCAGTAGGAGAAAATGGAACGGTATCTGCAAAGATTGGGCAGGTTCCTGGGACAAATACATACCTCATAATTATAAACAGATAACTCTTCTGAAAAATATGTCCCCTTAATAAGTAGCCCTTGTTGGCTACAGCCAACTCTTTTTTTATTGTAGTTAATTTCTGGCCTTTTAAGCTTTGGCAACTCACAGTACTGTTGGTCTTTTGATTAAATACTGATAGTACCAGGACTGCAGAATACTATAAGATTTACATTTAGGCTGTGCTTTTTACCACTATATCCCAAAGTCCAAAGTGTTTTGAGCAATTTATTTGCACCAGTTAGTCTGGACGTGATGCCACATCTCACTTCAAGTGGTGTCCTGCTTCTCCTTAGGGCAGCTTAAACCCTGTAGTACCAGCTGTGCTTTGATTTTTGCTGTCAATCAGAACTTTGGCTCTCGATTGTTAGACATATTATGTGCTTTCATTATGAATCTCCAGGACATATAAACACAATTAATTTATAGTGATTACATTTTCTTCACATATTCGTAACTCTTACTTTTGCGTATTCTGTAAGAATTGTTGGTAGTAAAGATGCTGGGGGATGGGATTCCAACAGTTCTAAATAATTATATGTATGAATCATAAAACCAGAAACATTTTAAGAATAGATCCTTGAGTCATATTGTATAATCTTCCTGGTTTGCCTTAATTAGAGCTCACAACAGAGTCTGTTAAGCTTTGGGGAAAACAAATTTAAATTACTCTAGTTAGAGACAGCCCAGGAAGACAAGGCAGAATTAAGGCTATCCGTCTAGACATACATATATAAAGTTACTTTTATTAGGGAAAATGGTCATTGCAGTTTGCCAGCACAAACATACAGAATTTTTCTGTTAATTAACCTTAGATTCCATCTCAGTAAACAGCACAGAAAAATGTTTGTTTGTGATACTTAACCAAAATAAGTTCAGTATGAGGTAACATTCAAAAGATAAGAGATAGGCAATAGCCCTACTCAGAATATACTATTGAACTTCAAGAATGAGGGGTCAGGCCAATAACTCATGAGTAGCAGAGAGTGAGTTATGGAAGTCCTGCGCCCTCCCAACCCCCAAAAGAGTTGATAAGTGGCATATTCTGAGCTTGGCCATTGTGCAATGTATTTTTAATTGTAAGCTATTAAATTATTTCATTTATGAAGATTTATCTGTTTCTGCTTGCTGTCACTGCTCTGTTTTGAGTTCAGCAGTGGAAAGTGTGATGTTATCAGGTATTGTTCAAGCTGTTCTCCCATTCATTAAGGGTTTCTTTTTGACTTGTCTAAAGTGGAGATAAATAGCTAAATATAGAATAAATGATAGGCAACTGTGAGTTACAAGTCTTTAATTCCATCGAGGGGTTCTGGTGACATCATAAACCACACAAGCAAAGCTGGAGTGGTACGTAACCATCAGCATAACTGCAAGATAGAATTACACGCCTTGTAATTTACAGTAGGACTATTTCTCATTTTGTATAATATAGGGTCAAACATAGTTAATATGCTTTCAAACTATCACATATGAACTAAGCTGCTTTCTTGTCAGTAGAATGTGAATAATTAGACATGTGCCAAAGAGAGTGGCACACATGGTGCCTCTCCACAAGAGTGGACCCAGGAATGAATCAAGTAACTACAGACCATTGCAGGTAAATTAATTGAGACCATACTAAAGGAGAGACTAGTGGACTTTCTGGAGGTTAATGGTCTCCAGGATGAAAGGCAGCATGGGTTTCTCTTAGGAAGATCCTGCCAGACCAACCTGATAAGACTTTTTTGATTGGGTCATAAGGACTGTGGACAGGGGCCATGCAGTTGATGTCCTGCATCTGGACTTCAGCAAGGCCTTCAACTCTGTACCACACAGGAGACTGCTCAGTAAGCTACAGGACTTTGGAGTTGGGGCAAAGCTAGTGAGGTGGGTCAAGAGCTGGCTACAAGATAGAAACCAGAGTGTGGTAGTGGGGGGGGACTCTCAAAGCCTAGGCCTGTAACCAGTGGGGTCCCACAGGACTCAGTGCTTGGCCCAGTGTTGTTTAATATCTTGAATAGTGACATAGCAGATGGGATCAAAGGCAAACTCTGCCTATTCACAGATGACACTAAGTTCTGGGGGAGTGTGGACACAGAGGAGGGGAGACAGGAGCTCATGGAGGACCTGACTGGGCTCAAAAAGTGGTTGGGTATCTTGTAGCTGGGGTTCAATGCCAAGAAATGAAAGGCCATGCACCTAGGAGCTAAGAACCAAGGGGCTAGTTACTGTTTGTGAGGGCTACAAGAGTCCAGTTCTGAGGATGAAAATGACCTAGGGGTAATCATCACAAGGGACCTGAAGCACTCTGTACATTACCACAAAGCAGCAGCCAAAGCAACCATGATGCTGGGATGTATTGCCAGAGGAATCACCTCCAGGAAAGAGAGTTTATTCTGCCATTGTACAGATCCTTGCTGAGACTGCACTTGGAGTACTGTATGCTGCTCTGGTGCCCATACCTGAAAAAGGACATCAAATTACTTGAGGGGGTGTAGCATAGGGCAACCAAGATGCTCCAGGGCTGCACGACAAACACTATGCAGAGGGGTGCAGGAGCTCTACATGTATTCCCTGGTGGACAGAAGAGAGAGGGAAGACGCGATCGAAACCTTCAAGTACTTTAAAGGTATAAAAAAAATTATTATGGAAGGCATCTTCGGTCTCGGGAGGAATGGGTCCACTAGGAGGCACAGTCTTAAATTAGTGGAAGGAAGATTCAGAAGTGAAAAAAGAAGGCACTTTTTCACAGAAAGAGTGGTGTCCAAGTGTAACGAACTGCTGGAAGAGGTGGTATCATCAAAAGCAGTGGATAGCTTTAAAAGGGCTTGGGACAGAGTGAAAAGGAGAGTCATAATGGGTAGGAAGATGAGTATGGGGGATGAGATAGGGAAGGAGGAAATCTCTATTTGGAAAGAGGAGGGGGGCAGCTTCCATAAATTCATCTGAGAGCTGCACACTTGAGCAGACTAGATAGACTGAAATGGCCTGTTTCTGCTGGCATTTTTGTATGTTCATATTATTTAACTCAGAATGTTCTACAGTAAGTGAAACATTTCGGACAGTTTCAGTAACAGATATTCATAAAAAGCCATAATTCACAGTTCTGACATCACAACTGTGAGTTACATGATTGTTGATGTCACAGCTGTGAATTATGACAGAAAAGGTGCATGGGCCCTCTGTAAATTTTAAGGGCTGCCCATGTATTATAATGGAGATCAGGGGCCCCATATTCAAAAGTGGCAGGCTGCATCGCACAAGTGCTTGTGCTGCATTACTCAACTGTGCCAGCACAAAATAATGGTATATTCAAAAGTTGTGCCATAATATGGGATCGCGGATGTGCAGCTGAATATCTTGAACATGTGTGATTGCGCAGAGGGAGATGCACGGCAGGTGCCCAGAGCCCAGTGTAGAGCATGTGGAAGTGTGCTATGCAAAGCCACTTGCGCGGCACACAGATTTACAATATTCAGCCAGGATATGCAAATGGCCTCACTGCACAGTCAGTGCCCAAACAGCACATTTGCATCTCATTACTGGAATGTATTCAGGCCATTTACATACCATTGTCATGTGCCATTCCAGCAGTACAGGACAGCACCACCACTCCACAAAGGTGATCAGGAGGTAATGCAGCCTAGCAGGCAGGTGGAATGCATGGATGTTTTGTGGGTGGACTGCATTGGCCTGAGTACAGTGATACATACCCCTCAACCCCTTAGCACACAAATGTGTGCCAAGGTGTGTGACAACTGGTCAGAATGTGTGACACAGCAGCAAACATGACAGAGCAAGCTTGGAAGACTGTGGAAATGAGTGCACCAATGTTGCTACAGCGTGCTAATACCCAGCATCTCACATTATCATACAATGCTGCATATCAGTCCCAGTGGTCAGTGTGTAATGTCACCCACTCTATGTGGGTCAGAGGGTGTCTGAGTGATAACATGAGTGCTGTACCCCTGTACTGTATGATAGTTGAGGGGTTTGCAGTGCTACTACCCATGGCCATGACCATGCCCTAGGTGGCCACACGCACAACACTGGAAGGGTCTGGTGTCCTTGGGGCATGCCCCTGTTGCCACCAAGCCACAGGTGGTGCCACCACTGCCCCGTGCTGCTCTCAGTTGTGCACTGTCTACCACCAGTACACCACAGTGACCTGAACCCAGGGCTCCTGTGGCATTGTCACACTGCAGGATGGCATCGGTGACATGTATGTAGTTCCTGGCGGCGTGGGTCTGGCACGAGCATGCTGTATGCACCTATGGTGTTCCACTATGGGTGTGTGCCACTGGGCTGTCCCTGACCCATGCCATGCTGTCACCATTACCTCCATGCAACATGCTCACTGTTATCCCAGACGCTACCATGGGCACATGCCTCCACCGGCTGGCACTCTGACGGCCACATGGGTGCAGGCCATGGCACCTGGAACATGTGCTGCACTGCAGCTGTCTGCTCTGCTGGTGTGCTAGGGGGAGTGCCTAACTAGCATGTGGCAGCTGGGTATCCCCATCCTGGGTGTGGTGGGGGGGTGGCTGACTGTGGGGTGCTAGAGGTGTCACCCAGTGGTACCAGGTAGGTGCATGGCAGGTTGTCACAGCGCAGCTGTAGCTTTGGGTACTATCATCCTAGTATGACTGCTGTGTGTGGGTGCCTGGAGCACATCCTGGTGCACCTCCGAGTGCTGTCTCAGGGTTGCCTGTCTGTAGTTCTGCAGCCTGCCTGTTGGTGGCTGGCCGATTTATGCTATCCCTTTACTGTAAAGGCTTTACATACCTAACTTTGCGTGGCACAGTTTTGTGATGCGTGACACATGCACTGCACATTTTGGCTGAATATACACTTGCTTGGCATATTTAGGTGCCTGACCCTTTTTTTGCACTGCATACATTATTTTTGCATGACTGCGCATTTGTAAATGTGCGACACATCCCTCCATATTAAATATTGTGCTTCTGAGCATTTTCTGGGATATGCCATGCATCTCCATTTTGGGCCACACATTTCCTTTGAATATGTGGTATATGTATAAAGAATACTATATAGGCAGTAGTGCATTATGAGGTTTATACTTTGCAATGGCTGCTTTGGCATTTGACACTTCACCAGCGTCCAGGCTTCGTTCACAGATGAGTAGCCATGACCCTGTATGTTAAGCTCCAGGCACCACTACCCATGCAGGTGTATTCTCCTTCATTCCAGTTACCTTGAAGCCAGTGGAGGACTTATTACTGAGTCTAGACATTAGAAAGTCGTCAGGTGCAGATCTTATTGAACCATATTATTTAAAACTGGGATATTACATTTTGTCTCCCCCAATCACCCACCTGTTTAATATGTCCCTTTCTCATGGCCTACTCCCTCCAATTTAGAAAACAGCTCATGTCATACCCCTGTTTAAATCTGGAGATCCAAGCAACAAACAATTACAGACCGATTCCCTCTTGCCAATCGTATCCAAACTACTAGAAAAGCTTGTCAATGAGCAACTCAGAAGTCACATAGAGACATTCAACCTGCTCAATCCAGTTCAGTCAGGTTTTAAGGTTTTAGATCATGCCACGGTACTGTATCAGCTTTGGCTAAGGTCACCAATGATTGGCAGATTGCCTTGGATACAAAAAATGATGTGTGCACTTTGTTTCTCGATCTGATCAAAGCATTCGATACTGCAGACCATGACCTACTTCTGTCTACATTAAAAGGCATTGGAGTGGATCATCTGGCCTTGAAATGGTTTACTAGCTAACTTACGGAATGACATCAGTTGGTCAAGGTGGATGGGGGCTTCTCTCCTCAGAAAAAAAGGCTGTTAAGAGGTGTCCCTCAAGGCTCTGTTTTAGGCCCCTTACTTTTTGTGGTTTATAGTAACAACATTAATTCTGGTATCATTTCAGTAAATATCCGTTTGTTGATGATACTGTCCCGTACATAGCCAGGCCTTCCACGGAACTTGCCTGTGGTGACCTTAAGCGAGAATTTGATCTACTACAGAACAGTCTACTACAATCCTCTTAAATGCTAAAAAACTAAGGCCATGCTATTTGCTCCTCCAACTTTGCATCTAAACATTGTACCTGTGGATCAGCTCCCCATGTATCTACACTTCTGGGTGAATCCCTGGAGTTTGTGGAAAAATTTAAATACCTCGGGTTTTGGATAGACCACAAATTGTCCTTCATTGACCATATTGATGAGCTTACAAACAAGTTAAAACAGAGAATAGAACTCTTTTTTTCAAATCAAAAATCTTCTCACGTTGGAAGCTAAAATTAGGCTGGTTTGGACAACATTCATGCCCTTACTGGACTATGCAGATTTCCTATATAGCCAAGGTTCTAACTTTGCCCTTTCTAAACTGGACACTCTCTACCACCGAGCCATTAGATTAATCACTGGCTTATCTTACTCCATCCACCACTGTGATCTTTATACCAAGATAGGGTGGAGCTCTCCAAGATTCAGACATCAAAAAAATGCAGTGCTCTGGACCTACAGAGCCATCATCAATAAGGTTCCGGAATGTATTGTGCCCTGCCAGACCACTTGCAGTGCTGGAAATTTTACATTAAGAAGTCTTACATCTCACTCATAATCCCTAAGGTGAGAATCAGGTACGGCAAAGCAGCAATTAGTCTTGCTTATCCGGCCATCTGGAACACTGTTCAGAAAACACTAAAGTTATCAACCCCTGTGAAACTGAGCTTCTTTAAATCTCTGTACCAATGTTCATTTAGAAAAAACCTGTAGCTGCTCCTGCTGAATGCACTTATACTACATTTATCCTTGGAACTCGGACAAGTTGCCATAGGCTATGTGCTGCTCTTCACTGCCTTTCTTACCTTAGCTATGCATCCCCCCGCCACCTACCCTTACCCTTGGTTCTCTACTCTATTCCCCCCCTCCCCTGGCCCTCTGTGGTCTCCCTCATGATTCTAGCTTGACTCCTTGTGTTACCCTAGTAGCTACTGTGCACAGGGCTGTGGCATGTTTTTGATGCTGTATGTTATAGAATTTTTTTATTTTTTATTTTTAATATTTAAACTTTTCTCTTATTGTATGACTTTTTTCTTTGACTGAATTTTGTATATAATCCTTGTATTTACTTAGTTCTGCATAGATTGCTTAATGTATGCCTATATGTATTCTGTCATCTCTAGCAGCTATTGTACATAGTGTTGTGATATGTGCTTGTTCTGTAAGTTATAGAGTTCTTACATCTCAAAATTTGTTCTTATTGAATGACATTGCTTTGATTGTATTGTGTATGTATTCCTTGTATTTACGTAGTTCTGTATATATTTCTGAATATATTCCTATATGTATTTTTGTCCAGGTCCAAATTGCAAATGAGTTTTTCTCAATGATGTTTCACCTGGTAAAATAAAGATTGACTGATTGATTGATTGATTGATTTACACAACCAAGGTACAATACGTGTTACTCAATAAACCATGAGAGTAACACTTGGGTGGTTTGCAAAGCAACACACTCCGAGGGTGTGTCAAAGAACATGTAATTCTACTGCCCATAATTTATTTATTTTTTATAATTACTCATTTTGAAACCAAAGGTGCAGTGGTGAGTTTAGTTTGTTGCAAAAGTTAAATTAAGTTCCGCTTGCCTTTCCTCTGTATACTGGTGATGCTGCTGGTGCTGAATACCAACCACTCCCAGAGCCATTCTCTCCTTCCCTGGCTAACTAAGCACCCTTAATTTCTCACCTTGTTACTGAATTCTTTTGTCTCCTTACTTCCCCCTCCTCCCAAACTCTGAGGCCTTTGTACTGTCAGTGCATATAAACTGATTTCTCCCTTCTCTCCTTCTCTCTTCAGAATTCCCTGAGCGGGTTCCATCTTCTGTGCTAGATGTCCGGCGCTGAACACAGCCAGCCACAGGGCGCTCCCCAGCCCACTGTCAAGAGCAAGGATCCAGGTACGCTTTGGGAAAGCAGCTCCAGCCCTGCTTACTAGCTGTGAACTCAGTTGGTATATGGTGCCTGAATCTGGGTCTACTATAAGCTAATTCAGCAGTCCATCTCTCCCTAATTGGCTTCAGCTCCTGGTGATTTTAACTGCCTGGGGCCTTCCCCTGGTGCTCATCTCTCTGCTGCTTAAATTTATTTATTTTTTTTAACCTCTACAACTGAATCTGTAATAAGCCTAATGTACTCACTGCTGAATTTGAATTGTTAGTGTAGGGAACTACAACCAACTTTTTTTTCCCATTAGCAGGTTATAAAGTTCTGCCACTAGCGGGACCTTAGTTCTTTCTAAACAACTCACAGACGTAAGCTTGGTGATCTTCCTCTTGTTCCATTCCACCTGAGTCTTAAATAGTGGACATGTTCTCTGCCACACTGCTACTGATCCTTGGGGATTACACGTGTAAACATAGTAGGACACTTATAGATCAATATCCACTTGATTCCACTGCTAACATCAGGATAGAGTGCACACAACTGAAGCCACTAACTATAACTTCCTCTAACTAAAGTCATGACTCAAATTGTGCTCCCTTGTTTCATTCTCAGTACCTAAGAACAAGTCATGCTCAGGATTCTCTGGTGTCCTAACTACCGTTGGCAGTGACTTTAAGTCAGCAATTGCCTAACTTTGGCAGATCAAAGAAACGCAAAAGTAAGCTCCAAGTCACCTTCACATTCATGTCAAGGAAAGTAATACTTTTACTGTTACTTTTGTTCGGGAATGTGCACCCTGACCCTGGCCTTTGGGCTGACACCAGCACTAAAGTGGCAAAGGCAAGTGGCCTTACAATTGCAGCTATGAAGATGTGTAGTCTGCTTCCTAAGATGGCACAGCTTCAGGCCTGAGTTGCCCTGCATATTCCGGTCATCATTTGCCTCACCGAGAACTGGCTAACCCCCCAGGACAAGGATAGTGTAATTGCTCTGTTGGGTTATCAATCTTTCAGAATCGACAGGAATATCAAGGGGGGAAGATGCCTTATATATATCAGGGATATCTTGCAAGGGGTGGTTCTCCCGTTAACTGCCATGACTGAGGACCATGAGCTACTAATGGTAAAGCTATTATTTTGTCCCCAGAACAAATCTCTAGTCATCGCGTGTGTCTATCTCTCATCCAAAAAGCCTGCTGAGGGACTCCAGAAAGTCCTGGGAGCCATAGATGTCATCTCAAAGAGCTGTGAACTCATTCTTTCATGGGACTTCAATATAAATTGGCTCAGTCCCAGCTCGGTGAAACTGAGAGACATAGTGGGTTGCTCCTATCTCCCACAATTAATAGTCGAGCCCACATGGTTAAATTACAAATCTGGAAAACACACTCTCCTTAACTGGCTCCTCACATGCTCACCGGATAGGCTCACTGACATCTCGGTGCTCTCAGACACCCTAAGTGATCACTCCCCAATTATTCTGTAGATGGACCAATAAATACAAAAAAAACCCACATAAGCTTGTGGAAAGCAGAGTGCTGCATAAAGGGCAGCTTGCCTCCTTGAAATAAGCCTTATCCCAGATAGACTGGTCATCCTTAGACTTTCTGCAAGACCTGGACCAAGTATTACTATACCACATTGACAAGTTCAATCAGGTGTGCAACAGGTATGCCCCACTCCAAAAAAGGAAGGTCTGAGGTTATAACAATGGGTGGATTACCAGTGAGCTATTGAGAGAATGGGATAACCTATGGAGCAGGGCCAAGGTCATGGGGGAATCAACAACATCCAGAACTACAGGGCCACCAGGAATAGATGCACTCACCTAATACAGAGTGCCAAGGTGGACTATTATAAGAATCAACTTGAATGCAGCTGGGGGGATGGAAGGTGTTTCTGGGACAACCTTAAGGAGCTCCTAGTCAAGCAACAGCCTTTACTACTCAATATTAATGGCTCAAATTCCATGGACCCCCTCACTATAGCAGAATGGTTTAACTCTGCATTCATGGACCTAAGCTCCGTCCTCCCTGATGAATACTTGAAGCCTGTGGATGTGGATCTTGAAAACATACCCATGAGTGCACATCACCCACAATTCTATTTCAGGTGGGTTACAGTTAAGGAAGCCATGGGCTACATCAAAAAGGTCTTAGGAAAGACTAGGATTGGCAGTGACAGTATCGACATGAAACTGGTAGGGAAGTAAGATACTGACAACAACAAAAATGGAAAGGGACCTGAGGGCAGTCATATCAGATGACCTAAAGGTGGGCCAGCAATGTGAGAAGGCAGTAAGGACGGCTGGGGGGATACTGGGATGCATAGCGAGAGGCATCACCAGTAGAAAACAGGAAGTTGTTGGCCCGCTGTACAGACAGTTGGTAAGACCACATCTGGAGTACTGTGTACAGTTCTGGAGACCACATCTCTGCAAAGACATAGACAGGGTGGAGGCTGTCCAGAGGAGGGTAACCAAAATGGTGCAGGGTGTGCACCAGCAGATATATGAAGAAAGACTAAAGGAGCTTAAGATGCATAGCCTCGAGGAAAGGAGAGAGAAGAGGACATGATAGAAACTTTCAAATACCTCAAGGGAACCAACAAAGTCCAAGAGGGTAGCATATTTCAGAAAAAGAGATGTGCAAAAACAAGGGGGCACAATTTGAAGCTAGAGAGACGGCTCAGAGGTAATGTGAGGAAGTATTTCTCACAGAGAGGTTATAGATGCATGGAGCAGTCTTCCTGAGGAGGTCATAGAGTCAAAACAGTGGGGAATTCAAAAATGCATGGGACAGACATAAGGCAATTCTAGCGGGGAGGGTAGGAGGAAGTAGGCTGTTGGTTAACTAGGATCTGCAGCTTATCCATTAGGTAGGGAAATGGCCAGACTAGGTGGGCCAAGCGGCCCTTATCTGCCATCAAATTTTATGTTTCTATGTAGCTCAGACAGTGGATGTACTTATTGTCCCCATCACATGCACTATCTCCAGCTCCTCAGCTCCAAAGCTGTAATGCAGTGTGATAATGCTCCTCCTGGGCTGTTCTATCCCCACGCTCCATTCACTAACCACTCTCTCCCTATCCTACATTTTCCTCTCTCTCATATACTTCCTTATGCCATACAGCACTTAGTATTACACCCTTAGTGAAACTCATAAGAAACTCTTAGCTGTTTTCTATGTTTTTGCTACTTCCTATACTAATAATTCAACTATGTCTGTATTTGTACTGTGAATTCAATGATGTCTGTATTTGTACTGTTTAACGGACGTGGACCCTTTGTAAAAGAGTTCTTACTCAAAGGTTGTTTCCAAAATTCCAATAAATAAATAAATAAACTGTATGGTTACTCAAGTGTGGAAGAGTAGACAGCTGTGTTAAGTTCTGTAACAAATGAGTCTTAATATAAACCCACGTATTAGGGAATTAGAAAGCATTTAGTTTTAGTGTATTATTTATCACTAACCAGTTATTTTCATAGTACAGTAATGTGTCAGCAGAACAGGACCATCCTGGTCCATCTAGTCTGCCCATTTCCCACCCACCCCTACTTGTCTCCACTTCCCAGGGATATTTTCCTCTGCCCACTAGCCAACCCCTTGTGTCTGTCCCACACCCCCTTGAATTCCTCCACTGTTTCTGCACATACCACCTCATTAGGTAATCTGTTCCAGATATAAAAACATACAATTAACCAGTACTTTTCACATACTGTAGCACTCAGCATATTATAATCTCAATAACTGATAATTAGCACTGCTTTTATTGTATGTCAGTGAGGCTGTGTTGGTACATTTTGGCCTATGCTGTGAATGATTTTCATCTAGCCCGTGACCAGGGGCCATTTTTTTCCATTTTATAATGACTCAGACCTTTCATGCTCTTTTCAAAGAATATGCCTACGGTAGATTTTAAAGTACTATGTCTTGGAAATAAAGGATTCCAGGAGATTTGAAACAATATCGCCCAAATATAAAAAGGTTACTTCTTTAGTTGATACCATTCTCAGCTGTGTGTAGAAATTCATCACCCAAAGAAAGCACTACTATTTAGGTGCACTCTTTGAAAATAGCATGCAAGGTCTATGGACTTTTGAAAATACAAATCCAGGGTTCTTACACAATTCATTCCTACTTGACTTTATATTATACTTGATATCACTAGCCAAAATATCTTTCTGCACAGTCTTAAAAATGTTACTGTCCTTTCCAAACCACAATCTCTTGCCTCAGGTCTTCTATGTCATCCATCTCTTCTTGATTCCTTGTGGTGGTAACTCCTTCTCCACAGACATCTCCTGTGGTATAGCCACGGTTCTGTTCTTGGCCCCCTACTTTTCTCTGCTTTATCCCCCCCAGTCTTGGACTTGGTGTTCTCATTGGGGCTTGAGGTCACTGATCTCAAGATTGATTTGGTTGTTTGGTCTGATCATTGCATGGTGGAGTTCTTGTTTGGGGCCCCCCCCCCCGTTAGTCCGTCCCCTGCTGAGATGGTCCACTACCGCCCATTGAAGGGCTTGTCCCCAGAGGGAGTGGTAGCAGACTTTTCAGGTGTAAAGGCTGCCTGTGCAGTGGGTGAGGCAGTGGCAACCTATAATAGTGCTCTCTCCAAGGCTTGACTGTGTCACACCAATCCGTATATGACCCAGGTCATCTCACTTGAGACCTCTGTGGTTTGATGGGGTTCTCTAGGAGTCAAAGACCAGGGGTCAGAGGTTGGAGCACTGCTGGTGGAGAACTTGGTCCTAGAAGGACAAAGTGGCTTTGAGAATTCACTACGGTGAATATCAAAGGGCAATCAACCATAAGAAGGCAGTGTTCCTGTCCAGGGAGAATGCTGCAGGGAAGAACAGACTAGCTCTGCTCTTTCGGACTGTAGACAGGCTACTTCATCCTACCTGTCTGCAGTCAAAAAGAGCAACTTCAGTCACTCAGTGTGAGGTGTTTGCTCAGTTCTTCTCTAACAGGGTGTCCATCATTAGGACTGGGATCTCCCCAGCGGGGTGGGAGCAGCCCTGCATCATTGGGTCATGCATTATTGGAGGCTCTCCTATTGTCTGGGATGAGTTTAGGCCGGTGGGTTGGCAGAGGTCATTGAGGTAATCTCAAATCTGTGGCCCACATTTTGTGAACTGGACCTAGGCCCGAAGCGTCTCTTAATGGGATGTGTTGAGTCCATTGGTCCAGTGTTCACCAAGATCATCCAGTGTTCGCTCTCACAGGGAATTTTTCCAGTTGCCTTAAAAGACGCATTGTTGAAGCCCCTCCTGAGAAACCATCACTTGACCCTAGTGTCTTGGTGAGTTTTCGACCTATCTCCATCTTCCCATTTCTGGGTAAGGTTGCTGAGAAAGTTGTGTTTCTGCAGCTTGAGGCACACCTGGCAGCCTATGACATCCACGAGCCATTCCAGCCTTGATTTAGGTCTAGGCATAGCACCAAAATGGTGTTAGTCAGGGTGCAAAATGATCTCCTCAGAGTAAGAGATAGAGGAGATCGGTTAATACTTGTTCTCCTCAATCTCTCCTCAGCTTTTGACACTGGACCATGCAGTGCTGCTGGATTACCTCGGAGAAATCTGTGGACTCACTGGTACTGTCATCAACTGGTTTGAGTCCTTTCTCACGGGCAGGACACAGAGGTTAGTGATGGGGAATTTCTCCTCCTGCCCAAAGCCCCTGCCATGTGGAGTTCCCCAGGGTTTGATCCTGTCACCTGTGTTGTTCGCAGTGTATATGCTTCCCTTTGGTGAGATCATTAGACAATAATGTCTGGGCTTTCACTGTTATGCAGATGACACCTAGCTGTATGTGTCATTTGCTCCTGGGACATGTGATGCTGTGGAAGTGCTAAATAAATGTCTAGCCAAGATCCTAATCTGGATGTCCTCTAACTGGCTGAGACTCAACCCTGACAAGACAGAGGTACTGGTGATAGAGCCTGGTTGCCGGTGTGATGTGAATGCTGCTGGGATGAGAACAGGTCTTTTCTTGGGCTCTACCCTGTTGGTAGCTTCCACCAAGGTGAAACATCTGGGTGTCATCCTTGATGATGGATTGACACTTGAGGTTAAGGTGTCGTCTGTCATCCAGAGTGGTTTCTACCACTTAAGTAATGTCACCCAGATTAAAGCCTTAATTCCGCCTGGCAACCTGTCCATGCTAGTACATGCTTTTGCTATATCGAGGCTCAATTACTGTAACAGTCTATACTTCAGGGTCACTGGGGGAGTTCTTCATCATCTACAGTTGGTGCAGAATGCAGCGGCCAGGTTGCTGACGGGCCTCCTGAGGTCCTACCATGTGACCCCGGTCCTGCATGACCTGCACTAGCTGCCAGTGAGGTGGATAATTGCCTTCAAGGTGGGCATGCTCACATATACGTCCACCTCTGTTGAGCCTAACCTAGATCCATTGGGCTCAGCTGGCCCTGTAGAGTAGTATCAACATATCATTTAAGAACTGTGCTTGTTATTCCTAGTATCAAACTGAGTCTTATCCCTGCTCTATGTCTATGCTTACCTGTACCATGTGAAGACGAATTACCATGTATTGTCTGTTTTGTATCTGACTTCTGTGACGTGGAACCTTTGTAAAGGAGTCTCTGACTCAAAGGTACTTTTCCAAAACCTCAATAAATAAAATAAATTAAATATAAGGCCCTATACTGTTTGGGCTCTGGCTATCTGAGTGACCTCCTGTCTCCTGTCTGCCCTGTGTGCTCACCCTGCTCCTCCACCAAGGGCCTTCTAGCAGTTCCAAGGGCCAGGCTGAAAACCTTGGGTGAGCATTTATTTTATTTATTTATTTTATTTAGTTTTTGTTGACCGGGTAAGTGCACTAGACAAATCCTGCCTGTTTTCAGGCATGACCCAGGGGGGAGGGGGATATAGATGAATGTCAACTGACCTTGAACCAGATTAAGCTGTTGGTGGTATTTTTTTTAGTGAATGAGTTTGAGTTGGGCATGAGTTTGAGGTGGCCAGACCGGCCCTTTGGAACTCATTCCCAAGATATTTGAGGGAGGCTTCGTTGATGGAGGCATTCAAGCAGCATCTGAAAAGCTTTTGGAACCCAGTTATAGTTTTAAACTCCACTGCTAAATTGCTTTATTGTGATGTATTTATTTACTGAGTTTATTTTATAGGTTTCTGTTATGACCTATTCAACTGTATTTTAAAATTGTTGTATTATATTGTTTATTGTACCCACTTTATGTACAGCAGCCAGAGCCTCCAGGATTGGGCACTTAAGAAATACACTTTTACTTACTTACTCAGTCACCAGATCTCTCACATCATCCTCAGAAGTTCCTCCTATAGTAATAACTAAAGCTATGGGGAATTTTCTAATTACAGTATGTTTCCATTGGAATTCTGTGGAATTTTAGATATTGTACTTAATTTTGGGGAGTTCTGTCAGAAGTAGAATTCCGAAATTCTGGAAGTGGATTTTTTATTTTATTTTGTTTACTTAAACCATAGAATGATATTCAGCAGCTTACATAAAAAGTATATTAATTTTTTCTTTTATTTTTATGGATATTTATGGATCCCCTCTGACTCCAGTGTCCAGCTCTCTCGGGGATTGCAAGGCACCTACTTGGGTATGTGCCATGCCTTGCACACTTCATCTCCTCCATTGAGCCATAGTTTACCTCCTACAATGGGGTCAGGGGTGGCCAAGCTCCCCAATACTTACAGGTTTGTCAGGCAGCATGTGGTGTGGCGACTGACGCTCGGGTCCCAGGAGTACCAGGATCCCATAATTTATGAACACCGGGGCTGTTTTTCCTTGCTTCTAGTTATGTCCCTACTGGGCAACATCACACAAGGGCCCAAGTATGTGCATGCACAGTGGAGTATGGGTGTGCGAGCCTGCGACCGCTGCTTTGACATCCATGGTCACCTAGATGGCAGTATTGCAGCAGAGGCAGTGACCTCCCTCCCTCCCCTCCCCGGAGGAGGTGAGCATCCTCTGGGATGCTCCAACCTCTTCCCTCCTGCCGGCCCCGATGACCCAGGCTTGCTTCTGAACCTGCTTGCCGCATCAGGTAGTAGTTTCACCACAGCGCCTAACCGGCTGGCCAGCATATTAATTTTCTGCAAACCAGATTATGTAATCCATGGAATAGGTTTGCATACAAATGTTTTTGAGAATTCCACAGAATTAAAGAAGAAATTCTGTAAAGCATTTCAGAAGCAAAATTGACATTCCGCAAGAATTTCGCTGGTGGAATTCCACATACCTTACCAGCCTTGTACTAACACACAACCCTACCTCACTTTTGCCTTCCTCTTTAAAGAGCTAGTGTACTGCCAGAAAACTGCCTGCAATTAACTGTAACTTTCAGATGTAGTCAAATATCACTTCTTATATCTCAAGTATTTATTCTTTTCTGTTTACTGATTAGATTTTCCAGCTGGCAGTACTGCAGTGATATGAGGAGCAGTACGTTGTCTAGAGGGGAAACAAAAGTCAGTTCTGTTCCTCCTACTACATCAACACAGAAACCACATTGACTATGACATCACTAGTAACCAATGAGAACCATTTCTCACTGCCAGGTTTCACTTTCACATGAAGCAGTAGAGACTGGCTCTCCCTGGTTACTAGTGATGTCACAATTTCCTGCATTTTGATTGTTAGCTTGTGAAAGTCACTGCTCAGGTTGTAAGGATTTTGGTGCTTCAAGGTGTTTGGTCTCATTTCTGATGCTGTAGTGGGAGGAATAGAACTGATTTTTTTTTTTTCCCTCCTTACAGAGTGCTACTCCACAGAGCACTCCAGTACAGCCAGGTGGAAAATCTTCTAATTAGCAAACAGAAAATAAAAAGATACTTCAGATACTGGAAGTGATGGTTGACTGCATCTGAAAAGTACTATCAATTCTAAGCAGTATACTAGCTCTTTAATGCCATGTTCTTCCAACTGTCTCCCTGTCTTCTCAGTATTAATGAAGCATTAAAGCATGACTAGAGGTTGTATTAACATCAGTTACTCTATCCTTGGAGGGTGCCATTTTGCCTCATGCCTTATAACATTACTGTTAGATTATTGACAGAAACCCAACCTATGGAGTGCCTCAATGCCACTAATAAACTGTAACCCCCCCCCCTCCTAAAACAGGGCTTGCTTCATGATTCCCTGCTTGGAAGCACTGGCTCCTATCTCCTTGGACCCTTGTCCAGCACTAATACTCCTCTTTTCTTCAATGCTGCCACTGCCAGCAGAGAGTGGTGGATTCCTGGGATAGCTTTCCAGCAGAGGTGGTGGGGGTGATCCACCAAGCTGAAAGCCTTAGAGAGGTCCATGAAGATAGCTCCTGTGTGGAGACCATTATCCATGGCTATTTGGAGTTCACAAGCGACTTTCAGCAATGCAGACATGGTGGAATGATCATTCTGAAGCCAGATTGCATGGAAGAGATCAGACTGTGCAGACTGAGGTGCTCATCCAACTGTGAGTGAGTGCACTTTTCAAGAATCTTGGTGAGGGCAAAAAGGACCAAAATGGGTCTGTATTGATTCCAATGCTATTTAGCCCCTCTGTTATGGAGGGACACAACTCTAGCACATTTCCAGAGAGAAGGTATCTCACTAGAGGTGAGGGAGAAGTTTATCAGCAAGGTAATGAGAGCGTAAATATGATGCTCTGCAAGGTGAAAAAGCTTTGAGTCAAGGGAGTCAGTGCTAACACTCTTATTTCAGATGAGGCCCTTAAGAGCTTTGAGAACCCCTACTGAAGTGATCTGTTACAGGTTAAGAGTTCAGCAGATCACAAGGGTTGGACTCTGGGCTACTTGATAAAAGACCAACCATGCATGGCACAAAGGTGTTCTGCGGCTTGGTGAAGATGCTGAGGTTACCGAAGTGGGTGTTAAAGGCACTCACAATGTCTGGAAGACAGGTGAAGAAAGTCTTGAGATGGGTTTGGGATTTAACCAATTTGCTCTTAATTATCCATTTTAAATAGGTTTTTAGCCACTGGCCAGAATTTTCTGGAATGATGTTTGTTTTCCACCTAGTAGTTGAGATAGTAGTTTACTTTTGCTTTAGCTACTGCCCATTTTCATAGATTCTGAAGTTTTCTGTAATATTGTCTGTTACTGAGTGATCTGGTCTTTCTAAATCTGGCCAAAGCAGCATCCCTTTGTAAGAACAATTCAATAATCTCCTTAGAGATCCAAGGGTAACTGTGTTCTTTCACCATGTATGTTCTAAATGGTGCATGCTTGTTGTAGACAGTGAGACATTCAATGACAAAGAATTCTGAGGCACCAGCTACTGAGGGAATAAGACTGAAACAGTCCCATCATCTGTCAGACAAGTCTGTGTCAATGTCCACCAGTAAGAAATGCCTATACAAGTAAGCTGCATTCATTTTCAGAGGGGAATTTTTTGCTACAAATTTTACAGACACAGAAGGTGATGGAATAATCACTGAAGCAGTCTAAAAGTATACCAACAGTTGTGATTCTATCAGTGGTTAACAAAAATCCAGTATAGAAAGCCATGGCTGTTGGTGGAATGGTTGAGTCTCATGGTTAGGGTTATAATTTGGGAGAGATTTAAACTGAAAAGAGCATGTCTATATTTGGACGAATTCTTTCCCAACCAGTTAAGGCAATGGTCACCAAGCAGGAATGTCTTAAGGTTGTAGTCTGTACCTAACAATAGTAGGACCAAGTACACCTATAGTATCAAGGAATCAAAGTCATAAGACCCCTTCAGTGGTCTATAAATACAACCCACAAGTATAGCCTTGTGGCGTTAAGATGTACTTTCTTGTAGAAGGCCTCCATATTATCAGGTGTGTCACCCACTGCCTCAGACACAGTAAGATTGTCCATGATAAATTTATGTATGTATTTATTTTTATTTATGACTTTGTTAACCGGGTAGGTGCACTGATCCCAGGGACCATTTTCAGGCATGACCCCCTGCCACATAAGGCGACACAGAGTAGAAACATCAGAATAACAAGAACATAACAAGAGCAGGTAATACATAGTGAAAGGTTACAGTTGTTACATTTGGCACTACATGGTGGCAGTTGAGGTGGTCGAGAGGGTCATTGGTGCACCTTGCCCTTCCCCCACGGACCTGGAGTCGACGCCACACAAGGAGAATAATTTGCAATTGAGGTGGTCGAGAGGGTTGTCGGTGTGCCTCATCCTCCCCCCAAGACAGACCCCCACAGACCTGGAGTCGCTGCCACACAAGAAGAATAATTTTCAGTTGAGGTGGTTGAGAGGGTCGTCGGTGCACCTCGCCCTCCCCCCAAGCCGGCCCCCTGCGGACCTGGAGTCGCCACCACACAAGGAGAATAATTTGCAGGTATGAATTCACCCTGAATCCTGCCCTCATCACAGTGAAGCAAGCACTGCTGCGCAGTTGGAGTCCCACCACCACCACCCTTGGTGAGCATCCACTCTTATAGCTGGGATCACGTGAGCAACAGACCTATCAGCTCACTTGCCCATCTGCAGGCCCTCAGTTCTGTCCACTAGAGGTCACATCCCATTTCTGTTGTCATCCCTGCCTCTATTAGGCGGCCAAATGGAGTGACCCACCTACTCCCCACTCAGGTGGTAAGCCTGTCATACTGAAAGATGGTGGAAACATAATAAACGCGACCCTTGTATCTCTCCAAAACTAGAACCTAATGTACAGGTGACATCCTCCTGGCTCACCAACTACTCCCTACTCTCTCAGTTCTCGCACTATGTCACAACTTATACCCGCAGGCCTAATTAACTCCTTTACTGCCTGAGGACTCCTACTCATACCATCACCCTTGTACCTCCGGCGTCAATTCTTTCCTCACATAGCTCGGCCCCTCGACACTCTAGACACCTGAAACCCCTTGAGGCCCACGCCCCCTGTGGTACCCATAGCATGACGAACCAGGTGCCTATGGTAGCCCCCGTTTATTCAGCTCCTCTACAGGAAATCGCCCCTCTCCTCCCCTCGGACCTGTTCTTCCTTGAGCCCAATCTGAACCCTTCACTCCCCCCCCCAGAACCGAGCATGGAATGGCATAGTGAGCTTCCCCAAACCCTGCACAATCTATCCCTGAAGGGACACTGCCACAACTGACCCTCAATATTCAGCATGCACGGCCAATGGAGGCACCTTCCCTTCCCCTTTCCCCCTTCCCCCACAATACTGCCGGCCTCCTTGTCAGGCTTAAACTGGCACTCGAGGGGGGGGGATACTGAGCCAAACCCTGGTCCCTCCTCGCCTAATCTCATCCTCAGTGACCCAGCCAACCCACTCTGGGCCAACATCAGCGGACTCAAGCTGGCACATATGAATATCGGCAACTTAAGGCACAAAATGCATGACCTTGAAGCGTGGATAGCCCTGTACAAGCCTGACATACTAGCTGTGACCGAAACATGGCTCAAGCCTCAAATCCTCCCCCATGAAGTAGACCTAGCCAGCTACCAGACCTTCAGAAAAGACAGAGCTGGAAAAAAGGAGGAGGGGTTCTCATCTACGTCAGCTCTACCTTGAATGCCTCACAGACGGACCTCCCCTCTCCCTGCGGACCGCAGAGTGAGACCCTATTTGTCAAAGTGCTTCTCGGAGACACCAAACCCCTCTATATTGGGCGTGCCTACCTCCCACCTCAATCTGCCGCCTCCTCCTTAGAATCCCTAACAAATGCCCTCCTGGAGAATTCCCTTGGTGAGATCATCCTCCTTGGGGACTTCAATCTAAATTGGCTTGCCCTTGGGTCTTCAACAATCAAGAACTCAATACTGGACTCCGCACTCACCCAAGTCATCAATCTACCTACTAGGCACAATTCCAAGTCTGGCAACCACTCCCTACTTGACTGGGCACTAGTCTCCTGCCCAGACTGGGTAACCGCCGCTGGGATCATGTCTGACTCCCTGAGTGACCACTCACCCATCTTCTGTGCCTGGTCCAATAAATCCCCTAAAATTGCTCCCAGGGTGTTAGAAGCCAGGAACTTCAGTCGGTTTGTAGCAACCAACTTTTGCTCTGACCTAGCGAAAATCAACTGGAACCCCATTGTATCCCTTCCCTCACTTGATGAGGCACTTGACTACTTTTCTAACTTATTTCTGTCCCTAGCCAACCTGCATACCCCGCGTAAGAAACTCAGGGTACAGGGCAAATGCCACAAATGGCTGAGCCACTGCCTAAAGCAGTCAATGCTTCTCCATGACAGGGCCTGGGGACTCTACAAATCCACGGGCACTACACACGACTGGGAAAAATACAGGGAACAGAGGAACTTATGCAAAAAAACCTCCAAACAGGCCAAGGCCAAGTACCTAAGAGAACTCCAAACTGCCCACCTACACGACCCTAAGAAATTCTGGGGCCATATAAACTCCCTTCTCAAAGGTACTGCAAACACACAAGACGACTCAATCCTGGTTGGGGATACCCTGACCAATGACCCTGCCTCTATTGCGGATGCCTTCTGTGCCTCTTTCTCCAACCCCAACGGATCCCCCCTCCTCGGGGGCTCCCTATCGCTCAACTTCTGACTGGGTGCCCCCTCATCCTCAATTCCACCTGAAACTGGTCGCACCATCTGCTGTACTCCCTCTCCTACTCAAAATAAATCCAAACTCTTCCCCAGGAAATGA
Source organism: Neoceratodus forsteri (assembly GCA_016271365.2). Taxonomy (NCBI): domain Eukaryota; kingdom Metazoa; phylum Chordata; order Ceratodontiformes; family Ceratodontidae; genus Neoceratodus; species Neoceratodus forsteri. The sequence continues at coordinate 407,996,858 of CM028137.1, read as the reverse complement.
CCTGCTAGAACCTTGGCTGCTGAAGGCCGCTGCCCCTGCTATTGCCTACCCTGTCACCTTGCTCATAAACAGATCCCTCCTCCAAGGAATAGTCCCAAGTAAGTGAAAGGTATCAACTATTGTCCCCATCCAAAAAAAAGGACCCTGGGATAGAGTGGGAAACTACAGGCCTATCTCCCTTCTCAGCCCCCTTGGAAAGGTCCAGGAGAGGCTAATATACAATCAACTTCAGGACTACCTCGAGCAGCACCACCTCCTCCCCAAAGTACAACACGGCTTCAGGAAAGGCCACGGCACTGACACAGCCCTCATCCAGCTTACATCCGACATCATCAATGCCATGGACAAAGGCTCCCCAAAGGGCGCCCTATTCATTGACCTATCCAAGACCTTTGACCTGGTTAGTCATGAACTCCTCCTTTCCAAACTTCTCCAACTGGGCCTGAATAATCACTCGCTCTCCTGGTTTAAAAGCTATCTGACCGACAGATCCCAAAAAGTACACTGGAGAGGAACTCTATCCGGCTGTAGACCCATGACCTCCGGGGTCCCCCAGGGCTCGATCCTAGGCCCCTTACTATTCTTCCTCTTCCTCAACGACATTGCAAATGACTGCAAACTCTGCAACCTCATCCGCTATGCAGATGACACTGTTGTCTACCACAGTGACCCACAGGCCTGCCTCTCAGCTCTGGAGGTCTGGTTTACCACTAATTCGCTAAAGCTGAATGAGGACAAAACAAAGGCCGTCCTGTTTGGGACCAGACACCTGGGCATGGACAGAAGCAAGCTGCTCCTGCTCAATACATCCCAAGGGAAAAGAGTAGAGGTCATAGATCAATTCAAGTACATCAGGGTCCTCCTTGACCAAGAACTGACCTATAAACCCCACATTGACTCCTTAACCCGCTCCATCTACCAGAGGCTTGACCTGCTCTACCGTCTAGGAAACTCCCTCTCCGGCGAGGTGCGATGTGCCACAGCCAACAGTAACCTCCTCCCCTCCATCCTGTATGGTTACCATGTACTACAGTTCCTTCGAGAGACTGAGCTCAACAAACTCTCTACACTCTATCATAGAGTGACTCACTTTGCAACAAACTCCTTGCCTAGGAGGCACCACTGTGAGGCCCTTGCAGACCTACACTGGCCAACCCTCCAGCTTAAACTTACCTACTCTGCTACATGTCTGGCCTTTAAATTCACCTCCCTTGGCCCTCCACCACACATACGGGGGCTGCTCACCCCTAAAGTCCAGCACCGAGCTCTGCGATCCACTGCAAACTGCCCCCCTCGCTATCCCACGGGCTTGCACCAACCTAGGCAAGCGCTCCTTCCACTATGCCGCTTCCTTCCTATGGAACTCCCTCCCAACAAATTTATTCGACAACAAAACCCTCCTAGGGTTTAAATAGGGCCTTAAAACATACCTCCTGGAACTAAGCCTCTGTGGGTGTAATCGCAAGCCCCTGCCCGGGCCCACTCTCTTGCTGCTATCTGCTTTACCAAGCCTTCACTCCCTTGAATATCACATGGAATAATGATGAATGCACTGTGTATCTGCTCCTATTCCTGCCTAGCCTGGCATGCCTACTGTTCTCCTTGTCTAACGTGTGACACCTGCTCCCTAAAATGTACCTGCTCTCCACTGTACCCTAATGTCTATGTATGTTCTCACTGTAACTAAAAATGGATCCATTGTTTACTGTATTTTATACCTATGTATGTATGTATGATGTATGTATGCATTGTAACTAATCCCAGGTCGCCCCTGAAAAAGGGACCTCTGGTCTCAGTGGGATCACCCAGTTACCAAAATCTAAATAAATAAATAATTTGAGGAAGCAACACCCCATCCACACTTGTTTCTTTCTAGTCTGTATACTGAGTATCGTTGTACATGAATGTGTGAATAATTCCAATAATATCAGTGCTTCACAATTTAAACACACAGGCTGTGTTTTTTTTCTCCCCTTGCAGAGCTCACAGCAATCTATTTGTAGTAATCCTAACCTGGGTACTTCAGTAGTACAACAGACTCCTCCTGGCAGTTTACAGTAGCAAGGTCAGTGCGATGGGGGTTATTGATCCTTCAGGGCTCACACAGGGAACTCATCTGGGCCACTGACACCTGCAAATCTCTGTGCTGAGAAAGTTCACATCACTGACATCCCCCTGGTAAAAGATGTAGGGCAGTGAATTCCCTAAATGGAATGCTGCATTTAAATTGTTTGATTAACACAGGGGAGACTGACCCGCTATTACAAACATGTTCCTAAATGACAACCAGGCATTCGTTTTAAGTGAGACTATGTATATTTTAGAAAAGGTGAACCTTTGAGAACTGACAAAAGATTAACCATAATAATTTAAAGGACCGTAAGATAAGTAAAGAATTTTAATGGGCTAATTTTGCCCAGAACCCTTAACAGTCTCTCTTCCAGAAAAAGTAAGCCAGACTGAGAGACAGCCAGGCTGAGGGAAAGAGTTTGACATAGTAACACAACAATGTACTGATAGAAGGGACTTGGGGTCCATCTTGTCTGCCCCTTCTGCTGCAATGACTATGTCCAGTTTGATTATGGGTAAACATACAAGCTTAGCAGTTGGGCTGATACCCTGGGCAGCCCTCAACGCCATTGTCCCTCAGTAATCTGTATATCAGTCTCCAGGTTTTACTCCTAGGAAGGAGGGGCAGGCGTGTGGTCCAGGTGACACAGTCAAGCCAGGCAAGTCCATAGCACTCCCCTATGTGCCACCAGGGTTAGGTGTCCAATTTGGGGAGCATATTGCTGGTGCTCGGGTACTGTAGAGTTGTTAGGGGGGATCAGGAGGCCGAGGTACCAGCATGAGACCAAGGGAGATAGCTTCTTTTATCTCTCAGGGCTCCATAGGTTCAGGTAGCAATGCTGTAGGTAAGCAGGCTAGCAGCATTAGTATTACAAGGAAATTGTTAGCAGCGAGGAAGGGTAACATCAGTTTGCAAGTAAAAACAGGTAGGTCACTGATCTATAGCCATAGAAATCAATCAACCATAAGTGGTGTTAGCAAAATTACAATAACAGTGCAAGTGACATCACAAGTAATAAACAATCTAAACACTATCAACATACAGAAGCAGGTACTAACAGCAGCCAGATCTGGTGGTGGGTCCCTGATCAGCTAACCTTAGGACACAATCAATTCAGGGTGGGTGTTAGCAAAGCTGCTATAAAGATAAGGGTGGCAGTAACCAGTATTATACAAACAATCACTATCAGCAGACAGAAACTGTAGTCTGTGCCTATATTTGGTACCCAAATACTCAGTTCACACAGATGAGGTGTTTTGAAATACTTCACCATCAAGCAAGATGGTACTTTAAATACTGTCAAGACATACGTATTTTTCCCCAATAACTGCATACCCTGGAGTGTGCTATTTTACTTGCAAAATAACCACATGATGTAAAACCTGTAAAGAATTTAAAAGAATGTTTCTAGCTCTAGCGATGTGGTTGCTGAAATATCCATGCACCTACTAGTCAATCCGATTGCTCCATTTAAGCAACCGTTTTAGGAAAGCAATTTAAACAAGAAGGTAAACAATGTAAACCTTCCAGTTCCTACAGAAAGATACTGTAGTTATAAGGTCACTTCAACATATTCCTTAGTTACCACTGGCAATTTTCAACTGACCCGTGGCCACTCTGTCTGATGACCAAGTACTAGTGACACTGGTTTGGGAGCAGACCCAGGATGCTGGCAATCAGGAGGCAAGCATGTTCAGCTGCCACAGAGACCCTTCCCTGGACCAGGGAAACTGCCCCTCCACTGGGGGCATTGTATTTGTGCAAACCCCTTGCACTGGGATCCACATGCCACCTACGCGGTTTAAGAGAAGGTCAAAGGTCACAATGGGAGAAAGCCCTGTTGTTTTCAAAATGATGGATATCAGCACCTTTGATTCCTGCATGCCACAGTGACCCCAACTGACATGACAGTGCAGGTAGTAGCTGACAAGGATGGGGAGCCATTGAAATACAATGGCAAACAAAAAGAGAATGGAAAAAAAACACAATTTGATTTCAAGCTAGTGCACTGCCTAAAACTAATATTAATTTTTAAAAGCAGTCAACTATTCCTTTTATATCTCAGGTACTTGTTCTTTTCCTTTTGGTTGATTAGAAGATGTTTTTTTTACATGATATTAGGTGTGATGTGTGGAATAGCACTCTGCCTGGTATCTGACATGTCTAGCTCTGTTCCTCCCATTGCATCATCAGCACTGTGATCTCACTGACTGCAACATCACACATGTGATGTTACTGTGAGTTAGGTCACAGTGCTGATGATGTGGAAGGAATATAAATAGATATGTTGGCTGCCAGCCAGAGTGCTGTTCCACACATCCAGCATAATACTATCACATAGAAAACTTTCTAATGATCAAAAAAGGAGAAAATACTTTAGAAACAAAAAGTTATAGCTGATAGCGTCTTAAAATTTATATTTTCCTGTCTGCTATTTTTGTTTCCACTAGTTCTTTAATGTTTCCTGCTGTATTTTCCCACTGAATTATAAACTTCTTCACTTGTGTTGTATTACATTTTCTCTATTTTAGAGCAAAGAATTTGTGGTTTGACTTTAATTATACAATGGCAACAAAACGTCTAGAAACCTGATTGGCCGAAGACCCCAGAGACAGTGATGGGCAGTCACAATGACTATCGAACTACAGAGAAACGTACCTGCTCAACTTCCCCAAAGCCGAGGTGGCTTTACATTACCCTGCTTGTCAGGAAAATTCACAAACTGCCATTTGCACCACTTAAAAATGAGTCAGCCAAACCAACAGTAGCTGACCCAAATGAACTGCAGAAAGTGTTCTTTTCTCTTTTTTTCTGTGACATTTTAAAAAACTGACACAGCAGCTTCCAGTAATTGCAAAGATCGCACTCAGACATCCACCACTCGCCAACTGCCTAAACACATGGGCACTGCCAACTATGGAACTCTCCTGCTCTTCTCCTGGTAATCGATCAAAAGCACAAAAAAATAGTTTGCAGCATAAAATCAAGCAACTTACTTCATTTTCAAGACAGTCCATTTTCTTCCCCAAATCTGACGGCTTCAATGAATAGCACATACTGTAACTACCAGTCGCGCAGTTCACTGATGCTGCGTCGGTGCAAGGGACAAAAGGTAGCATAAAAATTAAATCTAGTTTCTCTGGAGTAGCACGCATCCTCCTTCCCTCCTCTGCTTCTCCCATACTCACCAGCAAAGTAAGACATCAAGCCCTCCACGACATCATTTGCCTTCCCACCTCCTATTGGGCTTCCAAATCCTGCATGCTGTACAGTTGGCAAGCAGCAAGTGGCTCACTGACTACATATAAACAGAAACAATGTAAAAAAAAAATAGTTCAAATGCAGGCCGCTATAATGGGTGAGTGAGGGGGGTGAAGATCAGTGACAAAGGTCACTGCACCAACAGCTCCTTAGCGAGCTAGGCAGGCAACACAATCTAGAGAACAGCTCCACCTACTGGTAGAAAATATAGTGGACTTTCTTTTAAAACATGTTCCTCCACACACCAAAAATCTCCCCCAAATGCAAAAAAACAAATTTTTCCCCTCTAATTTTTCTTAACAAATGAGCCATTGTATAATAGTAATAAGGCACTCCAGGGATGTGTGTTATTGTGCAATAACATCACTCCTGAGGTGGTAGAAGCACTCGGCTTCGCCTTGTGCTTCAACCCACCCCAGGAGTGACATTAATACATAATAACACACACCCTGTTGTGCCTTATTGCTTGAATAACAACATTTACTCAGCAAGTGTTAAAGCTATCAGGCAAGATTTTCAAAGGAATCCCTGCTGTTTGGGGGTACAGTTTCTCATAACTGCATCTGCAGTTTGGACATTGCTAAGTGGTCTGACAGCTTCCAAACTTCAGGTGCAGTTGAGTAGAACTGGGACCAAAAAAAAACAAGAGTTTGTGACAAAACAAAAAAACATGCATCATTATTTTGATGCAAGCTGCCACAAATTTTGGAAATGGTCACAAAAACTCAGGGGCCTATGAAAACAAGGCTCCTGGGAGGGAGTCCCTCGATTTGCGGCAGATTTTGGTGGGGGCAACAAATAAATCCATTACTAGGAAGTGGTTGCAGCCCCTTTCACCCACTGTGCAGGAATAGGATGAGATCTTAACAGTGAGCTATAGTATGGAAAAATCACTTTCTCTCTACAACAGCGTTCAGGGAAATTTCTCAGTTGGTGGCAAAAATGGGCATTCACTGAATATACACTGAATAAAAATACCTTAGTTGCTTGACTGGGTGAAGCATATAGGTTATGAATTCTGGTGATCCATCTTTTGTTTTCAGTATCTGATTTTTCTGTTCTTTTTTCAGTTTATTGCTCTGTATTTTTTAATTTTTATACGTGACATATTTGATGTATCACATACAAGCTCAATTGCTGTATCCAATTAATGTTTGGAGCTTTGGGGCCTCTGGTGTTACACATATGAACTTGAGTAGTGCTGTGAGTGAAGTCGAACTTTCTGCCCTTTAGGGGTAGAAGTCGGTCTAAGATGGATGTCCCCTGATGAAGACCTTGGTGGTTGAAGTGCCAGAGTTTGTTCGGTGGTTCCTCCTGTATGTTTGCTGCTCATCTGGAAAATAAAACACTTTGTCTTAGTAAGCCATTATCTCCATGTGTTTCCTTGAGCGCTGGTACTTGCTGTTCTAAGATGGATGTCAAATGTATGAGGCATTGTTTTTTTTTTCTTTTCTGTATCATTGAGAAAAAATTTCAATAATAATTTCAAGTTTAGTAATGCAAAAAGAAAGTAAGACTCCTGGGTTTTGGCATGATCGTATGGATACTGATGAAGGGGCAAAAGGCCTTTGCATCAGCATCAGTCCCTTCTGAAAATGCTGTCCATCATAGTTTGAATGTAGGATTTTCTTGAGTTGATTATCTACCTACTCTTGGGTAGGAAGATAATTTATGTAGTCATGATGGAACAAACTTTTTTTAATACTCTTTTATGATGAATAACTTCTGCAGTGTTTCTCCAGCATGGAACTCATATACTGTCTCGACCATTATGCACAGCAGATGAGATATATAAATAACTTCCTGTTAAATGTACAGTTAGAGTGTGCTGGTGCAGCGTTAACAGCCTCTGTTCCATAAAAAGGAAGGTGAGTGAGATCATGCGTACTGTTTTCCATGAGCTGAGTCATTGTTGTCCACTCCTATGAACAAACACAACTATGAACACATACTGTAATTACAGCACTGCAGATTGGGGAGGCATCTACAGTTCCTATTAGCAAACTCTTGCTTAAACTGACCAACATTTGAAGCCTGGTGTTGCAAAAAGCTGCAGGTTATGTTATGAGGCTGAAATTTGACCTTGGCATGGGATAGTGCCCATTCTCAGCAAGATATTGCTCTTTAAACTGTGAAGCAATAACCTGAGGATTAGGCAGACATCTACTGTCTTGACCTGTTCTTTTTTCTAAACTTTTTACTTTTGAACATTTTCAGAATTTAAGCAATAACTTCATACATCTACAGTATAAGTTTCCAACATAATAAAGGGTGTAATTTCTAGAGAATTTATGAATGCCCAGCTGAACCAGAAGGCACAAGGCCAATGGTGAAGTGCCTTTCAACACACAAGGAAAGTGCTTTAATTCTCAAGAAATATATATCCTGAAGTGGGTTACTGTGCTTGAAAAATGGAGAAAGTTTTTTTTAATGGAAAAAAGGTTTTATTTTTGTGTAGTTAGGCTGTTGCTTGGTAGATTATGTGAAGTTGGAAATACAAAATTACACACACCTATAATGCAAAGCATCATGGAATGTATATCAAAGCATCATGAACATTTAGGCTGGTTCTACTTCAAGCAGGAATGCATGGCACCAAAGAGCCTCTCACACAAACTGTAAAGGCTAAGAACAGAAGACACAGACATGGTTTTGTCCTGTTTAGGCATCAACAGTGTGCCTCATCTGTAACTCACCTCAGAGGAAAATTAACCAGCCCTTAGGTGGTCTTATGGGTCTGGGTCATGGCAGGCCCAAAGTAACAAGGCAAGCTAAAAAGACAAAGAACCTCAGCATAAATGTATTGAGGCAAGGGTTACCCAAAAAAGGCACTGGCAACAAAGCTAGATTTCAAAGATGCACAAAATTAGACATCCTACCATAATGCAACACATCATGAGATGTACAATATGTGCAAATCACCATGACAATGTAGGCTACGTATACAAAATAGTATGCTATACATATATATAGGTGAGATAAATTAAGAAATGTCCACAAATTTGAGAAGAGAGACCAAGGGCAATATAGATACAAATAAATTAACCTATTGCATTCATTAGTATTGTTCAGTGGGCCTACACAACCAAAGTAGTGTTATGCTTGTGCAACTGTGATACCTGTTTGGCCATTTGCACTCTCTATTCCACAGGGAAATTACCACCCTGTAGGGATACTGAAGGCAAGGAACTCTTGAGAGGGTTCCACCCCTAGAGGTGCCACGGGAAAGATTCCCTTGGCTAAAGGTACCTTAGGAAGGACTCCTCCGAGGAGAGAGGCATGCTGCTGGAGGAGGATGGGAGGATGGTGGGGAAAAGAAAAAAGTGCTTCAGTAGGAGGCTGGGAGGAACTGCTTATATAGCTCAGGAAGGGGGTGTAGCTGGTTGCTCACCCCACTGAACTACAGGCATTGCCTTTCAATACAATGGGCCTACGCAACCAGAGTAGTGTTATGCTTGTGCAACTGTGATAACTGTTCAGCCGTTTGCACTGTCTATTAAACAGGGAATTACCACCCTGTAGGGTACTGAAGGCAAGGTACCCTTAAGAGGGTTCCACCCCTAAAGGTGCTGTGGATAAGATTCTCTTGGCTAAGGGTACCTTAGAAAAGTGCCCCAAAAAGAACACTAAGCAGTAAATGTTGACTACAAGGTAGAGAAGCAGATTGACAGCAATGAGACAGCTTGATGAAACACAGATGAGATGCACAGGTTGTCAGGACTGCACTGATAAATTGGATTGTACTGATGACATCATGGGGCATCCTAAGGAGAGAGGGAGCGGCCAGTAGGACCACCATCCATCTCCATCCAACAGAGGAAACCAACCTAAGGAAACTAGGGAATATACTACAAATAAGCAACTACATATTATGACCTCTGGCACAGAGGAGAGGAAAAAACCTTTTAACAGAAGGAAACCTCTGGGGATACAAGGTCTAGGTTGCCTTCCCTCCAGGCTAGGGGTAGTTTATTTAGTGATGGCTCTGCTACTGCTGCAATTTAGAAACCCAATCAAAGGGGAGGAAATATTCCAGTTTGGTGGAAAGTTCTCATGATCCCTCTAACACAGGAAAACAGAAAAAACAAGCACTGAAGGAAGCACACAGCAGCTGGTGGCAAAATAAGTACTAACCAAGGTAGGAGAAATACATAAACAGAATCCAGCAGAAACAAGCAGAGCACAGAGCACAAGCAATGCTGGGGGCAGCAGGCCCCAAGGGAGAAGACAGATCAACAGAGCCTCCAGCTGGCAAAGAAAAAAGTGCTTCAGAAGGAGGCTGGGATGAACCGCTTATATAGCTCAGAAAGGGGAGTGGCTGGTTGCTCATTCCATTGAACTACAGGCATAGCCTTTCTTATTTTTGAAATATCATCTTTACTGAGTTTTCAAACAATTAACATATTCCAGTACAGTTACAACTTTTGATCAGAAGTTAACAAAAAGTCACATAAGTGATTCATACCAAAATGAACCACGCAATTCACTGGTAACTAATTATAGCTTTACAGCTAGACAACATCAGTTTTATGCCTCCATTCCCTTAGATGCAGTGCGGGAGATGGCTGTATATTAGAAATATAATCAGTCATGGCCATCCTAGACCTACTGTTGGGCATACAAAACTATGAGGTCTCCAAACTAAGGCGGAGGCCATACCAACGGCAAGCTCCCTAGGAGGCCAGTCTCCGGTCCAGTTATTAAACAAGAAGCAAATACTGAAACTGTACAAGTCCCCATCCTGTACGAATGAAATGGGGGTGGTGTTTAGGGCACAAAGTTTTTATACTTGAGCATATAGTATAGAATCCAATTAGTCAATCCAGAGGCGCACTTCTCTGGCTGGTCCTTAAGTTTACAGTATATATAATTTTTTCCATCTGGTAGATCTGATTGACAACGGTTCATCAATTCCCTAGAGTAGGTATTCTAGGGGTGAGCCAGACCTTGATAATCACTTTTTTTAGCAGCTGTTAAGAGTATGCCCAGAAGTTATTGGGAGTTTGGATCTCTGCATTCTATCGGGAAATGCAGCATTAGATATAAATTCCCTGTTAGTGAAATCCATCTTCCAAATACCTTCTGCAATTCTGACTGGATTTGGAACAAGAAAGGCTCTATTTTTGGGCAGGACCACATTATCTGTGTGTATGGTGAGCTCGGAACTCACCACATTGTCACCAGTAACTGGAATCTCCAAAGGGGTAAAGTGTTTGGTAATGATTGGAGTTCTAAAATATCTAATAAGTTGCTTCCATCCATACTCTGTCCACTGGTGTGAGCCAGTTACTCTGGCAGAATGTTGTCAGGATAATTGCCAGGACTCTTGGAATAGGAGTGCTCAATTCACCTTGCCATTGAGACTGTATACTAGCCATAAGTTACTCATATGAGGATAGGATTGGTTGGTATAGGGTGGATATTAGATGCCCCAAGCCCTGGTTACAAATAGTTGTAATCAATCTAGAAATCTGGGGAGGAGGGTGCAATTCTGGATTGGTTACTCCTGTGAGCTGTGCTAAATAGTAGTGTCTAAGTTACAATACTCTGTAAAAGTCTAGCCTCTGGAGCCCATATTCCCACTACGCCTCCTCAAAGGACTTAAAGGTACCTTGTGTGAGTAGCAGAAATAGGTATTTGAAGGAATAACGTTTCCATTCTTGGAATTTGTGATCTAAAAGGGCCGGCTGAAAGTCTGCTAGGTACACAATGGGACATAGTAGGGCCAATAATGGTGTAAGGTGAGATTTCTTGATGGAATGCCAGACTGTTACATGGAACATAATCCAAGGGTTAGAAGTGAGTATGGTGCTGGGGTTGAAAGTAGGGTAGTAGAGAGCTTTATAGTAAATTGGGCTAGGGATCAAAGAATGCTTGATCTCCATCCAGGGAGAGTTAGATTTGGAGAGGTGTCTGGCCATCAAGTGACTCAGCTAAGCTGCCCAATAGTAAAACTTTAAATTGGGAAGGATTAGCCCTCCTTTTGACTTTGGTAGAGTTAAAACCTTCAGGTGCACCCGAGGGCGTTGTCCAGCCCAGATGAATCTGGATATTGCCAATTTCCAATTATGGAAAATGGAGACAGGTAAGGGGATGGGGATATTTTGAAATAAATATAGTGCTCTGGGTAAAGTCACTATACAAATTATTTCCACCCTTCTGGTAAGACTTGGAGGTAAAGTATTACAATAACCCCAGTAATTTGTCAGCTGGGAGGTAAAGATAGAGTAGTTATTTTTAAATGCAAAGATGGGTTTCCTGATAGATAAACCCCCAAATATCTTAATTTGGTGAAGTCCCACTTATATGGGAACAAGCTCCTGATCTCCAGGGATGGTTGATAATGAAATTTGAGGGACTTCGTTTTGGAGGTGTTTAGGCTGTATCCTGAGACATGGCCAAATTCCTCCAGGAGGAGTTTAACCATTGGAAGAGATTTTTATGGATTGCTCAAGTATAGCAGAACATCATCTGTGTAGAGTGCAATACGATGCTCAGTGCCTCCAAGGGCTATCCCGTAAAGGTTCTCGGATTCCCACACCTTCTGTGTCAATGGATCCATATAGAGTGCAAAGAGGATAGGTGATAGGGGGCATCCTTGGTGAGTGCCTCTCATTAAAGGGAAGTATTAAGAATGATGGCCACACACACCTTAGGTGAGGTGTAAATATTTTGGAGGACTTGGATTAGTGAATTCGGGAATCCCAGCACCCTCAGCACCAAATAAAGGAAGGGCTGGGAGACCGGATCAAATGATTTTTCTGCATCCAAGTTGATCAGAGTAGAGGGGGCCTTTAATGAATTCATTTAATGTACGACATGCAGGGTCCATTTGATACTTCCATTGTGGTGCTGGATATAACAAATTCCATCTGGTCTATCCTTATTAGTTGTGGGATGAGCGAATCTAACCTGTGGGTGAGGATACTCATGACGTATTTATAATCTGCATTGAGGTCCAAGATTGGCTGATAGGATGCACATAACTGTGGGTGCTTGTCTGGTTTCAAAAGCACCGAGACAGAGGTGCTAGACCAGGAAGGAGGCAAGAAGGCACAGGTTCTCCCTCTAGGATAGAGTTGAAAGTAGACATCATGTTGGGGATTAATTGGTCCTTAGCTGTTTTGCAGAATTTGGCCCCGAAACCACCCGGGCCTGGAGATTTCAAGGTTTTTGACCTAGTTATGGCTGCTTCAATCTCCATCTCAGTTATAGATTCCATAAGCTGATCTTCCTGCTTAGGAGTCAGATGTGGGAGTGTAAGGGACTGGAGATAAGCATTGATATCTGCCTGGGGGGACCGTCCTTTCTGGAGTATATAAATTGGTGTAAAATGAATTAAACCCATCGGCTGTATCGTGTAGCTTGGTTAGAGGCCTCCCATCCGTTGGATGGATTAATTATGGATTAGTGAAGTTACAGTGGAGCTCTTTTTCTGCTTACGAATTTGGTAGGCCAGGACGTGGGAAGCCCTCAGTCCTACTTCATAATATCTCTGTTTTAGAAAGGTTAAGGTGATCTAGGTTTGTTGCTTCCATAAAAAGTCCAGATCAGACATGGTTTGTTGCAACACTGGGAGTACAGATCTATCCCCCTGTTTGCGAGCCATCTGTAACAAGCATTTATCAATGCTGAATGTTTGCTTGCTGGTATTGGCATTGGTAGTGCAGGAGTTTGAGAGATGCATAATAGGAATGGCACTGAAGTATTGAAGTAACACCAACCCCCACCCTGCAGAGACTGACAGGTGTTGGGCATGTGCCTTTGGGTTGTCGGCCATAACAGTCACGCCATTCCACCTCACCCCATCCTGCAGACACCGACAGTGTCGTAGTGTGCCTTGAGGTCTTTGGCCCTTACACTCACCCCATTCCATAAGGAAATAAGCCGAGATGGGTGCAGTATAGGAGAACAGGGTGAATGTTAGAGCCAAAGACCCCAAGGCACACCTCAATGCCCGTCAGTGGCTGCAGGGCGGGGGTGAGGGTGGAATGACATGACCATTACAGCCGAAGACCCCAAGTCACACCCCCGACACCTGTCAGTCTGTACAGGGTGGGTGTTATGGCTGGAAACCCTAACACCCCAGGTGTTCATTGGTATTTTTGCTCCAAATTTTCAAAATGGGCTTTCTGGGACCCCACCTCATGAACAGTGGCAGTATCAGTTTGTTACTCAGTCCCAAAGGGTGATTTCACACAGCGAGTGTGCCATTCGGTGCCACAGGTGCAAAAACATATTTCAGGCAGGATGTGAAAAAATGACAGCTGTACTGTTCATGAGGAGGTGTGAAGAAATGGCAATGTTGAAAATCTGGAGTGAAAATATGAAAATGGCTGGTTACGAGTAAGCGTAGAAACTGTGCAACGCACGCTCGTAACACAGTCATTTTTTGGAATGTTTTCACCAAATTTTCAACAAGGCCTTTTTGGGACCTCCCCTCATGAACAGTGGCACCATGATTTCATTCTTCTATCCTGAAAGTTGATTTCGCACAGCGATTGTGTCATTCTGTGCCATAGGGCAAAAACACGTTTTGAGAAGGATGCGAAAAATGACAGCTGTACTGTTCATAAGTGGGTGTGAAGAAATGGCACTGTTGGAAATTTGGAGTGAAAATATAAATAATTTATGAAGTTAAGAATGTGCATAGAAACTGCTTGTAATGCAGTCATTTTTTGGAGTTTTTTCACCAAATTTGCAACAAGGGCTTTTTGGGACCCCACCTCATGAACAGTGGCACTTTCATTTCATTAATTGATCCTGAAAGGTGATTCCACACAGCGACATCACCTTTCAGGGCCAAGAAATGAAATGGCAGTGCCAGTGTTCATAAGCTGGGGTCCCAAGAACCCAACGTTAAAAAATTTGAGACCAAAACTCCAAAAATTGGCTGAGATAGCAACCTAAGTTGAACCCCCCCCGCCATTAACTGCCATTATAGGGTTTACCATCATTTCTTCATTTCCCAGCTGGTCTTTGAAGAGTGATGATGTGTTCCCGGTCCACAGAAGATCGCTGCTCCCAACCTCCGGAGGTAAGTATGGGGGGGTGTGGGGAGGTGGGGTGTGCAGAGGGAGGGTGGGTTGAGGAGGGGCAGGCGAGAATGACGAGGAATGTTTTCTTTTTTCAGATTAAAAAAAGACGTTGTGGGACTGTTTTCTTTTACAGGTGAAATATTAACAAACAGATTTCAGCACACTGGGGTGGAAGCTCCCAGTGTCAGAGTATACTGGGGAATCAATGCTAGGCCGAGATTGGGCACCCCAAGGTCAGTTGATGACATGGGGCGTGCAGGGGTGGCACATCTGACACCGGAAGTGGGCATCCTGGTGTTGGAAACATCAAAGAAGCATTTTTTGGCACACTGGGGTGGGCTCCCAGTGTGCCACAATAAGGGGGGAAGGAGGATACATGGTGATACGGGGATTGAGCACCCCGATGTCAGCAGGGGATGGAGAACAGAGGGTGCGGGGTGGGCAGCAGTAGTGGGAGGGAGCTAACGTTTAAATTTGTTGTCCTGCTGTGTGCCTGGTTGGGAGGGTGGGGAGACTGCCGCTGCAATAACGAAACTGCCCCCAATTGCAGCGGCAGATTTCTTTCAAGTGCGGCACTCGCTCTGAAACTGCCATCATTGGCAGCTTCAGCATTAACTGGTGGCCGTGGGATGCATCCATTAAAACATCTGCTGCATTGGCCACAATACTGCCACACCTCTGCAATGCTCTACTATCTAAATATGTTTCTTATGCGCTGCATACGCAAGCAAACACAGAAAATGAAGGGTGTCCTCCCGCTGTTGTCTTTCCCTACACTTCTTAGTCTGGGCTGTAGTGTATTGTATGATGTGACCTCTTAGGACAGTCTTTATGGTTTCCCATTGGATTGCTGGGAAAATATCCTTCGGGAGGTTATTGTTTTGTATTTCTGCTATTTTTCTGTTAGATATTCCCTGAACTGTTGTGATTTCAGGTAATATGGGTTTAAGTGCCAGAATGTGCGGCATCCATGTAATCCCATATCCCAGAGACTAATCACCAGGGCATGGTCAGAGTGTATAATATCTCCTATTTGGGAGTCCACCAGGTACTGCAGATTTTCAGCCTGTGTGTAACAATGGTCAGTTCTGGAATCAGTCTGGTGGGCTGCCGAGTAGTGTGAGTAATTTCTAGACCGAGGGTGATGGTGACGCAAGGTGCCTCCCCATCCCACCTCTTGAATAAATCTTTTTAAATATTTGTGTGCCGGAGTTTGTCAAGGGGGCCTGGAGTTGGAGGAATCCAGGATTGGGTTTGGGGTAATGTTGAAATCTCCCACCAGTAGTAACACTCCTCTAGTGAGTTGGACAATTTTATCAAATAGTATCTTCATTTGGGAGGTAACCAACACTGGAGGAGATATGCATTGGCCAGGGTAACTTTCCTGCTGTTAAGAATCCCCTGAACTATCACCAGGCGGCCCTCCATGTCTTTCCAAGTAAAGGTGAGTTGAAAGGGAGTGTGTGAAGGGATCAGTATGGACACCCCTCTTTTCCTCCCATGCTGACCAGAGGAGGAGTACACCTCGCTGTATCCAAATATGGATAATTTAGCATGCTTAGAGTCAGACATACGAGTCCCTTGTAAGTAGATAATATCTGTCTTTGTATTTTTAAGATGAGACATCACATGGGATCACTTTATGGGTGAAGAGCGCCCATTTACATTAAGGGAAAACAATTTCAAGTTGGGGGTAGTCATTTTAGCCTGTCAGATATCGCAGTTTTCAATCTAGAGACCTCCTCCCGTGAGCCAACTGGAACAGCCCCCATCTTAATACCCTTATTCAATATGACTAGAACCTGTTGACCTTTAGGAAAAAATATAACAGAGAAAAGCACATGGATAGCAAATCCTGGGAAACACACAAGAACATTCTCTAACAATAAAAATGACTACCATATACAAAATACAATTTTTAACAATAAACTAGGGGGTCATAGTTGCCAACTGGGCTGCTTTTGCCCCCCAACAGTCAAACCAAACTTCCAGAGTACTGAATCTAGTCTGAAATCCAATTGGCAAGGCTGATACCCTGCTTGGAGGGAGTACCTCAGTAGAGGGCCCTCCTGACATTTTAAATGTTCTAGGGATAGGGAAGTGGGTGAGGGACATCTGGCACTCCTTCTGGACCACTCCATGTTAGTATACAGTACTGTTGCTGAAGTGTAAGGGAGAGCAGCAGAGGTAATGTAGGCCCTAGTAGCATAGCTATCATACCTGACTAGCAGAATAAATCAGGTTTAAAGGGGAGGGGGCCCTTGAGGGGGACCATGCCAGACAATCCAGGCACCCCCCTGACAGAAAAAGCTGGGAGGATATGATTCAGGGCACCAAGTGCCCTTGAGGTACTTGAAGACCTCAATCATGTCCCCCCTGTCTCTCCTCTCCTCCAATGAAAATAGGCAGAGCTCCTCAAGTCTGTTCTGGACGCACTCAGAGAGTAGTGGTCTGTGGGGAGCTCTCAAACCCTAGAGAGGTTGGTAGTGGGGTACCACAGGGCTCGATCCTGGGTCCGATCCTGTTTAATGCATACATATCGGACATCAGGGAAGGTATAGGGTGTGAAATGAGTCTCTTCGTGGATGACTCCAAGATGGGAGCAGTAGTTGAGGGAGAAGAGGGGAGGTGGCCCTGCAAGGGACCTGGACACCCTGGAAAGCTGGGCTCACACATGGAAATTAAATTAATATCACCAAGTGCAAGGTGTTGCATCTTGGTGGGAAACCCTAAACACAGGTACACCCTGGGAGGGAGGCGCTGGAGGCCTCAATAGGGAAAAAGACCTAGGGGTCATGGTGGATACATGTATGAATAACTCTGAGCAGTGCAGGAGAGCAGCTAGCAAGGCAAACAGGATGTTGGGATGCATTGTAAGGGGATCACCTCTAGGAGCAAGGAAGTGATTCTGCCGCTGTACAATGGACTGGTTAGACCACACCTTGGTACTGTGTACAGTACTGGAGACCACATTTGAGAGGACATACAGCTCCTGGAGAGGGTACAGAGGAGGGCAACAAAGATGATCACGAGGGCTAGGGGATTTGACTTATGAGGACAGACTTGAGGAGCTCTGCCTATTTTCATTGGAGGAGAGGAGAGGCGGGGGACATGATTGAGGTCTTCAAGTACCTCAAGGAATAAATAGGGTAAACATGGAGGGATCTTTAGGCTAAAGCAGGAGGTATCACCAGAGGCATGGTTTGAAGTTGGAAGGTGGAAGGGTGAGGGGGAAAAGAGGAGGAGGTTTTTCACCGAGAGGGTGGTGGACCCTTGGAATGCACTGCCTGGTGAGCTGGTTCAGAGATCCACAGTGGAGGGCTTCAAGAGAGAGTGGGACAGACACAGAAAGTGGATGTATCAGATGATGGCCTGTCCCAGGGGGGTGGGGATGGATGATAGGGGTTTCTAGAGAACAAGGGATGGGAGGGTCTCGGCACCCAACTAAGGATCTAGGTTCGAGCAGACTCGATAGACCGTAAGGCCTAATCTGCTGGCAAATAGTATGTTAGTATGTTAGTAAGTACTCAAGGGTGAGGGGAGGGCAGAACTGGTCCCTACCACACTTCAGCAGTCTAATATAGCTAGAGTGTCAATGCTATTCCATCAATGACTCTTACTGATACGGTCCAAACACACTTAATCCATCAGGCGCGACACCTCCTGTTAGCCACCCCCTGCCCATGAGAATACCCCCCCCCCGGAGAACAACCCAGATCCCTTACCTGCTTGAGCTGTTATAGTTTGAAAATTGCCATTCTGTTACCTGGTTGTAGAAAACTCAATCTGCCTTTTGTGCTGTGGTTACCAGTATCACAGGAGTGCTACCCCCCAAAGCTATGTCATCATCGCATCTTGGCCTCTGTAGGGGGTCCAAGCTGGCGTAAGCAGATGGGCTCTAGAACAAAGCAACCACAGTTTCAGATTGTTAGTGTGGGTACTGTATAAGCTAGTACATAACAATCACTGGTCAAGACACAATAACAGCCATTGCCTACTAATAGTGAAAAGGTGCTATATAAAGTTATTACTTGGATTATGTAGGAATCACAATCTCAGCAGTACCTATCTTAATAAGGAGGATAGGGAATCAGGCAGGTCAGTATCATCATAACTTCAGAAAATATCCAGCATTTTGCCAGCCCGGAGGAGCTGAGGGTTGAGACGCTGGATGCCACACCTCGCACCTTGCCGGTGACCCATGTTTGGGAACAAGTCCAGGCTACTGGGGGTTGGCAGGGGAGGGAGCAGATTGAGCATCTGGAAGACAGCTCTCCTCTCCCAGGGAGGTAGGACTGGCATTCCCACTGAACGACCACCCCCAGGTGGAGACCTGGTGGCAGTGCAGGACTGTGGGTGTCATGGAAGGGAGGGTGCTGTCAGACTTCCGCAGGCATGCACACACCTTGACATGTGTGCATCCTGCTTGTGTGCCTCAGCAATGGGGAAGGGACAAGAAAATGGAGGAATAACACCTCACAGCGGCAGGATGACAATCGACCCCTCACAGGCTCTGCACCCGGTGACTGGGCGAGCTCTGGGTCAGTCCCAGCGAGACTGTACTGGGAGGGCAGTTAGATGGGGTCAGCTGTGAGGAGGAAAGGTGATAAACACCTATATAAAAAAAGTATCCATCTTTTCAAATGACAGCAGTAATTGCAGCATATTCCCACTCCCCCATAACCCCTCCATCCCTCCCCATCCAGGCACAGCAATGCCCACATACCAGCCATGCTTAAAAGCAGTAAATTGACTGGCTATAAATATCCCTCAAGTATTTACCTACCCCCACCGATTACCCAGAAAAGGCCAGGTAAACAATGAAATGCTGGGCTCTTTGTACAAGCTGCTAGTGACTTCGCATCTGTGCAGCAGACATGTCACCCCAGCAAGGAGCCTGGAATGCAAAAGAAAAAGAGGGCAGAATATTACCAACTGGCTGATATTGTAAAAAACTAGCAATCACAGCTTGGGGCAAATATAATGTACAGCTAAGTTAACAAAGTCTCTGTAGAAATAAAAGCCCATTAAAAAACAATTTGGCCGTATAGTAGCTGGATCCCCGTAGATGCAAATGAGTTTGTAAAGTCCACAGGAAGTATCCAGTTTCCACCCCCCCTTCTCTCAGCCAGCAAATGGTATGCTCCAATGGTTAGGCCCCAGTGGCTGGGCTAAGTAACAGTGTGAGAACGGGGAAGAGGCTCAGCTGAATCAGAAGGAGGGGTCCACTGGAAGAAACATCACCTGACAACGGGGATTCAGCATGGTGTGGTATGCTGCTGGTGAGAAGAAGAAGGCGGGTGATGCTGTTGTTTTCTAAGGGTGTCCACAATCTGCTGCAGTGCTTCTGAGCCCTGGAGCCATCAGGATTCCCGCTGACCCTCCTGTCACAAATGCTGAGACAATTTTGCAACAAGTGATGTTTTTACATTGGGTGACCATTGGGGAACTTCAATGCTTCTCTGAGTTACCTATTCAACCACTGCAGCCACCGATTTGAAGGACAAGGTGCCATACAAGAAAAAGACTCATTTGTGCTAGATATGGAGTAAGGAATCTCAATTTCGCAGACTTGAGGGATTTCATCACTGGCAGGTATGCTTTCCATTTTGCTATGATTTCAGGTGCATAGTCATTGGCAAAATACACGCGGTGATCAAGATGGTATACTGTCCCTTTCTGCCAAACTGTGTGCAAAATTATTTATTTCTCCTGAAAACACAGCATTGTCACCAATACAGTACAAGGTTGAGCCCCCGAGGGGCCAGGCTTGGGGCCCAGTGTTCTGTGCATGTGGTCAATCTCCTAAAACAGGCCTTTGGGGAGTGGGAGGGAAGACTTGAAAAGAGTTTGTAAGAAGGCGATGATATCGGTGCCCTCAATCCCCTCTGGCAGATAGGATATCTTAACATTATTCCTCTGGTTGTGACTCTCAGCATCCTCTGCTCATTCTTACAGGGATTTTACAGTTTGGTGGAGTTGGAGCATAGCCTTCTCAGTTGTATCCATGCATTGGTGGGTCTCAGTGAGGTGGGCTTCATAGCCCTCCTGGTGTTTCTCCAGCTTGTCTGTATCAGTACGAAGGGCGTTTGAAACAGAATGCATTTATTTTCGAAAATCTCTGATTTCCATTAGCATTTGAGTGAATTGCTTTTATAAATTTCCAATTCCCAGCCTGTCGGACATGGCGTGGCTGCGCCTGGTAGGCAGTGAGGCCTGGAAGCTTTCGCTTTCTGTGTCTCAGTCCGACAATCTGTCTATATCCTGGGTTTCTGCTGTAAGTATATTGCTAGATCCCCCACAGTTTGACATTGTTTTACCTTCTGTTGTCACAAACTCATAAAATGTCTGACGAATAGGACTGATTTTGAAGGTTTAAAGACTGGTCCAGGATGGAGCTTTCCCCCTAGCATGTAGTCAGGAGCATGATGTCACCGGAAGTCCTCAGCATAGCTTTTCAATTAAACAGAATTGGTGCAAGTCTCAGTAATTAAAAAGTGTTAAAGTTTAATAGTAACTCTGTTCTAGTCAGTCTGGAGTCAATTTCCTGCCTATAAGAGACGTAATATTAAGGTACATATCAACTCCCATTAGAGAAAAATTAAGATAGTGGAAAAGCGTAAGTGTTATTAATCATATGTCCATTTCATCTTCTGATATAGATACAGTATATCTTTAATCCTGGTCTGAGGGTATCAGGCCTTCTTCTCCTGCCATTCTCCTCTCTTTCCTCAGTTGATGCCATTTCATACATTTCTTTTTATTTCTCTTTCTGCTTATTTGGCAAGTATAACGTTCTTAGTTTGGATGGGATAAAAAAAATATTTTTTACTTCTGTATGTTACAAGGCATTTAGCCAGGAAAAGTATTGAGAAACTTGCACCTGAGTCCATCAAGTCATTTTGATTTTGCAAAAGTCTTTTCTGTCTTTGTTGTGTTAGGCAAGAAATACTAAGATACATGTGCCATCTATTATTTCTGAAATTCCCTACATCCTTTCTCCATGCACTTTTACTATGCTTTCCCAATCCATTTCCAATGATAGCATTATTGCACTCTTTAGTTTATTTGTAACAGCCAGAGACTGAGCCTGTTGCTGTTGTAGTGATGTTCTGGTTTCAGTTACAATTTATCTGCTTTTGTGAAAATACAAAATGCTTTTATGTGAAAGGTATCTCTGGAGGTATACCTCTCAACTGCTATACATTTTGCGTAGCACTATGTACTGTACATCCAAATTTACCCTTGCTCCATGAAGCTATACTGACATTCAACATAATGTTTGAGCCATTTCTGGACATAAACACTATTAAAAAAATTAAACTAACATAACAGAGACATTTCTTAACACCAAACGTGTTTTGGCCGTTTGTTCCACATTTTGAAGGCCAGTGCTATGAATTTTAATGTTGAGAGGTCGAGAGCAATAGCTGTAATGTTTCAATAAAGAAGGTTTTTAACAGTTCTCTGAGAATAGCAAATTGTGAACCAGATTCATTGGGAATTTGAACACAAAAAAGTGAGATAGTATGTAATATTTCCTTACACTTCACTTTTTCTTTGAAGAGCAGTTAGAGTTCAGGTATTACCAGTAGCCAACACCCTAGTTGTAAGTGTAGTCTTTTAAACAGTGTCCAATTCCTTTTCTAGAGTGACCACCTGCTCCACTATTTGAGTTACCTGCATGGTGAGTTGCTAAATATCGTTCTCTACTTCTTCATTGCTTTGCAGAAAGCCATCAGTTTCCTTTTCAAGCCACTTTATTGGGGTGAGGAAGGTGGCAGCATTCAGAGG
Organism: Neoceratodus forsteri; assembly: GCA_016271365.2. Taxonomy (NCBI): domain Eukaryota; kingdom Metazoa; phylum Chordata; order Ceratodontiformes; family Ceratodontidae; genus Neoceratodus; species Neoceratodus forsteri. Next base: position 407,974,694 of record CM028137.1, on the reverse strand, counting down.
TCTGGAGTGTGGTATGGGTTGAAACTCCATCTCTTGGCTGCACAGGTCTATATGATTTTCCAGGGGATTCAGGTCCGGAACCTTAGCTGCTGCAGCTACAGCAGCTGCCAGTTTCTACTTGCATACCATTCTTGCGACCTTCCCACTGGCATCCCCTGACCTGGGTGCAGATACATTAAAAACACAGTCAAAAGAGCCCCACTTTTGTACAGGAGTTTCCAAATCAGTTGAGGAAGATTTACTTTTTCTTTTAGGTTAGTTTTCTACTGAGGATGTTTCCATTATAAACAAACAAAGAGTTAAAAGGAAAGACAAGGCTGCAGAGTGCTCCCCATCATGGTACCATTAAGCAGTCACCATCTTGGCTCCCATTAAAGCTGACCTCTCTCTCTGTCCAGGAAATGGCAGGTAATAGCCTGAACCAAAATACTATTGTATTCTGATGGCACGTCATACGTAACCCGCAAGAGCAGGATAATTTCTCCAAACATGAAACAGAAAGACAGCTTCTTAAAGCAACTACCTAAGGACTCAGTTAAAGTTTGTGAAATGTAAAGTGCATAAAAGGCATGCCTCTAGTTAGAGCCGTTGCAATATAATACAAATACTAATCAGGACAAATACACAGAAACAGTGCACTTTCTATGGGTAGAAATATCATGCCTAATTGTTTGTAATACATCACATAAAGCAGCATCTGATCTGCACTGAGGCTCAGTGATACACATATATTACTACTTCTCATTGTGTAAGTATAGAATTTATTAATAAATCTACATCTTTTAATGATACTCTCAGTCTCTTGGTCTTGTTCCATCATTAACAACAGAGAAAAGTCTGAAAATGTAAAACATATATTTTTAATTAACTTGAACAAACAGGCCGATACAGATACAAATCCCAAAGGCACAAATACAACTGCCAAAAATCCAGTCAGGCTGGGCCACTAGGATACCTGGAAATATCCAGGTGGGCCCTTTCTGCTGGGTACCTGGACACCTTCTAAACTCTGAACATCTTTGCATTTATAATTTATTTTATAATTAATCCTTGCTGTGCCACCGGTGTCTATGCATGTCCTAAAAACCTATATGTTCTAAATCTTCTGGAAGCCTAAGGGTTAAATGGGGTATTTTGGGCACTGCAAGCAAATGTAAGATGCAAACACAGAACTAGTGCATCAAACTGAAGTGGAATACTGATATGAGTGTGTCACCCTGGGCCCTTCCTTATTGATTTTCCAGGTGGCCTCCCCCCAAACCAATCTGACACTGCTCTAATCTGTTCAAGGTGGTGTCAAACTCAAAAGCAAGGAGGCATGCACAAGCAGCAGAAGGATTGAGCCTAAAAGAATTCAGAGGCCCCACACTGTTGCAAGGTACTGTCTCTAAGTGGTCGCATTGACCGTTTAGTGCAAATCCCTGGTTTTGCGCTCCACTGTACTGTGGGGTGCAAAATTCTGGTATGCTAACTCCAAGTGTACTAAATGCCCACTTCTCTTGGGACTGATGTGGTACTTGGTGAGACAATGACTGCACCACACTGGGGAGTCCCAGCACAACTAAACACATATTTGTAGTTTGTCATTTTCAGCCTATACTGGATCAGATGTACAAGCCTAGTTAAAAGGCAATGTCAGGTCTGTTGAAGCCATGCCAGCTTGTTTTGCCTAAGGATTTGCTTACCCATGATGCCTTGCACTGAGGCTTTAGAGTGTGTATGTAGTTTGAAGAAATACACAAAGACAACCTGGATATTTCTTCTTTCCTAGCATCCTTTACAGATCCTATGTGATACTCTTGCCGCAAACTGTCTCACCAGCTTGCTCACTCTGAGTGTGCTAAATGCCCAAAACTTTGATGTAAGTGACCCTTAACAGCTTCTCTTCTACAGCCAGGGGAGACAGTCTGACAAAGTGACATCATAATTTTATGCACAACAGGGCCACACCTTTTCTTGCATGATTGCTAGTGACTTTGTGTCTTGTGACCATGTGTGAAAAGAGGCCGGGATCACAATGTGAACGGGTAGCTTGGCCAAGTACAAAAGAATTGCAACATTTGTATAGGCACTTATAGACTTAGGGAACACCTTATTATGTAGAACTATTATAGGCAGGTGGTAGGGGGCTGTCACAAGGCTGCGACTTCCAGAGGATGTGTTGGCGAGGGATCAGAGCATAAAATGATGGCCGTGGAAATGGGACTGGAAGGGTGGTTCCACAAGATTCCAGGGAAAGCTGGAAGTTCAGGAAGTGGGTGGGGAGCATTAGACCACCGGGGAAATCAAGATCACACCTGGAAAATTGGAATGTCTTCAGCTAAATAAGGATTTTTTAATTTTCTATTTATGTTCCTCCTCTGGCCTGCTCCATCTACCAGTCCCCATCACCCCTGAAATTATGTGATTCTGCATCAGTAGAATTTGCATCATGCTGCAGAATATATATAGTTCAGTGGAACTCCTTGTTCTTGGTGAATTTTTATTCAAATATATAGTTTTTCCATAGTACCTGGCTCCCTTCACCATCTTGTTTATCCTGAAGCCCCTCCTCTACGCTCAGCATGTAATGTCATTGAAGACATTGCATCATAGTTTAACGAATGAAAGGACTGCATTCTGCCAAAGATATGAATAAATCATTCCATGGAAATCAGAAAATGTTGCCACAGAAGCCTAGGATTCCCACCACAGATATCATGCCACAGAGCGTTAGGGGCCCTGTCAGTCCCCAGCCCCATCACTCTCCTTCTCTGGGACTTTATTCTGTCTCCATTGAAACTTCCATGCCTTACCTCAATGGTGGGATTGTTGGGTATTCTGAGTCCTTCCAGTGACCAAATCCAGTGCGTAAGAGCATGTCTTCAGTTGACGGTGAGGGGCCTGACTGACTTCAACCTGCAGTGACTGGTGTTCCTTCCATTTTCTCCCCTTCCCTAGGACAACAGTGCAATGTGCTCCCTGAGGTATATGCAACAGGCATGGGCAGAATTCACACACACATCCTCCCACCCACTGGAAAGTCCAACTTGCCATTCCCCCAGGAAACCACAGGTGATGCTGGCATAATGGGTAGCAGTCACTGTCCCTACCAGAAAGTATTCTCTGGGATGCTCAAGCCTGCTCCCCTCATTCCCCACCCCCCCCGGCCAGCCCTCCAGCAGGCCAAATCCATTCCTGAACCCTGGTCTCCAGCACTGTGAGCAGTAGTCCTTCTGTTGCACAGATGGGCCGACTCTGAAGAAAGAGGTTTAATAAATGTTTATATGAATTTTGATGACTGGGTAGGTCCACTGAAAGAGGACAGTCTCTTTTTCAGGGGAAACCCCCAATTAGTTATAGCACATATATTAAGTGAGAAACAAATATACAACCTTTACAGAGTAGAACAATAAATATAAGAGAAGTTATTGTACATACAAGGTACAGCATATTAGTTACAATCAGGAGCATCAAGAAATATCCATTCAGAAACAAGTCGCAGGATAAAGCAGGCAAAATTGGAGATGTCCAGGTTGGTGATGAATGATGAATAAAAACAATCATGCTGTATAATTTATAGTCTAATTTCAAAAATAATTATATAAGATTGTTAAAGGATTTTTACATGTATGTCATGCCGCTGATTATTCTTAGAAATATAAACAATCCCATTTCTTGTCTACTGTGAAAATCTGTTGTAAATCAAATGTATATAACTTTGAGTAGGAAGAGGGTGGTGTGGTGTGTTATGCTTAAAAAAACAGTTTTTGTTATGACTGTTTTAACATGGGAAAGCTGCCACAAAGAAAAGTTTCAACAAACCACTAGCATAGTTCAATCCTATTAAGCTGTATCAATATTAATTTCTATCAAATTAAATCAAACCCCCATTAAAGGATTGTCTCATATCAATATAAAAAAGGAAAAAACTTTTTTGCAGCCTATTTTGAGCCCTATGTCACTGCTTCCATACTGGAGACAGGGACGGAAGGGGAGTAAGTTACACCCATCCAAATCAGACATGTGTTACGTCTACAGAGGATTTGGGATGGACTTGGGGGAGAAAGTCATATCTTTCAACTGATTGAAATATATACATTTGAAAACCACTTTTAATTCTGCGTGCTAATTACATGTGGAGCTTCTATACCCATTTAGACCACAAGCCTCAAATTATGAGACTCATGCCAAGAAATTGAAAATAATTTGGCAACAGAACATTTTTTTCTCAAGCGTGCAATAGACAAATGTGTACATGTGCTTTGCTCTAGAGAAGGATCAGAAAAGGGAGAAAGAAAACACTTTGGATCAGATTTTCAGAAAACTTGGTTTTGTGATTCTTATTTTCTTGGTTGCTATGGAGTTCACTTTTCCCAGAAAAAAACTGACTTCTGTTCTACAAGCAGCACCTGGGTTGTCTCAAGATTTTACTTTAGGGCTGTAATATTAATCCAAAAGCAGAACGCAAAATGCTGTGCTGTCTTCAGTGAAGCAGTTAGCCACTATTGTTCTGCCACATAGCCATGTATTAGCAATACATATGAACATACAAAATGTCAGCAGAAGATGGCTTAAATGGTCTATCAAGTCTGCTAGTTGCAGAGCTCATGCACTTCATTACATGCTGCTTCGTTCCCCTCTCCCGTTAACCTAACCTTTCCCTTGACTTTATCCAACTCCCTTTTAAAACCTTCATGTGTTTTGTTATTGACTACCCCATCTGGTAGTGCATGCCACAATGTCACAACTGTCTGTGGAGAAGTGATTCCTATCCTTCTTTAATAGGGCTGATTAGTGTGTTATAATGATGGTTTCTGCAGTTTATAAAACTGAGGAACTGGGCATTTTGATTGGCTGCAACCCATGTACATACCACATGGGTAGCATGGTCCTGGATGTTGCGTGATGCAGGACTCAGTGCAGGGAGCTGCCAGCAGGGAAAAATGAAAGGAGTGCATGGAGTATAAAGCTGCCTAAAATTCTGTATTTTCTTCCAATTCATTCTGTTATTGTTCTGAACCACTAATGGCTTTTTATTAACTGAATTCCCCATTAAGTATAAATTTCACCTGGCAGCTGGTAATTTTTTGTTGTTGTTGCACTTTTAAACTTAAAAGAGCCCAAACTCCTTAGCATATTTCATAATACCAATAAGTAATATCAAAGGCATCTTCCACCATCTCAAAAGTAAATGTTGACAGGCTTACGAGGTTTCATACCAAAAAGATCAAAGTTCAAAATGCATCAGGAAATGGAGGAAAAATCCTATCCAGAGCCAAACAGTTCAGATAGCTTCCATCATTTATTTCAAACTGGTAACTGGCCATCATAAAGCTCTGATGTTTTGCAATAATGAAATAACTTTTTCAAGGGAGTGGTCCTGAGTTTAAAAGACAATAAGTGCAATAAATTCATAAGCATTATCTGTGAGCACAACACTCACAGGCAAATAATAGTTACCTGTATAAATGTTGCACTTCAGCTGCCATAAAGATTTAAGTAAATATACACCAGGCAGTGTGTCTTACCTAACAGAAAGAAATTAAACTGATATTCTTACTCCAACCACCCCATTCAAGGCTGGAGGATAAACCTCACTGATATCATTTCAGCAAGGGTAAAATGCTGGTAGGTGTCTTCACTGTGGTCTCTCATTAGCACCGCACCTGGAGGCATCATGATGTCACCCATCACATCAGTCAGTATGCTGTGGTAGAGCTGATTGTCAATGCCTACTATACCAATCATACACACTCTCAGGTCATGGCTGGAAAGCATGTTTGGATAATGCTCTGAATCCTGATATGCTTCAGTTAAGAAGCAACTTTCCTAAATCAGCCCATTGGCACTGAAGGTTGAAGTGCTGCACACCACATCTCACACCACCCTGGGGTCCTGGATTCAGGCATGACCTTGGATACCATGCTTTGGCCGGAGACAGTAGGACTGAGAGTCCAGAGGACTGTTCTCCTCTCCCAGGGAGGGGGATTCCTGCTGCACCTAGTCTGCCAGTGGAAGCATGGTGGATGGGCAGTAGGAGCAACACATTGGGGACGACCGATGACAGAGGACATGGTGCATGTGTGCCTCCACACATATGCACATTGGCATTCAATGCACGCTGCCATGTCAGCCAGTAGATGACACCAGATGTGCCCTCTGGCCCATGCCACAACCTTGGGAGCCCCTGCAGATGTGGATGTGAGTGCATAGGGGAGTGGCACTCCCCCTGATCCTGCCACAGGGGGATAATCTATGGGGGAACTACCGCAGGTGAGTCCCATGGAGGTGGTAGTCAGTGGGTGGTAGGTTAGGGCAGAGCTGGGCTGACTGGCTGTAGGTGGAAACATCTTTGTGGAAAAAAAAAGAAGCAACCTTCCTCAGGTAAAAAAGTTTCTGGTACTAAAGTTTTAACCATATGAAGCATTCTTTAACATTTTGGTTAGTGTGGAAAACATTAAAATAATTTCAGTAGTCAGACACCACTATGTTATTATGGAAGGTCAGGCTGTGTGGAAAACATTAAAAATAAATTCCAGTAGTCAAACACCACTATGTTACTAACGAAGGTCAGACTGAAGTAAGGAGGTCACCCATGATGGGCATATCATTAGGAAGGATAACCACATATACTGAAAACAAAAAATAACACAAATACATAAAATATATTAATTACAAGATGGACCCAATAATAACACCAGGCAATTGTTCAAATAGGGGGCACAGACAAAGAGTTCTCGTATTACCATAGTATTATCATAGCAGTTTTCCCTATATCTAGAACATACTATAAGGGAGAAAACCAATCAGTTTCTTCCTTTATTCCAATGTGGCCATTTAATGCGCCAACCTTATTTTATTTATTTATGTCTTTGATAAGCGGGTGGGTGCACTGATCCAATGGACCGTTTTCAGGCACAACCCGGGCCATTTGCATGGCACACTGAGTAGAGCAAATACAAGTTACAGCAAATTAACAGGTATCACCGTTCATTTACAGAAACAAGGTGCATAATGGCAATATATACAATTAATTACAGTAGGGTACCTGCTCAGTATACAAGTCAGTAATCAGGTCAAGACTGTTACGATACAAACATTTCAGAGAAGGGGTTTACATGCCATCTACATAGAATAAGTGCTGTGGCAAAAGTAGGAAAGGGGAGAGTACAGAGCCAGGTAGGGTGAGGGTGTCTCCAGAATGTGTATGACACTGGTACAGAAGAGGGCATAGGTGTAGAGTTTGGGGGGGCTTCCAGGCTCGAGCCCCCAGGAAAGCTGAGCCCCTCCCCAGATAGGGAAGTCTAAAAATAGGTTCACTGTTTAGGCCAACAGTTTTGAACCTGAGAGCCCCCCCCAGGAAAACCTAAACTCTACACCCTTGGGGGTGGGGGATAAGAGGAAGGGGATGCACTCATTACCCTGATGGGGAAACGCATTTGGCTTCCGACAGCAGCCAAGTTTTGAGCTGGATTTTGAAGGTGGGGTGAGAGTATGTATCGAGAAACTTCTGTTTCCAAGAGAAGCTTGTCCCAACTGCACCCCTCCCTGCCTGGAGGACCTATCCTTTCCGTTTCAAAAGATCGCAAACTGAACACCTGATGTGCCATACTTGTGAAACATCTAGCAGCACTGGAACTCTCATCTTTTCTTCTGATGGCTGACTTATGTTCAGCGATAGGTACTCTGAGTTGTTTATTTGTTTTTCCAATATAGCAGGCCTCACAGGGACATTTGATAATGTAAACAACATGAGTAGTAGCACATGCAATATGTTGTATGATACATATCTTTTTTGTTTCTAAATTAGTGCGAAGTTCAGACAATGTGCATGTGTTTGAACACTGTGCTCAGCTACCACAAGGGTAGCTGGCAGCCGGTGCAGGTCCAAAAGTAAAACCGGTCATGGTTGGCTTTGAGGGAACATGTTGTGTACTCATCAGTTTATCTTGGAAGGCACTGCTCTTTTTTGCGACCACCAATGGTGGTTGTGAAAATGTTATTAGCTCCCTATCTCTAGATTTGAGTAATCTTCAATATTTATGATTTATGGACTACATTTTTTTTGATGGGCCAGATGCTGGAGAAAAAGAGGTGGAGAAAACAATTCTACTCTCTCTCTATTACTTGTTAGTTTTGCTGAATGTCGATAGGTAGATCTCTGTTTTTGTCAGGAGCTTTTCTAGCTGAATCCAAAATAACAGATGGAGAGTAATTCCTCTCTAAGAATTCTTTGGTCATATTTGTTATCTCTGTCAAGTAATCGTCTTCTTCACAGCACTTTCTTTTAGCCTGTGGAGACTGACTATAGGGAATATTGTCCATTAGATTCATTGGATGGTGGCAATCATTTCTCAAAACAGTATTCCTTGCTGCTGGTTTTCTAAAAAGATTAGTATGAAATATTTATTCTGCGACTGGAGATCTTCTAATCCAGAAATCAATTTTTTTCTGATCCAAATTCCAGTGAGAATTTCAAAATAATGTTTTAAGTTCACAAAAGCATGACATTTTAACAATTCATCAGCACTGCAATTCCATACAGAAAACAGAATACAACTTTTATATCCAGTGATATTATTATGACTGGGATCTGCAATAAAGATTGTTTCAAAATCGTGCAGGTACAGGTTGGCACACTAAGAGCACAATCCAGTGGTGTAAACGACTCATTCACTAGTTGCATTTGTCTACTTTTTTGTCTAAAATAGGAGAAGTGAGCATTAAATATACATTCAACGCTTTGTAGATACTCTGCTGTGTTGGTGCCCCATGCTACAGAAGATGAAGGATCTTGGATGAAGAAAAATATAAGCTTTTCTAACAATGCTGGTCTTTGCTTAGACGGGCCATTTTGGAGAAGGACTATAAATCATTTTGGCAATTGGTGGCAAGAGGCTACAGAACATCTGTCGGTAATATACAAGCACAAATCTAACCTAATGTGTGAGAACATTTTATCTATATATTCTTTAAAAATAATTACGTAGATTTGGAAAATATAAATATGGATATCCTCGACCATGTTGAAACAATTTTTAGACCTCTTCTATTGTACTTTAGTGTTTCTGAAGTTATGTTAGCAATAGATTCTACTAAAAATGAAAAAAAGGCACCCAGCCCTGATATAGTTGCCTCAGACCAGTTCAAAAGCAACCCTGGATGTTGGACTCCCCTGTTACACAAACTTTTCAATTTATTCATACAAAACCATATTTTCTGCTGTCTTGGAAAAGGTCCATCATTTTTCCTTTCTATAAAAAAGGCTTTTACAGTGATCCAGCCATGTACAGGCCAATCAGTTTACTGAACTCAAGTCAAAAACTGTTTTGTATTTTTCAGTTCTGTTTCTTGCTCTCCTGGACAAGGTGGAGATGAACCCACTTGTCAGCTCCTGTATCCCTTCACCTCCTCATCCCCAGCACTACCACTGCTGCCCAGTCCAGCAGGACCGTGACTTTCCCCTCACAGAGGGGCTCCCCTCAGGGAGAGATCAAGATCCCCCTTTGAGTTCTGACTGAGATTTATATGTGGTTGTTTTGGCAGTGCTGAGGGCCAGTGGATCCTGGGCTTCATTCTGCACCAGCTGGAGGGTTTTCTTGTGTGGGTCCCCCTAGAGGTGCAGACGTGCAAGGACATCAGTGCATGGATGTGCATGCTCCCACGCATGTCCCACGGATGTTCACTGCTGCCTCTGCCCTCCCTTTGTGTGGTCCAGGCCTGTGTACTCCCAGTCTCCACTGGGTGTCACTAGACCACCAGGGGCTCATGACCCCAACCCCTGAGGAGGAGGGGGCTGTCCATGGGATGCTCATCCTACCCATCCCCCCAGCTAGCTGTCTGATGCTCCGGACTTGTTCCTGAACCCGGGTTGCCAGCATCGCAAGCTGTAGCATTACTGGTGCACCAGCAAGCTGACCGTGTCAAAAACAGTTTTATATAATTCTTGACAGACTGACTCACAAGATGGTTTTAGACATGGAAGATCAACTATCAATCATTGTTTTGTTTTGAAGCATGAAATCTTTAAATACTGTATGGAAAGATTAAAAAGTTTCAGCTGTTTGTCTCTATGTTGATCTAAAATCAGCATTTAACATTATTTGTAGACCTCTCTTATGGCAGGAATTATCCAGGAAGAGTATGGACCCAATTCATTTGGATACGTTAATCCAACTCCATAGTGGCTTATGGTCAAGAGTCACATATGAAACTTTGGAGCCATAACTGATAAAATTGAGGGAAATGTGGGAGTTAGACAAGGGTACCTTCTACAACATTACTTTAACCTTTACATGAACATGGTTACATCACAATTGTATAATGAGAGTTATCATGATCCAAACGTTTTGAATTCATCTGTAGGCCATGTTGCTTTTGCAGATGACCTAGTGTTAATTTTCACATCTGTAGTAGGTCTTCAGCGTAAGAATAATGTCATAAAGTCTTTCTTTCCCCAAGTATGGAAAAAAAACGTGTAGTTTTTGACTCTGGTCAAAAGCAATGTAAACGTTTTCTAAACAATTACAAGGCGGAACAGGTTCCTGAATATACATATTTGGGTATTAAATTCAGTCAGAATTCACTTTGGAATCATCATCTTGGCAGCACTGTTATGTGGGTTAATGACACTATAGCAGTATTTAAATCATTTAACAAATTACACTGGTGAATTAGTCTCAGGAATTCTTATAGCCTATTCTTTACCCCTTTGTCTCCGTCACTCTGCTTCCTTTTATTAATTTGCACCCTGAGGATTCCTCTTCCCTTGGGTTTTCCTTACTGTCTAATTTAGCCAATGGGGGTGGCAGTTTCTAACTTCCGGATTCCTTCCACTACCACCCCCCTCTTGGCTAGTTTACATGTTCATCGAAGTAACATGTAAGCTATCCTCTGAGGACTGTAGTTCCCCTCCTGGATGGATGCAGACCATACCTCTGTATAGGCCCTTATCCTCCCAGTTGGTCCCCAGTCCACAAGGTAGCTGGACCCTTCCTCTCTGCCCCATTTCTTCAGCCATGCATTGAAGCTCCTAATGCAGAGATCCCTCTCCTGTCCCGTCTTAGACAGACAGCACCTCAGTGGAAGCCACTGAGTAAGCTACCGAAGACCCCTCCCCAGCTCACTAAATTCCTCCTGCACTATCCCAGCGCTGTTCCTAGACAGGTCATTAGTCCCCAGATGGACAATAATATCCAGCTCTCCCTCCCATCCTGCTGCCCTAGTGATTTTCAGGATCTGTTTCCCATTCCTCCAGGCCCTGGCGCAAGGTAGACACCTAATCTGCCTCTCCCCCTCCCTTTCCTATTCCTAAATCTATCCCCTCACAACTGAGTCCCTCACCAGAAGTTGTTTCCTTCTCCTCTGGGGTCCTCTATCACCCTCCTAGGGGTCTTCACTATGGAGGATAACCCACATCATCCCTGGTTACTACTGCAGATGCTACATTCTGGCAGTCCCACCCCATCAGACTGGCGTAGGAATTACATAGTGGTACCAGTTGAAGAATGTGCCTCTGTCCCATTCCCCCCCCCTTCCAGAGCCCACCATAATCCACCTGGTCCTCCTCCCTGGCATCCTTTGAGATAACAGTGACAGACTTCATGGTCCCTGGATGAGGGAAGAGGTCCCCAGAATCCTAGCCAACTCAGACTGCAGTCTAGTGATCTCCTCCCTCAGTCCAGAGAGGTGTGTGCAGATGGGGCATCAATGCAGTCTCCAGAAGGTGTCTCTGAAAACTGGCACCCCACAGCCAGTGCACTGCACCACTTCCAGCATCCTCAGCTTCTAGTCTCTCCCTACGTTACCTGGAAATACTTTTGTACCCTTACTTTTCACGGGGTGTTTCTAGTTTTCCCCATTTTTGTGTGTTTCTATTTGTGTTCCCCTGTGCTTTGTTTACATCTTTTTATACTCCTACCCTAAATTGGTGTTGCTGGTGTTCCTAAAGAAGATGTTCATAGCTCTTAAAAATATGATATACTTCCACCAGAAAGCCCCCCCAGCTCTGTTTTGAGGAACAGTTAAAAGTTTCCATGTTATCTTGTCTTCTTGATGCAATGAAATTCATTCATGAGGTCATACAGCCGGATGGTTAATCATCACTATCCCTGGATATATTTTGTCAACTATGGTTAATAATAAAATGTCGGCTTAAACAGCATTTTAGAGACATTGTCAGAGATAATGATTTTGTAAGAAATTTAAAACTTCATACATGGTTTGCCCCTAAATAAACTTTTTTTATGGTGGAGAATTTTATTTGGGATTCTAAAGGAACCAGGAAGACAGTAGACTCTTTAGTAAATTCTGTTTGGAATTATACAAAACTAATTCAATGTCTAGACAAAAACATCCAGATATACAGTCATCACACTGTTTATGTGGCTTTGGTCAACCAGACAACTTATTGCATATCATTTTACTCTGTACACTGTTTGAAGTGGAGACATGAAACATCTTAGACTCTAATTTATCAGAGCTGTTTTGCTCTCCAGCTTCAGTAGTACACTGCTTAGATAATTCTGAGGATGGAGAAGTACTGACTAGACTTTGTGCCTTTTTAAGAAGGATTAGACTCTGGTTAGGGAGGAATAAACAGCATTAGCATATGTTGCTTTGTTTTGTAGTCTGTGGTAGGCAGGGAGTAGGATGCTACAAATGTGTTGCTTGATAAAAGCTTTATTTTATTTTGAGATTCCTTTTACAGTGTTAGGAGGTGTAGGCAACCAAGCCTGAACCCTTCAGTATTTAAGGTTACACAGCCATTACTGAATGGTTTCCAATCTACCTTCTACTTGAATGAATGTTATGGTTCCATGTGATAACGGCAATTGCGGAAAGGCAATCGCCATTAGGGTGAGTAACATCGCTGAAAATCAGTTTCAGCGATGTACACTACCGCCGCACAGAAAAAGGCGCCAGAGACTTACATTTTTTTATCGCCCGCACTCCCTACCCAAGGATTCTCAAGTCCAGGGAGTTGCATGTCTTGGGGGGTGCCAAACAAACAAAAAATTAAATGTCAAGAGACAAAAAGACCATGCCCAGAACCAAACCCAACACTTTCCCAACCCTAGCCTACCACAAACCCACCATGCCACATGGCCAGCTCAGCAGCTGACTGCCGCACTACACCCCACAAACCCTCTCTCCCCTTCCACCCATCGCACAGCATGCTCGCTCCCACCCTCCTGCATGCGTGTACATGTAGCGACATCCTGTTGCTATATTCACAGACCCCACCATCCGGTCACCCTCCCTGCCCAGTAGCCCCATGCACATGTGTCGTGACTGAGTCTCCCTTTTTAAAAGTGCTCAATCGTGGTCGCCATTGTCACAGGCTACCAATGTTATGTCTGTTACTCTGAACATTATTTAATTATTTTTAAATGACAAGGAAAAAATCTAGAAATGTCATTGGCCAAGAGACACCATCTAACTGTACATTAAATCTTTATAAATGCACAGTTAGGTGCTGAGTGACATTTTTCTCCCCTCAAAAAACTACTTTGAGCCATTTTATAAGTGTGATAAGCCCCTCTAGGTAGGTATTATATGATTTTAATGTACTTCCCAGAAGTGAAAGGACACTTGGTTTTTGGCCTCACGCCCTTACTACACCCCTGGGGAGAGCATTAAAACCCTATAATGCACACCCTGCCATGGTTTATTACTTTCATATTATTTCCCACAAATGCATCTATTAGGAGCTTTTTAAATATGAAAACTGTAAATATTCTGTTCTGAACTGCACCCTCTATATATTGAAATATTTTACTGTACTAATTTTGTAATTGTAACACCCTCTGTGGGGTGTGTACATAAATTGGGGAAAATGTTAAGTTTGGGTCATCAATTAAAGGATTAATTTTGCCTCAGCTGCACTGTTGAGAACTCCATGGGTCAGAGGTCAGCCTGGGTGCACATGGTTATAAATTCGGGATTTTGGCACCTAAGAGAGGGAGGTGGGAGAGGTGAGTGTGAGCAGCAGGGGAAAACATGTGGGGAGGTGGTGTAGAAGAGCAGGGCCATATGCCTACTCTTGGGGCCAGCAGTTCGTGGAGTGGGGATGTCCAAAAACTAGTCCGGTGGGGGACATGGTGGCAGCCACTGTTTTTGGACATCGGGTTTACCCTCTTCAATGCCACCTCAGTTGAGATGTTGGTTGGGAGGTTCTGAGCCAGAGTGTTGCATGGCTCCATTGTGCACCCCACATTTATGGAGGAGAGGGAGAGAGAGAGAGAAAGACCTGAGGGGAGAATTGGAACAAAAGAGAGAGAGAGAGAGAGAGAGAGAGAGCTGTATCCCTGGCGAAGCTATGCCAACCTGGTTGTGGCAGCTCCTTTGGGGCCTCCAAATGGACGTGGGTCACACCCGTGCCCATGGTCCGAGATGAGACAGTTTCATTGTGTTGGAAGAGCAGTTCAGCCAGGGGGGTCTGGAAACTTGGGCTCAAAAGCTAAAGCCCAGAATCCAACATGTCTCCCAGAGGGTGCAGGTCTGTGGGGACGTCTGCCTGTGTGATTGGGTGGAGTCACCTACTACATCCAGCCTGTACAGTGATCCAGTGGTTGGGATTTGAGAACAGTTTCAACCCAGTGTGGAGTGAGAGAAAGTTATCTGGGAGCCAAGATGATTCAGAAGGAGAGTGATAGCTTGCTGCTATTGTAGGGCCTGATTTTGGCCCCTTGGAATTGCTGCCTAGCTTCCTCAGTGGCCATTTCAGCCCAGAAGAAAGCCACCCGATCACAGTGGGGCCATTTTGGCCACAAAATACAACCACGAACCCCTCCGTCAGGACCCCTGCATTCCCAATCTACAGTTATAATTGTTTTAATGGTGCCATGAAGTTTGTTCATTAAATGGCCCCCTCCCCTGTTAATGTTATGCTTGTGTGCACCAGAAGATGGCATACTTCCTGCTGTGGACCCTGCTAACACTGCCATTCCCAGTAAGATACAGCTTTGGTTTCTGCTGCTGTGAGTGCCCACTCCCCACAGAGAAATTTACCAACTCATACTCCTAGATGTTGGGGAGGAAGGCATACAATGTGGGGACACATCCGGGATGGCATTTTGGGGGTGACAGGACAATTTTGGACCACCTAAATGGGTGCTGGGCAAAGTGCAAACTTTGCACACTTTGTTTCTGGATATTTGGGACTGAGAAGGTATGGTGCAATGGTGAAGAATTTTGTGCCTTCTCCGGGAAGGGTGTGGCCTAGTGGGTCTGGGACTGGTGCATTTCATGGGGCCAGGGCATGTGCAGCTTGCATAGATGCCCTAGGGCATATGTCCCGGTTGGACTTGGAGATGTTTTGAGGGCAGAGTTAATTGTTGCTGAAAAGGTTTGGATTGTTAGAAGAGAGATCAAAACAGGTTCTTGTAGAGTGAGCAGTGGCACAGAGTGACAGCCAGCAGGATTTTTGAATGTCAAGATAGCTAAAGTTTCAGTGACTCCTGAAGCAACCATCCCCTACCATGTTTAGGTGGATGTAGGATGTGGTTGAAAAATCCGCCATTTCAAAGAGTGTTCTGTGCCAGTTCGAGGGGCCTGGAGTAACTTTTGCCAGTGTGCACAGGGTGGCAATGGAAGGCTCCATCAAATGTGGAATAGCCATCTTTCCCCATGGCAGGTGGACCTGTTGTGTCAGAGTAGTCTGCCCTCGAAAGCTGGGAGGAGATGAGTAGCCAACTTAGTGTGCCCTTGGTGCAGAAAGTTGAGGAAGCCAGCTGTCAGCTCAGTAGCCCCCAGATATCTCCTCCGCCTAGTGGCGTAGCTCAGCCAAAACATGCAGCTCTGCCTGAAGTGCCAGTATTAGTGGCCAAGGCAGGGGTCAGGGTCATGGAGCACAGATGAAGTTATTGACCCCTAAAGACTTTTTGACATTCTAGAAGCCATCCCTGGGTGTGCCCAGAGAACCCATGGGTGCTGCACCAGAGCCAAAGTGGCAGCCTGAGACGCTGTCAGAAGCTAGTGCCCCACCCAACTCACTGCAGAGCAGAATTCAAGTAGCCCTGAGCCTGTGGCCCTGCCCATAGAGGGAGCAGCTGAACTTAGTGATGAAGATTTGGAGAGGTACATTCGATACCATTGCAAATCTATGTACCTGACCCCATGGAAGGATTGACCCAGCCTGGCTGCTAAAAGCCAAAAGAGGTGTGAACACTATGAAGGGGTCCAAGGTGGAGGTCTAAGGTGCAGAGATACTGAGAAGGAATGTGGCTGCCAGACAGTCAGGTCCCAAGGACCACAGTGAGAAGCTGATCTGTATGGTCACAGACCAAAAGGATCATCATGAGGAAGATATGGCAGGACTACCCCCAGTATGTGTACCCATACCTGCCCAAAGGATTACTCTCGGTATTACTCTCATTTTTTTAAAGTGGAGGCAGACACTAGGCCCATCGAGACCACTTTCCCCACACAAGTGGGCGGTATCAAATTTAACTGCCCAACAGTAGCCTATCTAATTCTAATTTAAACTGGTTACATGATGTTTGATTCACTATATACTGTGGTAAGGAATTCCAAAGTACCGCAGCTCTCACGGTAAAATAACATTTCCGCTTGTTGGTAAATGCCTTAGGTATTTTTATTTGCCTGTTATTACATCTCAGTCCATATACTTTATCTAAATATTTTAATCCACTTAACTTCATAAGGCATCCTTCATTTAGAATATTGAATAATAACAACAGATCTCCTCTATCCCATCTAGTCTGTAAATCATATAATCCCAATGATTTTATCCTTTCTAGATATGGTAAATATTGAGGATTCGGCTTGGTTGGCCCTTGTTCAAATGAGTCCACTTTGGTCTCAGAGTGGTTGGTATGCTTCCCCACCGAGGTCCTGGTCCAATGCAAAAGTCTTGAAGATAGTGAGTCCCTCATAGACGTGCCTGGAACATATCCCCTTTGCAATCTGCTGTACCTCAATATTATTACGCCAGGCAATAAAGTGACTATTGTGGCCTGAGGACTCTGTGCCATGTCATTGTTCCATGATTGCTCTTGTTTCTTCCCCCCTCCCTCCCCGAGGTGATGCAAATGAGTGAGCCAAAGAACTTGGACTGAGACAGACTGCCAACATAAAATGTGTGAGATAAATCCTTTATCTTTGTTTTAGTTACAGTAATTGCAGAGACTGTTGGGCATTTGGACATTAATAGTCTGAAGCTGGGCTCTGCGCCTCGGTGCTGGAAGGGGTGAGCAGGGTACTGTATCACTGTTTTAGGCTGCATAAAGCAATGTTCTATGTTTCTAGTTCATTCATATTTGCATGGTGTTTTCAAAATGTTTGCAATACTGTGAATTGATATGCTGTGTCATTCTAATATAAAGTTGGGCATGGCTTGGCAGTGTGGCAGTTTTTAGGCAGTTGGGCAGTGCTTAGAAACACAGACTTTGATGGCAGATAAGGACCGCTTGGCCCACCTAGTCTGCCCATTTCCCTACCTACAGGATAAGCTGCAGGTCCTAGTTAACCAACAGTCTATTTCTTCTTACCTCCCCCCCACAAGAATTGCCTTATGTCTGTCCCACGTATTCTTGAATTCTCCCACAACCTCCTCAGGAAGGCTGTTCCATGCGTCCACCACCCTCTCTGTGAAAAAAATACTTCCTCATATTGCCCCTGAACCCCCCCATCTTTAAATTGTGTCCCCTTGTCCTTGCATATCTCTTTCTGAAAGATGCTACCCTCTTGGACTTTGTTGATTCCACTGAGGTATTTAAAAGTTTCTATCATGTCCCCCCTCTCCCTCCTTTCCTCAAGGGTATACATATTAAGCTCCTTTAGTCTCTCCTCATATGGCTTCTCTTGCAGGTCCTGCACCATTTTAGTTGCCCTCCTTTGGACTGCCTCCATCCTGTCTATGTCCTTGCAGAGATGGGGTCTCCAGAACTGGATGCAGTACTCCAGATGAGGTCTCACCAACTGTCTGTACAGAGGGATAATAACTTCATGTTTTCTGCTGGTGATGCCTCTCCCTATACATTCCAGTATACCCCCAGCCCTCCCTACTGCCTTCTCACATTGCTTGCTAACCTTAAGGTCATCTGATATGATTACCCCCAGGTCCCTTTCCATTTTGTTGTTGTTACTACCCCCCACCCATTGTGTAATCTTCCCCTGGGTTTTTGTTTCCCAGGTGCATTACTTTGCACTTCATTGCATTGAATCCCAGCTGCCATACTTCGGACATCTTTTATTAATATTATTATGAATCACTAAGGTTACTTCAGCCAATCAGCATGCAGAGCCACTTAACCTATTTCTATGTACAATGTGCTCTTCTGCAGATGCATTTAAAGCAGCAGTACTAGATAATCAGGAAGTGATTATCAAATTTCTGCTTTTTGGCTGGAAGCATGCAGCCATAGTTTCAGTTTCCATATCTGTAAAATTGTTTTCTAACGATCTTTAGTTTTTAGATATTTAAAATGTATTTCCATTTTTGTGGATCCACAGTAAATATGGCTGGTGCCTAGTTTTCAGCCAGGCTCCCCTCTCACGTCGCATCACGTCTTTTGCTCACTTCTGTAGGACCCTGTGTTGTTGTGTTGTTCATTCCTGCTGTCCCTGTGTAGTACTATAAGTCATGCACATGTCTGTGCAGTTGGCAGTTCAACATGGTGGGTGGGAGTAATGCACACATAAAGAAAAGCAGAGCAAATTACAGGGTGATAGTGCAGTGAAAACAAGAAAGATTATCAAGTAAGTGCTCAACATAGTACAGGGAGCAAACTGTTGCAAAAGATCCAATGTTTGTTATCTAGTACTACTGCTTTAAAGGGGAGCAGTCTACTTCAGTGCCAGGAGGAATATGGCACCAGAAAATAAAAATATAAAAAATTTGTGAACCTATTTTAATAATTTATAATAAATTAATACAGCCTCCAAGGGATGTCTCTTATGGTATAAGGAATAGCGATTTTTGGGTTAGTGTGATCAGGACTGGGACACTGCCCTTGTTGCCAGGCAAACTGCCCAAAGAATTACAGGAGGTGGGTCACCAGAGCAAATGGGTTGGGGTGCCAGTATTTAGGTCCCACAGTGTATTGGGGATGGGTGAATCCACTGTCTCGGTGGTGCTGCCAGTGGTGCTATATCATGGATGCAGTCAGGGAGTGTGCATACCTTTCCGTTGCCTATCAGTGAGGTAGCTGGTTAAATACTCACAGAGGGAAGTGAGTGTTTAAGTTGGGGAAGAGATGTAACACCCTCCTGCGGGGTGTGTACATAAATTGGAGAAAATGTACAGTTTGGGCCATCAAGTAAATGGTTAATTTTGCCTCTGCTGTGCTGGTGAGAGCTCTGCAGATCAGAGGTCAGCCTGTGTGTGCAGGGTTATAAATTTGGGATTTTGGCACCTAAGAGAGGGAGGAGGGAGAGGCGAGTGTGAGCCACATGGAAAAGTACGGGGAGGCGGTGTAGGAGAACAGGACCATTTGCCTGCTGTCAGGGACAGCAGTTCATGGGGTGGGATGTCCAGAAACCAGTCTGATGGTGGACATGGTGGCAGTCACTGTTTTTGGCTATCGGGTTTACCCTCTTCAATGCCACCCCGGTGGAGTCACTGGTTGGGAGGTTCTGAGCCAGAGTACAGCATGGCTCCATTGTGCACACCATGTTTACAGGAAGAAAGAGAAAGACCCAAGGGGAGAAATGGAACCCAAGAGACAGAGCTGTATCCCCAGAGCAGATATGCCAACCTGGTTGTAGCAGCTTCATTGAGGCCTCCAGATGGACGTGGGTCACAGCCATGCCTATGGTCCGAGATGAGAGTCAGTTTCATTGTGTTGGAGAGCAGTTCAGCCAGGGGGTCTGAAAACTTGGACTTAAAAGCTAAAGCCCAGAATCCAACATGCCTCCTGGAGGATGCAGGTCTGTGGGGACGTCTGCCTGTGTGACTGGGTGGAGTTGCCCACTATAGTTAGCCGCTATATAGATCCATTGGTTGGGATTTAAGAACAGTTTCTACCTAATGTGAAGTGCAAGAAAGTTATCTGGGAGCCAAGATGTTGTAGAGGGAGAGAGAGATAGCTTGCTGCCATTGTAGGGCCTGATTTGACCCTTTGGAATTGCTGCCAAGCTTCCTTAGTGGCCACTTTGGCCCAGAAGAAAAGCACCCAATATTAGTGGGGCCATTTCAGCCACAAAATTCAACCACTAACCCCTCCATAAGGACCCCCCCATAGTCTCGATGTGCAGTATTAATTGGTTTTATGATGCTATGAAGTTTATTCATTAAATGGGACCCCCCCCCCCTGTTAACATTATGCTTGTGTGGACTTCAGTTATTTTTATGGGTCTGTTTTATGCCTGCTAACACAAATTACCTTTTAGCCCAGCTCCAGTTGATGGCACCTCTCCTGCTGTGGATCCTGCTAACTTAGGTTTCTGCTGCTGTGAGTGCCCCCCCTCCCCCCATGGAGAAATTTACCACCTCATATCCCAAGATGCCAAACGGGGGGGCTTACATAATAATGTTCTTTGATCATTTGTTATGCTTTTTAACAGAACAATAAACAATTTTGCACCAAATAGCAAATGAAAAGAGTAGCATGTGGAGGCCACCACTTGAAAGAAAGAGTGTTTCAAAGTTCTAAATTTAAAATGCCGTAATAGATGTGCCAGACAATTGGTGTAAACAACAGAAAGAACTAAAGCAGGCAAAGAATTACTCGCCCTTAAAAACCAGGCATAATCATACTTCCTGAAGACATGGGCAGAGTACACACGAAATGCTGAATATATGTTTGATGCTCACTTTGCCTATTTTAGAATAACAAAGAAAAACAGAATAATAGATAGATAAGTGTGTATTAAAAGGCAGTAATACCCTCGAGAGGTTTTGGGGACATGGGACCTCAAGAGTGAAGCTCGAGAGGTCCTAAAGTCCCCAAAACCTTGAGATGGAATTGCTGCCTAGTAAAACACTTACTTTTCTGTTATTTTTTGTAATATATGGATCCATTGATAATAGTACAGTTGAAGATGACCTTTGAACTGTAGTATTATCAGCAGAAACAATAGTATTATCACTTTTCAGGATAGTATTATTGAGAGTAGTGATGTATTACTGGGATATTTTTGTATAACTTAGTATAGTATTATTGAGGCTTATCCATATATTACAAAAATGTAACCGATGAGTGGGTCATTTACTTCCCTGCGCCGTGCCATTTGCTTTTAGGTTGAGGACTAGATCCCTCCTGGCCATTTTGATTTGTTTCCTTAGGTACTGAGGGACACACTGCTCCATAGGTGTGGATGGCATATGAAGGGCCAGTCATGGAAGCCATCACAGTGCCTTTCACCAGTTCAAAAAGGAATTTCCAAATCTGAAAACATTCTGAGGACCAAATGTGCATGTTTTAGTATAAACTCAGTAGGTAGAAACTCATTGCTAGTTCTTAAGTTTCGTACAGATTCCAAAACCTGCAAAACCTCTTGATGTGGTACAGTTTAGATGAATACAAGTTTGCAACATCTATGGTGACCAGTAGCAGACCTTCCATAGAGAGGTTTAAGTCATTCAAATTTTGTAACAACAAAATAACATCACAGGAGTCCTTTTAATAAAAGAGAATTTTTAAGACAGATTCCCAAATATGAAAATTCACATAACATGATAACAGTTCGAGAGCTCAGCTGAACCTAACCCAATTAAGCAGGTCAACTGGGTGGAGGGTTTAGTCTCTCATGAACCTTTCACACACAGTAAAAGACAGGAATACCGAGGTCTTTTTTGATCAAGGCTACAACAATCCAGGATTCTACT
The DNA here is from genome assembly GCA_016271365.2 of Neoceratodus forsteri. Classification (NCBI taxonomy): domain Eukaryota; kingdom Metazoa; phylum Chordata; order Ceratodontiformes; family Ceratodontidae; genus Neoceratodus; species Neoceratodus forsteri. The sequence goes on along the minus strand of CM028137.1, from coordinate 407,952,919 downwards.
CATTTATTGGTTAAAGCATATCTGCATAATATAAACAATTAACCCCTGAATTTCCTTATTTGGGGGTTGCTTCAATACTTTGTAATTTACTATAGTACTGAGATGTTGGAGGCACTCTTTCAAATAATCCTCAAAAATGAGGACTATCCCTCCCCCTCTGAGAGCTTTTTTGATGATTATATTTTGCAACAAGGTTAATGCCAATTGCTCCTGTTATGTAAGACTATATTATTTCACTTCAAATGACTTTAGCAAAGTTTCTACTTCCTTAGTCACACATGCCATGTAGTTGTCTATATTAGCTGGAGCTAGCACGGGGGAATGAAGTCAGATTTAATTAGCATTTTCTGATGCAATAAAAACATTTTTTTCCAGCAGAAATGGCATCAATTTTGGCAACAAGTGTTTCAGCTGAAGCTTATGCAATATTTGTAAATCAAGTTTAATCATGAATGCATTAGGTTTTACTGTAGGGGCAAAAAGAAGTCCCTTGAATAGTATAGGCATTTCTAAATCAATACAAGGTCTCACTGAGAGGTTGAACATGGGGTTGTGTCTCTGAGGGTCTGTACCCCCTTGTTACTGCCTTCTATATCTTTGTTTTGATTACATTCTTTAGGATTTTCTTTTAGTTTTCCTGTTTTTCCTTTGTTTTTTGTTTTTTTTAACTCCTGCATTACTTCTGGACTCTCCCTCATTGTAGTGCTTGTTGTCAGGTCTTTGTGAGGGGACGCCTGATTTGACTTGTTTTCCCTGTCACTGTCTGTTTCTTTGGATTGCTGCAACCCTACTCACTGTACTCCTGTTCTCCTCTGTCCTCAGTCTAAAAAAAGATCACTTTGGTTGTGGACCACTCTGAATCCTATCCTCAGAGCTACTGAGACTATTAGAAGTAGCGAAGGCTTGTCTGGAGTTGCCTTGCTGACCTCTGGTGTTACTCCAATTATAGATTTTGAGTCTCTGAAATCAATTATATTCCTGTGTTCTTTTGTTTATTTTTTTTTTTTCACCTCAAGGTCCCTCTTCCTTTGCAACCTGTAATTGTAGCTGTAGCTACTAATTAATTAATTATGTCTCTTTTGCTAATTTTGTACACTGTTCTGAATTAGCTTCAGTTACAGCCAACATGAAATCAAGCCCTTGGCTCTGATTGAAGTCTATCTTTCTAATAGATTTGGGCAGTAAAAAACAACATTTGGGTCTATTTAAATCCTAAGACCTCTGGGAATCCTGCAATTTCTTTTTTTTTTTGCCTTATCTCTTTATCCCTTCTACATGCTCCACCCCAGCCACTCCTTCAGGCTTCATGCCAAGGCTGGAATCCAACCCATCGCACTCCCTGAGCCACCGTTTCAGGTAGCAGCCAGTCCCAGGGTAACCCCAACGGAACCCTTTGCGGGGTGGGTCCCACTCCTCTGAGGGGAAAGGCACCGGCCAAGGGGGCAGACCAGTGCAAATGCTTGGCCCTGGGACGCTGCTGAGACAGATGGCTCTGTGGGACTTTTAATGGCCTCGGACAGCCAGGTAGCCATCATCCGGCTGCTCGTGGAGTGGGTATTTTCACTTTACTGGTGACATTCCCTATGTTGCATCTGCAGTGCTCCTGGTCTCCATCGGAGGCCGCTGCAGAGCGACGTCATCCCTCTACCCACCCCAGCAGTAGAGAGCAGTTCCACAGATGCTCAATCCCCTCCTTCCCCTGCCAGCCCTCGGCGTCCCGGGTCCATTCCCGAACCTGGGTCACCGGCATGGCTCGAGGTAAGGCGCCAGCGCCTCAGCCCTCTGCGCTACCGGGCCGGCATATCCTGCAATTTCTGACATATTCTGAGAGGGTAATAATATGCTGTTCATAGCATAAATCTTTTTCTTTTTGTGTCTACAATCTTTTAGTAAGTTTTGTCTCATTTACAGATCTTTTTGAAAGTGTTTCACTAGCATGAGTAAGTACTATTTCCTCTTATTCCATTTCTGTATGTTCATATATATTACAGCAGTTTGTGGTGATAGTGCTGATGTTATCACAGATATCCATTCCAAAAAATGTAATGTAAAAATTAAATAACAAGAAAAACAGATTTAATTGATCATGTGGTCATATTCCTAATCCTGACACATCAATAAATCAAATTTTAAAAGGATGAAGCACCTGTACCAAGCCTCTGTGGTCTGTATTATCACAGGTGGATGTTGAAGACTTTTAAGAAAAAAGAGGAGGAAGAAGAGTAGAAGGATGTTATCCTTAAGTCAGCGGAGTGAATGGTGAAGGCATACATGACTGACTCAAAAAATTTAAATACATATGATGAGCCACTTTTGTACTGTGCCATGAAGGTTCAGGAAAGGCTAACATTGTTTTCTGTGATAGATAGAATTTGATGGCAGATAAGGACCACTTGGCCCACCCAGTCTGCCCAATTCCCTATATACTGGATAAGCTGCAGATCCTAGTTAACCAGCAGCCTACTTCTTCCTACCCCCACCCCCTAGAATTGCCTTATGACTGTCCCATGCATGCTTGAATTCCACCACTGTTTTTGACTCCACAACCTCCTCCGGAAGGCCGTTCCATGCATCCACAACCCTCTCTGTGAAAAAATACTTCCTTAAATTACCTCGAGCCACCCCCATCTTCAAATTGTGCCCCTTGTTCTTGCACACCTCTTTTTTGAAAGATGTTACCCTCTTGGACTTTGTTGATTCCCTTGAGGTACTTGAAAGTCTCTATCATGTCCCCCCCACCTTCCTCGAGGCTATACATATTAAATAATACACTGTTTGAGCTGGTTTCCATCTACTGTCAGCTGTCAGCTTTGAAAAAAGGTTCTGTTTATCTGGGCCACCATTACTGACAAATGGAAAAATCAATCACCCAAAAACATGGAGATACTGTACACTCATAATAGTGAAAAGTCATCCAATATGACACAACAATATTGCATCCCTACTGCTGTAGACTAAAGAAGAGCTTGAAACAGAATTTTCACCCAAATTTCCACCCAGTACAAATTCAGACATTGGGGATGGAGAGGGAGGATTCCATTCTGAAACACATACTGTACTCCATTTTAGGTGGTCTATCTAGTTGGATGTTTCATGTCTACATCTCAAATGGCAAGGCAAGGCAAATTTTATTTTTTTGGCACTCAATCCCAGAGGATCTGGCACCACACAGTAAAAGCATGCTAGCAATACAATAAACAATCAATATAAAAAAAAATATCAGCATAAATAAATATAATTAATAAATATCTCTATTTAAAACTGAAGCTTAGAAGAAAACCCAGGGTCCTCAAGTGGCTAGTCCCTAAGGGCTGGGAAGGCCTGATTAAACAGGAAGGCCTTGAGGTGGGCTTTAAAGACCTCAACTGAAGGGACCTCCTGAATTGATGGAGGAAATGAGTTCCTCAGGACAAGGCCGGTGACACTAAATGCTCTGTCACCAGCAGTTTTAAGCCTTGTCCTGGCAACCGCCAGGAGGTCCCTGGAGGAGGACCGGAGGTGGTGTTCTGCACTAGCTGCAGCCGGCGGAAGTTACCCCCCAAGACCCTGAGTTACAGCGCATTACAGTAATCGAGTCTGCATGGCACAAAGGCATGCACCAAGGTGGGGAGATCCAGAGATGGAACTAGGGGCTTAACCCTGGCAATATGTCTAAGATGATAAAAACTGGTACAGACAACAGATGACACCTGAGAATCAAATGACAATCTGCTGTTGAAGGTCACGCCAAGGTTCCGAACCCTAAATGAAGTCCTCAATGGCACAGATCCCAGAAATAAACTGGTTTCGGTGCCAGAGTACAACCTATTCCGTCTTCTGTTTGACTCCACCATCAGTACTTCCATCTTGTCGGGGTTCAGTCGCAACCAGCTGGAGGCCATCCAGTCATTCATCTCTGCAAGACAGCTGTTTAGTACTTCCACTGCACTAGAAGTTCCTGAGGCAAAGGAAAGATGCAGCTGGGTATAATCAGCGTAGCAATTAAAACCCAAGCCATACTTCCTAATGAGCTCACTCAGGGGCAGCATGTACACGGCAAACAACATTGGTGACAAGACTGATCCCTGAGGTACTCTACATGACAGGAGGCTAGAGGAGGAGGAGAAATTCCCCATCACTACTCGTTGTCTCCTGTTCATGAGGTATGACTCAAACCAGCAGATGACAGAGCTGGTGAGCCCACAAAGTTATCCTCAGGCGATCAAGCAACACACAATGGCAGTAGTGCAGTTTCTGTACTATGCCTCACACAGAAACCGGACTGGAATGGCTCATAGAGATCGAAGGCATGAGGTGCTCTTCAAGTTGAAGCACCACAACCGTCTCAACAATGTTTCCCAGAAAATGGGAGGTTAGACATTGATCGGTAATTCACCTTGACATCAAGGTCTAACGATATTTTTTTCAGGAGGGAACGGCATCTGGAAAAATCCCCTCCATCAAAGAGCACCAGACAATCAAGGCAAACACCAGGCTAACAGTGTTGACACATCTCATCAAGAAACACGTTGGCACAGGGTCCAGTTCACAGTATGTGTGCTTCAACCAGGAAGCAACCTCGATGATCTCCGACATCTCCACCGGTTTAAACTCCCCCCAATTAGGCGGAGAGCTCTCTGGATGATCCAGACAATCACTGTAGGCCACTGTAAGGCTCATCGTTGGGATGCTCTGCTGGATGGCAGACACCCTGTCCGAGAAGAACTGAGCGAGTTCTTCACACAAGGTGTCAGAAAAGGTCTTTTTTGGCTGGAGACAGGTTGGGTTTAGGAGACTATCCACAGACCAAAAAAGCACAGGTGGTCGGTTCTTCCTGGCAGCAATCTCTCTGGACAGGAACTCTGCCTTCTTAAGCGTGATTACCCCCTGAAAAAAAATTTGTACTACGCCCAGAGCCTCCGGGATTGGGCGTCTTTTAAATAAATTTGCTTTTGCCTTTGCCTTTGATACTCACAATAATGTGAGCGCAGGTCCAGTCTATCTGCCTCGATGCGAGACTTCTGCCAGCAGCACTCCAGTCTCCAACCCATAATTTTCATGACCTTGATCTCTCCATCAAACATATACATGCAGGTGCGAGGAAGTCGAGCGCTGCCATCATCACCCTATTATAGGTGGCGACCACCATGCCCAAACCTCCAACACATGCACTGTCCACACTAGACAGAGCAGCCACTGCTAGAAATCCCTCCGGGGTCAAGCCCCTCAAAGGGCAGTAGCTGACTATCTCAGAAGGGGGAGGGTCTCGGGGGGGGGAGCCCCAAGCGAGAACCCCACTGTGCAGTGATTGGACCAAATGACCCAGTCAATTTTGAGGTTCCTAACCTCAAGCCCCAGTTAGAAGACCAGGTCCAACATGTGGCCGACCCGATGCATAGCAGCGGAAACCTCCTGTGACAGGCCCAGAGATGACATGGTCTAGAAACGGTTACAACCTAACCCAGATTCCTCATCATTGCCCCAGGCATTGAAGTCCCCCAAGACCAAACATCTGCGAGACTCCAATGTCTCACCAGCGACAAGGTCGGCTACCTCCTGCAGGAAATCACCTGCCGCCCGGGGGGGCGGTAAATCAGGAGAATCACACAACCTGTGCCCAGGCCTCCACGTACTGCACACATTTAAATGAGCCCGGTCTTCCCACTGAGCGCACGGAAGCCAAGCTCAGCTCTAAAACAGATGGCTACCCCGTGTTCCACTCTGGGGCAGTGCACCACCGAGTACCTGGGGAGGACGGCGGCCTCTAAAACCAGACCAGCGTCATCACCCACCCAGGTCTCGGTAAAGTATGCCAGATTGCCTGAGGAACTCAAATCTGTGATATGGCAGTCTTGTTCCTAATCGATCTGGCATTGCACAGCACTGCCCTCAGGGGCTTGGTGGACAATGTAGTCCTTCTGGCTACCTGCCCACTCAGTCTGGTGGGGGCCCTGGACATGGGAACCAGGTACCTTTCACCTCTCACAGGGACCCATTGATATCCAGGGCACCTTCTGCACCCAACCACCCCAATCCTACCTCCTCCCATATTGCACGGGGCACCACACTATAAGTAATCAATGCACCTTCTCTTAATCCCAACCTCCCAACAGTGACGTGCTATAGTGGTGGAAATTGGGAGGTTGGTAAAAGGTCACAGATCAAGTAGCTGGGATGCCCCATACACTATCCAGGCCCACCCCAGGTCCTCCTGTCCTCCCAGACACATGAAGCCGAACCACAGAGGACCCCTGTCACAAATGCACTCAGCAGGTCAGCCCTCTGCTCCCACAGTGCCAATCTCCGAGCACAATAGTGTGAACAGGTAACAAACAGGGTAACTCTCCTGTCTGCTTTTGGGTCCAAATCACCTGTACTCTCAAGTTCTGAGGGGATTCAAATTGTGAACCTTATGCTAGCATACCCAAATGCACAGGCTCAGATACGTACCCTCTTCAGGGACTGTGGTACAATCTTTCACCAAGGGCACCAAGCCAGGCTTCCAAAATAAACCCTTAAAACTCTATAAGAGACCTTAGGTATATTCTTACCTTTTCCCAGTTAAGCAACACCATCAAGTCCTTCAGAATAGCTGTCAAACTTAACCACGTATACATCACATGCTCTCTACCAGACCTTGCGCTACAAAAATGGGCGAACAGGCATTCTCTCACTTTGCTCCTAAGTTCTGGAATTCACTCCCCCTTCAGATTAAAAATTCTGCCTCCCACCGGGAATTTAAAAGCTCGCTATTCTCTCACCTTCATGCCTGTGGATACTGCAATTGCTCGTAATCTGTTTCACCCTATTGCCGGCCTGTGGCACGGACACAAGCCTATTTTTGTTCTATATGTCATTTATTATGCACTGTATCTGATTTAGCTGCTCTAATCACCTATGTATGTTGTTAACTGCTTCTGCTGTCTTATGTTTACCCTGATTGTCATTATATACTACTGTAATATGTATACCAATGTACTGTGCTCTCCCGGGTTATGCCTGAAAATAGGCAGGTTTGTTGCCTAGCGCACTTACCCGGTTACCAAAAGCTAATAAATAAATAAATAGAACTTGGAAGACACACCAAGGCAGTATCTTTCAAATAAAGATTTTACTAAAAGATGATAAAAATATGAACAATGGAAACAAAGAACAATACATCAAAGAGCATCACAATCACATAAAAGAAAAACAAGGAAAACTACAGAACAAACTCCTACCAACATACAGTTAGATATTTTCTATCTAATGTATTATTACCTCTGTGAGTGCCTACGTTAAATCAGAGAGCTGTGTCTTTGAGTCCCAAAATATGTCATATTCCCCAGTTACAAGGATACATTTCAACTCATCTCTCCACCCCCTTGGTGAGTCATCTAGCTCCTCCTTTTAGAATAGAAAAAATACAAAAATGATGTCCGATCAGGAAGTATATTAAATGAGGTGACATCAGCAAAAACTCATTTCCCAAATTATAAGTCTTTGATCCACCAGTTTATATTGAGGTTTACAACCCTGCAATCCCTCACCTAGGTGTCACATAGCCATGTCCTGTCCTGTAATAAAATGCATATTTTAGTTTCCCAACTTCAAAGCATGAGGTCATAAAAAGGCCATAAAATGCCATTTTTCAAGGAAGTTAATTGCATTAAAGAGATCTCCTAGTCAGTTTAATACATCCTGTAGCTTCACTGAAACCTGGGGGGGGGGGAACCCATAAGAACAGGCTGTCTTATGTGAGACAATCACATACTATATTTTTATATTACAAATACCATACAACAATCATAACCAGCTGGCCAAGCATCACAATCCTCCCCACCTAGATTGAATTTGGGGGGCTCTATCCCCTGCATGGGATGAGCTGCCCAGGTCAGTCCACTCCCCATATAGACCCGACAAGCCAGCTGCCTTCTGATTGGATGCTCCAGCCCTATGTAAGATCATTATGTCATACCCTTGCAAGGCAAGACTCCATCTTAATAGTTTACTATTAGTTTTTCCCATTTGTGTCAGCCAAACCAGGGGGTTGTGGTCAGTTTGTACCTCAAAATGCTGCCCATATAAGTATGGCTCTAACTTCTTTAGGGCCCACACTATGGCAAGACACTCTTTTTCCACAGTGGAATAAACCTGCTCCCCTGGGAAGTAACGTTTTACTCAGGTACACTACAGGGTGATCTTTCCCTTGGTTGCCCCAATACCCATGTCTGAGGTGTCAGTCTGGATTATAAAGGGTCTGCTATAGTCAGGACTTGTCAATACAGGAGCACTGCACAATGCCTCCTTCAGTCTAGTAATGGCTTTTTCATAGGCTGGTTCCCAGGTAATTTTCTTAGGCATCTTTTTCTCTACCAGGTCAGATGGGGAGCAGCCAGGGCACTGTAATTGGGTACATATTTCTATAGTACCCTGCTGTCCCTAGAAAACTCCTGACCTGCTTCTGCGTTTCTGGTCTGTGCCATGCCTTGATCACCTCTATTTTTACTTGGTTAGGACGGAGCTGTCCCTGGCCTGCAACATGCCCAAGGTATGCCACTTCAGTCATGGCCACCTGGCACTTCTCAGCTTTGACAGTGAGCCCGGCCCTCTGTATCCTGCCCAGCACTTCCCTAAGGTGGGATAGGTGTTCCTCCCAGCTGGCACTAAAGATGGCAATGTCATCCAGGTACACCACGGCGTACTCCTCAGCACCATTTAACACCTGGTTCATCAACCTTTGGAAAGTGGCCAGGGCGTTCTTCATTTCAAAAGGCATTACTTTAAATTCAAATAAGCCTATTGGAGTGATAAAGGCCGACCTCTCCCTAGCTCTGTCAGTTAACTGTACCTTCCAATATCCCTTTGTCAGATCAATAGTCGTAGGGTAGGTCGCCCCTCCCAACTTGTCCAGGAGTTCATCCGTCCAGGGCATCGGGTGGGTGTCTGACTTTGTGACTGCATTCAATCCATGATAGTCCACATAGAAACAAGTAGAGCCATCTGGCTTGGGCACAAGGACTACAGGTGTAGTCTAGGAGCTGTGAGATCTCTGGATTACCCCTAAATCAAGCATTTCCCCCACCTCCCTCCTAATATCCTTGTGGACTGCCTCTGACACCCAATATGCTGTCTGCCATATGGGCATCTGTGTCTCTGTCTCCACATCGTGCGTTGCTAAGGGGGGGTTAGTCCAGGCTTGGAGCTAAACAATGGGGCAAAGTCTGCTAAAACCTCCCTTACTTCCTGGATCTTGTCCGGGGCCAGTTGGGGTGACAATTTAACTGCCTCCACAGAGGACTCCTGCTTGCTTTCTTCCAGCAAGTCCAGAAGGGGTTCTCCTTCATCTGTCCCCTCCTCAGGACTACATACTGCAAACCCCATGTCAGCCCTATTAGCATATGGCTTCATCATGTTGACATGATACATTCTTTCTGTACATCTTCTGTCAGGTAACTCTATGATATAGTTCACGTCATTTACCTTTCTAACTACTTTGTAAGGTCCTGCTCACTCAGCCTGCAGCTTGTCATTCCCGGACTGGAATAAGGACCATCACTTCTTGATCCATCGTGTACAAGCGAGTTCCGGATCTGCGATTGTAGCACACTTTTTGTTTCTGTTGGGCAACTGCCAGATTGCTCTGGGATGTCCCCATAAGCTCCTTCAGCTTTTGCCTAAACCTAAGGATGTAATCCACTATGGGAGTTCCCTGGGTGGCATGCTTGCCTTCCCAGTCCTCTCGGATCAAGTCTAGGGGCCCACGTACCTGGTGTCCATATAAGAGCTCAAAGGGGGAAAATCCTGTCAACTCTTGGGGCACCTCCCTGTATGCAACAACAGGTGGGGAAGGTATTTCTCCCAGTCCCTCCCATGCTGTTCAGCAAATGCTTGGAGCATTGACTTCAGGGTACCATTAAATCTTTCCACAAGCCCATTGGCTTGCAGGTGATACAGTATCATGTGCCTCTGCACCACCCCACACTTCTCCCACAAACATTTCATCAGGTCCAACATGAAGGAACCCCCTCAATCGGTGATAACCTCCTGTGGAAACCCAACACGGGAGAAAATCCCAAATAAGGCATCCATCTTTGTCTGTCCTCAGTGAGGATAGGGTGACTGCCTCTGAATACCGGGTGGTATAATCCACCACAGTCAAGATGAACCTCTTCCCGGAGAAGCTGGCGGTATTTAAAGGCCTGACAATATCCATTCCCACCCTCTGGAATGGCTCCTCCACTATGGGCAATGGAATTAGGGTGGCTTGGGCTTTCTTGCCTGCCTTCTGTGTTTCTTGGCACCAGTGACATGACCTGCAATACTCCATCTGCTGGGTGAAGTTGGGCCAACAGAAATTCTGGGCCAACCGCTGCATTATGTGTGCGATTCCCAGATGACTGGACAAGGGAATATCGTGTGCAATCTTGAGCAACTGCTCACAATACCCCTGGGGAATGACAAGCTGCCTGCTTATCACCCCTCCCTCTGTCTTCTCAGCCTGAGTATACATTAGTCCATTTTCCCAATAAACTTTATGTTTTCCGTCACCTCCCTGTGCTCTGTCAGAGTCTGCCCAAGCTCTCAGCTTCTCTAGACTAGGGTCACTTTTCTGAGCAGCTGCAAACTCCTTACACATTCCCAAGGCATGGGACAGGTCCCTTTCAGTCTCTAAACTAGGGTCCCTAGCACTAGTATCGGGGCACTCAGGATCACTGTCATCCCTAACCCTCTGACAATGGGTCACCCCCCTTCTTCGGAGTAACCCTCCGTAGCTGTTTGGTTAACTGCTACTGTGGAAATTTCTACCCCCTTTTCATTAGTCTCCATATTAGGAGACACAGGCTGGGGAACCAGCCTCCCAGTGGTTTCCACAATGGCTTCTATGGGGTCCAGTGAACTACAATTTTCCCTTGCCGCTTGGCTACGGGTAACTGTACACACCATCCCCTGTATGAGACTGTTGCCAAGGATGACATCAACTGCTAAAGTTTTGGCTACTGCCACCTGTTGCACAGTTCCCCCTGTTTCACCCCAGTCTAGGAGAACACTAGCGAGTGGCAATGTTTTTCTCCTCACCAGTGAACCCTTGTACAATTACAAATTTATTGGCTATAAGCTGACCAGGCTCTGACTACCAGATCCCCTTTTACCAGCGTCAGGGATGCCTCTGTGTCCCTTAACCCTTGTGTCTGTACACCATTCACTGTGACTGGGTGCATGTGTTCCCTCATGTTCACAGGCATGCTTCCAGGGACACACAAACAACCCTAGCCCCATTTTGCATATTGATTGTCCTTTTGGGACACTGTCTGGCAATATGCCCAGTTTCTTTACAAACCCAACATTCATTTCTCAGAGGTTTAGGTGGAGGCAGTTAGGGTTTTAGCTGCCCTGAAGGCGTGCTTTTCCCTTTCTGCACTGCTACGCTCGCCTGATTCACTCTCAGAGCAGGTCTGATCTTGGCATAGCAGTCCGAGAGATCAGCAGCCTCTTGCACTGTTTTGGGATCTCAGTCCTCCATCCAGGTTTTCAACTCTGCTGGGCATACACAAAAAAACTGTTCTAATAATATAGCATTTTCAATTTTATCTACAGAGCTTGCTTCAATTCCTTCCCACCAACGTTTTAAAAACTGACATTGTTTTGTGGCAAACTCCTCATAACTCATGTCAGGGCTTCTCCTGAGCTTACAGAATTTAGCTCTGTATACTTCTGCAGATAAATCAAACTTTTTTTAAAGTGCAGCTTTACATTTGCTGTAATCATTACTTCCTCATTGTCCATTTGACCCAATGCATCCCGAGCTTTCCCAGTAAGTAGCAGGTATAGCTGGAAGCTCCAGGACCCTCTAGGAATCTTTGCCTGAAAACAAGCTTTTTCAAAGGAATTTAAAAAGGCATCCATATCCTCCCCCTCTATAAATTCAGCTATCAATTTGGAATTTAATTTGTAACCTAGTACTGTAGTTCCAGTTAAACCTAAGCCACTTACCTGTTCTGGTGCTGGTGGTTGGAGTCGTAGCTTCTCCAGTTCATGTTGCCTCTGGCGCTCATGCTCTTCACAGTCAACCTCTCGCTGTTCTTGCTTCCTCTTCTCCTCTGTGGCTCGTTTCTCTTGCTCCGCTTCTCGCCGTTCTCACTCACCATCTCTCTGGAACTCCAGCTCCATTCTGCGTAACTCAATCTGCAGCCTGATTGCTTTTGGCTCTAGAATGCTGGTGACCTTACTCTGCTGCTGTGGCCCTTCGCTTGCACTGGCCCTGCTGTCCTCCTCATCGGATCTGGACACTGCACTGGCGGCTGGCCCCTTCACACCCAAGGTTTGGTCCTTTACAGTCACAGTCTGTGACTCAATGCTCTGGGCATCTGCTGCCATCAGGGCATCCACAAGATTTTGTTTGGTGGCTCTCCCCTCATGCAGGACTTCTCTCTCCTTGCACAACAGCTTCAGGTAGTCTGTACTGTGCTCACTGTAGTTGGAAGTCATCTTCTTCCCTAACTACAGCCACTGTAACCTGCACTTTAAAAAAAAATAAAACAGGTAAGAAATTGACTGTAAGCAAAATGATATAGTTCTGTTTCCTTTTTACAAATAAATCACTGCCTTATTTTGCAAGTGAGCTGAACAGTATTAAGCTGACACACTGAATAGTTAAAGCTTGTGTTACCAATTTTTATCACACCGCTGCTAACCAAATGTATCACACATGCACTCAGCAGATCAGGCCCTCTGCTCCCACAGTGCCAACCTCTGAGTGCAATAGTGTAAACAGGTAACAGACAGGGTAACCCTCTTGTCTGCTTTTGGGTCTGAATCACCTTTAGCCTCAAGTTCTGGGGGGATTCAAACTGTGAGCCTTATGCTAGTGTACCCAAATGAATAGGTTCGGATACGCTCCCTCTTCAGGGATTTCAGAACAGCTGTCAAACGTAACCACATATACATCACATGCAAAAAGAACTTGGAAGACACACCCAGGCAGTATCTTTCAAATAAAGATTTTACTAAAAGATGATAAAAATATGAAAAATGGAAACACAGAACAATATATCAAAGAGCATCACAATCACATAAAAGAAAAACAAGGAAAACTACAGAACAAACTCCTACCAACATACAGTTAGATCTTTTCTATCTAATGTATTATTACCTCTGTAAGTGCCTAAGTTAAATCAGAGAGCTACGTCTTTGAGTCTCAAAATAATGTCATATTCCCCAGTTACAAGGATACATTTCAACCCCATCTCTCCACCTCCTTGGTGAGTCATCTAGCTCTTCCTTTTAGAATAGGAAAAAACTACAAACATGATGTCCTATCAGGAAGTATATTAAATAAGGTGACATCAGCAAAAACTCATTTCCCACATTATAAGTCTTTGATTCACCAGTTTCCATTGAGGTTTACAAACCTGCAACCCCTTACCTAGGTGTGAGATAGCCATGTCTTGTCCTGTAATAAAATATATATTTTAGTTTTCCAACTTCAAAGCATGAGGTCATAAAAAGGCCATAAAATGCCATTTCTCAAGGAAGTTAATTACATAACAGAGATCTCCTAGTCAGTTTAATATTGCCTGTAGCGTCACTGAAACTGGGGGGGGGGACACCCGTAAGCACAGGCTGTCTTATGTGAGACAATCACCTACTATATTTTTATATTATAAATATCATACAACAGTCATAACCAGCTGGCCAAGCATCACAACTCCTAGCAGCTAATTTATCTACTCACTCAGACCCAATCACACCACTGGTACAAATAACAATCCTAACCACTGACACACCATTCATGCAACATAAAATAAAAAACCCAATACACAATCCCACTCCACCAGCAAAAGGAAAGGAAAAGTAAGGAGCAGGCCTTAAAACTTTTTAAAGAGACAGTATAGCCCCAGATCCCATTTAGTTTAACTTAACAATGTTGGACCAAAAACAATTTTATATATACTGTATAAATATATATATATATATATATATATATATACACACATATATATATATATATATACAAATTGAAAGGGAAGATCCCTCATAAACCAAGAAAAAGTCACCGAAAAACAGCTGCAGTCTGGCAGTCCTCAGAGTTCACCCAGCTCAAGTTCTGGTAGTCCAACAATCCAATCCCCCCCTTATGATAATCCAGCTGGGGGGGAAAAGAAGACCAAGAAAACTGCAAAAATCCACAATGTCCAGGCTCCCCCCTTACAATAATCTAGTGGGGGGGGGGTGGTGAGACCAAAGGAATCACAGCAAATGCCACACAACACACGGCACCAGACACCCGCTGACCCAGGAAGCTGGCATTAGATGTTATGTGCTGGATATGCAAGACAGGAGACCACTCTTCTCCCAGGAAAATGAGCATGGGAAAGCCATCCACACCTGTGCTCTCCCAGGAAGATCAATAATACAGCAACAGCCCAGCATGCTCTCGGCTGCCCCTGCGTATGGTGGCAAGCAGGGCACCACCACAGACTAACAAGCTGTGCTGTAGAAAATTGTCACCACAGCAAGCCCAAGTACATGGTTCTGAGCAGATCTCAAGTGCCAGCTCTGCTGCGCTAAAGAACACTCGTGCTCGTCTCAGTGCAGAAAAGTCCAGTAGGTCGCCACCCGCCGCCGATGGTCTCAGCAGTCCAGAATTGAAGCCCGAGGCACAGAGCCAGAATCTTGCAGCAGCTTGGATATTATGGAATGCTCCACAGTGCTACAACAAGTAGGGATCCTGGCAGAACTATTAAAAAATAAAAAAAGCTGGTTCCTACAACTAAATCACTTTCCCCACCTTGCCTCACACTAAGAGCTCTAAAATAGCTGCTAATGAAATTTTTTTTGGATCCCTGGTCAGACAATGAAACCGGGGATCAAGCTCAGACAAATTAACTTTCCCACAGATAGTAAGGGAGAATCAGAGAGGAGGTACTCTCAAAGTTAGAAAGCTGCAAGTGGCAAGCACAGCTCTGCTGCCATCTTGGCCATTTGAAAATGCTGCCCAAGAAATCTGTTGATGAAACTGATGAGTCCATTGCCCCCCAATTTGAAAATACTTAAAAGCACAGCAAGCCTCCTCCTTCTTCTTCTCAGGGCCCTACCCAAGTGTGCCTAACTTCCATCACTACAACCCTCTTTCACCTCTTCCTCCGCCTCAGAAGGCCTACAGCTTACCTAGCTTCAGTTACTCCATGACTCCTCCTTAGGGGTTTACTCTGGTGTGCCTAGCTTCAGTCAGTCCAGAATTCCTCCCAATTCTCAGGAAACTATTCTAATGTGCCTAGTTTTTGCTTCAGTTACTCTAGTCCTTCTCCTCAGGGGCCTACTCCAGCTAACTGTCACTAAATCTACTTGTTCCATGGCTGCCAGTGCCTACCTGCTTCACTCCTTCATAACAAGAACTCTTGTGGCTTCATCCATCCAGCCACATGCTGCAAATCTGCAACATGCCAGATGGGCACAGTTTTTTTTGAACCAGCTGCAGTCTGACTGGCTGCTTTACTTGCTGTATACATCATCCTGACAGCAAAAATACAGTGGTAGTAATGAAAAAGTTGCCTTCTGCTGCAGTATACCTTAATGTGCCCCAAGGTTATTGAATCAAACCACTATTGAAGACAATGGAGTTACTGCAGCATTACTACTGTACCTTACTTACTGCAGCTTTTCAAGGCAATAGTAAAATGTCCATGTGATCACCACTGTACATTGCATGTAGATATCAGACAGACAGATGAACCAGTGGTGGTCTACCCCACAGGCTGCTCTATCTGCTGCATACAACATCCTCTCAGCAAAAATATGCTGCATTTAAATAGACTCGTAGATTGTGTCAGCAGAAAAAGACCCAGAGGTCCAGCCAGTCTACCCATTTCCCTGTCTAACCCCATGCTCAGCCTAACGCCACACTGGATTTAGAGATCAGATAGCCCTACTAGCTGATTGTCACCCCTTCCACCAGGTATTGCTTCTCCTCTTCTGCCTGTGGGTCCCACTATTCCCTTATATCTGCCCCAGCCAACTTTAAACCCCAACATCATCTTGGCTTCAACCATAGACTTTGATGGCAGATAAGGACCGATTGGCCCATCTAATCTGCCCATTTCCCTACCTACAGGATAGGCTGCAGATCCTAGTTAACCAACAGCCTATTTCTTCCTACCCCCCACAAGAATTGCCTTATGTCTGTCCCATGCATTCTTGAATTCTCCCACAGTTTTAGACCCCACAACCTCCTCAGGAAGGCTGTTCCATGCATCCACTACCCTCTCTGTGAAATAATACTTCCTCCATTGCCCTGAACCGCCCTCCTTCTATCTTTAAATTGTCCCCTTGTTCTTGCAAGTCTCTTTTTCTGAAAGATGCTACCCTCTTGGACTTTGTTGATTCCACTGAGGTACTTAAAAGTTTCTATCATGTCCCCCTCTCTTCTTTCCTCAAGGGTATACATATTAAGCTCCTTTAGTCTCTCCTCAAGCGGCTTCTCTTGCAGACCCTGCACCATTTTAGTTGCCCTCCTCTGGACTACCTCTATCCTGTCTATGTCCTTGCGGAGATGGGGTCTCCAGAACTGGACACAGTACTCCAGATGGGGTCTCACCAACTGTCTGTACAGAGGGATAACAACTTCTTGTTTTCTGCTGCTGATGCCTCTCCCTAT
The DNA here is from genome assembly GCA_016271365.2 of Neoceratodus forsteri. Lineage (NCBI taxonomy): Eukaryota > Metazoa > Chordata > Ceratodontiformes > Ceratodontidae > Neoceratodus > Neoceratodus forsteri. Next base: position 407,936,304 of record CM028137.1, on the reverse strand, counting down.
ACATCCAGTATACCCCCAGCCCTCCCTACTGCCTTCTCACATTGCTTGCTAACCTTAAGGTCATCTGATATGATTACCCCCAGGTCCCTTTCCTTTTTTGTTGTTGTTACTACCTCCCCACCCATTGTGTATTCTTCCCCTGGGTTCTTGTTTCTCAGGTGCATTATTTTGCACTTCTTTATATTGAATCCTAGCTGCCATACTTCTGACCATTCCTCCAACCTTGCCAAGTCCCTTTTCATCCTTTCCATGCCTCCTTGTGTATCAACCCTGTTGCAGATCTTTGTGTCATCTGCAAAAAGGCATACTTTTCCTTCCAGTCCCTCTGCAATGTCACTGATGAAGAAATTAAAAAGGACTGGACCTAATACTGAACCCTGCGGTACCCCACTAGTAACCCCTCTTTTTTAGAGTGGACTCCATTTACAATTACCTTCTGTGTTCTGTTGTGCAGCCAATGTTTTACCAGGCTACCACCCTGGGACCCACTCCCAGGCTGGTTAATTTGACTACTAATCTTTTGTGTGGGACTGTGTCAAATGCCTTGCTAAAATCTAGGTAGGCCATGTCCACACCCCCTCCCTGGTCTACTACTTTGGTCACCCAGTCAAAGAAATCTATTAGATTCGTCTGACATGACCTTCCCACTGTGAACACATGCTACCTTGGGTCCTGTGCTCCACTGGCCTCTAGGTACTCAACTATTCTTTCCTTCAGAAGTGACTCCATCACTTTCCCTACCACAGAGGTCAGACTGACAGGTCTGTAGTTTCCTGCCTCTGTCTTGGTCCCACTTTTGTGAAGGGGAATCACATCTGCCTTCCTCCAGTCCTCGAGTACCACACCATCCTTCCATGATTTATTAAAAAGAGTAGCCAGTGGTTTCACTAGTTCCTCCCTTCTTTTAGAATTCTGGAGTGAATTCTATCAGGACCCATTGCTTTGTCCACCTTCACTTTTAGGAGTTCTTGCAGACCCCTTTCTTCTGTGAAAGGACTGGGATTGACCCCCCCTATCAAGAGTGCTTCTGTTAATTGGATTAGGCACTTCCCCCTCCTCTTTTGTGAATACTGTGAATACTAAGCAGAAATATTCGTTCAGTATCCCTGCTTTTTCACTGTCCCCCTCTGCCCACCCACCGTTCATTCTATTCAGCCTCACTATCCCTCCCTTTGTCTTTCTACGCTCGCTGATGTACCTATAAAAGGTTTTATCCCCCTTCTTAACTGAGTTGGCTATCTTTTCCTCAGCTTGGGCCTTTGCTATTCTGACTTCCCTCCCTGCTTCCTTTTGCCTTAACTGGTACAGCTGTCTGTCCTGCTCCTTCTGTGTCTTTGAACAGTCTATTTCATTCGTGCACCATCTGCTCCATGAAGAACTTTCACACATCCCTCCTAAATCTTCCTCCACCAGTCTGCATGCATGCCCACTAGTTACTGTGCCCTTGTTCCTCGTGAACACGTTCTTACAATCCACTCTGTTGATTCCTTGTAAGAACTTGTATGTCTCAAACATATCCCCCTTTCCCTCCTAGCCTCAGCATACATAATAAGTTCTGGCAACCTTTCCTCATACTGTACAACCCCTCCTACTGCCCAGGCTCATTTTTGTGGCTCTTGTTTTGTGTGGTTTCTCTGTGGTCCCTATCTTTCTTGATGTACAGTTTCCAAAACTGTGCACAGTACTCCAAGTGCAACCTTAGCAGGGACCTGTACATGGGCAGCATCACCTCCTTCTCCTATTAGCAAACCTCCTTAATACACATGCCAGCAACCTGTTTGCCTTTCCATATGTTTTATTGCACTATGCAGTGGACTTGAAGCTATCAGTAATGATGAGCTGTAGGTCTCTCTCCTCAGCTGTCTACCCCACCCTTATCCTACCCCCAACACACACACACATATATACACACGTACAGTACTCTATTTTAGGATTCATTTTAGCAGTGTGTATCACTTTACACTTCTTTGTGTTGAACTTTCACTGCCATTATCTGGGCCATGTTTCCAATTATTTCAGGTTTCTATTCATTCCTCTAACTCCTTCCTCAGTATTCACTTTGCCACAGATCTTTGTGCCATCAGCAAAGGCAAGGCATTTTTTTCATTTATATAGTGCTCCATTCAAAGGCTCAGTGTACTTTACAACAGAAATACAAGAATCCCAGGAATTTAAAACATCAATTAAATAAAACTAAAAGCTTTGCAAATAGAAATGTTTTAAAGAGGCTTTAAAAATCTCCACCAAGCTGGCTGCATGAATGTGGTATGGCAAAGAGTTCCAGAGCATCGGTGCGGTGACACCAAACGTCCTGTCACCCAATCTCCTAAGGTATGAGGTAGGCACCACAAGCAGGGCAGCCTCGGCAGAACATGGGGGTGGAAAGGCTGATAGAGAACGAGGAGCTCTTTAAGGTAGTCAGATCCCAAACTACCTAGCGCCTTGCATGTCAACAAGCAGATCTTGAAGGTGATGCACGAACTCACAGGCAGGCAGTGCACAGCGCATAGAACAGGAGTATGTGATCCCTCAAAGGGGCACCTATCAACACCCTGGCCACAGCATTCTGCACTAGCTGCAGTCGATACATCAAACCTCCAGACAACCCTAGGTATAAAGTGTTGCAGTAATCAAGTCTGTTGGTGACAAAAGCAATGATGATCGTTGTCAGCTCACCAGGCATCAAGAACGGACAGATCCTGGTGACAATCTGGGGATGGAAAAAATGGACTGAACAACCAAGGCCACCAGCTGTTGAAGGTTCAGTTGGACATCCAGGAAAAACATCAAGCTCTCTAACCATACTCACCACTGACAGGGGCTGTCTGCCAAAAACTGGGGCAAAAGACCTCCCATCTGTGGAGACACCCCCACAGCAAGGCTTAATCACCATAACCTCTGTCTTGCTAGGGTTGAGACATAGCCAGTTGGCAGACATCCAGTCATTTATCTCAGCCAGACACTGGGTCAGCATAGCTGAGGCGGAAAGGTAATCTGGGGCACAAGACAGGTACAACTGGGTATCATCCTCAAAGCAGTGAAACCCCATGTTTTACCACCTAAGGATCTCCCCAAGCAGCAGCAGGTACACGGAAAACAACAAGGGGGCCAAAATAGAACCCTGCGGAACACCACAAGGCAGTGTGAAAAGTCCAGAGGAAAAATTCCCAAGGACTATGTGCTGTGATCTCCTGGTTAAATATGAGATAAATCAATGCAAACATGCATCAGTAGCACCCATATAAGTCTGCAGGCAATCCAACAGCACCTCGTGATCTACCGTGTCAAAAGCTGAAGAAAGGTTCAAGAACACCAAGATGGTACATTGCCCTCAGTCTCTCACCATAAAGAGATCATGTGCCATCCTGACTAAAGCCATCTCAGTGTTGTGTCAGAGTCAAAAGCCCAACTGGAGGGGTTCAAATATAGACAAACTCTCCAAGCGTTCAATCCGCAGGTCAACCACTACCTTCTCAATAATCTTCCCCAAAAAGGGAAGATTACAGATAGGCCTTTAGTTCAAGAGAACATCAGGATCTAAAGATGGCTTTTTTAGGAGGGGTCTCACCACAACCTCTTTCAAGGCTGTAGGAAAGTACCCTCTCCTAAGAACCCATTTATGATCTTAAACACTGGATCCAGGAAATCTATGCAGCTGATAAACCACGTGGGACCTGGGTCCAGAGCATAGCTGGTGGGACGCAAGCTGGTGACTACACAGAGGACCTCAACTGCCAAAACCAGCTAAAACACATACTAACTCGACCAAAGATCACCACCAACAGATCGATCCCATCCAGCAAAAGTTGGACCAGAGAAGGCAATACTCACCCTGATAGGGGGCACCTTGTCAGCAAAGAAGTGCTTGAACTCCTCGCACTTTTCAGTGGAAAAATCTGTCCCAGACTGCAGACAGGAGGGATGTAGCCAACTGTTCACAGTACGGAAGAGCAGAGCTGGACAAGTTCCTGCTGCAGCAATCGACCCCTTCAGATTGACTGCCCGCTGGTACTCCAAATAATGGAGCCTCAGCGCTGCCTTATCCTCCCCAGAGCAAGACCACCTCCAGGCATGCTCCAACCTACTCCCCTTAGTCTTCAACTAATGCAACTCAACACAATACCATGGTGAGCCATGACAGGAAGTCAAGGTGTGAACATGAAAGGGTGCAATCAAGCCCAGGGCATCAGTCAAGGCTGTCTTATAGGCCTCCACACCAGCCTCTGGACCCTGAACACATGCTAGTAGCAAGCTTGAGATGTTCAGTGACTCCTGGAGCTGGAGAGGCTCCAATTTATTCCTTGGATGACACCAGATAGTCTCCGTAGTAGGGGTTATTTGACAGAGGGCCTCACACAGGAACTCAACTGCATGATGATCCGACCAACAGACCAGATCAACCTTGACCACCATAATGTCAAGTCCAAGTGAGAAGACTAGGTCAAGAGTGTGGCCATATTTGTGTGTCTTGGAGGTAACCACCTGAGACAATCCCAGCGAGTTCATTAGCTGGAGGAACTTTTGCCCAAAAAATGATAGGATTCATCTTTGACCCAAGTATTTAAAGTCCCCCAGGACCAGAATCCTAGAAGATTCCAGCACCTGCTCGGTGATGAATTCTGCCAGCTCCTGCAGGAAAGGACTCCCACCCCCTGGAGGCTGGTAGATGAGGACTATCCTGCCATTGACTGCCAAGGCCTACTTGGCAATCACACATTCAAAAGACTCCAGTGTTCTCACTGGGAATGCAGTAAGCCCCAGGGCAGATCTAAAGCAAATGGCCCCTCTACCCCCTGTATGGTCTCTTCTTGGGCAATGTAATACCAAGTAACCGGTGGGGGGGGGGGAGACGCTGCCAGCAAAGAGAAGCATCTCATTCTGGATTCCCTCTCCTATACCACAAATGAAGATATTGAAGAGCACTGGTCCCAGAACAGATCCAGATGTCAGACAGACATATCTGTTTGAACCAGTGACAGCTTACCCAACGGGGTACAGTACCTGCAGTATCCAGGCAGCAACAACATGAGCTCCAACAGGAGGTCTCCTCCAATCATACCAGGATGATAGCACTCAAATAGAAATAGTGCTCCTCATCACAGAACATTCAGTGCAAATGCAGTGATTTATTAAGTAAAGAGCTAACTAGAGCTACACCTGAGTAACCCCAGTGCTTTGGCGGTTAGGCCTTCCTCATGGGATGACCAATCACAGCTAGAGTACTCTGAATACAGACTGTTAAAACATCTGCACTAAATTTGATTTTCTTAATTTGTATTTTACAGAGCAGAATGGACAAATGATTATGTCCCTTAGCACCACAGTGAGCAGTGGATCGCTAGGTTACATGGTTCTACTTCCAGTCATATTGAAACCATGTGATCATCACTGTCCAGTCAGAGAACATGCACTCCAGTTCACACTTTTCAATGCACATTAATTTCACCAGCAAAATACCCTCGCAATGCTTTGTTTAGTAAAAACTGCAGTGGTCCAACTTCGCAAATACTTCACAAAGGGTGAAACCCCCACTTTACCACAGTTGTGTGAGCAAATCAAAAATGTGCAACATTTTCACTGAAAAACAACCAATTTGCCCAATAGGAAAATTTAAACTGTTACACTCATCTCATTGTGTAAGTGATTCAACTGCTAGGAGATTCCATGAAAAATGATGTAGGACTAAAACTGGGGAAAGCTCTTCTCTTTTTACAATACAAAACTTTGTTATTTGCTGCCAGCTAATATTTTTCTTGAAGATGTTAAAAATCACTTCAAATGAACACTGCATGGTTATCTGCATGCTAACTCGAGCTGCAACCGTCTTTAATAGTGTGATTGTTTACATTCATTGTTTTATGCAACCTCAACTTAGGGGCATCATTTTAGGGTAGTGTGGCGTTCAGAGTTGAGCATGGGGCTAAAGATTAGCTGCTGCCCCTTTAACTAGGAGCAGTAATGGGCAGCTAGCTATGGTCACATGTTATGCTAATTATTGTCCAGCAGGGGCTAGGGAAGGGCAAATTCCTTTGTCCTGTAGTCAGTCTAGGATGTTCCCTGTGCTGATGAGATGTGCCTGTTTAAGCTCCTGAATAAACCTTATCCTGATTATTATTTTACGTGTCCGACTCAGTTCATTTGGTACCTACTGACTCCTGCAGCAGAAGCACCAGATGGGAAGGCAGTATTTCAGAGAAGATAAGGGGTCCTTTAGTGACAGACCAAATACCAAAATGCCACACATGGTGGAGAATGCAGCCCTTCCTCTGCCCAGACCCTTCTCGCTTGTCTGCATCATTGGGTACCCCAGAGTCACCTGCCAACTATGCCTGAACTGTATGCATGCTTAGACAATTTCACATGGCACCAGAGAAGAACAGCAAGAAAAAAAAAAAACTGAACTGTATCCTGTTTCACTTCACCCCTGAAATCTAACTCAGAAAATATGAATGTGCTGCAATATAAATATAAATCTGCATGAATGTGGGACACTGTGCAACTAAACTATAAAGTTTGTTTATGGATCCCCAAGCCCATGGAGCTGCCTGCAGCAACCCCAACCAAGAGGACGCCTTAGAGAGCCTTGGTGCGGCCAGCCCAGCTTACTTCCCTACTCTAGAGCTCCAGAGTGGATTCTATCAAGTCATTATTGATCCAGCTTCACGCCCATATACAGCCTGGTGCTGAACTTGAGACTTTTCGAGTTCAAATGTCTGCCTATGGGACTTCGGAACAGCCCAGCCACTTTTCAATGTGTTATGGAAGCTGTATTACATGGACTATCTTGGAAATCTTGCCTAGTGAACCTTGTCGATGTTATCGTCTTCAGCAGAACTTTCCAAGAACACCTCCAGCATCTCAAAGAGGTGTTTGAACATCTCAGGCAAGCCAACCTCAAACTCCGCCCAGAGAAATGTTGCCTCACTCAGCATCAAATCCATTACCTGGGACATGTGGTCAGTTTGCACGGCATCTCGCCAGACCCAGGTAAGCTCTCTACACTAAAAGACTATCCAGAACCTACAAACCTCAAAGACCTTAGAGCTTTCCTAGGTTTGCCTGGCTACTACAGAAAATTCATTTGCAACTATGCTAACATTTGCAGCTCCATTGTATGCTCTCACAAAAAAGGGATGTGACTACATATGGACTTCAGAATGCAAAGAGGCCTTTGAAATCTTGAAAGACAAACTTATTTCTTCCCCAGTACTGGCCTATCCCCACTTCGATTAGCTATTCAGGCTTTACACAAATGCTAGTTCCTTTGCAGTGGGTGCTGTACTGTGTCAAATCCAAGACATAACAGAATGAGTTGTTTCCTATGCAGGGCGTTCTCTTTCATCAGCTAAGCCAAACTACGGCATCACAGAAAAGGAATGCCTAGCCATGGTCTTTGCTGTAAAGAAGTTTGACTGCTGCCTTTGCTACTCCTCCTTCACAGTTATCGTGGATCACTCAGCCCTCCGGTGGTTATTCGAAATGAAGGAACCAGTAGAAAAGTCTGCCCGATGGGTTGCCATATTGCAAGGCTACAATACTGAAATCCAATACCGACCAGGTTGAGTTCACTCCAATGCCGATGCGGTAAGCTGGAGATGGTATCCCTCTGCATCAGCCTCTCCAGAAGAAGAAGTCTGCCTACAAGTCCTCCCCTTCTACTCCACAGGTGAGCTCCCTGTGGACACTCCTACAGCACCTCAAATCACCTTGCTGCTACTAAATGCTTCTACAGGGATAAGCACCAATCCTCACCTATTGCAAGCAGCTGAAGAACTTCTTACAGCCTCCAGCACTGATATCTCCCTGTCCACGATTAAACTTCAACAAAGAACTGCTCCTTGGTTTACAGACATCATCACTTATCTTGAGTCTGGAACTTTACCGCAACAAAAGAAACACCGCCACGATGTACAGTTCTTTGCGTCACGGTATTTTCTCAATGACGGAGTGCTTTTTCACATTTGGACCAAGAAGGGAAAGGGTCATCGCACAGACAGAACTCATGTACAGCTAGTTGTGCCGGCCTCTCTAGTCACCGAAGTTCTTCATGCCACTCATGCCTCTCCACTTTGTGGAGGTCATATGGGTATTCACAGAACTCTCGAAAAGACAAGGCTCCACTTCTTCTGCCCTCACATGAACAAGGACATTGTCTGTTTTGTCAAATCCTGTCAGCCCTGTTCCCAAAGAAAGTCTCCCACCAAACCAACCAGGGCACATATCATTCCAATGCCTGTAGCCACAGAACCCTTCCAAAGAGTCAGCAGAGATATTCTTGGGCCCCTGCCTACCTGCCCTGACTCTAGTAACAAGTACATTTTTAATTTTGTGGACTACCTAACTAAATACTTGGAACTGATCCCATTATAAGACATTAAAGCTGCTACATTGGCAAGTGCCTTCCTCAATACAATCATTTGCCATCATAGTACCCCAGCATACCTGCATTCAGACAGAGGCACTAATTACCTCTCATCTATTGTGCATGAAATCTGCAAACTTCTCAACATCAAAAAGACTCATACCACCAGTTACCATCCGCAGTGCAAAGGACAAAGTGAGAGAATGATGTCGACCCTTCTAAACACACGATCCAAGTACCTGGATGAGACTCACAACATGGGATCGTTTTGTTCCCTTCATTCAGTTTGCTTACAACTCCAGCCCTTGTGTTGACAGCACAGAGTATACCCCGTTTTTCCTAGTCCATGGACGTCACCCAAGAACACCTCTGGACAAAGATCTTTAAGTCAGCTTCCTCCTTCCTCATCCCAATGTTGGAACAGCTTGAACTTGCAAGACGGGTTGCTATTGACACCCTGGGATGGAGAAAAATAGCAATGCAAAAAATGTCAGCAGCCAAGTGTTACGATTCTTCATTTTCTGTGTGGGGACATCGTGTATTTGTATCGACCTATCCTTGTTCCGGGTGCCACTAGAAAACTGCTTTGCCCCTGGACTGGGCCATTTTACATTGTGGAAAAGCTTCCTCCTGTTCATGTTCACTTGCGCCGAAAGTCAGATGGAAAGCTGGTGCACAATAAAATTCACAGCAACAGGTTGAAGCAGGGGTACTTGCATGATTCACTCCTGATGATCCTAGTCCCCCAAGTAGTGAAGCTTCCTTGGAACCTGCAATACCTTCAGAAATTGAACTTCCTGCTGACACTTTGACAACAGTTTCACCACAACCTCACAGTACTGACGCTTATCGGCCAGATCCCGTTCTTCCTGCCCAACCAAATGAACTTTCTGGAGCATCTCAGCCTCTTGTGTCTTCTCATGAGTCCTCTGTCCCCTAACCAGTGTACCAGATCAAGAAGATTCTGTGCAAAAAGTACTTTAATGGATCTTGGTCATACTGTGTTAAATGGTGTGGGTATGGCAGTACTCAGAACTCATGGGTCCCCTTTTCTGACTTGACCACATCCTGTCAAGAAGTAGTTCAAGTCACTCACTCAGCAATCCCAACCACTGTAAAAGTCACAGAATCCAGTGAACTTATTATTCGGACTCAGTGTGGTGATTCTATCAATTCTTTGTCTTAATCTGCAAATTGCTTCTGAACTCCTGTATGAGCTAATGTTTTTTTCTCTTCTAAATGTTAGCATTTTCACTCAATCAACTAATCAATCATCTTCTAGTAATGTCCCCACTATGCTGTTAAATGTTATCATACTGCTACAAAGGTTTTGCTACTTTTTACTGTTGTTCATGCATAACAATGTCTTTACTTGTTCGAATGGTACTCACATTTACAATACCCAGGGTGATGTGGAGTACAGAGTTGAGCATGGGGCTAAAGATTAGCTGCCACCCCTTTAAATAGGAACAGTAATGAGCAGCTAGCTATGGTCACATGTTATGCTAATTATTGTCCAGCAGGGGCTAGGGAAGGGCAAATGCCTTTGTCCTCTAGTCAGTCTAGGATGTTCCCTGTGCTGATGAGATGTGCCTGTTTAAGCTCCTGAATAAACTTATCCTGTTCATTATTTTATGCATCCGACTCCATTCGGTACCTACTGACTTCTGTAGCAGAAGCACCAGATGGGAAGGCAATATTCCAGAGAATGTAAGGGGGACATTAGTGGCAAACCAAATACCAAAATGCCACAGTAACCAGGGGTTTCAGCTGAGACCTCTTTGATTTCCTTCCATCCCCAATAATGTCCACTGCAACCCCTAGAAAAAATTCTACATGGAATTGTCAAATTCAGAATTCCATGGAATGTCAGAAAATACCACCTTTTTCCATGGAAAACCAGTGATAGCAAAATTCTTAAATTTTGAAAGTGGAAGGTTTTCAATCTGTAGAAAATTATTTTGCAGTTTACATAATCTGTAGAAAGTTACTCCTCTGTTTACACAAAAATGTTTTTGAGAATTCTGTGGAATTCAAAGAGAAATTCCGAAAAGCATTTCGGAAGCAGAATTGAGATTTCATACCAATTCCACTGCAAAAATTCTACATTTTGCACAGATCTTTCTAGGAACTAACTCCTAAAACAAGGTTTCCCCTGGACTTGTTTTTATAAAATTTATTAGGTGTGGAAGCTTTGCAGCCCCTGATGGTTCTGCTAAGATGGAGATTTGAAACCCCTATGATTCTGGCAAAATGAGTTTGCTTCCTCAACTATTTGCTTACAATTGTTTTACATGTTTGTCCCAGGCACTGCTGAAAATAGGTCCATCATGATCCGGGCCATTATCCAGGTAAAATGAATAAATTAAATAAAAATAACACATTCTAACTTATAAATGGACTCAGGATGTGAGCAGCAAATATGCTTCAGATGCCTGGCTAGTCTTCTGTAAGGAGTGTAGCCCGACATTTCAGTTTTGTACGCACTCTCTCCAACTGCCCCTCCCCCAGCTGTTGTCATGTGCTGTTGGGTACTGATTTTAAAAAAATGTTGCCAGATGTCTTCTCTAGTCGCCAAACAGGCTATACATTTATAGCCATGTCCTAAATAACAGAAGTTTAAACAGATACAGACACTACTCAATGGCCTGTATTAAATCAAATACACCCAATTAAAATGAGAATGGAAACAAAAAGGCAAATGGTTTGGGACAGGTAGTTAAAAAAGGTACACAAATGTGTACAGTGAGTATGTCTGCCTACAGACTTTTCTGTAACCACTGAAACCCCTGCCCAATATACACCTCATTGATTAGCTACCACAGCTGGCCTACTGTAATTGTACTTTAAGCAATCCCATCTTCTGGAGTATTTGGGAAAAACTAATGAAGCAGTGTATTCATTGGCTTAGGCAGCAATCATAATAATGATCATATCATTTAAGTCACTTGTTCCTGTACTTGAGAGATAGTGACATTAGCTACTTGCACTGCATTGCTGGGTCAACCATTTCCTAAACAAAAAGTACTTATAAAACTAATTGCATTATGTTGTAAGATAGGAATATTTTGCTAAATGTATTGGTTTAAATCTGTAACAAATTGATGACAGGCAGGATCACCCTGTGGGACACAGTATTACACTGTATGACTGGCTGGACCAATGGTCTTTTTCTGCAGGCATTGTGTATGTTTCTGTGTTTCATTTTTTTGAGGGTCCCTTAGTACAGAAGGTAAGAAAAAGTGCTTAGTATATATTATTAAAATGGGCCATTGAAAATCCTGTGACCTAATTGGTCGAAAAACATCACTTGACTATTGATTTTTTCTGACAACCACATACCTCACAACTGCACACCTCCCCTGAACTACATTTTTTTAACACATAAAAGTTCATGTTTAAAACCCTTCAGGCTGTGGTCATAAGCAAATAATGCACTTTTCAGATGGCTGTGGCATTTAGCTATGCCTTGTGTTTAACAACCACCCAAGGATATACTGATATACATAAGCTTCTTGCTTCCCTCCTAGCTGATACTAAGAGATTATATTGCTTTAACACCCTGCTGGTATGCACATTTGAGCCTGTATTATTATATATGGATGGGCTTCTTCTCCCATAGAAAAGCATTATGTTTGCCACCCTGTGAACCAACCTAATTAATCAATTATGGCATCATCGATTATCAGTTAACATACGAACATACTAAGAAGCCAGCAGAGTAGGTCCTATAGTCTATCAAGTCTGATCAGGGATCAGTGCCTGTTCAGAGCACCGTTGTGGCCTCCCCCACCCTCCCCACGAGGTCCCCCACCCCCATCCCTTGACTGGGTTCCCCATCCTATGCTGGCACTTCTTAGATGCACCCTCCCCCTATACCTATCCCAGCCTCTCTTGAACCCCTCCACAGTATCTACAGCCACTAGTTCCACAAGCAGAGCATTCCAGGGTTCCACCACCCTCTCAATGAAGTAGCATCTCCTTGTCTCCCCCCCGAGCCTCCTGCCAACCAGCCTCATTGGGTGCCCCTTGGTAGTCCCCTCCTCTCTCAGCTGGAACACCCTATCCTGGCTTACCCTATTTATCCCCTTAAGATATCTGAATACCTCAATCATATCCCCCTCTGTCCCTCCTCTCCTCTCCTCCAGGGAGTACAGGTTGAGCTCCTCAAGTCTCTCCCCATAGGACTTCTCCCCCAGACCCTGTACCATCCTGGTCACCCTCTTCTGGACCCTCTCCAGGAGTGCTATATCCCCTTTTAAGTACGGATGCCAAAAGTGCATGCAGTATTCAAGGTGCAGTCTAACTAGGCAATTATTCAGTGGAAGGAGCACCTCCCGGCTTCTCAAAGTTATCCCACTGGCTATGCACCCCAGCATTTTATTTGCTTTAGTCGCAGCCCTTTTACACTGCTCTGAGTTGCTCATTTTGGCATCCACAACCGCCACAATGTCCTTCTCCCCACTTGAAACCTGCAGTGTCTCCCCCCCAAGGTGTACACATGAGCTGGGTTCCTGGCACCCAGGTGGAGAACCCTGCATTTCTCAGTATTAAATATCAGTTTCCAGGTGCGATACCACCCCTCCAGAGTCTCCAGGTCCTCCTGTAGGGCTAACCTACCCTCCTCCTCATCCACCACCACCCCCAGCTTCGAGTCATCAGCAAAGAGGCTCATCTTGTTCCGGATAGCCATAAACTCATAGTAGTTTGAACTTGCAAACGTACTATTATAAAGTCTTCAATCAAGCTTTTTTTCACCAATTGTTTATCCCTCCCGTTTGCCAGGTGGTCTCCATCATACCATGCTCTCTCTGCCCCACCACTCCTTTCCTTAGAAGTTACCCATCTCTGAGACAGTCCCTCACAGATTCCCCACCATGGTGCAGCTGGAGCGGGAGGTCCATCCTCCTCCCCCCAGAGCACAATCCAGAATCCCAGTGCCCTGTCTAGTCAGTGATGTGAGGCCTGCAGAGGACCAGGAAACCATGTAGACAGTCATGGATTTTCATCTGGTGTTTTCTCCCCCAGGCCACCCAGCACGCCTCTGTGGCACTCCCCTTACTGAGGTAATGTCTGCTGTGCTACCACCAGGGTTCCACCAGCTTACAGGCTAACTCCCCAAGAGAGGAAAGCTGTCCCTAGGATGCTTTAGCTTCCCTCCTTCAGCCAGCCCCCAAGCAAATCAAGTCTGCTCCCAAATGTAGGACACTGGCTTAGTGGGCAGTAGTGCTACTGCTGTTGTGTTACCAAGTTAGCTTTCACACAAGTTTTATCAAAAATATTTGAATAATTAACACTAATTAAAAAAAAATGAATGTCACGATTCATGTAAAGGAACCTCAGAGCTGCTTAATTACTACACTCTAATTACCTACTAAACTGCACTAAAATTGAAACTAAACACATGTAAGAACTGCACTTTGCCCTTCTTTATCCTTATATAGCAAAACAAACAGGCAAGGACTGTACACTTGGAGAATTTTCCCAGCTCTGGGGGTTAACGAGATTGATAATGCCACAGCTCAGGTCACCTTCTAAGCCCACTCACTGAAATTATAAACCAGTCCTTCCCTATTATTTAATTTGCCTGTGTTGCAGCATTTGCACTGGCTATCTATTACAGCATGTGGCACACCACCTTCAAGATTGTATACTGTATATATTTATTGTGCATACATTTGAGAGTCTTACTATATTATTCATGCCATGACAGAACTCCTCCTAAGCCCAGTTTTATTGTATTTTTAATTTACTCTTTATAGTGTTGCATCCTCCGTTCTCTCTCTCCTTAGGTGCAATTTCGACTCCTGCTGCTCCTCTGGCACCCACCCCTACTGGTGGTCCACCATCTTGCAGGCCAGACCCCCGACTGCCACTGAACTTAGTAGCTTGCTGCACATTAACCCTTGAGAACAACTTAAGGCAGAGGGACCGAGAGGAGGGCAGCAGACTGGGACGGTGACTCCGAGTTTGTTGTGCTATATTGCCATCATGTGCATGGCCATTTTCCCCTTTTTTTTTTTTTTTTTTTTATTTAATTGTTTAACCAGGTATAGCACACTAAGCTGAAAGCTTTTTTACAGTAGTGACCTGGGAGCACAAGGAGGTTAAGTGACTTGCTCAGGGTCACACAGTATGCAAGTGGAAGCTGTGGGATTCAAACCCAGGTCTGGTCTGCTGGATGTCACCAGATTTGCAGCTCAGAGCCTTAGACCACTGCGCTATACTGCCTCAAATGCCTCAAATGAAACAGGAAGCATACTTGTGACAACCCAGGAGGCACCTGATGCGGCATACTTATCCACAATGCCAGTGGCACCACCACCAAGCCTACTTGGGTGTTGCTGTAAGAGCATCTCCAGAAACACTCTGTCCCTGGCAGAAGAGCATCTAGTGGACACTCTGAATCTTCTTTGCTGTCCCAGGCTTGGGGCATGAGCCTGAGTCCTCAGCATGCCAGAAGGGATCCCCATCACTTGGCACTACAGACCTGACCCAAAGACCTGTTTTTTAATTTTTTAATTTTTTCACCTTCCTTGCCCTGGCCTGCCACTCCTTCTGGCTGCACATGATCCCCCCCGACCTCCTCAACCCGACCCCCTTCCTACTCACCTCAGATCGCAGCCAACCCAGGGTGGCCCAGCGTAACCCTTCGCAAGATGGGTCCCTCTCTTCTGAGGGGGAAGGCGCCAGGAGGGGGATACCAGTGCACTCTACAATCAGTCTCTGGGCACTGCTGAGGTGGATTCCTGGGTGTCAGGGCATCTGAGGCGGCGGGGAGTCATCATCCGGCCATCACCCAGCAGACCAGGCAGCTTCTTTCCATTTTTCTATGGGGAGTGACATCCTGACGTCAAGGCATACGCCGACATCTGCCACTCCCCCTTGTACACTGAGCCCTGGCTGTACTGCTGCACTCCCATCCTCCACCAGGAGTCAGCCTACGCCAGAGTGCATCCCCTGCCCTTCCCCAGGAGAAGGAGAGCTGTCCCCAGACGCTCCATCCTTCTCCCCCGGCCGGCCTTCTGGTGACCCGAGTCCGTTCCTTAACTCAGGTTGCCGACGTCGCAGACAGAAATCCAACTACTGCGCCGACGGGCCATCTATTTTTGGTTTTTAATGTTGTGCACATTTCTTCTTATTAGAAATTTTTATATTATGACAAACAACACAATAACACAACATAAGGTGCTGCAGTATATCACAATGTCACCTGGTTAACAGAATTTGAAATAAACAAAAATAAACAATGTCATACATTGGTATAATCTGTGTAAAACAAAGGTCTCTCATTGTCTGGTTTCATTTCCCTGTCTATAGGTCTGAGAAGGTGAGCAAATCCAAAGGTCTGTTTTAAAACCAAAATCAAAATTTTTTTGTCAATGCAAACATTGTTCTTGTTGTTCCCAGAAGACTGAATCCTAATTGGTCCTGATTTCATGCAATACAACGTTGTCTTTGAGGTGCTGTGCTACATTGCCAGAGAACTGAGTGTAATATAAAGTCTAATACACAAGCTAAGTGTCGATAAGTTTAATAAAGTTCACCAGCAGGTGCAAGTTCAAGAATTACAAACAGTGCACCATAGAGACACAGAGTTAGATATGGAGCGCTCTCACTCCGGTGATGTAATCACAAAGGACATCAGGTTCCATTTCATAGTTGGATTGATAAGGGAGTTTGAAAGGTGGCCATGGTTTGTTTACATGATTTCAAATGCAACAAAAACCAAATAAGAGCAATCATTTTAAGATTAATGTTGTATGCTGAAACACAACTCCTTTTCTCTACAGTACTTTCAGGTTCATTTCTGAAGATGCTGACTGGGAAAATTAGTTGGGAGCTCAAGGAAAGCTGGCCACATCACTACCACTCAGTGACAGAAAAAAGCTCAGCTGTTGCTTCTAAGTTTTACATCCTTTATTGAGTAACAAATGGATAAAATGATTGACACATACACCCACATACTCCTCTTCCGTCGTTTCAAGCTGATCTGGCTCTTTGTCAAGGAATACAGCCATCTAGTGAACAAAGTATTTATAGCAGTCTGGTCAAAGCAAATACAAATGAAGTGACAATGCAAATATGTGAAATCTATGGCAGAGAAAAATGCATACAATAAACACAGGCTATAAAAATTGTGCAGAGCCATAGGAAACAGGAAAAAGACCCACACATGATGGCCCAACCAATAAAAAAAACATTAAATGGGAAATGCTACTAAGTTAGAAACAAAAGGGGGGACACAGAACAGGGATGGACAGGACGGGAAAGGGGTGAGGGGAGAAGTAACAGGAGATACGAGAGACATGGGGGAGGGAAATAAAGAGAGCTAAAGAAAAAGGAGGGACAAGGGGGTAAGAGACAAGGGGATAGTTCAATAATTCTACAGTTTACATTTAAAACCACATCTGAAAGCACCCATTACAAAGGATATAGCTAGAATACAGTGCATTTGCACGGATAGAATTATACCTTAGTAAATATCATAATACCTAGTATTCTGCCGATAAATAATATTTCATGTGTTGGTACTCTGCGTGATCCAAATTCATTATCCTGTTTTACTAGGAAAACAACCATAGAGGTAGACTATATAGGGAAATCAAAAATATCTAATTATCAGTACAGAGAATACTCTATGGCCCAGATATTCAGAAATGTGCCAATGGCCGACGCAAGTCCAGCGCAGCGCATATCCGATCCACCCTGGTGCAAAAGGAGCCATATTCAGAGGTTGTGCATGCCACAGTGTGCCAGCACAACCCAGCTGAATATAGCACAGTTGAGCCATGGCGCAACTAGATATGCGCCATCGGACAAACACAGTTGTGCCATGGTGCAGACACAGAAGCCCCAGCGTAATTGTGGGAGCAGAGCAGCACAGCAACAGAGGGGGGCAGAGCACAGAGAAGTGACCCAGGAACAGAGCCAGGGAAGCACAGTGACAGGCCACAGGAGGCCACCACCAGCTGAGCACAGCAGGGTGCACACACGCACCCAGATCCCCACCCCAGAACACAACAGTGGCACAGATAGTAGGCAACAGGAGGTGCCAATGGCCAATGGAGGGCCACCAAGGGGGTCTCCCCCTGCAGGCTGCAGGCCATGCCCACCTCCCAGACCAGAGCAGACCACACCCAGGACCATGCAGCCAAGCACACATACACGTCACCCAGGCACACAGGCAGCCCACGCAGTAGGCATGGAACATGCCAGGAGGCACGTAGTGTGGCAGACCACATGGGACAAGCCGCACATCACCAAGCAGTGGCCCCATCACAGCGTGCGGCCAGTACCTGATCGAAGACAATGGCCATGTGCCATCGACATGCACACACCTGCCACACACTCCTGACAGCCATCCCATGGGCACCCCAAGACACAGCCACCGGCTGAGGGGAGGGACACCACCACAGTGGGACACACCACAGCACACAGCAGTGAACCACAGAAGCACAACAAGTGCCCTGACACACGCACACCACATGGACAGATGCTGGGCCACAGCAGCATGGCTGCTCATGCCATCTGCAAAGCAGACACAGACACAGACACAGGCAGGAATGTCAAAAGATAGATATATTAAAGAACTAAACTATTTATAAAACAAGGGTATGGAAAAGGGTAGGAAAGCAAGGGAAGGGGATAGGGAACAGGGACTGTACAATGGGAAGGGGGACTGTAGGGGGAGGTATAGCTTGGGAAACAGGGGAATGCAGGGTCCCAACTAGCGGCAGCCATGGCCTGCACCCCTTGCCATCTTTACCGCCTTCAGCTGGCAATCAACATCCTCTGCAACTGCAGCACTGGCTCCATGGTGGTCGAGGCGATTAAGATGAGCTGCTGGAGCAGCCAGCAGTAAACACGCAACCTACATCTCCACCAGACACCTATGACAAGGGACAGGGCAGGTGATCAGTGCAGTGTCCCAAGAAACCATGCCCACCCACAGCGCGCAATGGGCAGTGGGATCACACAACCCTGGAGGGCCCATACCGGCCACCCGCAGGGGGCTGGGCCAATGCCTGCCAGCAATGTGGCACACCACCACAGTGCACAGCGGTGGTCACTGCTGCACAGTGGCCACCTGACTGCGTAATGGCAGTCACATGGTACAGTGCACAGGCAGCACCACAGCAATGTCAGTGGCAGCCAGGAGCACACCCACCTCACCCCACCAACAGCTGGCGCACATGTACAATGGATGTGCCACAGTGGCAGGCACCACGCACAGTGAGACACACACAGCTGCTGCGGCACATGGCACAGGTGACCATGCCCGCACCCATGCCCCGCCACCCCCATGTACAGTGCAAAGGGCCATGACAGTGCCTATCTGCCCCTTGTGGCCCCACTGGTGCCAGAGCCACTCCTGCACTGCCACCCTGGCTTGCAGCAGCCTGCTGTCCTACCGTTGCTGCTCTCCTTTGATTTTCAGGCCCTGGGAATGGAATATAGAGAGATACACATCAGTAAACATCTACAGCAGCTGCCCACCACTCCCACCCCTCAGCACAGGGTGAGCCCCTGCCCTAAACGTCCTGCACGGCTGCATCATAATGCAAGTGGTGGTAGGCAATGCCACCCCATGATGTGCATGATGGTAGTGCACCACTCTGCAGGGCATGCCAGACAGCCTAGCCAGCACCGCAGTACAGCACCAGGGCACACATGCAATATGGGCCTACTCAACTGGCTGTGGCACAGCCCCACATCTGACTCATGCCTCCAGCCTCCTCAGGTGCTCTGGGGCCCTCCTTACCAGGTCCTCATAGTGGTGGTGGCATTGCTCCTCTGTCCTGGCCACCCCAGTGCGCTGCTGCAGTGTGGCAGCAATGCCCTGCCACACTGAGAACCTGGGCTGCTGCAGGGGTGCCTGGCCAAAGAGTCGAGGTGCATGGGGCTGGATGCAGGCAACCAGGTTCATTAGCTCCACCTGCATCCCATTTGCTGCCCTTGGTGCCCTTTGCTGCGCCATGCTGCGAGTAGTAGCCAGTGAGCAAAATGGTGGCAGTGAGTGCACGTGGCCATGGCATCTACCAGATGCGCGATCTGAGGGAACATGCGCTCTGTCCACCCATCGTGCAGTCCTGGAGATGCACGGCATTGGTGTGGCTAGGTGGGATTACGGGTGCGGGGGTCACCCAGGGGCAGAGGTCACAGCAGGGGTCAGGAGTCACCTGTCTCCATGCAGTGTGTACGTGAGTGTGATAGCAGGCCTGGCACACCATGCACCATGGCCCCCATTGCGCAGTCAGCACACAGTGCGCAACTGACAACATGATGCCGGTCAGCGCATGTGCACTACAGGCCTGCGCACCACGCATGTGTGTGCATTGCACCGCGACTTGCTCTGGAGCAATCTCAAGATATTCAGATGCCAAATGCAAATGAGCTCATCAGCCAATGCGTGGGGCACTGGGGGAATTAGCATGTCATTACCATTGCGCCAAGCTCATTTGCATGCAATGCACTTTATAAGCACCACGGATCAGCACAGGCCATGGACCAGTATTGCATCCTTTCGAGGTAAGTTGAGCATGCTGCTGCAGCTCACTGGGAGCAGCCAGCACAGCAGGGGGGCCAGATCAGGGTGATGCTGCCACTGACACACTGTGCTGTCCATGTCCACAGGAAGTGACATGTTGGAACGTGAGGAGGGTGAGAAGTGTGGGCCTGCTCGTAAGCGCAGGCCCAATTTCACAAAGACAGCGACAGAGGCCCTGTTCAAAGCCTAACTTGATTGGGAGCCCCTGTTGAGTGGTGCCATGGGCACACCACAGGCCAGGGCTGAGGCCTGGGTGGGGGTGGTGGCATGTGTGAACCAGCGGGGCAGCCACTAGCACTCAGTGCAGGAACAAGGTGGGCACAGATAAGAGGCACATCAGGGAGAATGTGGTGGCCATCCATGCCTCCCGGAATGCCACTGGAGGGAGGGCCTGCAGCTGTGCCACCACTCATGGAGCAGGAGGAGTTGGTAGCAGCCACCATGTGCCGCAGCACAGTGGAGGGTGTGCCAGGCAGCGGATTCCAGACGGGTGGCAGCCCATCACTGCATGGTAAGTATGTTAGCCACGCACAGCTGGGGGTCGTGGAGGGTGTGTACACGGCTATGCTGGCATGCGTGCGGCTGGCATGCCTGTCATGTGCCAGTGTGCACACCCACGCACATGCCATGCTGCCGGACACAGGCAGTGGCAGTGTGGAGGGGGCACATGTGGGCAATGCATCACTAACACGCCTCTCTTTCTCTTGCAGTACCAGCATGCCTCCATGCAGATAATGGAGCACTGGCGGCGGCAGCAGCTGTGGCCACTGGACCAGCCCTGGAGGACTAGCCTTCCACCTCCATGGGCACCCGGGGTCCTGACAGGCTGCAGCTCACCACTGCTGTACAGGTGGATGTCCTGGACCTGGGGTCGGATGAGGCCCTGGATGTGTTCCTGCAGGATGCCAGCCTTGGGGTCCTGTGCACAGAGACACAGATCAGGGTGGGGTCCAACATTGATGACGTAACGCTCATCCTGGACAGCATGGCCACCATTGTGGGGGAGATGCCCCTGCTAGCCACTGACACAGGCAGCACATCCAGTGCACTGCTAGTGGCGGAACAGCTGCCCGCCACCACTGCAGGTGCAGCGGTGTGCACTGCCCAGGCTGTGCCCTGCGGTAGAGGTGGCACTGCTGCACAGGCGCTGGGTGGTGTGCAGCAGTAGGACGGGCAACAGCAGCGGGTACCACTGGGCAGCCAGACACAGGGTCCGCCGCCAATGCATCTGCTGTACCCAATCCCCCTGCAGGCCCCACTGTGCAGCATCCACCAGAGAGGGGGGCTGTGCAGCATGACCAGTCACCACATGGGGATTGGTGTCCGGCCCAGGAGCCCCAGGACGCTGACCTACTGGCTGACCACACCCATTTGCTGTGGGAGTCCATTCAGTAACAAGTGCTGCTTATCACTGGGGTGCACGCACTAGTTAGTCAAGCAGCAGGAGAGGGGCACTGTGCAGATCCTGGCAGGGATGCAGTGCATGTAGGAGGCCACAACTGCATCCCTGGATGGCATTGTCACCGAGATCTCAGATGGCTTTGCACTGCTGGCTGCTGCAGGGCATGGCTGTGCACAGATGACCATCCGCAGTGCACTATCCACCCCGTGTACCCAGTGTCAGGTGACCCCTGTGCAGTCGACACTGGACTCAGATGTTGGCATCCCAGGCATGCCCGGGGCTGGTCTGTTTAGGCACCTTGTCACCCCCACGCAGACACGGTCATGGTCCTGTGGTTCCACCCCTTGGGGGCTGTTGCACATCCCCCCATGGTTGATGCGCAGCCTGTGGCTGTCGATTGGCCCAGGTGCAGCTGCCCCCGTGGCCATGGTGACCAAGGTTCCACATAGCGGACCTGGTGTGCGACCACCCTGCCTGCAGTCTGAAGCTGCTGCCCAATGTGCACATGGGCAGTGTGGGTGTGCCTGCCACAGAGATGGCACCCGTGTGTCATGCCACTTGCTGCCTGTGTGCATGCTTGCCTGGCCACTGGGCCATGTGACGTGGGAGTGATATCAGCAGTCCTGCACCAGTTGCACCTGCGCACTGGTGCGATGCATCTGATCCATGCCACATACTCACACCTGTGCGCGCGTGTGTGTGTGTGTGTGTGTGTGTGTGTGTGGCTGTGCGGGGTGCTGTGTGTGGTCATGTGAAGGTGTGTGCCCCTGTCACTCTTACCCCTGCTTCCCACCTCAGTGTGTGCATACCCACTGCCATGCATGCCCCTGCATGTGTGCTGTACTTGTTTGTGTGGCCTAGTGTTTCACACCACCTACCTGTGTGCACCAAAGTACTCCCGTGCTATGGTGTCCCTGTGCTGTCTTGCCTGCTGGATCAGCCGGGGATCCCTCTGCCCAGGGGGTGGCTGTCCACCTCCCTCTGGCCCATTGCCTCCATCGTCCCCACTACTGTCAGCCTCAACAACTATCCCACGGTCAATGGCCATGTTGTGCAGTATGCAGCAGGCCAGGAATAGGCCACAGGCTTTTGTGGGGCTGTACTATAGGGCACCGTCTGACCTGTCTAGACAATGGAACCATGCTTTCAGCATGCCAAAGACTTGCTCGATGATGTTGCGCATGCTGGCGTATTCCTCATTGTAATGTTACTCTGCTGGGGATGACGGGCGCCGGTAGAGGGTGAGCAACCAGGGCTGCAGTGGATAGGCGCTGTCCCCTGTGTGGCTAATGATATGGTTAGCCCTCTATTATGCTAGGCTGTGCCCCTTGCCTATCCCTGGTGCCCATGCCAACATGTACACCATGCCCACCCCATCCCATGGTATGCTCTTCCCATCGCCCCTTGCCATACTTACTCACTAGGTGGCCCGTGGGGATCTCCCCACATTCAAACCTGTGGCACAGCATAGAGCTGTGCCAGATAAATGCATCATGTTCACTCCCAGGGTGTGTGGCACAGACATTGGTTATGCGCCCTGTGGCATCGTACACCACCTGGCAGTTGACACTCAGGCTCCCCTTCCTATTGATGTAAGCCACGCCCTCAGGGCCAGGTGGCATGCGGATGCCCACGTTGGTGCAGTCAATGGCCCCAATCCTGCCAGGCATACATGCTACCCTGTGGAAGTACTGCATGGTTGCTGTATGCCCCGCCTGAGTGCTCGGGAAACAGATTTATTCCGATGCACGTGGCAGCAGAGCATTGAGGAACTGTGTGAGGAGGCGGGATGTGGCTGACTGGATTATGCCTGTGGTGTCCCCTGCTGATCTCTGGAAGGTGCCTGTGGCAAGCAGGCACGTGGCGGCTGTCACCTTCATCTCCACGGACATGGCATGGCTCTGTCTTGGGGGTGCCTGCATCTCGTCACTGCACAGCTCACAGAGCTGCCTCAGAATGGCCCTGTTCAGGTGGTACCGGCCCACGATCTCCGTGTCACTGTATTGCTCAAAGGTGATGTGGGCTCGGTACCCCTGTGTCAGGCATACCGCCGACGGGCCCTTCCATGGCCATGTCACTGTTCCTGCTGCCCCCTCACAGCCCTCATTACAGTCTCCATCATAAAGGGCACACTATCCATGGCCCTTGCTGTCCTATATACCCCTGGGAGGTTGGCTGCTGTGGGCTGTGTGCCACCCTGATGCACTGCCTGGCAGTGTGACTGCCTGTCTGTCACGGTCTCTCTGCCCCTGTCTCCCTCTCCACTGCCACCTCTGTTCCTCTCCCTCTGTGTCTGCCTTAGTCTCTATGTCTGTCTCTCACTCTGTCTCTTTCTGTCTGTCTCTTTCTTTCTTCCTTTTCTTTCTTTTTCTTGCTCTTTCTCTCTCTCTCTCTCTCCCCCACTCCCTCTCGCCTGGAGCAAGTGCTTTCTGTGTGCTTGCGCCCTGTATTTATAGGAACAAGTCTGCTCGGCACATCTCTGATTTGCTCCGCGCTTGTGCCATGGTTTTACAGTTGAATATCACACTACGCTGGATGTTCATGGGCATGCCCCCTGCACTTGCGCCTGCATTCATTATAGTTGTGCACTGGCACAATGAGGTTTGCGCTGTGCACTGGCTCCTGCTGAATATCACTGTCCACACAAGTCCACACTTGTGCCGGCGCAACTCAGTTGCACCATGCGCAACTGCTTTGAATATCTGGGCCTATATGTAAAGTGCTAGAACTCAAACACAATTGCAACAATTCCAAGACATCAGAACAGTCACGATGATATCAAAAAAGGCCACAACTGGAAAGCTTCATTAAGACCTGGCAGATTATGGGCATGTAGGGTGTACTGCCAGTGGATTTCCCTTTGCAAGAGGCATTTATCCAAATTTCCCCTTCCCCTCCCTTGGCCCCAGTGTCACTTTTTCTAGCCCCCAGAATTTAAATTTGTGGTTTATGCTTTCTTTTTTCACATGTGGAGCAAAAGCACTAACTCGACCTCAAAAAACTCTGAGGCCCTTAAAACAGAGAACTAGGAAACATCTGAGGGTTATCAAAAACAGGGATGCATTGGAAAAAGGACAAGTTAATACTTTAACAGTGTTTCCATCAATTTCCTCACCACTGAGGTGAGGCTCACTGGCCTATAATTACTAGCCTCTTCCTTGCTGCTGTCCTTATATAGCCAGACCACGTCTGCTCTCCTCCAGTCCTCCAGAACCACACTTGATTCCAGTAAGCTGTTAAATAAAGCCATCAGCAGAACAGCCAGCACCTCCCTGAGTTCTTTCAGTACCCTTGGATGTAGCCTGTCCAGTCCCATAACCGTGTCCACTTTCAGAGTAGCAAGTCCCTTCAAAACTCTTTCCTCTGCAAATGGACTTGACTCCACTTCCCTTCCCTTCCCCCTTTGTTCCTGCTAATCACAGGTGGTACCCCCCCCCCCCGTGAAGACTGTGCAGAAGTACCTGTCCAGGATGTCTGTTTTTCCTTGGTCCTATTCTGTGCAGTCACCTTCTGCTACCCTCTTTATCCTCAGTACCTTTCCCCTTTCTTTCCTCTTCTCACTTATGTACCTGAAGAAAGTATTATCCTCATTTGCTACCCCTTTGGCTGTCCTTTCCTCTTTCTGCGCCTTTATTCCCCTCATTGCCTTACCCACTTCCCTCTTTTTTACCTAGTACCCCTCCCTGTCTTCCTCCTTCTGCATTTATTTATACTTCCTGAACACCACCCTTTTTCCTTCACCACCATGGCCACTTCCCTAGAGTACTATAACGGGGTCTCATTCCTTTTGCTTTTACTCACTTCATTCCTGCAGAGGCTTGATGCCTTAATTATGCCCTCCCTTATTTCCCCCCACTGTTCCTCTACCTGTTCCTGGCATTCTCCCCTCCTACTAGGCAGTTTCTGAGGCAGGGTACCTCTTCCTGAAAATCCACCTTCCTGAAGTCCAGAACCCTCATCCTTGTGTGATTTGCCTCTACTCCTATTCTGATGTTAACCACACTGTATGGTAAACCACACTGTACAGTGATCACATGTACCAAGGGGACTGCCCACTGTGACATCCGCAATCCTGTCCCAGTTTGTAAGCACCAGGTTGAGCACTGCCCTCTTCCTAGTGGTTTCATTGACTAGCTGCCTGAGAAAGGCCCCTTGTAGGGAGTCAAGGACGGCCCTGCTCCTTGCTGAACCTGCAGCTGAAAGGCTCCAACCCACATCTGGCAGATTGAAATCACCAACTAGCAGCCCCTCCTCCTTACTTGCCATCTTGATGATGTCCTCACCAAGTGCCTTTTTCAACTCCTCTCCCAGTGCTGGAGGTCTGTACACCACCCCTGTATGGCTAGCAGCCCCAGCGCCTGTCTACAGGGTGACCTACAGAACCTCCAGTCATTCCTTTTCCTCAGAGTACCCTGCACTTTCATTGCCCTGTGTAACCCCTAGGTGGCACTATGCCAAGGGCTACTACCCCCTGCCTGCTTGGCTAGTAGCAGATTAAGGGGCCTGAGTTCTGAAACGGGTGCCTCCACCCGGAAGTCAGGGTTGGTAGTGGTCAAGTTAACCTGGGCACAGCCCTCTGGGACACTGTAACCCCGCTCTTTCCTTACTAGTGGCTGGAACAATACACAATAATCACTTTCACAATACCCCTGATACACCACACAAGTACCCACACTGTTTGCACTTACCACCAGGGCTTTCCTCTGGCCCGGCCCTGGGGACCCCCTGTAAAACAAGGTTATACACAGTAAATAGCAGCAGTACAGTACTCTTGCAGAAACTGGAACCATAGTCAGGGTAAATGCAAAAAAGAGTTAGATCTGATTTATTTAAGGGGCTTGAACAAGGGAAGGGCGTAATCAGGTTAATTTGCTTAAAGGCTCGATCAATCAAACAGTTATGCATGCATTTCAGGGTCCATAAACAGTCACACACTCTGCGTACCCAGACGGAGAATGGTGGGCTAGCCAGGAATGTTGCAGCTGGTTGGGGCCCTGTGATGGAAGAAAACAACATGCACAACACACACTATTTGTAATCCGGAGCAGGAGGGCTCAGTCTGTGAAAAGAAAACAACAAGACAAACAGATGACACACTTTTAGATTAGGCTGTTGTTGCAGGGAGCTACCCTGATGATTATTCACGATACCCAAGACTGAACACAGGCTGGACGAAAATCGAGACAGCAGATGATTAATCTGGAGTGCCAGGAGAAGCAGGGCCTACACGATTTGCCAGGGCGTCGTTCCTGTTCAAGTGTGGAGCAGGGGGCTGATCCCCAGGCAGGTCTCTCGTCGGTGGCTTTCTCTGTGCAGTGGTGTAGTCTGGCAAGGCCAGTGTGGCATGGCCCAGGCCAAATGGAGATGAACGCGGATCCAGTCCGATTAGGCTGGATAAAGCTTCCAGCAAGCAGAACACAGTTCACACAGTGGGGAACCAAATCACGACCCACTTTCAAAACACAACACATTTACATGTAAAGGATTCTATGGTACCAGCAAGCAGAACACAGTTCACACAGTGGGGAACCAAATCACAACCCACTTTCAATACACAGCACATTTACATGTAAGGAAATTCTACTGTACCAGGCAAACCGCTTTCCGGTCATGATCGCAAAGTCTCAGCACAAACCGGGGATTGAAAAGCAACTGGAAATCCTGAAAGGACGATCGCATTCAGCAAATCTTCGGTCTTCTTCAGATTAAAGCCTGGTCACAGTCCAGTGTCTTAAACAGTCCTCACAACTCGGATTCAGTCCAAATAAACTCTATTTTCCCTCTCAGGTACAGCAGGCAGACAGGCAGGCCAAAACTCAGCCTTTTCACAGTTCTCCCATGCAAAACTACACAGAACTGCTGCTCAAAATCACTTAAGCTGTTACTTGTTCACTTCTCAGCTCAAAACTGAAACTAGGTGCAGCAGCCTGGGAAATTCCACAAGATCCAAAAAGTTTGGTTGGCTGATCCTCCTGTCAGTCACAACAAAGGCTCCACCTTCAGGTGCCAAAAGGCGCAGAAGTCCAAAACTACAATTCCTACAGATTTTGACTCCAGACAGCTCCTGTAGTCCGGTTCCATTTTAGGTCCCGCCAGTACCAATTGGTCCAATTTGCAGTGCAGGGCCAAGATAGTGGAGATAAACAAAACAGTCCTTGTTGCAAAGAAGGCAGGTTAGACAAACTACATTATCATTATCACTCTAAATGAGTTTCAGAAAATAGTTACATCTTTCAACAGAGCTCCCTCTCAGATTAGTTATGACTGCAATCCAGGCAGCTCTTAAAGAGACAGTACACAGAGGCTATACAGGCAGTCTCTGGCAATCACATTTAAACTGCTAAAACGCAGGACACCAGCCTGGCAGTGGGCATTTAGGCAAGCTCAAGGAAGACTTTTTGGGATCCCCCATTCGTGGGGGGTTACACCTGTTTTCTCCCTGACATACAGTTTAATACTATCCCTCCTCCTTTTCTTCTCCCTTTCTGTCTCTCCTGAAAAGAGTAGCCTGATATTGACACACCCCAGCCGTGGCTGTCAGTGTATCCTGACTCCAGTATGGCCACCATATCCAGGCTAGTCCCTTCCATGATGGCCTCCAGGTCTGGAATTCTATCTCCCAGACTCCATGTACTAGTGCACTTGGATCTCCATATCTTATTCCCCCACCCCACCTCCCTGCTTTCTCCCCCTCTTCCAGCCAATGCTGTTTCCTGAAGCTCCCCCTGACCTCTGCTTCCCTTGTTACCCTCTCCATTACCTGTCTCCTTTATCCCTGTCTTCTTACTACCCTGATTTATACCCCCTTGTCCTCTGCCTTGACCCCACCACAGTTTTCCTGTGCATGTACCCTATGGGATCTTCTGCCCTCAGGTCCACCCTCCTTGTTGCTTCTTCATCTGGGGGGAAGGAATCTTTGCCTCCTCTGGTATTACTGTCTCCACCCCAGCTAGTTTAAATGTGCATCCAAGTAGCATTTCAACCTCCCACTAAGGACTGTGATCTCCCCCCTGGAAGGATGCAGGCATCTCCCCTACAGAGGCCCATATCCTTCCAGGCTAGTCCCCACTCCCAGTGTAGCCAAAGCTCTCCTCCATGCACCATGCCTTCAACCAATTGTTAAAAGCCGTGGTGCAGAGTGCCCTTTCCTCTCCTCGGATGTACACAGGCAGCACCTCAGCAAATACCACCATGCATGCTACCTGCTTCAGTCCCCTCCCCAGCTCCCTGAAATCACCCTGTATTACCACTAAGCTATCTCTTGCCTGCTCATTTATCCCTAGGTGGACAATAGCATCTAGCTCCCTCCCATCTCCTGCCATTCTAGCAATCCTCTGGATCTGCTCTCCATCCCACCAAGGCACAGCACCTCGAAGGCACTTCACCTCACTCTCCCTTCCTCCCATTTTCAAGTCAATTCTTCTAATGATAGAGTCCCCACTAGCAGCTGCTTCTTCCTCAGCTGAGGTCCTCTTCCTCCCTCCCTCCCTGGGGCCTCCCCTTGACAATGACATTTAGCTCCCTCTAATCTCCTGCCATCCTAGCAATCCTCTGGATCTACTCTCCATTCCTCCAAGCCAAAGCACCAGGAAGGCACTTCACCTCATTCTCCCTTCCTCCTGTTTCCAAGTTAATCCTTCTAATGATAGAGTCCCCCACCAGCAGCTGCTTCTTCCTCAGCTGGGGGCCTATTCCTCCCTCCCTGTGGCCTCCCCTTTTGAGGACTTCATCTTCACACACTACCCACTGTACCATCTGTGCCCACCACACCACTGCACCCTCTACTCTAATCTCTCCCACCCATCTCACAAGGATAGCAATCTCTTCCATTATGCTTCCTTTCTTCCCAAATACTTGTGCACTTCTCTCCAAACTAATAAAAATGATCAGAGCAAAAAGACAGACAAAAACTGAACTGCTAGACTAACAGATTTATTAAAGAGTCAGATGGCATGTAGCTAATCCCCAGCACTTTGATGCTCACTATATCTTCATCAAGGCTTCAAGGGAATAAAAACAGAGAAACAGCATTTTACAGTAGACACAACCCTTACAAAAACATGCAAATGCCTAGACAATATTCTCCTTCTCTTCTCTTTTTTTTTCCCATAATGGTTCTTTTTCCTCCTGCATCCAAGGGCAGCTCATCAGTCCCTTCCCTACACCCACAAGCCAGCCACCACCTCCCCAGGGCCTACCTTCTACTCAGGGTACTGCCATGTCCAAAGGTGGCTTATCAGACCCGTCCCTGCACCCTGAGTCAGTCATCCCCCCAGTAACCATCTTCTAATCAGGGTACTCCCATGTCCAAGAGTGGCTTATCAGCCCTGTTACTGCATCTCTAAGCCAACTCCACCTCCCCCAGGACCTACCTTCTAGTCAGGATACCCCCAAAATTCTGCCCCTCATGGCATAGCCAGAGGGAGGAAGGCCATTCCCCTTCCCCGGTACAATGCTGAGTGCTGACTCAAGGGCAGGAACCTGGGTGGTAGCACTGGCTTGGTGCATGCAGGTAGGACTTCATAAAGCCCTTGGCAGCATTTTCCCTGTTTCTTCCCCTCCTTTGCCATATGAGCATCATGCGTGTGCTTGGAGGCATGGATGCCTGACTTTGCGCTCCAGCACACTGCCATTCTTGCCACCTCCGGTTCACTGCCACCGTCTTCTACCTGGTGCCAGTCAAATGCCGGGCTGACATGTCTCCTCACCTCGGGAGACATAGAAACATAGAATTTGACGGCAAATAAGGACCGCTTGGCCCACCCAGTCTGCCCATTTCCCTGCCTACTGGATAAGCTGCAGATCCTAGTTAACCAGCAGCCTACTTCTTTCTACCCCCAACCCCTAGAATTGCCTTATGACTGTCCCATGCATGCTTGAATTCCACCACTGTTTTTGACTCCACGACCTCCTCCGGAAGGCCGTTCCATGCATCCACAACCCTCTCTGTGAAAAAATACTTCCTTAAATTACCTCTGAGCCCCCCCCATCTTCAAATTGTGCCCCCTTGTTCTTGCACACCATCTTGGATGCTCGATCCTCTCCCCTCCTGGAAGACCACCAGCCATCGAGACTGTTTGTGAACCCAGGTCACCAGCATAACAGGGGGTAAGGCACTAGCACCTCAACCCTCCATGCCACTGGGCTAGCCTGTCCTTCCCTTCGCTTGAAGGTTGCCACCTCTCTCACTGCAGTTCCCTCTTAGCTAGGTCATGGTTTGGCCCGCTCCATTTCTACCTCTCCCCCTTCCTCTCCTGCTCCCTCCACTTCCTACTCCCTCCGCTCAACTGACACCTGCTCCTTCTCCACTGCCTGAACCAAGATCTTTGCTTGGCAGTCTGCTTTCTCTTACAGACTCCTTCTTCTCTGGTTCTCCCTCCTATCCACCATTCATGCTACCTCTACTCCTTCTGCTTATTCTCCATATGCACACCACACGCACCTGCACCTGCATTTATTCAACTATTTTTCCCTTGGACCTACACTGAATATTGTAAGTTACGTATATTAAATTGGTATTCTGGATCAAGTATACCTTGTTTGCACCTGCCCTTAATCTCCAGAATCACTTCATTTGGAGCTGTACAAAATAACCGAATACTGTAAACTTACGTATATTGCAGTGTATAATTCTGCATATGTGTATTTCTTGCTGTTCCATTCCTTGTCCACGCCAGCTCCTATCACCTGGAGTGACGTTGTTGTTGTGTAAGTGCTGCTGTACTGTTTTCTCGCTTGTACCACCTCCCCCAGGATGCCTGAGGAAAGGAGCTATTTTGGCTCAGAAGGCCCTTCCTGGTCAAACTCTTTCAATAAGTAAATATAATCAGTTAGTAACCCATTCAATGATAGTCCCCTTCTCATGTCTAGGGGTAGCAGGTGGAATAAAGGGGAGGGAAGTGTACAAGCAACAACTTGCACTTACTTGACCTTCATTGATTGGGATGACCTCCCAGGCACATGCACACTCTCAGGGCAGTGCAAGGCTGCAAAAAAAGGAATTAGGAAAACAACAGACCACAAAACAATAACTGAAGGTCCATACAAGGTGTAAAGCATAAAATGGATCCATTTAATCTTCATGCTCATAAGCACAAAACTTCAAGGTAAGCATGCATATATTTCTCCAGCATGGTACAGTTTCCCCCTCTCCATTTGCAAGGCCCCAGTTTGCATTTATTATTAACATTTGGGGTGGTACATAAAGTCTATAAACATCTGATCCTCTTAGGATGCCCTTTGCAGCAGTCCAGAATTGATTTTGGGGCTGCAAGCAACACAGTGGGGTACAACTCTAAAATCAATTTTACTGACACTATACAGGGATACCATTCTATTCTCTCAAAACAGATCTTCATGATCCGCAGTGGTAAGTCATGATCCGCAGCGGATCAGCCATGCCCTGAAAGGGCCAAACTCCTTATTCGAACCGTGATTGCAGTTCGATCCCTGCTGGCTATGTCACCCACCTGATCCCCTCCTGACTTCAGGGGATCAGCCATTCCCTGAATGGGCTGACTTCCTCCTTACTCCAACCATGACTATGGTTTGATCACTGCTGGCTCTGCCACCCACCTGCTCCCCTCCTGACTTTAGGGGATCAGCCGTGCCCTGATCAGGCCGAACTCCTCCTTATTCGAACCGTGATTGTGGTTGGATCCCTGCTGGCTCTGCCACCCGCCTGTTCCCCATCTAACTTCAGGGGATCAGCCTTGCCCTGATCGGGCCGAACTCCTCCTTATTTGAACCACGATTGCCGTTTGATTCCAGCTGGCTCTGTCACCCGCCTGCTCCCCTCCTGACTACAGGGGATCAGCCAAGCCCTTAACTGGCCGAAATCCTCCTTATTCGAATCGCAATTGCAGTTCGATCCCTGCTGGCTCTGCCACCCGCCTGCTGCCCTCCTGACTTCAGGGGATCAGCCGTGTCCTGAATTGGCCAAATGCCTCCTTATTCAAACCACGATTGTGGTTTGATCCCTGCTGGCTCTGCCACCTCCTGCTCCCCTCCTGACTTCGGGGGATCAGCCATGCCCTGAACAGGACGAATGCCTGCTTATTCAAACTGAAATTGTGGTTTAATTCCTGCTGGCTCTGCCACCTGCCTGCTCCCCTCCTGACTTCAGGTACAAGCTGCCGACCAGACCACAGTTTGAATTTTGGCACCCTCCACACCACTGGCACAGTAAACCGTCCACTGCTCATCCTAAACCCTGCAGCTGAATTTCTCAGCTCCTAGCCCTGCACAGGCTAAGCTTTTACTCTGCCCAGCTCTGCTTGATATTTGCTGCTGTGGAACTGAGCTGAGCTCTCTGCCTGAATTTACTTAATTTACAGCAGAGAGCTACATACATAGAGTTCAGCCTAACATTTGGGTTTTCAGCTCCGCAGCCTGTGTTGGCAGTAACTGATCCTAATTTGTATTTTCCAGGCTGCATTAAGTTCCTTTCTACTAGTGCTTTCAATGAAATATTTAGCTTTTTTTTCTCTTTCCACGGTATAGAGTTTTAAGATAAAATCTCCTACAGTTTTGGAGCTTTAAGTTAAGACCTACTACAATTCTGCGTTTTAAGTTAAGATCTCCTAAAGTGTGAATCTTAGTTACTTAATTTTTGCTGATTCACCTTGATTGATTTGTCTGCCCCTGCTCAATTCGGGCTCTGCCTCTCCTGCAGCAGCTCATCCCCCACCCACCTATTTACTTGGGACCCTTCCCTGTCTCTTCCCCATTGCCAATTCCTGCTGAGGACCTTCCCCTCTTTGTCTACTGCCCTCCCCTGTCTTTGTCCCCTTTGTAACTCTGGCAACCCTTCCCCCACTCCAGCTTTAATATTAATTGGCTTCTCTTTTCTCTTCCCCAGGGGATCAGCCATGCCCTGAATGGTCTGTATTCCTCTTTATTCGAACAGCGATTGTAGTTCGATCCCTGCTGGCTCTGCCACCCACCTGCTCCCCTCCTGACTCCAGGTACGAGCCACCAACCTGACCACAGTTTTGAATTTTGGCACCCTCCACACCACTGGTGCAGTAAACCGTCTGCTGCTTATCCTAAACCCTGCAGCTAAAATTCTGGGCTTCTATTCCTGCACAGGCTAAGCTTTTACTCTGCCCAGCTCTGCTCGATATTTACTGCTGTGGAACTGAGCTGAGCTTTCTGCCTGCATTAATTTAATCTACAGTAGAGAGCCACATACTAAGAAAAATCCATAGAGCTGAGCTCTCTGCCTGCATTTACTTAATTTACAGCAGAGAGCTACTTATGTAGCGTTCAGCCTAACTTTTGGATTTTCGGCTCCGGAGCCTGTGTTGCCAGTGACTGATCCTAACTTGAATTTTCTCCCGCCCTGTCCATCCCCACCCCATCCTCTATTAAATACACTACTTGAACCACCCCTTCTCCAACTCTTAAAGGGGCACACATTGCTGAATATCTTATCAACCCCTGACAATAGGGCTGTGAATCCTGATCTCTGGGAAGAAGGCACTTGCCTTCTATATCAGTCAGTTTTCTATTTTCTTCTCAATAAGTGGTCACAGGGAGCTAATGTTTCATCTCTGTTCTCTACCAGGCACTAGTTGGTCTAATCTCCCAAGGATGGTCTTGCTTAGTTACCTAGTAATCCTAGCTCTTCTGCTAGCATGTTTGCCCCTCCAATGCCTGGCTGCCAAGCAGCTGACTGAGGCACACAATCCAACCCCTGAGCGGGGTATCCCTGTTGCTTCCACAACCGATAGTATCCCACACCCCAACCCGTCCCCCTGACTAGTCCTTTGACTAAAACCGCCAAAGTCTCCCTTCCCTCTTTCTTCTAATGCCCCCCCATCTGCCTATGCTCACATTAGTATGCAAACCCACAAACCTCTATCTGTCCTCAAGTAATTCAAACTCATCATGAGATGAGATTAGAGGGTGGAAGGTTTAGGAAGGAATTGAGAAGGCACTTTTTTTACAGAGAGGGTGGTGGCAGAGTGGAACACGCTTTCAGCAGAGGTGGTGGCATGTAAAACAGTGGGATCCTTCAAGAGGGTCTGGGACAGGGCAAAAGGGAGAGTCAAGGGAGGGGGGTGCAGGGCAGGAGGGGCAGCTGCAGAATAGGGTTGCTAACTGCATAATCGAGCAGACTTGATAGACCAAATGGCCTTTTTCTGCTGGCAGTTTGCGCATGTTCATATAATGCGGAATTTCTTGCTACTCCTACTATTGTTGGGAAATGTCCACCCTAATCCTGGACCATTGCAGCTCCCCCAGACGCATAGCACCATATGTGGCACCATTAAACTGGCATCCTAAAACATCAGAAGTCTCCACCAAAAAATCGATCTCCTCCAAGTGTGGGTGTCCCAACACCGGCCTGACATTCTAACGGTTGTAGAAATGTGGCTGTCCCCCAAGGTGCCGGATAGTGCCGGGCAACTGGATGGCTACATGCTATTCAGAGATGACAGGACTGGTAAAAGGGGAGGGGGCTATGAAATTTATCCTAAAGCCTCACTCCAAGGACATGCTGTCCAAGATAGTTACCAGCAGTAGCTCCCAAGCACTTGCATTTAAATTGCTTCTGGAACCTCACAGGAAATCACTAACTATCATCGCTTACTACATTCCACCTCATAACCAATCCAATGGTTTCACAGCAATAATTGACAATCTCTCTAAACATCCCCCCAGCTCTGAAATAGTGCTCCTTGTGGACTTTCATGTAAACTGGATGCTACCCAAAGCGGACATCTACAAAGATGCTACCACCACCATTATTCTGGCCCAAGTAGTGACCTCCCCGACCAGACACAACCCTATGACCATCAACTGTACCCTGCTGGACCTCATCTTCACCAATAGACCTGACAGAATAACTAGTTCTGAGGTTCTCCCCGACACCCTTAGTGACCACTCCCCTATCATCTACTTGTGGTCCAATAAGTCCCCCAAACTACCTAAAAAATCCACACATCAACACATCCTTAAGAAAGGACAACTCAATCGGTTTCAAGACCACCTACGCAACTTGGACCTGTCAATGCTGGATCATGCTCCCAGTGCTGATCAGGCCCTGGACCACTTCATAAACTAATTTCAATGCAGCATGCAACATCTATGCCCCCCTATAAAAGCAGAGGCCCAAAGCTGTAACCAACCCTTGGATCTCTCCATCCCTCCTATCCCAAATGGCCAACAGGGACCACCTGTGGCACAAAACCTGGGCTACAGGCAATCAGTTCCACTGGCAGCAGTACAGAATGGCCAGAAACTACTGCACCCAGGCCATTAGGCAAGCAAAAAAGGACCATTACAAGGATGCGCTCTCAAACTCCTGGGGTGACAGCAGGGAGTTTTGGGATAATCTAAAACAACTTACTGGTAAGCCCATTAAAACCCCTCCCACCATGCTCAACCTTGATGGTACTACCATCCAAGACCCACAGTGGATAGCCAACACTTTTAATAAAGTTTTCTTGGACCCTACTGGTGTACTTTACCCTAACTTCTTTGATCCTCTCACCCCCCATCTGTCTTGAAAGATGCTGGCCCCTGACCACAAACCACTTTTCTACCTCAAAACAGTTTCTACCAGCACAGCCAGAAAATAGTTATTCAAGATTTGAGGCAAATCTCGCTATAGCAGTGCTCTCTAGACCTGAAGTTGCTACACATGGCCTTGGACGCTGTCCTAGCACCCCTCACTAAAATTCTGAACAAGTCCCTGTGTCTCGGGCAATTCCCTGCTCACTGGAAAGCTGCTTTAGTGACCCCTATCCATAAGAGTGGAGAGAGAGCTCTTCACTCCAATTACCATCCCATCTCAATCTTACCTTCCCTTTCTAAAACCCTGGAATGGATAGTCATGGACCAGCTCATGGAATATCTAATTAAGCATAACATTCAATGCCCTGAACAACACGGCTTCAGGAAAAATCACAGCACCACCTCTGCTCTGCTTGAATACACCAGCTTCATACACAAAGCCCTTGACCGTGGGCACTTAGTGGGGTCAGTGTACATTGACCTCACTAAGGCCTTTGACATGGTACATCACACCCTTCTTACCGACTCCCTTAGAGCCGTTGGGGTCTCCTCCGAGACGGTAGGCTGGTTCAAAAATTACCTGAAGGATATGTCACAACAGGTAAAATTTGGGATGCACTATCCTCTAGTCTACCTGTCTGTTCTGGAGTACCCCAAGGCTCCAACTGAGGCCCTTTATTATTCAGCTTCTTTCTGAACTCCTTCCCTCAAGCCTGCCCTGGTGACCTACTCCTTTTGTGTGGATGATGCGATACTCTTCACTAGCCACCCTGACCCACCCACTCTCGCCTCTGACTTACAACACAACTTTGCAGCAGCTGAAAACTGGTTCATAACCCACAAACTTATTTTTTTTGTAAACTTCATTTATTTCAGCAGTACAATGATAGTTTTAAAAGTTTACATACTTGGCCTCATAGACAGACATGCTTTCTGTAGTTACATTCAGCAAATAGCATTTAAAATCATTTAAAATATATCCACGTCAATACTTCTGCTCTAACATGGAACATCTGAGCCTCAGACAGGATATACATGAGATTCCATATAAGGGTTCTAGGATAACAGTGCATATTTTACTAGAGACTTGGAAACCAAGGTTGAGATAAAGCTTCTTCAACTGGAGCTCACATTTCCAAGAATCTATCCAGTTGACCTCTAACAGTATATTGTATTTTCTCATATTTCATGCAATCCAATAGGTTATTGGCCAATTCAAATATCATAGAAGTGGATGGCCAAGACTTTCAGGCCCATAACATTCCCCAATCTCCATAATGAAGCATGGGGGATCTTTGGGTTTGGCACCATTCCGGGTTCCCCTGTGGGGAGACCCAACAAAATCTCCACCGGGTCTAGTCTGGGGGAGATCCCCACCAGTCTGGAGAGGACTTCCTGCACCCCTATTCAGAAATTCTGAACACGGTTACATTGCCAAACCATATGATAAAATGTGCCACCGTGGATTTGACATTTAGGGCACAATGGGGAATCAATTGGATTTATTACATGTGCCAGCCAGGGAGTATGGTATGTTCTGAGGAGAACTTTATATTGTATAGCTCTTACTCGGTTTACTGAACATTTTAAGCTGTTGTTCACTATGGTTATCCAATCTCCTCCTGTCAGTCCCTCAGCATGAATGTCTAGTTCCCATTTATCTTTAATATTTTTCATGTGGTCTGGCAAGGCTCCCGACAGCATTTTATATGTTCTCCTCAGTGGTTTAAAAGAGGGGTCACCAGATTGTCCCCAAAACAAGCTCCTCCAAAGGTGTACGTGACATCCCTTCTCTCAAGTCTTCCCCTACTGTTAATTTCTCATATGCTTCTCTTAGTTTATTATATAATGGTAAGTGGGAATTCTTGATTTTTTTAAATACCATCAAATCCACAAAGGTGCTAAACTTACCTTCTGACATGATGTGTTATAACAGGGAAACTCCCCTGTGGGTCCATTGCTTTAACATTGGCAAGAAACAGAGAAACAGAGAAACATAGAATTTGACGGCAGATAAGGACCGCTTGGCCCATCCAGTCTGCCCATTTCCCCACCTAATGGATAAGCTGCAGATCCTAGTTAACCAGCAGCCAACTTCTTTCTACTCCCACCCCCTAGAATTGCCTTATGACTGTCCCATGCATGCATGCTTGAATTCAACCACTGTTTTGACTCCACAACCTCCTCCGGAAGGCCGCTCCATGCATCCACAACCCTCTCTGTGAAAAAATACTTCCTTAAATTACCTCTGAGCCGCCTCTATCTCCAAATTGTGCCCCTTGTTCTTGCACACCTCTTTTTGAAAGATGCTACCTCTTGGACTTTGTTGATTCCCTTGAGGTACTTGAAAGTTTCTATCATGTCCCCTCTCCCTCCTTTCCTCGAGGCTATCACATTAAGCTCCTTTAGTCTCTCCATATGTCTTCTGCAGACCCTGCACCATTTTAGCTGCCCTCCTCTGGACAGCTTCCATCTTGTCTATGTCCTTGCAGAGATTGGGTCTCCAGAACTGCACACAGTACTCCAGATGGGGTCTCACCAGCTGTCTGTACAGAGGGCTAACAACTTCCTGTTTTCTACTGGTGATGCCTCTCCCTATGCATCCCAGTATCCCCCCCCCCCAAGTCCCCAAAGGGAGGGACCCCCTCCCCCTGCAGTAACCTGCTGAGAGAACTTTCTGGGGACAGACTCGCCTTCACCCCTATCATTTGGTGGGCTAGCTGCCAATCCTTCACCAAAGTTCCCATACATGGATTTAGAGGGATATTCAAAGAATTCACTCCCCCACATTAAGACAAGACATTGTGGTATAATGTGGACCCCCTAGGTTCCTCCAGTTTAACCCAAGCTGGTCATCCTGCTAGGTTCTTTAAAATGTCTTAACTATGGGGTACCTGTGCTGCTACACAGTAATAACACACATTCAGGAGTCCCAAGCCTCTCCTCCTCTTGGGTAGCCACAAAAGAGCTTTTTTAATCCTGGGTCTCTTGTTATTCCAAAGTAATTGGGTTATGGCCCCTTCTATACTTCTAAAATATTTTAGGGGAATTTTTAAGGGTACTGACTGAAAAAAATATAGTAATTGGGGCAATATTGACATTTTAATCAAGTTCACTCTACCCAGAAGGGCCAGGGGTAATGCTTTCCAAGCCAGACAATCATCCTTAATTTTAGTAATTAGGGTCTTCATATTAATACTAACCAAGCAGGACAGCTTTGAGGGAATTTGTATGCCTAAGTATTTTAATGATTTAGATGGGTGAACCTCCGTTTGGCCTATCCTGATGGGCCCCCCTCCTCTCCCCAAGGGCATCCACTCGGACTTGCTCCAATTGATCTTGTGGCCCGGAAGAGAGCCGTATCTCTCAAATAATTGGGACAATTCCCCCATCAATTCTTCAAGGGAGCTAATAAATAAAAGTTCATCATCAGCGAAGAGTGAGATCACATGTTCCAATCCTTTCCACTGAAATCCCTTAATTCGAGTGTTAGCTCTCATACTTTGTGCCAAAGCTTCAATTGTAAGAACATATATTAATGGGGAGGGGGGCAACCCTGTCTTGTACCCTGTGTGAGGGCGAAAGGGGAGGAAATATTGTTATTGGTGAGAATTTGAGCCTTTGGATTCTTATACAGCCCCCCAGCCACTTCATCATGAGAGGACTTAAGCCAAATTTCCACAAGACCGCCATCATAAAGGGCCATTCTATGAGATCAAAGGCCTTTTCTGCATCTAATGCTAAAAGGCCCACCGATCCTCCCTTAGGCCACTGGTGTATAATGTTCAATACTCGTCTAATATTATGTTTGACTTGCCTGCCCTTCACAAAGTCCCCC
The DNA here is from genome assembly GCA_016271365.2 of Neoceratodus forsteri. NCBI lineage: Eukaryota > Metazoa > Chordata > Ceratodontiformes > Ceratodontidae > Neoceratodus > Neoceratodus forsteri. The sequence continues at coordinate 407,896,628 of CM028137.1, read as the reverse complement.
TGGTCAGGATGAACAAGTTTGGGAAGAAAGTCCTCCAACCTATTCGCTAATAATTTAGAAAAAAATGTATAATCTGCGTTAAGCAAGGATATTGGGCGATAGGATGAACATAAAAGAGGGTTCTTCCCTGCCTTAGGCAGTACTGTGATCATGGCCAGACTCTGCGAAGGCGGTAGCTCTCCCTCCTCTAAAGTTTCCTTTGTCATATCCATCATCATCTGGCCCAGTTCCTACCAACATATTTTATATATTTCAGCCGGGATACCGTCTGGCCCTGGTGCTTTCCCCCATTTTGATTTCCATACCACCCCTTTTAATTCCTCCTTAGTCATTGGGGAATCCAGTTTCCCTAAATCCTGGTCATTTAATTCAGGGAGAGAAATATCCTTTATTATTCAGTAGAATACAGTTGTGAGTAATACATTAGAAATGCATCATTAATTTTCTTCTGGTTATAGGTGACCCCTTCGCCTTCCACTTCCAACCTAATATAGTTCTCTTCGACCTTTGCCTTTTCACCATCCCTGAAAGCCATTTCCTGACTTTATCTCCTTCAAAGTAGGAGTAAGATTTAGTCAGGATGAGGGCCCTCTCAATTATTTGGGTGGAGATTTGATTTAATTCATTTTTTAGCCCTTTTAAGGATGATACTTTGGACTTGTCTTGTTTTCTCATTAGTTCCCACTCTAAAGGCTGAATTTGTTGTTCTAGATCCTGCTCTCTCTTCATATTTAATTTTTTCTTATACGAAGAGTACGAAATGGTCTCGCCTCTTATTGATGCCTTAAGTGTTTCCCAAATAGTTCTATTATTAGTATCTCCAGGGCGGTTCACCACAAGAAAATCAAGCACATGTTGTTTTAGTTGTTGGATAAATTTTGTATCCACCAGGAGGCTGGGGTCCATCCGCCATGATAGAGTGACCCTAGGTTCCCTCTTCCCTTCCACGACCACTTTCAAGGGCTCATGGTCCGAGACCAAGATCGGTCCATAAGTCACCTCTACTATGTCTCCCAATCTAGCTTTTGTCAAAAAAAAGATAGACCAATCTTGGGTATACATTATGGGCATGGGAGTAAAATGAATACTCCCTAGTGGATGAATATCAAAATCACCAGGCCTCTTGCAGTGATCTCCCCTCTGCCATATGGCAAAGCGTTTTAGCACTTCTGGGTACTGGGCCCCTTCTCACCCCTGAATGATCTAATCGGGGGTTCCAATATGTATTTATATCATCCCCTATGATTATGTCATCAGGGAGTGGTGCCAGCATAGTTTCCAAATGAGTAAAACATTCTGCAGAGTCTATATTAGGTCCATATATCGATACTAATGTTGTGATGGAACCTCCCATATCTACCACCACTATGGCGTACCTTCTCTGAGGGTCTGCCACTGAGGAGAGGACCTTATGAAGGAAACCTGGTCTAATCCAGATAGCTACACCTCGAGCCTTTGAATTAAAGGGAGAAGCCACCAGAGTGCCAACCCAAGAGCGGCGTATACCCTCCAGTTCTTCCTCAGTTGAGTGTAGCTCTTGCAGGAAAATTATATCCCCTTTCATTTTATTTTTTATCTGTGTCAAAACACGTTTCCTCTTAATCACAGTTCGAAGCCCATTCACATTCCATGTAACCAATGTTATGTTAGCCATATTTACTATTCCTCTCAACTAGAATTGCGTGTCCTTCCCGCCACTGTACCTAGTGTTCAAATATTCTTTCACTGCCGACAAGTTTTTTATTTATTTTATAAAACTTCCAAACAAAACTACTGTCCCTTTTTCCCCCATCATGGTTCAACCAACTAACAAACTCTAAAGATGTTTAAGAACAGAATAATTCCCTTGCCCTCACTTCTACCCTCTTTAACATTTCTTACCCCCCCAGTCCCCCCGAATCCAAAGATAATGTTCAAAAATAAAAAAAATACCCTCTACTTTTCGTGGCTAGAGCATTCATCCCTTGCAACAATTAGTAATTCAAATTTCACAAATCATGTTTTCATTTCCCCTTTACACTTATACCCCAAAAGTGGTGTATGTTCAGGGATGCTGGGTTCAGGAGGTTCCATCACCTTCCCATCCCCCTTTAGGGCTGTCCCTGAGAAACCCCATAGTTCATTTACTTTAAGAACTTCATTAAAAAGAAAGTAATCTATCAAAAGCTCATCACTTGAGGAGGTTTCTTGGGATTTCCTGCCCCCTACTGTCAGCTTTTGGAGCAGGTCTTCCCATTTAAATGGGTTTCACAGCATTAACACAATAGCTCTTACTGTTTCAGTAAATCAAAAGAACACCTCCTAGTCGAGATCCTACGTGTTTTGAATTGTGGAAAAAATAAATTCAGAAAATAGACAAAAGAAAGAAGAGCTTCTCAGAGCAGCCCATATTCCCCCAGTAATTTTAATATTACACAAGATCCCTTATTTTCCTGGTACACTCTGCCAGCGACTTTTCTTTCTGTGCCCCCTTATTATATGCATTAAAGTAACCGAGCATTCCGAGTTAGGGCTGAACTTAAAAGTGACCCAAAACAGTTGAAATAACTTTGTATGAGCTTATTACAATAATGGTTAATGACCTTAAATAGTCTTGTGACCTTTTCCCTTAGACTCAGATCGCCTCCTTTGGATCTCTGCAATCCTGCAGAGACCTCTGGAAGCGGACCTGGAGAAAGGGGAAGAGGGAGCCCCCATATCCAGCCCTTATAGGCCCCAGTTGGAGTTGTGGATCGGAAAGTCAGTGCCCCCCCCCCGTCCCCCATCTTGAGCAAAACAGTACCTTCTCCGTAGGCCTCAAACTGGAAATCAGTTCGCTTTTTGTATGTCTAATCCTTGGACATATTTCAAAGTCGCCGATGGATCTGTGAAGGCTTTTGTATTTCCTCCCAGTGGTCTTACAATCAGCCTTGCTGAGTAGGAAAGTGTGAATGGGCAGTTTTTTGAGTGCAGCAGCTGCCGAACCTCGGTGAAAGCTTGTCTCTGAAGTTGGAGTTGTCGAGAGTAATCTGGGTATAAGCTAACTCGCTTTTGCTGTTCCATAATAATTCCCATTTTCCTCGCCGCCTCCAAAACCAGCACCCTATCCTGGTAGCAAAGAAATTTAACAATCATGTCTCGGCCTTTGATCTGGGGAGGTTTTGGACCTGGAGATCGATGTGCTCTTTGTATTTCAAGGCAAGTATCTTGAGGCAACTGTAAGGTAGTAGTAAGACACTTTTGTATGAATTTAATACAGTCTTTCCCCTCAAAGCCTTCAGGCAAGCCAATAATTCTAATGTTACACCGGCGCTCCCAGTTTTCATGGTCATCAATGGCCTGCCGTAAATACTCAATTTCTTTAAGAGTTTTTGAATGGTCTGTTTGAGAAGAGGTTCTGTCTTCTTGGTCACTAATATGTTGCTCCATCTCCCCCAGTCGTCTTTCATGAGTTTCGACCTGTTCAGATGTGGAGTTAACCACTTGTTGAAGATGCTGTATTTGAGCCGTTACATTGTCAAAACTGGATTCCATTCTGGTTCCCAGGTCATATTTTAGATCTTTTATCAAACGTTCTAACTGCCGATATCCCTCTGCCATTGTCAGGGTCGGGTTAGTTTCAGGCGGCTCGCTACCAGTGTCAGTACCCAGCACTCGTTGATTCCTTGCCAGTTCGGCTGCCTGTGTGGCTTCTGGTGATTGTACAGGCCTAGCCAGGCTCTTTGCTGGGGTCTCTCACTGTGCCACTTTAAAAGGTAGATAAGCTTGTTTTCTCCCCGATTTTTGTGAGGACAACATCAGCGCTTTGTAATATCTTCAGTTCTTCTGCAATATTAAGTTTTTGGGCAAGGTATATTGGGGATTGCAAGGGATGTCACAGAGCTCCCGGTTTAAGCAGCCATCTCACTCTGATGCTAGGCCACGCCCCCGTAACCCAAAAACTTATCATGAACTATAAAAATACTAAGTCCATGCTGTTTGCTAGCCCCATAATAACTACAATCCACTTCACTTACCATCCTAAACAACCTCAACGTCCCAATTGAACAAGTTCAATCCTTTAAATACCACGGAATTACACTCAACAATGCCCTTTCATTCAAAGAGCACATCGAGATTGTCTCAAAAGCAGTTAACTGTAGGTTAGGTATCCTCTACAGGCATAGAAACAATATGACCCAAGATGCGCTCATGATGGCAATAACCAGCTCCATACTATCAGTTGTGGACTATGCCCTAGTTATTTATGGCGCTGATACAGAATTGTCCCTCAAAAGAATTAGCACTGCCCTCAACAAGGCCTGTCACCTGGTAATCGGTGCGCATCAACGGACATATACGTGCGACCTATACACCAGAACGAATTGGTTGAACCATAGGGACAGAATCCAATACCACACCTGCTTATATGCAAAGAAAATCAGTATGGTCCTAACTCCCCCAAAATCCCAATGCCTTCTCACTCTCACTCCGCACTCATGCAATAAGGAGCCAGGTCTCCTTATAGGGGCTATATAGTTATGTTATTATGGTTCCCAACACATGGCTAGATTGAACTAAATAGATCACTAGCAGTACAAAATTATGTATTAGAATAAATTAGCTCAGCACATTAAGGTGCTTGCAATGACATCGTAAGAAAACTATGATGACTAAAACAATGGCTAGGCCAAGAAAAATATTTAAAGAGTTTCATATACTTAATAAGCCAATTGTTCACCTCCCCGCAACCCCCACCATCTTCCCTCCATTCTCTTTTCCCTTCCTCCTGCTTCCTCCACTCTGCTAACACCCACTCTTTCTCTTTCTCTTTTTCCAAAATCTCCGCTGGGGAAGCAGCCTTCTCCCGCCAAGTACCTTACCTCTGGAGTAATCCCTCTCCCCCACCCCACTGTCTGCTCTTCCTCCTCCTCCTCCCTTTCTTTCAAATCCCACCACCATGATCTCTGCTCTTACACCTATGCCTGCATCAAACTTCTCTTTCACATCCCCAGTCACTGCCCCTGCTTCTTACCTCTTCATATAGCCTCCTCAATCTAGTTGTATATCATACATTTGAGATTTCATTTGTGGGATATTATATAGCCTGGTATTAGTTCCCCTATAATCATGGGTGGGAGAGCTGCATATATCTCGTGTGGCAGTGACCCACAGGTGGAGGCAGCATGCCATGCCAAATCCCTTTAATGCCATTTGAATCTAGGCACCATCGATAAGTACTTTCCTGGTCAGATCTGGACAGGGGACAACCCCTAAATCAGGTACATTATTCTGTGTGGTGAGTGACAGAGTCAGGTAGTTTAAGAAGGCTAAGTCTTTAAACCTTCAGGAAGGTTTAAAGATTTAGCCCCTTCTTAAATCTGCTTGTCTGTGTCACTCACCTTGCAAGGGTAGTGTTACAACTGATCTTAGGGTTGTCCCCTGTCCAGATCTGACCAGGAAAGTACTTATTTAGGTTATGTGAGGCCTCCTTCATGACCTTTAACATCTATAAGCCTCTCCAGTCTGGATACATGTCTAGGCATAGTGCGGAAACCATGTTGATCACGGTACATAGTGATCTCCTCAAGGCAAGAGATAGGAATGGTCAGTTCTCATTCTACTTGATCGCTTCTCAGCATCTGACACCGTGGGCCATGGGTTGTTGCTGGATCACCTAAGGGAGCACTGTGGACTCACCATCACTGTCAGCTAGTTCGAGCCCTTCCTTAGACAGGATGCAGAGGGTGGTGATGGGGAATTTCCCTCACTCCCAGAGCCCCTGCTCTGTGGTGTACCTCAGAGTTCAATTCCCTCACCTATGTTGTTCACAGCATACTTGCTGCCCCTGGGAAAGATCAAACATTACAGGCTGGGTTTCTATTGTTATGGCGATGAGCTTAGTTGTATTTATTGTTTGTACCCAGGATTCCTGATGCAGTAGCGGTACTTAACATGTGCCTGGCCAAGATCCAGGATTGGGTATCCTCCAGCAGGCTAAGATTTAATCCAGATAAGATGGAGGTATTAGTGACCGAGTCTGGTCAATGGTAAGGTGCAGAGGTTACAGCAGAGATGACTGGCCTTGTGCTTGGTTGTTCCAAGCTGGTAGCCTCTGCTAAGGTGAACAATCTGGGATTCATTCTGGATGAAAGATCAACACTTGGGGCTCAGGTGTCATCTGTAGTCTGGAGTTGCTTTTACTATTTTAGGAATATTACACAGATTGAAGCCTTTATCACATGGGACAAACTGCAATCACTGGTATATGCTTTCATGATCTCCAGACTCTACTACTGTAATGCTCCATACTTTGGGGTTAGTGGGGGTTGGGGTCCTACGACACCTACAACTGTTGCAGAATGCAACAGTCAGGTTACTGATGGGCTTTAACTTAACCCCGGTCCTGCAAGATGTACACTGGCTGCCAGTGAAATGGCACATCACTTTCAAGGTTGGTTTACTGACCTATAAAACCCTATATGGACTGGGTCCACATTTGCAAGACCTTCTGACACCCTACCATATCTCTCAGCCTCTCCGTACCTCTGAGGTGGGCCTCCTAGTGGTTCCCAGGGTTAGGCTTAAGTCACTGACTGATCATGCTTTAGAAGTTTCCAGCCCAGCCCTGTGAAACTCGCTGCCATGATCTTTGAGAAAGACCCCCTCAGTATGAAGCCTTTAAGAGGGACCTGAAGACCTACTTGTTCGGATAGGCCTCTGGAATCAGCTAGTTGCCTCCCCCACTGGCTCTTGTGTTTTTTCTTTTTTTTTAATGTATTTTGATATTTTAACAGTGTTGTTATGGAATTTATTCACTTATCTTTCTGTCTTCTTTGTCATGTAAAGTCCCAGAGAATGAGTGCTAAACAAATTTATTACTACTACTACTACTACTACTACTACTACGTCTTGTCAAAAGAAACCAAAATAAATGGATATCCTAATCTGAGACCAGAAAAATACACCATCTGATGGAAGGAGCAAACATTGGCTATTTGGCTGCTCAAAAATAATATTTGAATAAATTAAAAATTTTTTACGTTTGCTTGCGCGCATGTGCAAGGAACGTTTTGGGAGAGTAGCACACTTTGAAGGTGTGCCTCTCCTGTTCAATCCATTGCTTCATTGAGCAGGTGTGGTGGTCCTGCACCAATGGGTGCGGGAGCTGTGTATGACAGTGGTGGTCGTCGCTTCAAAGGAAAACACCGCTGTCATACACAGCGCTGGTAGGCCTCACGCCCCCCCCAAAGCTTTGTGCCAAGCTGGAGCCCACCCCAGCGTGGCAACGTCCTGCATCCTTCTGCTGACGGGGTGCCCAATCCCCGGTCAGCTCCACATCCCCAAATGCCCCCAAGCGTTGGTGCCACGCTAGGGAGCTCACCCCAGCATGGCGAACGCCCCGTCAGTTTTTTTTTTTTAACCTGAAAATAAAAACAGTCCCACGGCGCTTCTCCCAGCCCACCCTCCCAGAACCCGCGACCACCCACTGCACACCTGCCTCCCACACACCCCCACCCCATACTTACATTCTCCGGAGTCGAAGACGATCATCGTGGTGGACCGGGAACATGTCTGCACCTTCAAGCCGACCGCTAACTGAGGAAATGCCGTAAGCTGTATAATGGGCTAGATAGGTGGTTTCAACTTTGCATATCTCAGGCATTTTTGGAATTTTGCACAAATTTTCAACATGGGGTTTTGGGACCCTTCTCATGAATGATGTCACTATCATGGCGTTATTCTGGCCTGAAGGGTGATTTCGCAGTCACTGTGTGAAATCACCCTTTGGGCCCGAATAATGCCATGATAGTGACATCATTCATGAGAAAGGGTCCCAAAAACCCCATGTTGAAAATTTGGTGCAAAAATTCCTAAAATGACTGTTTTACGAGTGTGTACAAGAAATTCCTACACAGGCTCATAAGTTCGCTGAATTTTCAATATTTTCACTCCAGATTTTCCAACATTGCCATTTTACCACACCTCCTTATGGGCAGTGCAGCTGTCATTTTCCATCCTGCCCAAAGCGTGTTTCCGCCCATGTGGCGCACAATGGCACATCGTGTCGAATCAATGTATGGGACACATTAAGAAAATCACAGTGTCACTGTTCATGAGCAGAGATCTTAAAATGGCTATGTTGAAAATTTGGTGAAAAAATTCCTTAAAATAACTGTTTTACAAGCGTGTGTTGTGCAGTTCCTACGCACGCTCGTAAGTTTGCGAATTTTCAATATTTTCACTCCAGATTTTCAACATCACCATTTTACCACACCTCCTTAAGAGCAGTACAGCTGTCATTTTTCACATCCTGTCCAAAACATGCTTCCGCCCATGTAAAGCACAATGGTGCAGTCCGTGTGCAAAATCAATGTATGGGACACTGTAAGAAAATCACAGTGACACTGTTCATTAGCAGAGGTTTTAAAATGGCAATGTTGAAAATTTGGTGAAAAAATTCCTAAAAATGACTGTTTTACGAGTGTGCGTTGCGCAGTTCCTACGCACGCTCGTAAGTTTGTGAATTTTCAATATTTTTACTCCAGATTTTCAACATTGCCATTTTACCACACCTCCTCATGAGCAGTACAGCTGTCATTTTTCACATCCTGCACAAATCGTGTTTCCGCCCATGTAGCGCACAATGGCGCAGTCGGTGTGCGAACTCAATGTATGGGACACATTAACAAAATCACAGTGACACTGTTCATGAGCAGAGGTCTTAAAATGGCTATGTTGAAAATTTGGTGAAAAGATTCCTAAAAATGACTGTTTCACGAGTGTCGTTCGCGGTTCCTGCTTGCGCTTCGTAAGTTCATAATTTTCAATATTTGCACTCCAATGACTTCCAAATACCTAAACAGCACATAGAAGCAAGCAACATTCGGCATTGACAAATGCTTGTTTATTTTTGCATTCGCTTGCATGCATGTGCAAGGAACGTTTTGGGACAGTACGACTTTTTGAAGGTGTGTGACCCTCCTGTCCAATGCAGTGCTCAGTGTAACGTGTGCAACCTTACTGCACCAATGGATGCATGAGCTGTCTATGACAGCAGTTTGGCTGCAGTGGTCTTCAGTTAAAGAAAGCACCACTGCAATTAGCGGTGGTAACGTGTGTGTGTATTTAGCATATTGACGTCACCCTTTTCTCTCTGGCTGCTAATAAAATCCCTCCCACTTCCTCCCTCTGCTGCCATCTACCCTGCTCCCTTGTTATTGCCCCCACCAAACACATTGTATGTGTAGATGGAGTGCACAGTCCCCATTGTCTCCAGGCCCCCCCAACAAACACTCAGGTGACATGCTGGGAGCCCACCCCAGCATGCCCATTGTCCCTGTAAATGGGAAAACTGTCCCACAACATCTTTTGTTTTTTTAAAACCTGTGAAAACAGAAAACCGTCCCTCGCTGTGTTTTGTGCCCCCTTCCCGAACCCACACCCACCCTCTGCATACCCCACCTCCCCCTCACCCCATACTTACCTCCGGAGCCTGGCGCAATGATCTTCAGTGGAGTGGAAACACATCTGCATTCTTGAAAGCAGAACGCAAACTGAAGAAATGACGTAAGCTGTAAATGGCATAAATGTTTTTTTCCAACTTAGGTGGTTATCTCGGCATTTTGCAAATTTGGCACCACATTTTCAACAGGGGTTTCTTGGGACACCACCTCATGAATTCAGTTACTGTCATGTGAGTTATTCGGTCCCCAAAGGTGATTTCATGGTCACTGCACAAAATCACCTATTGGGATTGATTAACTAAACAACAGTGTCACTGTTAATGAGATGGGCTTCCAAAATCCTATGTTGCAAATTTGGTGAAAAAATGTCAAAAAATGACTGTTACGAGCGTGCGTTGCGCAGTTTCCACGCACACTCATAACTTCCAGAATTTGAAATATTTTCACTCCAGATTTTCAGCACTGGCATTTTTTCACACCTCCTTATGAACAGTACAGCTGACATTTTTCACATCCTGGCTGAAATGTGTTTTTGCACATCCAGCGCACAATGGTGTGGTCACAGTGAGAAATCAATGCTCAGGACAGATTATGAAAATCACAGTGACACTGTTCATGAGCAGAGGTCCCACAATGCCTATGTTGAAAATTTGGTGACAAAGTCCACAAAATGACTGTGTCATGAGCGCTCATTCTAGAGTTTTCCATGTATGCTTTCGTAAGTTCGAGGAAATTGTTGTATTTTCACTCCAGATGTTCAACATTACCATCCCTTCACACCTCCTATGAATGCTACAGCTGTCATTTTCACATCCTGCCCGAACTGTTTTTGCACATATGGAGCACAACGTGTGGTCGCTGTGGGAAATCAACGCTCAGGACAGATTAACAAAATAACAGTGGGACTGTTCATCAACAGAGGTCTCAAATGCTTTTATGAGGTGGGGGGTAACAAAAAGGTCATGCTGAAAATTTATTGTGCAAATACCAGTAATCACACAGGGCATTAGGGTAAAGCACTATACGTGCCAAACACCACTGCAAATACCTGCAAGAGAACGTTCAGCATTGACAAATGCTTGTTTTTAAATGAGTAAGTACTAAGCTTCTGCACATTGTGCATTATCCTCTTTGCTAGGCTATCTGTAGGCTTGAATAGACTGCTATCTGAAAGCAACGCAGCTAATTAGGCAGACTAATTAATTCAGACAGTACTCTATCTATAGGCATTGGATCTGTTTAGATAGTTCAATTAATTCAGACAGTGCTCTGCCTGTAAGTATTGGTTCTGTTTGCTCCATCTGTAGGTATTGTGTAACCCCCTACAAATGGGGGTTCCCGAAAAGTCTTCCTTGAGCTTGCCTAAATGCTCACTGCCAGGCTGATGTTCTGCATTTTAGTAGATTAAATGTATTGCCAGAGAGTGCCTGTATAGCCTCTGTGTACTGTCTCTTTAAGAGCTGCCTGGATTGCAGTCTTAATTAATCTAAAAGGGAGCTATGTTAGAAGATATGCTTGTTTGCTGATCATTTGTTACAGTAATAATATTGCAGTTTGTTCTAACCTGCCTTCTTTGCAGCAAAGTCTGTTCTGTTTATTTCCACCAACTTGGACCGGGACTGTCAGAATGGGCCAATCAGTACTGCTGGGACTCTAAAATGGAGCCTGCCTACAGGGGCTTGGTGGGGTCAGATCTTGTAGGAACTGTAGTTTTTGCATTTTGGCGCTTAAAATAACCTGGAGGGGGAACTCTTGTTGTGACTGACAGACAGATCAGCCAACCGAACCTTTTGGATCTTGGAGAAATTCCCAAGCTGCTTGCAGCTAGTTTCAGTTCTGAGTTGGGAAGTGAAGAGATGACAGCTAAAATGATTCAAGTAGCAGCACTGGCATAGATTTGCATGGGAGAACTGTGGAAAGGACTGAGTTTTGGCCTGCATGCCTGCCTGCTGTTCCTGAGAGGGAACTTGTGCCTTTTTCGGACTGAATCTGAACTTGGAGAGCGAAGTAAGCCACTGAATTGTGACCTGGCTCCTACCTGAAGAAGACCGAAGATTTGCTGAATGCGATCGGCCTGTCTGGACTTCCAGCCACCTCTGAACTCCCGGATTGTGCAGAGACTACAATTGTGACCGAAGAGCCTTTGGGCTGGTACAGTGGAATTTCCTCACATGTGAATGTGTTGTGTGCTTATAGTGGGTCATGATTTGGTTCCCCACTGTGGTTTGAACTGTGTTCTGCTTGTTGGAAGCAGCATTAGAATTTCTTTACATGTAAATGTGCTGTGTGCTGTTAGTGGATCCCGATTTGGTTCCTCACTGTGGTTTGAACTGTATTCTGCTTGCTTGAAGCTGCATCCAGCCCCATGGACTGAATCCAAAATAATCTCCATTGGGCCTGGGCTTTGCCACACTGACCCAGCCTGACTACCCGCTGCACAGAGGAAGCCATCAAAGAGAGACCTGCCAGGGGATCAGCTTCCTGCTGAACACCTGAACAGGAATGACACCTCAGTGACTCCTGTGGGCCCTGCTTCTCCGGGCACTCCAACCTGCAGTCTTGATTTCATCCTGCCTGTGTCCAGTATTGGGTATCATGAGTAAACATCAGGGTAGCTTCCTGCAACAACAGCTAAATCTAAAGTGTTGCCATCTGATTGTCTGGTTGCTTTTTTTTTCCACGAACTAAGCCCCCTGGCTCCGGATTACAAATAGTGTGTGTTGTGCATGTTGCTTTCTTCCATCACAGGGTCCCAACCTGCTGCAACATTCCTGGCTAGCCCATTGTCTCCCTACCTGGGTACCCAGAGCTGTGACTGTGCGGGGACTTAAAGCGCATGCATAGCTGTTTGATTAATATAGCCTTTAAGTCAATCAACCTGATAACGCCCCTCCCTTGTTCAAGTCCCCTGAATAAATCAGATCTATTTTGTTGCATTTAACCTGATCCAGTTCATGCCAAGAGTACTGTACTCTTGCTATTTACTGTGCATAACCTTGTTTTACAGGAGGTCCCCAGGGCTGAGCTAGAGGAACCAGCCCTGGTGGTAAGTGCAAACAGTGTGGGTACTGGTATGGTGTACAAGGGGTACTGCGAAAGTGATTATCGTATATTGCTCAGGCCACTAGAAGGGAAAGAGGGGGGTTACAGTGTACCGGAGGGCTGTGCCCAGGTTAGTTTGACCACTACCAACCCTGACCTCTGGGTGGAGGCACCCGTTTCAGAACTCAGACCCCTTAATCTGCTACTAGCCACGCAGGCAGGGGTAATAGCCCTTGGGATAGTGCCAAAGGGGTTACAATTGGATCCGTTTAGGCAGGCTAATTAATTCAGACTGTGCTCTGTCTGTAGGTATTGGATCTGTTTAGGCAGGCTAATTAATTCAGACTGTGCCCTGTCTGTAGGTATTGGATCTGTTTAGGCAGGCTAATTAATTCAGACTGTGCTCTGTCTGTAGGCGTTGGAGCTGTTTAGGCAGGTTAATCAATTCAGACATTGCTCTGTCTATGGATATTGGATCGGTTTTAGGCAGGCTAATCAGTTCAGACATTACTCTGTCTATATGTATTGGATCTGTTTAAGCAGGCTAATCAATTCAGACATTGCTGTGTCTATAGGTACTGGATCTATTTAGGCAGGCTACTTGATTCAGTCAGTGCTCTGTCTGTAGGTATTGCAGCTGTTTAGGCAAGGTAATTGATTCAGCAAGTGCTCTGTATGATCAGTATTTGTGAATATTTGCCACCACCTGCAGTGCTCAAAATGGTAAGGGTAATATTTACACAACCTGAGTAAATGTAGATGTTAAACCAGCAGCGCATGTTACAGTGAAAATGTAGTACCTATATTGTACAATTTCATTCCGTTTTTCTCCTGCCACATTAGATGCCCATTCCTCCATTTTCAGTCTGCTTAGCATTTTTTTAAAGATTTGAAATAATAAAAAGGTGTACTCACTTTTCATGTGACTAACAAACTAGAATGCAACAGACACTGTGCTCTGACCTTTCAGAATAAAGAGTGCTCAAAAACAGGTGAGCATACTGATGAAAATCTGGGGGTAGCCATACTCAATGGAGCACTCCTTTTAATTACTTCAAATTTACAAAAAATGCTAAAGCAGATTTAAAACATGGAAAAGGTTATCTTACAACACAAGAGACAACAAGTAATCATATTGGAATAACAAGGTAAAGTGGTAGAAATAGCACAGGTTTTTAATTAAATAAATTTTATTAAAGTTTTATAATACAATACATTTACAATGTATCACAAACAAGTGCAAGTTAAACAAAAACACAGACAATTAACCGCCCAACCCCCAATGTAATCCCCACAAAGGAAAAAAAAACAACCTCTGAGTACAGGGAACCAAATTATACATCATTGTAGTACAATATTTTATTGTTAGAGCAGGATACGACTATGCAGGTAATCCCTATTTATAGTCACCTGTACCATTCATTCATTTCAAACAAATACAAGTTACAAAATCACAGCATACATGACATACAAATGTATACTAATATCCATTTACATAAAATAATCACTCACATGGCTTTAAATAATAAGTTATGGTTTAAACTTTTAATAGTTTTTAAATCCCTTTTTTTCCAGTGGCAATTGGTTCCATTCAGCCTTGAACTGAAGGGACAGAGACTTCACTGTACTTTGTTTCAGTCTTAGGACTTTAGACCTTGATTCTTTATTGTTCTCAGACTATGTGTAGGGTTAAATTTTAGTTAAGAATCCAACTATTCTTTAGACGTGCTGGAGCTCTCCACCAACATAGGGTAAAAATGTTGTTAACCATAGTTTCTCACATAAGGTGTAAGAACACATTCATCAAGTAAACCTACAGTACAAAAAAGTAAAAGTACAGGTTGCACCTGTAAACAAGCTTTCAGCTTAGTGTGTCTCATCTGGTTAAACAATTGGAAAACAAACAAAAAAAAAACATGGTATACAGAGATAAAAACTAACACCAATGTGTGAAGAACAAGCTGGTGCACACATTTACTGGGTGCTCTGACGTCTTTTGACACCAGCAATGCTTGAGTGCCTCAGTGATGTAACTGCCCCCATAAGGTGTGTGAGCCTGTGAGTTCTCACACCTTGGTGTTTTTTATAGTACAAAATTTAGCATTGTGTCATTTGTTAGCAAGGTTGAGACAAGAGGTAAATGAAGCCATCCCAAGCTGTGAGATATTTATTCCCTATGTTACTGGTGTTATTACGGGAGACGGTGTTGATGAGTGATTGTTTTTTTAAAGTGAAAAATACACATTGAGCAAGTGTTTCTAATGAGCACAGCAGTGATGGCAGCTAAGTTCCTTCCCAAGGTTCCAAGTTGTTCTTCATGTTCTGAAAAAGGCTGGTCTTAACGTATGTTAAAGAGCACCATTTTTGGTGCGTCAATCAAGCCCCCCCCACCACCACCACCACCACCACCACTGGTGCCTAACCCTCTCTGAACTTACAGTCTATATCTTCCAGTCGTCTGAACTTTTGAAAATGAAGAGGAAGGGATTGTAATTCTTGGCTTGGAGGAGTCAGCCACCAGAGCCCTTCCCCTTCCTGGTTCTTCTTGCTGACAACTCCAACCCTGTGCTATCCTCATGCTGCAACATTTTGTAACAAAGTTGTTTGTAGAGAACCAGGGCAGGCTACATTGCAATGAATGGGGATGAGTTTTAACATTCTTTTTGCCATATTTTAGTAGTCCACGGGGGTCAATTCAAAGCCATTGCTCATCTAACAAGGCTCTTGCTAGTTGAGTGGTGGCTTTGAATTGACCCCAGTGGACTTCTAAAACATGGCAAAAAAAATGTTAATACTCACCCTGTGACAGGAATGTGACCAGGTTAATTTAATCTCTTTTTTTTTGTTAGTTTAATTATTTTTGTTTCTGCTTATTCTCATATAAGTTCTTGTTGTTTTGAGTTACATAGGGCATACACAATGGACTGCAGGTCACGTGTCCCAGCAGCTCTCATGGGAATTCTCCAAGGGGTGAACAACTGCCAGCTGGGAGAGTGCAAATTTTCCCACAAAGGCATCCTGAGCCAGCAGGATGCAATAAAGTAATGTGAGGAAGTGCAGAGTACTGTAAACACACACATACATGCACACACACTCACGTTGGTGGGGAATACTGGAGGGACTGTCACTCAAGGGAGTGGTTCTACCCTACAGCCCAGAGCACATAAATTGAGAAGTTGGACCCCAACTCTCTCTAATGTTCCTCAGCCTTTGAAGAGGAACAGACTGTTTTCGTGAGTGTCACAGAGAAGGGAGAGCCCTGCTCAATAGCTAGCTTATTTGTGTGAGGGAAGGTCAGTCCCTGTGAATGTCCTTTCAGGTTAGCTGGCAGGCAAATATAGGCTCTAGTGTGAGACTAGAGTTTGAGTTTATTCCAACAGTCATCTGTCTAACTGCATTATTTTTCTTCTCCTGTAAATATGTAACTTTTTTTGGCTGTTGTATATATCCTGTTTGTAAATATCTGTAGTATTTAGTAGTAAATACTTTGTTTTTATAGAACCAGTGGCTATGTCTCTTTATTGGAAAGGTAAATCTAAATGTACTATTTCTACTGGCAAGGTAAGAATTCTCTGTTGAAAGTCTGCCTTCCCAAGTGCACTGTATCATATTTCATTGTGTTTGACCTTCTACATCCCGGAGCAGGACAGAGGTATTTTCTGATATAGTCAGGTGGTGGCAGCAGAAGAAGTGATTCACCCCAAACTACCCTGTAAGCTAGTATGACCCAAAGAGTAGTTTATCATCCTTTCCCATTCATTTCAATATAGCGTGTCGGTGTGCTCTACAACTTCATCACAAAACATTAGCATGCAGGGATGGCAGAGTCACAGAGCTGTCAGCAAGAAGAACCAGGAAGGGGAAGGGAATGGGATCTGGTGGTCAGCTCTTCTGAGCCAAGAATAACAATCCCTTTCCCTTCATTTTCTGAAGCTCAGAAAATTGAAATACTGTATATGGACTGTGCAAAACCAGAAGTGGTAAGGCACCAGTGGGGGCTTAATGAACATTTTTAAAAATGAGCATGATAGTTGCTCTTTAAGAACACTTTCAAGTCAGCAGTAAAACATGCTAAGTGTGTATTATATATGTATTTTTGAGGAGCAACATTTTGCCCTACCACAAGGACCCTATTTTACCACATCTTCTAATGTTATAATTTAATTTACGAACATACAAACATACAAAATAGCCAGCAGAAGAAGAAGACCTCCTGATCTATCTTGTCTGCTCGATAGATGATGCAGGGTCCTAGCCTTACAACTTACTCCAGTGACCTTGTCCCTCCTCCTCTCCTCCCTTCCCTCTCTCCTTTTTTGGTCCCAAAGGTTCCCTCTGTGTTTGTCCCAGGATCTCTTGAATGCACCCACTGTCTTTGCTACCACCACCTCCTCAGGCATCTTGTTCCAGGTGGTCACCACCCTCTCTGTAAAAAAAAAAAAATGCTTCCTTCCATCCCTTCTGAATCTTCCCCCCATCAGTTTTAGGCTGTGTCCCCTAGTGGTGGCGTGTCACTCCTTTTAAAGAGACCCTCCCTTTCCACTCCGTTAACTCCCTTCATGTACCTGAAGGTCTCTATCACATCACCCCTCTGCCTCCTCTTTTCCAGGGAGGACCTCCTTAGGGCTCCCAGCCTCTTCTCATAAGACCTATCCTGTTGCCCTTTGATCATTCTAGTTGCCCTCCTCTGGACCTCCTCCAGCATGTTAATGTCCCTCTTAAGGTATGGATGCCAGTACCTCACTCCAGATTCTAAATACAGTCTTACCAATGACCTGTACAATAGTAAAATAACCTTGCTCTGCCTACTACTGAATCCCCTTGCAATACACCCTAACATCCTGTTTGCCTTCACCACAGCCTTCTTGCATTGAGAGAAATGTTTCAGTTCACTAGTAATTACCACCCCAGATCCTTTTCCTCTTTGTAAGCAGTTGCCCAGATCTTTCCTATGTAGTACTCTGTCCTTGGGTTCTTGGCCCCTATGTGCATAACTCTGCATTTTTTGACATTGAAACCAAGCTGCCAAATTCTTGACCATCTCTTCAGTTTGGCAAGGTCCTCCCTCAGGTCCTGCATCCATTCCTGGGTGTCCACCGTCCCACAGAGTTTGGTGTCACCCGCAAACAGGCACATTTCATCCTGAATGCCTTCCCCAATGTCACTTATGAAGATACTGAACAACTCTGGCCATAACACTGACCCTTATGGGACCCCACTGGTGACCTCCTTTGTGCTGGAGGACTCCCCCCCACCACTACTCTCTGTGTTCTGCCACTCAAGCAGTTTTCAACCCATCTTACCATATTCTCCCCCACCCCTAGGCCCCTCAGTTTCATTATCATCAGTCTGTGTGGCACAGAATCAAAGGCCTTGCTAAAGTCCAGGTGTATGGTGTCCATTGCCTGGCCCTTATCCACTGCCTTAGTGACCCAATCAAAGAACTCGATCAGGTTCATTTGACATGATTTGCCCACCACAAACCCATGCTGCCTATTGTCCTGCAGACCATCCTCCTCCATGTACCTCACCAGTCCTTTTAGTATGGTATCCATGAGTTTACATACTACTGAGGTCAGGCTGACTGGCCTGTAGTTGCCTGGGTCCTCCCTGGGTCCGCTGTTGTGGATTGGCACCATGTGTGCTGTTCTCCATTCTAGTGGTACTACTCCCAACTCCAGTGATCTATTAGAGAGTAGTCAGTGGCCCTTCCAGCTACTCTGCTAACTCCTTCAGCACCATGAAACGTATTTCATCTGGCCCTGGTGATTTGTCAAACCTAGGTGCCATCAGCCCTTCCCTCACCTTTTCAATCTCGATCACCCCTATTGCATCCCCCCCCACCCGTTTCCTCCTTCCCATTCCCTGCACGTGGTACTGGTCCCTCTTTTTCCTTTGTAAAGATGGAGTAGAAATAGTAATTTAATACCTCCGCTTTGGTCCCATCTTCATCAACCCAGCCATTCCCCTTCCTCAGCCTGACAATGTCATCCTTTTTGTCCCTCCTTTCATTTACATAGCGAAAAACATGCAGTTTTCCCTTTCTTTATTCCTTTTGCTATTTGGAGCTCCTTTTGTGCCTTTGCCTGCTGCACTTCCTTTCTTGTCTCCTTAGCCAACCTTTGGTATTCTTCCTCATCCTCATCCCTTGCTGTTCTTTGGAATTTCCTGTAGGCTACCCTCTTTTCCCATGCTACTCTGGCCACCTCCCCATTAAACCAGCTTGGTGGTCTAGCTCTCAATTTCTTGCCCCTCAGTTTGATGCAGTTGCCTGTGGCCTTCTGAATGGCCCCCCTAATGATGTCACATATTCCGTCCACCCCATGCCCTCTTCTATGTTCCCCAGATCTTCCCTAATCAGTTCTATCAACCTATTAAATTTGCTCTCTTGAAATCCAATGCTCTGATCTTGGTGGGGATGTCCTCCTTACTCAAGTCTAAACTGAACCACACTGTGCTGTGGTCACTTCCACTCAGGAGTTCCCTTATATCAATATCTTGTATGTGCTTCCCATTGGTGAGCACTAGGTCCAGGATTGCCCCCCAGTAGAACCGGTTGCATACTGAGACATGAAGCCATCCTGGATTGCGTCTAGGATTTCCTGACTTCTGGCACAGGGTGTGGTGGGAGTGGCCGACCACTTTGGGTAGGTTAAAGACCTACATGACTACTATCTCCCCTTCTCTGCTGAATTCCTCAACTGTGAGTACAACTCTCTCTCCAGTTCCTCAACCAGTCTGGGTGGTCTATATGCAACCCCTATCTTGATCATCCTTCCTCTGTTATTCTGTAGCTAGAGCCACAGTGATTCAATGGTTTCCCTTTCCTTTTCTTCCTCTCTCATGCAAATTATTCCACCTCTGATGTATGCTGCTACCCCCTTCCTTACCTGTCCCCCATCCCTTCTGTACAATTTGTAACCTGGGATTGCGAGACCCCAGTCATGGTGTGCTGTGGCCCAGGTCCCTGTAATTTGTTTGCTCTACTTAAGCAAGCCACTATGTAAATTCATACAACTGACAGCTACTTTAGCTTTCACCCATACTGAACACAGCATCGGGGTCTACAGTAGAACAACAAAGAGGGTTATGCATATGACTTAAGGTAACAAACAGGGTTATGAATACAGCTGGGGCAACAAACAGGGTATGGGGCAGAAAACAAGGTCAAGGTGCACAAACATTATTTTCCTTGCTACACTCCTGTTTTTGCACAAGTTCAGTGGCAACTACTTCAGTTCTGTCAACTTGCTACATGTGTGTGTATCAAATCTACCTGCTACTGTAGCATAAAGTGGGTAATCTTATGTCGTACTCTGTCATTTTTTACACAAAGTAAAGACTGCTCATTTTGTAATAGCATTTAGATCAGGTATAGGTCAAACTTTTCACCATAACATGCAATGACGATGCTTTTAATGACTAATTGCATGGGTTTATTTTACTATAGCAGCAGGTAGCTCCAGACAAGTTTTTAACCTAAAAGGCCTTAAGTCAAGCTCTCAGTGAACTCTAGCTGGACCTTAAAAGATAACAAATATTACTGTCATGGCTGGTCTCCTACAGTACATACAGTGACAGGGGTCGAAATAACCACCTTTCTGCCCGTCCCAGACACCCAGTTTCCCCCCGTGACATCTGGTTTAATTTCTCTGCCTGTCCCTGGGATGGCACAGGGTCATAATGCCACAGTCAAAACCACGCATCACAACAATTCTGCAGAGAAAACAGTGTGCAGCAAAATAAGGCCTGGTTAATATGCCAGCCTTACCTGAAACCTGCACACACCGTGAAACAATATAGAACATTTGTTCATGCGGGGGGCTATGCCCCCCATCCCCCCAAACTAATAACCAACTCCGAGGGGGGGTGTGGACTGAGGGGAAAAAAGGAATGCTCGAAGCGGGGGCACTTAGGATTTTTTGGTAGAACACACAAAAAAAATCTTGGAGGATGGGGAATCAAACCCCGATCCCCGGGACACCACTGCACCAGGTGTATGTGCCTTAGCCACTCCACCACAGCAGCGGTTTGACCAGGTACAGCACCTGTGTCCTCTTCAGACCTTCTTCCAGTTTGTAGAGTGCGACAGGGGTAGCGGTAGTGTCTAGCGCTATTATACCCATCGATGTAATGCATTTCACTCTATAGACCACTCTGTTTTTCATGCGCTGTTTCAGCAATATGTATTCACCCAGTAACCCCTGGGACAGGCACCAAGTGAAAATACATTAGTGGGCACTAGGGACCAGGAGATGCTGTCACCTTATGGTTGGGCTACAGGGGTCCCAATATCATGGTGTCACATGTTGAGAGATGTCCATTCAACCCGACATCCTGTGGTGGGCTCTTCTGTAAATGTGGCACTTTTGGCAAGCAGCAGAAATGAGAACAGTGGTGTGGTAGGACTAGACTGTGCCTGTGTTCCTTGTCATTGTGCATGTGCAGTTTCCTGCCTTCCTTTTACTTTCTGCACTACATACCGCAGTTCTCAGTGTGCTGTGCTTGCTGTAGCAGCCCAAGACTAGCTGTTGTTCACAGGCAGCAGAGTTTTGGGGATGCAAATTAAAAACCCTTTTCAGGGCTGTCTATTAACTAACAGGGACCTAGCCATTGTAGGGGCTAGAAACCATATTTGAAAGCACTTTTCAGGGCAGACAGTCAAGGCAGAAAGAGGGAAAGATTCTGTATTTACAGATTAGGAGAGAAGCTTAAAGAGCTGAGCTAACCACATAAAATCCCACAGCAGAAGGGCTCCAGAGACAGGAGATGGAGAGGCTTATTAAAAGCCCTTGTCAGGGTTATTAAGTGGGGGAGACTTTTATTGTCCAGGCTATACAGTAATACTGGAGCAGAAGAAGCTGATCATCTTGTCTGGGCAGAGCAGAAAGGAGTTAATTAAGGGCCCTTGTCTGGGCTACTACTGAGCGGGGTGGGGCGTTTGAAGAGAAAACTGAAACCCCTTATGTGGGCAGTGAACTGGGGGCACAATTGTTATGTCCTTTTCACGGCCGTATACCAGCCAGTGGGTAATATTTAGTAAACCTTTTTAGGGTACCTTACAATAGGCACCATAAGTTATTAAGCCCTTTTCAGAGCACAGTGCCACCCAGGGGTCGCACTAGTTATTAGCTTGTATTCAGAAACAGAAATGTAGAATTAGTAAACAAAAATCAACAGGACAGGTACAAACTCTGTGGGACAGTCACCACCAGGGATATGTTTAACATATGAGGTGGGAACCGGCTGAGGGAGTGGGGCCACTGGGCATATGGGAAGGAGAATCTTGTGAGATGTGTGCTGGATTCTTTCACTGCACTGGTACTTCTGTTGGTCACAGGCTGTAGTGTGGAGCACTCAGCCAGCACTAGGTCAGAGAAGCAACTGATTGCTCTTCATACTGCAATGTGGATATGGCATGCAAATGCCCTCCTTGTCCCATCCATGGGCAGAATGGTTATTTGTATGTCATGGTTCCATTATAGGGCTTTGTGTCTCAGAAGCAAACAACTTTGCCCTGTGCAAATGGTTTGTTTGCCCTGTGACTGTGTGGCCTGGCTATGCCTTTCTACCAGCTGTCCCTCCTTCCCAGGCCAGTAGGGGGCTTTAGATGCACTTTGCTCCTTCATTGCCCTGCACTCACATGTGAATATAATGGAACAGACTTTGCATGAGCAAACATTACTCTGCACCTGTTCCATTATACCACTCTGTGCATGTAAGGCAACTTTGCTCACCAGTAGGGGACTTTGCCCTGCGCTTTGCTCCAGCTTTGAAAATGCTGCCTCTAGTTATTTTGACTTCAGTCTTGTTGGGTTCAAAATATCCCCAGGCATCTTAGGAAAAAAGCACTTGAGAGCAACATTAACATTGCAAGCTCTAATTGGTGCCAGAACACAGTTACCTCCATATTACCGGTTAAATCTTGCTATACCATAAAGAGATTTCTCAGTTTTTAATAAGATATTGTGCTCATATTTGAGCCAACTATGATAACTATTGTATTTCTATCAAAAGTTAGCCCCAAATATTTATATCTTCCTATGACCTCCAATCTGTTGCTAGCAATAAACCATCCTTTCCTTAACCTATCACTGAGACTACCCAATACCAAACCTTACCTTTATTCATATTAATTGAAAAGAAGGTCAGCTCCATGGCATCGAGTGTTTGGGCACCCGCTAGGCATGCTGGTGACCCACTATCCTCCTGGGGGAAGGTACTATAGAGCACCTCTCAGAGAGCAACACCTGATGGTGTGCGGCGATGTGCCAGCATAGGTGATCACACGTCGGCTGGCTCTGCCTCCAGGGTGTCACTGTGGTGCATGCTTTTGGGGTGTGGGGACACGAAGGACCCACAAAATGAAAAAAACTAACACCTGTCTCAGCCTACCAGATGACAACTGTTTAATCCCCCCATGTCACAGTCCTCCTAGTGCACCATTCCTGCCCCCTTAGCCTTGCATGCCACGGAGAACCCCCCCAGGAATGCTACTTCCCTTCCCTCACCCAGGGAGGAGGGCCCCTAGTAAGGATAAACTGAACCCTCTGAGGATGTGGGAACAGCCTTGGGAGCCAGGTGTCAGGAAGTGGCAGAGAAGGGTGAGTCTGGCTGGCAGACGGGGACATTGAGCAGTGAGAAGGAGTGGGACGTTAGGGGGGTACAGGGGAAGGTGAAAAAAAAAGCTAGATATTTGCTAGAAGCAGAAATATATTTTGATGAATCTCTGGATATTTCTTTTAACTTAATTTTTAATTTAATTGTCAGAAACAAAACAGACATAATACTGTTATAATGCATGGTAGAACGCTGTTACTACTAATACTCTATCATTTCCCAGGGTTGTTGTATCCTCGATGCGATGTCACGATGTTGTTATACCATCGTGGGTATGTTACATCGATAATACAACAACAGGGATTGCTCTACGTATGTGCCTTGCTCGAATTGCCAGCCCTCTTGAACTGGCCACGGCGGTGAGAGCAGAACCCAAAGCAGAGCGACGGTGAATGAAAAAATGATAAAGGATCCTACTTCTCATGTTTCAATCTTGATGAGGATCATACACTGTAAAATATAATGTATGGTTCGCGATTGGCAGCAAAACGTGAGTTGCCATCTCGAGGTTGCCAAGATGACTGAAAGCTCTTGAGCTTTGCTCTCGAGGTTTAAACAGTTATCATGGCAACTCTCGATGGCTACACACGTTTGTTACTGATGACTGAACATGCATTATTCTCTATATGCATTACTGGTTGAAAACCATAAACAATGAAATACAAATAAAAAATCATTGAAAAATATTAACATCCTTTGAAACATGCTTATTATTCATACAGTTTATCATAAATATAAATGTAACTGAATTTTTTTTTACTGGGGATATTACTCATTGAATTAAACAGACATTTCTTTTACCAGAATGCTTTTGGAAGGACATAGGCCTGCAGATTAGAACAAAAAGCACAAAACACAATATGAACTGAAGCACAGTAGTACCATAATGACCTAGAAGCACTTATAGTATGTACACTCTAATATTAGTTATAAAAATTGATAACAGAATCCAAGACCTTTGAGTGGTCAGATGTGGAGACCCTATGGGTCACCTTGCGAACCCCCGTGGGAGGGAAGATCAAGTTGCGAGTGGTATATGGGCCCCCAGGACTAGCGGAGGACCTGGAGGATTGCCTGTTGGCTAACATTAAGGGGCAGTGTGGACTGGAAGGGGAAGGAGTGATGTTGATGAGGGACCTTAATATGCCAGCTACTGATTGGGGTACTATGTTGTCCACTGTAACCAGGGAGCAGAAGCTGCTGGATGGCTTCCTGGACGCATTCCTCAATCAGCAGGTGATGGGCCCAACAAGGGAGGATCATATCCTGGATGTGGTTTTAGCAGATGGGGATCTTGTACAAGATCTGGTTGTGGAAGAACCCCTGGCTGGGAGCAACCACAACACAGTCTGGTTTCAGCTTAAACTGGGGGGGAGGGGGATCGTTCAAGGACAATGATAGTTGATTTTAGATGGGGGCGACTTTCAGAACATGGGGGAAATTCTCAAAGGGCATTTGTGGGAGATAAAACCAAGTTTGGACGTGGAAGGTAGGTGGGATCATAAAGCGAAGGCTACAGGAGGCCACCAGGACCTGTGCAAGAGTGAAGCCCAAGGGCGGTAGATCTCATAAACCATGCTGGTGGACCAAGGAGGTCCAGGAGGCGGTAAGGGAGAAGAAGGCTGCCTACAGTAAGTACAAGGAAATGAGAGGAGAGAGGGATAGAGAGAACTTGCAACCAGGAAGGTCACCAGAGTGGTGAGAGGGGCAAAGGCCTGGAAAGAGCAGAGGCTGGCACAGGGGATACGGGGCGGGAAAAAGGGGTTCTTTAGGTATATTGGTGAGAGGAGGAAGGTCAAGAGCCAGCTCAGTAGGTTGAGCACAGCTGGGGGTGGGTGGAAGTGGCTGGAGAGCAGGTGGAGGTACTAAATGAGTACTTTGCTTCAGTGTTCACCAGGGAGGAGGCTGGGGAACTTCCAAAAAAGAGGTTGAAGGACACAGAAGGTGCAGCAGACCTGACTATTGGGGTACCTGCTGAAGAACAAGCCGCTGGGGGAGGTAGGCCAGGGGTGAGATATCAGGATGGTTCTGCTGAATGGGGGGGGGGCAGATGCTGATATTCCTATCAGTCGGGTGTGTAAGCCCTCAAGTCCCTAAAAAAGGATAAATCTCCGGGCCTGATGCTATTCATCCCAGAGTACTGAGGGAGTTGGCAGATGTTTTGGCTGCGTCATCGGTGGATCTCTTTAACCCGTCACTCCAGACAGGGAGGGTGCCAAGGGATTGGAAGCAGGTGCAGGTTGTGCCCATCCATAAAGGAGGATCAAGAGAAGAGCCAGGAAACTATAGACCCGACGGTTTGACATTGGAGGTGGGGAAGGTAATGGAGAGCATACTTAAGGAAAGGCTGGGAGGTTTCTTGGAGGAGATGGGTTACCTGGATGACTGGCAGCATGGATTTGTGCCAGGTAGATCATGTCACACAAACCTTATAGAGTTCTATGAGTGGGTGACATCAGCGCTCGACAGGGAGAGACCAGTGGATGTACTGTTTCTGGACTTCGGCAAGGCATTTGATTCGGTCCCTCACATTGGCCTAAGGGAGAAGCTTGTGGGGGCGGGTAGGCCCATTGATGGTTAGGTGCATTGGAAATTGACTTTCAGGTCGCACTCAGCGGGAAGTGGTTGGAGGGGAGGTCTCATCTCCTAGGGAGGTCATAAGTGGGATCCCACAAGGATCAGTCCTGGGGCCACTCCTGTTTAAATCCTACATCTCCAATATCAGGGAAGTTATCGGTTGTGAAATGAGTCTCTTTGCAGACGACTCAGCTGGGGGCAGTGGTGGAGGGGGAGGAGGGGAAATTGGCCCTGCAAGAGGATCTGGATACTCTGGATAGGTGGTCCTGCACCTGGAAATTGAAAATTATTTCCTCCAAGTGCAAGATGCTACTCCTAGGGCGGGAAAACCCCAACTATGTGTACACCCTGGGAGGGGGATGAGTTGCAGGCCACAGCAGGGAAAAGAGACCTAGGAGTCTTGGTGGATGTTAACATGAATAATTCAGAGCAGTGCAGGAGGGCTGTGGTCAGGGCAAATGGGATGCAGGGATGCATCACTAGGGGGGGTTACCTCAAGGAACAGGGAGGTGACTTTGCCACTGTACAACAGCCTGGTTAGACCACATTTTGAGTACTGTGTGCAGTTCTGGAGGTCGCACCTAAGGAGGGACATCCAACTCCTGGAGAGGGTTCAGAGAAGAGCAACCAGAATGATCGGGGACCTGGAGGATATGACATATGAGGAACGACTAGGGGAGCTCAACCTGTTCTCGCTGGAGGAGAGGAGGGACCGGGAGGGACATGATTGAGGTCTTCAAGTACCTCAGGGGAGTAAATAAGGTACGCCAAGACAGGACCTTTTGACTGAAGGAGGGTGGAATCACCAGAGGACACAGTTGGAAGACTGAGGGTGGTAGAGGAGGAGGAGGTATTTCACCGAGAGAGTGGTGGAACCGTGGAATGCGCTGCCCGGGGAGCTGGTACAGGCAGCTAGGGTGGAGGGATTTAAGAGGGGATGGGACAGGTATAGGCAAGGAGTGAAGCAGAGGCTGGTTTGCCGGGGGGCAGGACTGGGGAGATGGAGTAACAGTGGAAGGAGACAGATAGAGGGCTATGGTACCCAATCAGGGTGCTGAAGCACGAGCAGACTTATAGACCAATAGACGTACTCTGCTGGTGTCTAGTGTGTTAAGTGTGAATATTATTGTTTAGGGTGTAGGTAAATCTTTCCAGGTTATAAATATTCACTACCAATTTTTCTCCACCCCACTACTGTAGGTACAGTCTGGGTCAGCCATATTCGTGTGATCACCTTCATAGCTGCAGTTATTAATATCAATAATAATCTGAATGAACAATCCCTGATCGTGCTTTCCACTGGGGTAATACCCACCATCAGAACCAAAGAAGGGGTCAGCAAACCATGGGTATCAAACAACCCTTCAATATCAATTTGGATCATGGATGCAACCACTAGGTGACATGATGGGGTCCAGTCCCCTTCACTGTATTAGGGCCTGCAAAATGGCCAAGGACATTGGCATTGGCATGAAAGGCTTGGTAGATTTATGTCCCTTCCAGCGTTTTAGTCATGGATGCACCCATGATTTGGATATGTGTCAAATAAGGATAAAGTAGAAGACAGCTCCAAAACACAAGGGTTTGATCTACCATCGCAGCTCCATAACCCCTCCAGCACCTACAGTACCTGCCTGTAGGCCCATATACGCAAAGCAGAAGTAGAGGTATTCGTGTCTCACTGACACTCAAACCTGGTGCATGCAAGGACAGAGCGATGCACCAAAACAAACTGCGGAAAATATGGTTTTTGTCCCTGCAGCACTGACCATTAGCTGGCTAGCTCAAAACACTTACATTATAGGTAGATGTTTTATTCAAAATGTGCAGTGCTGGTGCCGGCCCGGTGGCGCAGAGAGTTGAGGCACTGGATGCCTTACCTTGAGCTACACTGGTGGCCCGGTTTTAGGAATGACCTCTGATTGTCAGGGTGCTGGCGTGGGGGGGGTGGAGCAGGATTGAGCATGCCGGCGGGCAGCTCTCCTCTTCTGAGGGTGGGGAGGATGGGTTGGCACCCCCATAGTTCCGCTTCCACCAGGTGGAGGCCTGGTGGGTAGCGTAGGCGGAGAGGGGGCGGCAAAGTATCGGGAGATGGAAGGGGTGGAGCTGGTGCCACAGGGTGTGAAGCATGCCTCCACATGCTCACACAGCTGTGTGCCGGGGCTTGAGGAGGGGGTCAGAGGAGAAAATGTGCACAAAATACATATGTGTCCCCGTCGCCAGTTGGTGGGAGGAGGCGACGGGGACCAAAAAGCTAAAATAAAATAAAAAAGTGCAGTGCTAACGTGCTTAATACATCCGATGCTAAAGTACAGAGTGTAAATTGCAGTGGCAGGACTGGGACAAAAAATTTAAAGAAAATCACGACAGCACCAGCTGGGTACATCCTTCTAGGTGACAAACAGACCAGCGGCCAGACAGTCAGCATGCATGATGCTGCATTACGTCAAATGCACAGATCAGCTGATGTTACAAATTTTAGATGTTCTTTAGGAGGGGAGGTGAGTCTCCTGTAAAAATATAATGTTAGCTTTCTGCCACTTCAGCATCTGGACAATACAGAAGCACTTTACTGGGTTATGTACCCCATTGACATTGTAAGAAACACAGAAACACAGAATCTGATAGCAGATAAGGACCACTTGAACCACTCAGTCTGCCCTTTTTTCACTACCTACATTGTTACCGCAGACCGTACTTGATCTACCGCTCTTTCTCCTTCCCCTCCCTTCCTTTCCATTATAATTCTCTTGTGCCTATGCCATGCATTCTTGAACCTCACTACTGTTTTCGCCCCCACCACTTCTGCTGGAAGATTGTTCCATGAATCCACCATTCTTTCAGTGAAGAAGTACTTCTTAACATGTCTTCTGAATCTACCTTCTCCAGCTTCATAGCATGTCCCCTTGTTCTTGAGCACCTTATCTTCTGAAAAATACTTCCCTCCTGTACCTTATTTACCCTGTGAGGTATTTAAAGGTCTTTATCCTATCCCCCTCTCCCCTTCTCTCTTCCAGGGTGTACATATCGAGATCCTTTAGTCTTTCCTCATTGGGCTTTTAATGCAGACCCTGCACCATTTTAGTTGCCCTCCTCTGGACAGACGCCACTCTGTGTCCTTCCAGAAATGTGGTCTCCAGAACTGCATATAGTTAATTATAACTATAATTATACTGTAATAACAGGTATTAGTTTTTTCCCATAGGGAAAGGAGGTTATAATTCACTGTTATAACCCACAGGTTATAACAGCGAACATGCACCATGTTTCTGTCTGTCCACATGCGCCCAAAATCCCGAGTGGACAACACCAAAGTAAGTAACCAAAATCAAGCGTTTCCTCACCACACCAGTTGGCAAGGACAAAACTTTGCACAGCACAAATTTACTTGCCACACTCTCAAAATGACAGTGCTTTCTTCTTCCTTGGGTTGATTAACAATAAAAAAAACCTAACCTTTCCATTTAATCTGCAGATTTCTACTTCATCCTCAGCCCGATCACAACTGCCGTTGCTGTGCTGCTATTCTGTTCACCGCCTCAACCACTCCAACTGCTGGGACCAAATGAAATAAAATAAATGAAAAACTTCATATTTATTTGAAACAACCAGGAACAATGATAAATTAAAACAAAATGAAGACTGAGGGTCTCTACAACTAGAGACAGTTTTTACAGCAGCACCATCTAGTGGCCAGAGACTACTACAAATCGTTCAAAATGAAATGGTGCAGGCGAAAAAATTAATACCAGCAATTACATAAAATAATACATGGAGGACTGGAAAACTCAAATTTAATGCACACCCTCAGTGTTGGATGCTTTGATAGCCCTCGAGGTTTATGTAGCATCCCACACCTCGGGTGTGCATTAAATTCTTGTTATACACTCCCCTCCCCATGTATTATTCTATATATAATGAAAGAAACATAATTGCCTATGCCATGTTACTATATCATTATGCTGTGAAACAGAGCTACAAGGGTGTTGGGCCAGGCTGTCACAGTGGGTCTCCTAGGTGCCCAATTCACCAGTAACCTACTCCAGGTGACTGGAGTCTCCAACTAGTGAAGCATGCGGGCTGGGAATGTAACCAGCATTCTGCCAGATAGTTGCCACAAAGTGGGCTCCCTCCCTCCTCCAGGAGTACACCCCAGCTCTGACCGCAGTTCAAACTGCAGAATCTGTAGGTAACAGTAGTGCAGATATCAGGAATTACAATGCCTAGAAGAACAAACTCTGGTCAGAGCCAAAACTGCTGTAATACAGTAACCTAATAAGTGATATCCGATGCAGTGCATGGTCCCATCAGGCCTCAACATGCACATCAACCCCTTTTGAGGGAAGGCTCCCCAGCCTGCCACAAGGTGCAACCTGTGCACCAGAACACTGCTCTGTCCCTCCACATGTTGGAGCCGGTGCCACATGTCATAGCGCCTTCCCCCAGTCTAGGCTCATTCTGCTGTCTCATTGAGCTCACATTCGAAATCAGGTCACTAACACAGGAAGGAAATGTGTTCCCCACTGAGACAATGGCCATCCCTGCAAACAATGCCATTTAATAAATTTTATTTTTGAAAGCAAAGGGTAAGAACCATAGACTCACTCAAGCACTGATTTACATAAAATGATTCATTGTTTATTCATATGTCCAACATGTATATAGATTGCCAAAGTTTCGCTGGAAAAAACAGTTTTTTCAAGGCACTACAGGATCTAGGCTCTGTTCAATCTTAAATCAAAAATGATTTTGCCATTTCTAGGTATGCAGGCAGTATCGTATCCTGCAAGTCTCCCCAGTCTCTGATGGAGCAAATGATTTTCTGACAATTCTTTTCTCTGTGTTCAATGTGCAGATCCTGTTCTGCTGTGAAAGAGCTAGTTTTTCCAGCAAAATGCTGGCAATCTACATACAGGTTGGACTATGAATAAATAGTGAATCTCTTTATGTAAATCAGTGATTGAGTGTGTCTATGGTTCTTATTCTTTGCTTGTACTTAATATGTTGTGGTAAGAAGACTCACTGCTGCTCTTCTATCATTTTCAGGTTGGGTGGCCATGAGGGCAGTACCTACACATTTTTTTTTGGAGGGGGGCATATTCTGACCCTGAATATTCAGCATAGTCTTTTTATGACCCCTCCCTTCTGAACATGACAGGTGTCATTTATAGAATTCTGAACAAAACATCATTTTGCACCACTAATGCAACACACATTTTGGCCAGGATTTGAAAAACGACACCTGTCATGTTCATGAAGTGGTGTAAAAAAAAAAAAAAAATAGCTGTGTTGAAAATTTGCTGTCAAAAAACTGAAACTTACCAAAGTTAAGAATGAGCTTTGAAAAATTACTACTTATCTTCAAAACGTTGTTTTTTTGTCTTCTTATGACCCCACCTCATGAACCCGGTAGTGGAAAATGTTCAGATCCTGTCTGATGCACCAATTTCGTGCCAAAAGTGCAAAACACCTTTTGGCCAGGATTTGAAAATTTGGAGTCAAAACATTGAAAATTACCAAAGTTTAGAGTGAGCATTGAAAAACTTCAGCATACCTTCATAACTTTGTTGTTTTTAAATGTTGACCCAAAATTTTCAAAACAGTCTTCCAATTACCCTCCCTCATGCACGCCATAGGTGAAAAGTTTCAAAGTCCACACAGAAGGTGATTTTATAGAATGACTGCAAAATCACCTTTTGGGCTGGATCTGAAAACTTTCACTACCTTGTTCATGAGGTGGGGTCCCAAAAAGACCATGTTGAAAATCTGGGGTACAAATATTAAAAAAACTGAGCAAGTTTTGAATAAAAGTTCAAAACACATTGAGATACACTAACCGTACTTGCTTGATTTCCTCAGTTCCTGGTTCAGCTTTCAAGAGTGGAAATGTGTCTCTGATCCAGAAAGGATTACAGTGTTGGAACCCCAAAGGGGGGTGAAGGGTTGAGGGTGTTGAGTGGGGTGGTCAGGGTGGGGGTGAGGTTGGTGGATCAAGACGAGGGACTATTTTCTTTATTTCAGGTTTAAAAAAAGAAAAACAGATGTTATGGGATGGTTTCCTTTATTGCAGGTTCTTACCGACACTGAGGATTGGGCACCCCAGTGTCGGCTCAATATTTGGGGGCACTGGTTGGGCACCCCAGTGTCCCTGACTGTTGGGCCAGGGAGATGGTCCACCTGAGGTAGGATGTGGGTGGGATCTTTTGTATGTGGAGTTGGTAGGGGCAGTGATGGGGGTGCAGGATATTTTGAAGCAGCTAGGATCATTTGTGGAGCTAGGACAGGGTAGTGATTGGGAGGGGTGGGACTTTTGCAGTGGATGGGATCTTTTTATGTGGTGCTAGTGCCAGGGCTGGGAACAGGGGGGCAGGGGTGAAAAGCACACAGAGGGAGGGAGCTGGAGGTTTTTCCCTTACGTTGGGGGTGGATGTGTGGGGGAAAAGACAGAGAAAGCACAGTGATTCATATTTACTATATGTGCTTCAACTTCATTGCGGGGCAGAGCACGTAGCAAACAATGTGATGCATTCTGTATCCTTCTGTCTTCCCCATGTCAGAAATACATCAGCATAGCTCCTGCTATGTAGCCATAAAAAGGAGCAGCTAGTCCAATAGGATATTAATGCACTCAGCATTCAGAGTGTTTAAGAAGGTCCTTTATACTCTGCATCAACTCCTGGGCATGGGCCACTGAACAATCCATAGACAGTTGGTCTTGGTTCATATCTTGCATGGGTTGGGCCCCTCAAGAGTGTAATATATTGTGGGGTCCTGTGCAGGGAGACTCAGTGATAGCACGTATGTTCAGTAGCCATCTTTATTTCTACTCAAAGATAGTGAACACACATCTCTGGACATACACAAAGAAAAATCCACTGGGCATGACAGGAACTTATACCTTAGATAGAACTACAGATATCCATATGCATAAACTACAGCCCTAAAGATATTCCTAAGACCTTCTATAGTATATATCCATGTCCATACTACCATACATAACCACGTATATATTATAGTTCTCCCCCTTAGACAGAAACTAGTCTAAAATACTTCAACAGTAACATTTTCTAAATTTTGGGCTAAAGTAGACTGTTTGGTACCCAGAAACAACTTCAGGTGTTTATTCTGCCCCTTGAATAGAACTTGTCACTAACTAAGTAACAGTACAAGTAAGAGTTCAATTGCACAGATATGCAGGTTCAGTATATGACTTTAAAGGTCAAGTCTATGTGGTCGTCTTCGGTACCTAATGGGATATCTGCAGGCTGGAACAACTGCTGCTGGTGAAACAGGTGTTGCATTATTATTTGGCACTGGCCCTAGTGGAACTTCATGGGCAGGAGCAAAGTCCTCTGTGACACTGTCCTCATCTGGTGTGATGTCTTCTGCTGCATTTGCTGGAACCTTGGAATGTAGCAGGTGATCCACATGTACATGAACAAGTCGATGTCCCACGCAAACTGCATAAGTCAAATGTCCATGTGTTTCGATCACCACCCCAAGAATCCAAGAAATCTTGGGATGTCTACAGTCTTGAGCCAGAACCCTCTCCCCAGGATGAAACATTTGTACTGGCTTGGCTGACTTGTCATTACCCTTTTGCTGTTGTGGTTGATGCTTTGCGACAGTGTCAGCCAAGTCTGGCTTGAGCAATGACAAACGGGTACGAGGCTGACATCTGAGAAACAGTTCAGCAGGTGTTCACTCTGTGACTGTGTGAGGAGTGTTTCTGTAAGCAAACAGGAAATGAGCCAACCTTTGAACTGTATGTACTTGCTGTGAATGTAGTTTATGCCATGCTTTTTTGAATGTCTGTACAGCTCTTTCGGCTGCGCCACTGGATGCTGAATGGTAAGGTAGAGTCAAAAGATGTCGGATGCCATTCTGCTTTAAGAAAAGTTTGAAATCATGGAAAGAAAATTGGGGACAATTGTCTGACACTAACTCCTGTGGTAGGCTAAAAGAGGCAAAAACTTGTCTCAGAAAGTTTACAGTCTTGTCAGTAGTCGTGACTTGTGTGGGCAACACTTCCAGCCATTTGGAGTGGATGTCAATTACTGTTAAGAATAGTTGTTTGTCCACTTCGGCATAGTCGGCATGGATGAGCTCCCATGGCGTGGTAGCCCAGGAAAATGGATGCAAGGGTGTGGTTGACGGTTGGTTGCAGACAGCCACACATGGCGCACGTTGATTGACAAGATGTTGGATATCTTAGTCAAGTCCTGGCCACCAAAGGTATCCTCTGGCCAATGCCTTCATTCAAGAGTTTCCAGGATGTCTGTCATGTAAGTCAGAAAGCAATCTCTTGCAGAACTTTGGAGGTATCACAACTCAAGCTCCCCACAGAACACAGCCTTGCTCTGTGGACAACTGTTCCTCCTTGTCTAAGAAATGTCAGAAAGTCAGGTCTCTCGTGAAGCTGAACCAACTATTTAGGGTGAAATCTAGGACTTTAGAGAGGACAGAATCTTGCTGTGTCTCTGCTGTGACATCTTGTGAAGCAATGGGTAATTCCTCAAGATGTGAAAGATGGAAAACTGCTCCATCGTTTTCCCCTCCCTGTAGCATTTTTGAGTGGCAGTGTCGATAATGCATCTGCATTTGCATGATCCTGAGAACATCTGTATTCAATGTCATAGTCATAAGCCAACAAAATCAGTGCCTATCGCTGCATTCTGAGTGATGAGTTGGTATTGCTGCCTTTGGCCCCAGAATTGACAGTAGAGGCTTGTGATATGTTAGCAGAGGGAATGTCTGTCTGTACAAGTACTTATGGAACTTCTTGACATAGAAAATTATGCTGAAAGCTTCTTTCTCGACCTGAGCATTGTTTCTTTTACTTGGGGACAAGGTCCTGGAAGCAAAGTGATTGTGTGTTCCTCCCCAGAAGGTAGCACATGAGAGATGATGGCCCCTACTCTATATGGTGATGCATCGCATGCTAGTCTCAGACATTTGGTGGGGTCATAGGGTGCTAACCATTTGCTGCTTAGAAGATATTTCTTGCAAGCCTGGAATGCTTCTTCACATTATGGTGACCAATTCCATTGAGCTTCTTTCTGTAGCGAGCCATGAAGTGGTTGCAACAACGTGAACAATTGGGCTAGGAAACATCCATAGTAGTTCAAGAGTCCTAAAAATTATTTCAACTCTGTCACATTTGTTGGTGCAGATGCCTTGACTATAGTATCCACCTTGCTCTCTGTTGAGTGTAGGCCTTGGATGTCGACCCAGTAACCTAGGTACTCAACAGAACGTTGAAGAGATTGGTATTTGGCTAGCTTTACTCTCAGTCCATACCACTGCAGTCTGGCCAGAACTCTTTCGAGGATTGTCAGGTGCTCTTCCACTGTGGGTGCTGTTACCAAGATATCATCCATAAAGCGTACTACATGGCCCAGTCCATGCAGTATCTGGTTCATTGTGTTCTGGAAAATTGCTGGCCCTGTGGAAACTCCACATGCCAAGCGATGATACCAGTAAAGTCCCTTGTGGGTGTTGGTGGTTACATACGGTTCCGACTCTGGTTCCAGTTCCAACTGCTGGTATGCAAAAGATAAGTCCAACTTGCTAAAAAATATGCCACCCTGAGAATGTGGCAAACAAGTCCTCTGCATTGGGTAATGGATATTTATCTTGCTGTATACATCAGTTCACTGTAACCCTATAGTCACCACACAACCTCACTGCTTTGTCTTGTTTCAGTACCACAATGATAGGGGCAGCCCAATCGCTCCTCTCTACTCGTGAGATGATACCATGGCTTTTGAGATGGTCCAGTTCCTTCTCTACTTCTTCCCTTAAAGCATAAGGTGCTGGTCAAGGCTTGTGGAAAATCGGAGTGGCTCCCGGTTGCACTCAGATCTTTGCCTTGAAATCCAGGATTGTGCCATAACCGTCCTGGAACACAGTACCATGTTTGTCCAGTACTTTCTTTAGTGCATCTTGTGATGCTTTGGTCACAGTATTAGAGATGAAGATCTTTTCCAGGTTCAATTTGATCTATGTGAGCCAGTCTTTGCCTAGTAATGCAGGTCTTTCTCCTTGTACTACCACCAGAGGCAAGGTCCACATTCCTCCCTTGTAGGTGACTGGTACTTTAAGCTCCCCTCACACAGGAATTGGGTCTCCTGAGTAAGATGAGAGTTTAATATACAATGGTTGCAATGGGCACTGCTGAAGTTTCTCTCCATAGATGTGCACTGGCACAAGAGATACTGAGGCTCTAGTGGCTAGCTGCATGCTAACCAGGTTTCCTGCTAGCTCCATTTGGAGGTAAGTTTCTGCTGCATTTGTCTGTGTTGCATAAACCATGAACAGGCACAATGCCTCATCTTCTGTTTCAGCATTTGCAGTGCTATCTGTGACATACTGTACAGTAGTAGTCCGTGATGTACTTTTGCACACTTTCAGTATGTGACCCACTTTTCTGCAACCACTGCATTTCTTGTGTCGAAATCGGCATGTGTCTTGCTGGTGGTTACCTCCACATCTGTAACATGGTTTTGACTTTCTGGAATTGCCCTGTGGTTGTGGTTTCCAAAATGTTTGGGGTTCTTGATGAAGAGATGAAGGATCACTTCATGGTGTGGAATGTTCCTTATGTGCTGGAGTATGGGTGACCTTATGAACGCTGCTTCTTTGGGGTTCAGAATGTCCTGCTAACTCCCTGGTATCCTTCTGAGCAAGCTCCATAGCAAGGACATTTTCACCGGCTTTTTGAAGGTTAAGTCCTTTTCTGACAATAGATATTTTTGATAGATTTCTCCTTGCAGACCACAGACAAAGCAATCCCAGAGGGCATCCTCCAGAAACTGGCCAGACTCACAGGTGCTTGCCAGACGCTTCAAAGCAATGATGTAGTCGGCAAGAGCTTCCCCCCCTCCTCTTGGTTCCAACAATAATATCTGAATGGTTCTACACTGAGAATTGGCTTGGGCTTGAAATGCCGTGAAAGTGTCTCTGTGAGTTGGGCATATTATTTATTTATTTAAAAGTTTTACCAGGAAGACATACTGAGCGATGTAATGCTCGATTCCAGATGCGTCCTGGGTTGGAGGGGAAGTGGGGTGTATGTACAATATAGAATAAAAACAAACACAACATACAAAACACAAAATTTGCATACCAAGAGCACAAATAGGTACAGTAGCAATATATCCAAATGCAGAGGAGTATACAATATGATATACATAGAATTTACATTAGAATTTCATACTGAGAGCACATAGTTCCATATGGCATGCCCACCACTTTGGCAGGTGCAGTCAGATTCTTGAGGAGTTGGTACATTGTAGGCCCCAAAACTGCTAGGAAGACCTTTGCCTTTTTTGCATCAGGAACTTCATTTGCCTCCAACCAGCATTCAAAGCTTTCCAAGTAAGAATCAAAGTCCTCTTTTGATTCATCAAATTCTGGTACTCTGCTAGTTGCAGTCATGGCTGTGGCAAGGTGTTCTGCAGCTGCAATGTCCACAAAAAAAAAAAAAGTCTTTGTCTTTTATTTTCAAAGGCCTTTCAGTATGTGCTGCAATTTCTCTATTATGCCACAAGAGGCTGCTGCTGTGATCAGGAATCTCAGGTGTTGACATGATTTAGTATCTGTTTCAGTTTCACATACCAGAAATGGCTCTGGTTCCCGCTTGAAGCAAAAAACCCAGCAAGATAAACAGATAATCCACACTGGTGAAATTATGTTGTTAGAATTGCTTTGTGTCTGGAGTTTAAGCAGAGATAGCGGCAGACACATTTGTGATGTGTACCCTAGCCTGGCAGGTAGGGAAGGATGGGAAGTCTGTTGAACCCACGCAAGGTAGCAGGATTTATATCAGTTAAAAAACATGCATTAGCTTACATAACCTTTCTTGCGCTCATATGGGTTGTTTTGCTTTCATCCTCCATCATCAGTGTAATATATTTTGGGGTCCTGTGCAGTGAGACTCAATTACAGCACATATGTTCAGTAGCCATCTTTATTTTCACTCAGAGATAGTGGACACGCATCACTGGACATACACAAAGAAAAACCCACTGGACAGGATAGGAACTGATACCTTAGATAGGACTACAAATATCCATATGCATGAACTACAGCCCTAATGGCGTTCCTTAGACTTCCTACCATATAATTATCCATACTAAGATACATATCAACATATATACTGGCAAGTTGTGTCTCTGTTTCAGTTGGATTTGGGAATAGAGGAGGTGTCAGGACTATAATGCCCCTGTTTTCCAGATCTTTAATGGCTTTATCAGCAGTATAATAGAGAATCCCACCCTCAGAAAATAACGCTTTCTGCTACGCAGGATACAGGGTCTGAAATTGGACACCTGCTTGTTTAAAGGCATGGAGGCAGGGGGCAGAGGCTCGGCACTGCTACAGTATTTATGGAGCATAATCATGGTAAAATAGAGCTGTGTTAATTTGTAAGTGGTAACTTTTAACCTCCAGGCTGTTGGCAAGCTGTCTTCTTTAACTTTATAGCAGAAGAATTTCATA
Source organism: Neoceratodus forsteri (assembly GCA_016271365.2). Taxonomy (NCBI): domain Eukaryota; kingdom Metazoa; phylum Chordata; order Ceratodontiformes; family Ceratodontidae; genus Neoceratodus; species Neoceratodus forsteri. The sequence continues at coordinate 407,858,463 of CM028137.1, read as the reverse complement.
ATATTTGAATGTGGGTGGTCTCCCAGTCCTGGTTTCAGACCTAGCATCAAATGGACACACTCAAGGTCAAAAGTAGAACTGGCTGGTAGCTGGAGACAGTCCTTTATACCTTAGGACTTAAATTGGTATGACGTGGGTATGAAAATATGCAAAGCGGTTGGCAACATTTGGAAGAACATTCTGGGTATAAGGTAATGTACCTGTGAGGGAAATGTTCTTTTTCCACAACTGGATTTAACTCTTGGAACTTTTCTAAAATGTATCACCTGCCACCTTCCATTCTGCTTCAGGGTCTAACGGATCCTGGTTTCCCAACTAGGCACCCTGCCATTCCTTGGCTGTCTTCTAGTGCTGCCACTGGGGTATGCCCAATGTGCACTCTCTCCCTGCAGTGGGGCACCACTTTTGCTGAGGATTCACAAACTTGGTTGGGCAGAAGAACTTTTGGGGCCCAATACACAGTCTCACAAAAGAGTGATGCCACTAAACAGGGCATATAGGTGCCTGTAGCACCACCACTACTTGATTTTACTATTCCCAAAGCCAGTGCACTGTAGCTGTGTGTGTGTGTGTGTGTGTGTGTGTGTGTGTGTGTGTGTGCGGCGCGTGGTATGTCTTCAGTCGCTCAGCAAAAAATACAAATTAACTGACCTACTGTAGCTGTACTTGGGCACCGATGAGATTATAACAATCTCAAGGGTGAGATCATGGCATAGTGCCATGGTGTAAGCCCTGGGCCAGAAGTAATACAACCATAGCCACCCCCTCAACCTGTGTTTACTTCTGGCTGTAATTGTTTCTCTGCCTGTATTCATTCTTGCTATTTTAGTACCCCCCCGACACCACCCCAGCAAGTAATATTTCTCCCTGGCGTCCACCAAAATCCCCCTTCCTTAACCCTGTCTCTGCTATATTCTCTTTCCCACCAGAACTTTCAATCCCATCTATAAACCTGCACCTCTCTGTAGAACTGCTTTTAGTAGTTCTACATTATACAACGTTCTTAAACAGTGAAGGCATTTTTTGACTGAGAACTGTTGTAAATCTCAGCACACAGCAACAGGAAAAAAGTTCCAGTCAGACACCTCAAAACAAACAAGAAATCACTGTACTGACATTCTCTTTACAGGAGCTTATTTAGATGATTGAGAGTGACCTCATACCAGGTAAATTTATTTAATTGTTGATTTGAAGTTTTTTTTTTTAATTAACCTAAAGTTAAAGTTGTGGCTAATTTTTTCTCAATATGTTCTATTGACTTGAAAATGATGACTGTTTCAAGTCCCTTTTTTGTTGTAATACAGCAATAATACACTCCAGGGTATGTCATATCGTGGGACAGCATCACATTTCGGGTGCATGAGTCACTGGGCCTGCAGCCTCACGACTCACAACACACCCAAGTCACAATGATATCCCATGTTGTAACACTTTTGCCTTTTTTATGAATGTTATAAGTGTAATAATCCTCTTCAGATGTGCATTAAGGCTGTAATAACCTCACTTTCTGGGTGGTGGAAGGTCATTGACTGTGCCTAGAGCCTCACAACCTACTCAGGTCATTTGGTTATTACAATATTGTTGACACCCAAATGTGGATTATTACTTACATATACTATCTCACCCTGTCATGCATTATTGCTTAATTATAAAAAGGGTTGGACATTTCCTGCTTCCTGATGGGCTAAATAAGTTCCAAGACCCATATGTTAATTGTCCAGAAATGCGCACATTAAGGCAGTGTGATATGGAATTTGGGCAAATCAGATACAAAAAATCTAGAGCCACTTCACTCATCCCAGATTGCCATCACAGACATGCTGCTACCTTTTCTCACTTACACATTTTCAACAAGGCCCTAAAACATAACACTCCCATGAACTCATTATAAAAATGAAAAAAAAATTACTTTCTTTCCTCTCATTTATTTATTTAACATTGGTAACTGGAAAAGGCATACTGAATCAAGGTTCACCTATAGGTGCATCTCAAGGGAAGCGTATAAACTAAGGGTGCAAAAACTATTACAGACATAAATAGTGCAATTGATTACATATTGTGCAAATGAACAGTGCAAGACTGTTAAGACTAAAATATAAATGAAATATCATTGTAACAATTTAATAAATCATTGGTGATAAATAAGGAAATAAAAAAATAAGCAGTGGAATAGACAATGATGCAGCTAAGCATCAATGTAGGTGTCAGGATGAAATAAAGACTTTCTGAAGCAATGTGGGTGCACAGTGTAACGTGATAACCATCTACTAGTTATGTGCATATCATTTTGATATAAATATATGTTTTAGACTTCTGCTTAGGAAACAGACCAAGCAGAAAAGCCTCATGGAACATGAGATTTTAACAGAGGAAAGAAGGACCTGCCCTCTCACTGACCCAGTGGATAAACTAATTAAGAGCTTCCTTTTTTTCACACCTACCTGTCAGAGCCTGTGTTAGCTGCTATAACAGGTGGTAAAACAGCCACTGTTTTGAATCTAGGAAACTAGCCATAAAAGACTGCATTTTTATGACATCAGGATGTAAGCCAACTCTGACAGATACCTGTGAAAATTCTCACAGCTAAGAGAGATGCTTTGCAGGATGTTTTTCTGAAACATCAAAGTGAGAATGCTGTTATAAACTATGCTGATGAGGAAATAGGCAGTCTGTGTAATTTGATATGGCTATCTTTGCAGATTTCAAGCAAGCAATAAGATGACACCCTTTTGGGTATACTTGGTCATGTCACAAATGAATTACAGGACTAAAAGTGACCTCATGTGCTGTGACATCACAGGGAGGTTGGGACAGTAACTTTGAATATTATCAGTTGGCTGAAAGGACAGGATCATCTTCTACTTTGGACTCCTAAAAGAACGCACTCTTATTCCAACTTTGAAATAACTCGCACACTTGTGTTCTGGACTTAAGAAGCACATCTGTCAAAAATAGGTAACACAACTGAAAACTGAGTTAGAACTAGTAATTCAGTTACAAGGCATTTTGTTTTATGACTCCCATTTTTTTTCTTGACTGTAAGCATTAATGTCATATGTTCTGTGTTTTGTATTTTACTTACTATTTTTAATTTTTGTAAACTTTGTTTTCCTTAAAATCCTGCCTGAGCCATTTTCTCATGTTGAGTGTGAATGTTGGGACAGTGTTGATAATTCTGAAATGACTGTTAAAGTGCTTATTGTGTGTCACCATATGCAGCAAGGTAAGGAAATGTCTAGGTCTCAATTGAGTCAGAAGGGGGATTGTGAACCAGGTTGTGTGCCCATGGGTTAAGTATTGCACTGCTTTCCCCGAAGAGGGTGTGATATTTTGATCTGTTACCTGGGTGTGCTAGTGAAAAAGGGTTCATATTTGACCCCAGGACTCGAGACTGGTAGTTACTCGGACCCAAAACAGACAGGAGGGTTTCCCTGTTTGTCTTCTGTTCACATATTGCACTTCGAGGTTGGGCACTGCGGGAGCAGGAGACCTGACACCCCGAGTGCGTTTGTGACAGATCTGGTGGCAGAGGTGGGATCCAAAAGGTTTGGTTTGCAATACTGCAATCAAAAAAAGTTGTTTGCATACTGTGAAATTATTTGGTGATACGAGCATTAACAGTCCAGTGTGTCAGATTGATAAACTGTAACAGTTCACACACAAAACAAGGCAGTGATTTAAAAAAAAAAGAAAGAGAAATATACTATTTTGGTTACAGTCAAAGTTCCCTATTTGTTTTATTTATTTTTTTTGAGTGCAAGCTAGTGTAGCTGTAGATTAGGGAAGAAGATGCATCCACCTATAGCGAGTACACTGTGGAATACATGAGGCAGTTGTGCCAGGAAAGAGGAGTCTGTTGCGAGGGGTGAAACAAGCAGCACCTCATGGTGGCTCTTGTGGTAGCTGATGCACAAACAACTGCCCAAGGCCTCGAGTCACAGTCAGTGACTGAAAGGGACCAGACCTTTGTCGTGGAGTGCTAAGGGTCCACCGCAGTGTCCAGTCACAGGAAGGAGGACAGCAGGACCAGTGTGAACTGAGAGCCACAGCAGCAGGGGAAGGTCACCACCATGCTGGAGCCAGAGGGGATCAGGCTGCAGATAGAGCTGAGGAGAATGGAGCTGGAATTCAAGCAGAAGAAATTCCACATGGAGATGGAGAGAGAGAGAGAGAGAGAGAGAGAGGAGAAGCGAAAGCAGCAAGAGGCAGAGGAAAAAGAACAATAGCTTCAGAGAGAGGCCAAGTGAGAGGAGGGAGAGTGTCAGAGGAAAGTTGAACTGGAGAAGCTACAACTCCAAAGACCAGAGCTAGAGCAGGTAAGTGGCATGGGTGAACCTGGACCTTCAGGACTGGGTTACAAATTAAATTCAAAATTGATAGCTGAATTTAAAGAGGGGGAAGATATGGATGCATTTTTAAATTCATTTGAAAAAGTATGCATTCAGGCAAAAATTCACAGAGAGTCCTGGAGTTTCCAGCTATCCCTGCTGCTTACTGGGAAAGCTTGTGATGCATTGGGTCAAATGGCCAATCAGGACAGTAATAATTATGGCAAACTTAAAGCTGCCTTGCTAAAAAAGTATGACTTGACCACTGAAGCATACAAACTTAAGTTCCGTAAGCTCAGGAGAGGCTCTGACATGAGTTACGAGGAACTAGCCATGAAATGTCAGTTTTTGAAATGTTGGTGGGAAGGGGTAAAAGCAGACTCTGTAGAGAAAATTGAGGATGCTGTACTTTTGGAGCAGTTCTTTTGGGCTTGCTGAGCAGAGCTGAAAACCTGGCTAGAGGACCGAGATCCAAAAACAGTGCAGAAGGCTGCTGAGCTCTCGGACCACTATGCCAGGAGCAGGCCTGCTCTGAGAGGGAGTGGGATGGGCATGGCAGCACAGAAAGGGAAAAGCATGCCTTCAGGGCAGCTAAAACCCTCACTGCCTCCCCAGAAAGTGGACAGCCCCAGGTTACAAAGAAAGGATTTGCCTGATAAAAGAAATGATTGTTGGTTTTGCAAACAACCTGAGCATATTGCAAGGCAGTGTCCTAAAAAGGCACAGAGTGCACAAAGTGGTACTGGGAAAAGGGTGTTTTTTTTGTGTATCCCTAAAAGCATGCCAGTAAACATGAGGGAGCACATACACCCAGTCACTGTGAATGGGGTGCAAACCAATGGGTTAAGGGACATGGGGGCATCCCTTACTTTGGTAAAAGGGGATTTGGTTGAGCCTGAACAGCTTATACCTAATCAGTTTGTTACAGTACGGGGATTCACTGGGGAGAAGAAAACTCTGCCACTTGCTAGTGTTCTCCTGGACTGGGGTGAGACAGGAGACACTGTGCAAAAAGTTGCAGTAGCAGAAAATCTGGCCCTGGATGTGATTATAAGGGAACAATCTTCAAAAGGGGGTGGTGTGTGCAGTTACCTGCAGTCAGGTAGCAAAGGTCAACTGTGGTTCCCTGGACTCCATAGAAGCCCCTGTGGAAAACACTGGGAGGCAGGTTCCCCAGCCTCTATCTCCTGACCTGGAGAATAGTGAAAGGGGGGTAGAAATTTGACTATGGGCTTATTATCTATGGCCCTGCCTCTGTTACCACTCTTAGATGCAGTTCCACCTCCCTCAACAAGGTCTGTTGGCTACTCACTGGATCCCACCACCTCACACATATGTGCGACCTCTATGCACAAACTGGATGACTGCAACTCAGCAATTGGATAAAGCACCTAACCTGCACTATGGCAAAGAAAATAACTATGGTCCTTGCACCCCCGGGAGACTGTGCACTCCTTCACCCTAGCAATACCTCCGCACAACCAGGGGGTCAGAATCTCAGATCCTGCAGGTTCATCGCTGTCATACCTCACAAGATCAAAGATCTTTTGCCTATAGAGTGTCTAGCTGGCTAAATGGGCTCAACAGTTACATCTCCTCCACTCCCACACTTGGCGCATTTAAATCAAGGCTTCGCCTATCTCTCACTGCCTCTAGCCCCTGTGACTGCCACAACTGGCTAACCCCATGAATATTTCTCTTACCTCATGCAGCTCTCTCTCCTATTAGCACTTGGCCACTCCTTAGCACACACTTCCTCTTGTTATGTCAATGACAATGCCTCTGGCTGCTCTACTCCCCTTGTCCCCCCCCTTCTACTCTTCCCTCTCACTTGTCCCTTATCTTTTCTGCATCTCATCCACTATCACTTTGTAACCTAGCCACCAAAACTTCTTGTGTTTCTCAGACACTTTGTAACTATGTGTACTGATTACCTGTACTGTTTTTCTGATACTGTTGACACCTTGTAGTATGTATTGAATTGTAACTGATGTGGAACCTTTGTAAAAGAGCCCTGGCTCAAAGGTATTATAATCCTAGACCTAAATAAATTAAAAAAAATTAAAAAATAAAAAAATTCCCCAGGCAGCAGTTAACAGAACAGCTACAGAAAGTTACACTGAGGAGGGAGGGGTAGCCAACTCTCAGAGAGCTAGGGAACCTAGTTTAGGAACTGAAGGGGACCTGTCCCATGCCTTGGGAATGTGTGAAGATTTTACAGCTGCTCAGAAAAATTATCCTAGTTTAGAGAGGCTATGGGCTTGGGCAGAATCTCTTGGGACACAGGGAGGTGACGGGAGACATAGAGTGCATTGGGAGAATGGACTGCTGTATACACAAGATGTAAGGACAAAGGGAGGGGTGATGGGCAGGAAGCTTGTCATTCCCTTGGGTACCGTGAGCAGTTGCTCAAGATTGCTCATGATATCCCCATGTCTGGACATCTGGTAATCAAGCGCACTATGCAGCGACTGGTCTAGAATTTTACTGGCCCAACTTCACCCAGCAGGTGAAGGAATGTTTCAGGTCTTGTCACCGGTGTCAAGAAATAGGGAAGATGGGTAGTAAAACCCAAGCTGCCCTTATTCCCTTGCCCATAGTGGAGGAACCATTCCAGAGAGTAGGAATGGATATTGTGGGGCCTTTGAATACCCCCAGCTCCTCCAGGAAGAGGTTTATCCTAACAGTGGTGGATTATGTCACTCGGTACCCAAAGGCAGTCGCCCTATCCTCACTGAGGACAGACAAAGTAGCAGATGCCTTGTTAGGGATTTTGTCCAATGTTGGGTTCCCGTAGGAGGTTATCACTGATCGGGGGAGTTCCTTCATGTCGGACCTGATGAAGTGTTTGTGTGAGAAGTGTGGGGTGGTGCAGAGATGCATGACACCTTATTACCCGCAAGCCAATGGGCTTGTGGAAAGGTTTAATGGTACCCTTAAATCAGTGCTCCAAACATTTCCTGAACAGCATGGGAGGGACTGGGAGAAATACCTTCCCCACCTGTTGTTCCCATACAGGGAGGTGCCCCAAGAGTCAACAGGGTTTTCCCCCTTAGAGCACTTATATGGACGCAGGGTGTGTGGGCCCTTAGACTTGATGCGGGAGGACTGGGAAGGCAAGCATGCCACCCAGGGGACTCCCATAGTGGATTATGTCCTTAAGTTTAGGGAAAAGCTGAAGGAGCTTATGGGAACAGCCCAGAGCAACTTGTCAGCTTCCCAGCAGAAGCAAAAGATATGGTACGACCACAGAGCCAGAGCTCGCTCGTACACTGTGGGTCAGGACGTCATGGTCCTAATCCCAGTCCGGAAAGATAAGGTGCAGGCTGAGTGGACAGGACTGTACAAAGTAGTCAGACAGGTGAATGATGTAAATTACATTGTAGAACTGCCTAACAGGAGACATACCCAAAGGATGTACCATGTCAACATGATAAAACTATATGCAAATAGGGCTGACATGGTCTTTGCAGTGTGTAGTCTTGGGGTGGGGATGGACTAGGAAGACCCCCTTCTGGACTTGCTGGAAGAAAGCAAGCGGGATTCCTCTGTGGATGCAATCAAAATGTTGCCCCAGTTGACCCTGGACCAGATCCAGGAAATAAGGGAGGTTTTAGCAGACTTTGCCCCATTGTTTAATGCCAAACCTGGACTAACCCCCTTAGCAATGCATGATGTAGAGATGGGGAGGCAAGCGCCCATATGGTGGACAGCATATCGGGTGTCTGAGGCTGTCCAAAAGGACATTAGGAGGGAGGTGGAGGAAATGCTGGATCTAGGGGTAATCCAGAAATCTCACAGCCCCTGGGCCTCACCCATAGTCCTCATTCCCAAGCCAGATGGCCCTACTTGTTTTTGTGTGGATTATCGTGGATTCAGCATAGTCACGAAGTTGGACGCCCACCCAATGTCACAGATGGCAAAACTACTGGACAAGTTGTGAGGGGTGACATACCTTACCACTACTGACCTGATGAAAGGGTATTGGCAGGTGGAGTTAACTGCCAGAGCTAGGGAGAGGCCAGCCATCATCACTCTGATAGGGTTATTTGAGTTTAAGGTAATGCATTTTGGAATGAAGAACGCCCCTGCCACCTTGTAAAGGTTGGTGAACCAGGTGTTACATGGTACTGAAGAGTACACCATATCGTACCTGGACGATATTGGCATCTTCAATGCCATCTGGAAGGAACACCTGTCCCAATTTAGGGAAGTGTTGGGCAGGATACAGAAGGCTGGGCTCACTGTATAAGCTTAAAAGTGCCAGGTGGCCATGGCTGAGGTGGCATACCTAGGGCATGTAGTAGGGCAGGGACAGCTCCATCCTAATCAAGCATGGATTGAGGGAATTAAGGCATGGCCCAGACCTGAAACACAGAAGCAGGTTCAGAGTTTTCTAGGGACCGCAGGGTACTATAGAAAATTTTTGTCAAACTACAGTGCCCTGGCAGCTCCCTCATCTGGCTTACTAAAGAAAAGAATGCCCAAAAAGGTAAAATGGGAACCAGCCTGTGAACGAGCCTTTACACAGCTAAAGGAGGCACTGTGCAGTGCTCCTGTATTAGCCAGTCCAGACTACAGTAAACCATTTGTAGTCCAGACAGATGCCTCAGATGTGGGTATTGGGGCAGTACTTAGCCAGATTTCTAACCAAGGGAAAGATCACCCAATAGTGTACCTTAGTAAGAAATTACTTCCCAGGGAGCAGGCTTATTCTACAGTGGAGAAAGAATGCCTTGCAATGGTGTGGGCACTAAAGAAATTAGAGCCATACCTATACGGGCGGTACTTTGAGGTACAAACAGATCATAACCCCTAGTTTGGCTGGCACAAATGGGTAAGACAAATGGTAGACTTTAAAGATGGAGCCTTGCCTTGCAGGGTTACAACATGACTGTCACTCACAGGCAGGGGCAGCAAATGCAAACGCAGATGGGTTATCCCAACAGTTAGAGCAATGAAGTAAATTTGGGAAACTCATTTCATGCCCAGGAATAGATTCCCCCACGTTCAGTCTAGAGGGGAGGAGTGTAATGTGATAACCGTCTACTAGTTATGTGCATATAATTTTGATATAAATATATGTTTTAGACTTCTGTTTAAGAAACAGGCCAAGCAGTAAAGCCTCATGGAACATGGGATTTTAAGAGAGGAAAGAAGGGTCTGCCCTGTCACTGACCCAGTGGATAAACTAATTAAGAGCTTCCTTTTTTTTTTTTTTTTTACACCTACCTGTCAGAGCCTATGTTAGCTGCTATAACAGGTTGCAAAACAGCCACTGTTGTGAATCTAGGAAACTAGCCATAAAAGACTGCCTTTTTTACGACATCAGGAGGTAAGCCGACCCTGACTGATACCTGTGAAAATTCTCACAGCTAAGAGAGGTGCTTTGCAGGATGTTTTTCCTGAAACAAAGGGGGAATGTTGTTATAAACTATGCTGATGATGAAATAGACAGTCTGTATAATTTGATTTGGCTATCTTTGCAGATTTCAAGTAAGCAATGAGATGACACCCTTTTGGGTATACTTGGTCATGTTACAAATTAATTACAGGACTTAAAGTGACCTCATGTGCGCTGGCATCACAAGGAGGTTGGGACAGTAACTTTGAATATTATCAGTTGGCTGAAAGGACAGGGTCATCTTCTACTTTGGACTCCTGAAAGAACACACTCTTATTCCAACTTTGAAAGAACTTGCACACTTGTGTTCTGGACTTAAGAAGCACTTCTGTCAAATATAGGTAACACACAACTGAAAACTAAGTTAGAACTAGTAATTCAGTTACAAGGCATTTTATTTTTGTAATTTCCATTTCTTTCCTGACTGTAAGCATTAATGTGATATGTTCTGTGTTTTGTATTTTATTTACTATTTTTAATTTTAGTAAACTTTGCTTTCCTTAAAATCCTGCCTGAGACATTTTTCTCATTTTGAGTGTGACTGTTGGGACAGTGTTGACAATTCTGACATGACTGTTAAAGTGCTTATAGTGTGTCATCATATGCAGCAAGGTAAGGAAATACCTAGTTCTCAATTGAGTCAGAAGGGGGATTGTGAACTAGGTTGTGTGCCCACTGGGTTAAGTATTGCACTGCTTTCCCCAAAGAGGATGTGATATTTGGACCTGTTACCTGGGCGTCCTAGCGAAAAAGGGTTCATATTTGACCCTAGGACTCAAGACTGGTAGTTGCTCGGACCCAAAACAGACAGGAGGGTTTCCCCTGTTTGTCTCCTGTTTACATATTGCACTTCAGGGTTGGGCACTGTGGGAGTAGACAGCCTGATCCCTGGAGTGCATTTGTGACACACATCAACTAATGGAGTGGTTCTAAAGGTCCAACCAGATATGGAGCAGGAACAAGAGGGAGAAAAATAAAGTTTTGGTTGACATTTGAGGGAGAGGATATCTGGAACTGGGGAGACAGATTGTTCCAGAGGAAAGGGAGCCAGCAGGAGAAAGCTGTTTGCCAAGAGAAAATTTGCAACAGGAGACAGAAACAAGTTGCAGGGGTCCACGGAATGAAACAAGTAAGAGGACGGGGAAACAGGAGAGACGAGAGGAGAGAGATAAAGGGAGGGAGGAGAGCCAGAATTTATAGAGAAAGGAGGCACAACATGAGAGACAATGGGAAGCAAGAAGAGGGAGGGAGTGAGGGAGAGATTAATGTAGAGGCAGCAATGATGTATGCAGTGAGGGGCATTAGATGCAAAGTGACAGAAGGCATAGGACAGAATGGTCAGTCTGTTGAGGGAAGACTTGGAGGCAGCACCATAGATCACATCTGCATATTCAAACACTGGTAGGATCATCTTGGTGAGGATCTCATGGCAGACTGAGAGGTAAGCATGACTTGATGTGATAAAGGATACCAAGCTTGGGGCAGAGTTTTTGTGGATGGCATCGGTGTGTGTAGAAAAGTCCAATTTTCAATCAAGCCACACACTGAGTTACTTGAAGTAAAGAACAATTTCAAGAGAAGTATCATCCAGGTTAGTGAAGACTAAAGGAGAAGAGAGCCTTTAAGCTTTTAGCTTATACCAAAGGTCAAAGACACTATCTTTTTGGAACTGACTATAAGTTGGTGTGACTGGAACCAGCTTTGGACATTTCTGAAATCACGCTGTAGCAACAGTTCCATGGCATGGACCGAGGCTCCTAAGGCAAAAGGTATGGTGACATCAATTTACATTAGATTTGTAAGTAGACACAAGCATAGGGCAGGTTGTTAATAAAATAAATGGAATATAGTATGGGGCCCAAGATTGTGCCTTGGGGACCACCGACTGGATGTGGAGGAGAGAGACCAGGCACCACCAATCTGAACTGACTGAAGATAACCAGTGAGGTAAGAGGGGAACCATGTGACTGAATTAGCAGGAAGTCTGGCCCTCCTTGACTAGTCCAGAAGGAGCGTGTAGGATACCATATCAAAGGCCTTGAATGAGTCAGTGAAGATAGTTGCTATGCTGTGTCCCTGGTCCATCCACTTAAGGATAGCATCAGTGACTTGGAGGAATGAGGAAACAGTGGAATAAGACTTATGGAAACCACAGTGGAAAGTGGAGGGGAGGAGGAGGAATAAGAAGCAGGAAAAGAAGAAGAGTTATTTATATAATACTTTCATACACATTGTATCTCAAAGTGCTTTACAAACAACGAGAGACTGGTAGTGAAGTGACTGTAAACGTGTAGCGGCAGCCATTTTGCACATCAGCACCCACACACAGCCCTGGATAACTGTATGAATTGGTTTTATGGGAAGGGGGAATGTTGGCCGGGACAGTGGGGAGAATCCCCTACTTTTTTCAAAAACTGCCTTGGGTTCTTTTACTTCCACCTGGACACCCACCAGAACAGCACCAGAAATGGGAAGAAAGGACCTTGGTTTAATGTCTCATCTGAAGGATGGCACACCACAACAATACGGCATCCCTCTAGTATTACACTAGTATGCCAGTGTTTATGGCATGAGCATAATCCCAGTGCAAGACTAGAACCCATGACTTTCTGACCCAGATGTAGATGTGCTACCAACAGAGCCACACCAATCTTGAAGTCAGTAATAGCAGAAATGTGAGGGTAAGCATGCATTTGTTGAAGTCTAGCAATAGTAGGGAGAAGGGAGATAGGACGACAGTTACCAGAGGAAGAGGTGTCACCCCCTTTGTAGAAGGGATTAACTTTGGCCAATTTCTAAGACTGGAAAGCAGCACAAAGGTTAAAAGAGAGGTTAGGAAGATGGGTAAGAGGGGGAGCTATAGCAGCAGCAGATAGTTACAGTAATTTATGGTCTAAACCATAAGGGTTATGACCGCTGGAGAAACTGACAGACAGGAGAGATGGGAGATCCTCCTGAGGGGTGACAGGTAAGAAAGAAAAAGAGGAATTAAGTGAAAATATGGGGTGGAGCTCGAGGAAGATGGGGAGGCACAGAGGACTGGGGAGAAGAGAGAGGACACAAGTGGTGAAGAATTTATTAGAACAGGAGGCAGCTTGAAGGGGGTTGTAAATAAGGGAACTGACATCCAGAAAGACTGGGGAAGACTGCTGGGAAGGGGTATATACGAGGTAGCATATCACCTTCAGCACTTTGCTGAGGACTTCAGAGTATTCTGAAGGTTGGTGGCACAACTGCTAGCTTTGGCGTCCCTGATGGCCTTAGTGCAGGAGTTTATGATTCTGCTCCTACCTTGAGGTCAGGTTGCAAGCTGTCCATATTGTAGACACTCTCCACTCCCTACCTGTTCAAGCATCCCCCAAGGTTCTGTTCTGGGCCCCATACTCTTCTCCATATTCCTAATTATACAACAGCAAGAAAAATTCTAGGAAACTGATTGGCTACTGACCCCTAAAGATAGTGCTGTTATTAGACAATAACATCACTGTATCTAGGTCAAGTGCGGAGATAACTGCAGAACATGAATGGAATCCCTCCCTTCCTGTTCAAGCCACTGCTGACCTGACACAGCTTCACACACTACCTAAACCATCAGGGCACCCCCCCTTCCCCAACACCAGTTCTGTCCCTCGTTCCTCCAGTAAAGTGCAATAGCATATGTAAAAAGTGGGCATGGGGTCATGTCACCTCATGCAAAAACTGTGCAGCAATAAATATCACAAGCAAAAGCGTGCTGTCCAAAACAGGGTCAGAAAATACAGTGACCCATCGGCAACAACGCAGCCCCAGCAAAACAAATGGGAGTTGTTTCTTTATGTGGGGGGCTCCGCCCCCGCACCCCCGACTTAATATGATCAACTCCAGGGAGTCATGGACTTTGGGGATGGGGAGAATGTCAGGAGGGGGGAAAATTACTTGTTTCCATGAAAAAAAATCTGTATCAGGTAGGAGACCTGGCAGGAACCGAACCACGATCCCAGGCCTCCTACCACACCATGTGATGGTGCGCTAGCCACTCCACCACAGAAGCAGCTTGGCAATCCACCTCAGCACACAGCAACTTCAGCCATCTTCAGGAAACACGCAGGGTGAGAGGGGGAGTGGTAATATCTTATCACTATTATACCCCTGTTGCTCTAAATCCCTTCGCGCTTTACACAGTGCATTTCTTGCCGCACTCTTCTTGGTGCACTCTTTTGACCCAGTACCTAAAAAGTGTAGAACACTGAAACATTCATTCAAACTATTCTAACTGAAGAAACTGCTGCTGTGTGCGAGTCACTTCAATGTCCCTGCCTGCAGCTCATGCTCATCCAAGCAGAACAGCAGCACCCATTAGCCACAATGAACATGGAAGTCCTCAGAGAATCACCTCCTCCCCAGACTCCCTTGCTCCTGCAATGAAGAAAGCAGCCATATTTTGTGAAACCAAAAGCAAAATAAAAAAAAAAAATGTATTTTTTTCCTGAGCGCCACTGTCTGCTGCTAAAGGCTTTCACTATCAGCACATGCCCCTTGGCCATTTCACAGAAAAGCCGCAGGCAGTGGCTGTAAGTAAAATAAGAAAATGCCTTTTTTTCTTCTTCTTCTCTCCCACAAGTAGCTACCTGCAATATAACTCACTTCTGCAGGGTGATATCTCTGTTTCCACTGCTCTGCTCTGCTCCACACTGCGATCATGTCAGGGGGGTGCGCACTCCACACACTGCCCATCCCCTACAAAGTAACGGCCGCAGTATCCAAAATAAAAATACTTGCTTCTCCTGGTACAAAATGGACCTAGTTCACATTGGGGGTGGAGGGCCAGACAACCGTGACCCGAAAATTCAATTGCTAAGACAAGAGAAGACGGTATTAGTAGAGTTACATAGGGAGTGACACAGGTCACAGCTCCACCTACTGTACAAACATGAAAAGGGACTCTTTTTGTTAAATATACATCCACACATAAACTATACATAAACACTGTTTTAAGTCAACGTTTTTTATGTAAACGAGCCATTGTATAATAGCAATGAGGCACTCCAGGGATGTGTGTTATTGTGCAACAACGTCACTCCTGGGGTGTTGGAAGCACTCTGCTTCGCTTCGTGCTTCAACCCACCCCAGACATCACGTTATTACACATTAACACACCCTGTCATGCCTTATTTCTTAAATAACCTCCCTTTAGCCTGTTTCTCTGCATCCATCCACGTGTATACAGTTGACACTATGCTGTTTGCTTCTGGCTCATCTGCTGCTGATCTTGCTGTCCATCTCCAACAGGATTTCGACACTGTTGGTTCTGTTCTAACAGTCTAGCCCTCAATGCCACGAAAACTGTCACCATGACCTTTGACTCCTGACAGTGACTTGCCAGGCTCTCTCCCCCACCTCATTCCACAGTCTTGATGGTACTGCACTTGAGGATGTCTCCTTCTTTAAGTACCAACTAAGATTCCATTGTACCCACCTGAAGGTCTGGTTGGACCATCACCATGACGTTCAGCACACACTGATTCTATACATCGCAAACTCCAACACACACTGGGCATGCTTTGTGGAAACAAAGTCAGCATCACTCTCCCTGCCCACCGGGGGCTAGTTACAAAAATTATCCTCTCTACCTTCAGTTATGCGGACATTGTCTACACTGCTGTTTCTAAGTCCACACTGGCCAGATTGGATCTGCTCGTCCACTCATTCTGCCATTTTGCATTGGACTGCCCTGCCCTGCCCTCCCAATGCACACCACTGCTCTCTGTTCTCCTCCCTCTCCCTCCCTTCCCTTGATGCCAGATGCCTTGCCCACTGGGCTGCCATCATTTCCAAATTATGGTTTGGTTCGCTCCCTCCCTACCTTTCCACCCTCCTATCTTTGCCAATTCCCACCTCCTACACTCTCCATGACTTTTCACTCTCTCTCCCTTCCCTCCAGGAAAAGATCAGCAGGCCAATTGCCTTCTCATTTCATTTTCCTAAGCACCAGTCCACCCTTCTTGTATCACTCGCTCAGCCTCCTCCTCTCCCTCAGGTCCCTTCTCCTTGACTTTACTACCCCATCCTGCAACTGAACCTGACCACTGACCCTTGTTTTCCCTCCTTTCCCTCACTTTTGGTCTGCCCCCTAGGCCCCTTCCCAGCTGTGAGCAGTTTCCTCTTCCCTTAAACTCTTGGTTTGTGTGGCCTTATACTACTTCTTTTAACAGAGTTACTTTGGTAATGTTTAGCTCCTGCACCTACCTTAATGTGCTGGCACTGATAACCCCAGAACTTTCACAGGCTGGGTAGTATTACACTGCTCCTTTCAGGATTCACACCCAGTACTTTATTTTACATGTGTACCTTAATACATTTGTTTACATCATTATTGTGTGTTAGCACTATCTGCCTGTACACTGTGGGTGCATAACTGTATGACTTCTACACTATTTTATTTTGCTACGTTTTTATTGTATTGTATTTTATTTTCTGTTGTTCCTGCATTATTGTTATTTTCAGGTTTACATTCTTGTACTGTGAACTCCTTAGACTCTATACCTGGAGGGATATGGGCCTATATAGGGATAATGGCAAGCATCCATCTGGGAGGAGAACCGCAGTCCTTCGTGAACGGTTTAAATGTTGCTTTGATGAACATTTAAACTAGATGAGAGGGATGGTGGAAGAAAAAAAGGGAGGCATAAACTGCCCCCTCCCAACAGACTGAAGCAGAGAGAAGGGCGGACTCGAGGGGAGGAAAATCCCTCAGGATGCAAAATAAAGAAAAATAAACAGTGTGGTAGAAAACAAGTGAATGGGAACAGGAGTTGTAAAAAGAGAGGGAAAAAGGAGGCAGGGCAAAAGGGAAAAGAGGGGGGTGGCAGACAGAGTGGGAACAAAGCGTGGAAGGCCATGTATGCAAATGCAAGAAATCTAGGAAAACTAAATTCCAGACCCAGAGGCAATCAAGATGGAGGCAGACCTGGACTTCATTGCCATTACTGAGTCACACAGGAAACCATTACTGGGACATGGCCATACAACACTATACTTGTTTCAGGAAAGACAGGGTGGGAATGAAGGGAGGAGGGGTGGTACTATATGTAAGGGATGGTATCAAAGTGATGAAGATGCAGGGAATCTAAGGGGAATGATGGGGTTGGAGGTACTGTGGGTTATACCTATTGAGCTATATTTATGCCAATGTACATAAACTGTGCCTGTATTCTGCTTGTTCCCCAGATCCATTATATCCTTATATCTGGACCCATTGTGTAGCAATTACCCTTCATGAATCTCAATTGTATTGTTTGTCATTCATCTGTGCATTTGTTCCCCCTTCCCCCAGGATGCATCTGGAATCGAGAAGTAGCCTGCTCAGTATGCCTTCCTGGTTAAATGCTTAAATAAATAAACATGGAGACAGGAACTGGAGCCACTATTCGCACTGGCGTGGTCTACAGACCTCCATCACAGGGGGAGAAACTAGTTAAGGCACTGGTGGAAGCCACTAGCACTATGGTAGAAAAAGGAGAGATACTGCTGGTGGGGGACTTCAATCTGCTGGAAGTAGACTGGATTGGAGCTTCCCAGTCGCAGCTTTAGCTAGAAGCAGGGACATCCCGGACTGCCAGCAGGGGGTGTTTCTCAGGAAGCTAGTCAGGAAGCCCACTCAAAATGGGGCAATACTGGTCCTGAGATGCTCACATACAGGGACACTATTGCAGATGTCAAGGTGGGAGGCCACCTGGTGACAAGTGATCACCATATAGTGTGGTTCAACGTTAGGATGGCAGCGGGAGCAATCACACAAGGATGAAGGTCCTGTACCTCAGGAGGGCAAATTAAAAAAACAAACAAAAAAACATGGATGACTGTCTCAGAGATTACCTAGTTTGGGGTGGGGGGGTGATATGGGTAGGGTGGAGGAAGAATGGGCAAAAATAAGGGAAGGCATAGTGAAGGTAACAAACCTCTGCACAAAGGAAGTGAGCAAGAACAGGAGGAAAAAAGAATGCTATGGTTCTCAAAGGAAGTGCCTGAAAAGGTAAAGGCTGAAAAGTAGCATTCAGGAAGTATAAAGAGATGCAGAGGGAACAGGATAGCGAAGTGTATCAGGAGAAGCAGAAGGAAGCAGGGAAAGTGATGTGGAGCACAAAGGTGCAAACTGAGTAAAGAATAGACCAAGGGGTAACAAAAGGGGACAAGACACTTTTTAGGTACATAAGTGAAAAGAGGAAGACTAGGGGGAGGGATTGTGAGGTTAAGAAGGGTGGGAGGATTGCGCAGAGGAGGATCAGGAAAAAGCAGATATCCTGAACAAATTCTTAAGTAATGTTCAGTCTTCACAGAGGAAGGAGAAAGGGATGGGTTACATAAAAGCAACAGAAGCACAACAGTGTGTGTGTGTGTGGGGGGGGGGGGAGTTAGATAGATACAAGTCCATTTACAGAGGAGAGAGTCCTGCAGGGACTTGCAAATAATTTGAAAGTGGACAAAGCTTCGGGGTCAGACAGGGTACACCCAAGGGTATTAAAGAGACTTACAGTCTCAGCATTTGCCCCTGCCCGATTGGTGCCTTACCCCTTCAAAATGATCCTGCTGCTGCCATTGCCAAAAATACTCAGCAGGTTGTAAGTTATATCCCTTGTAAAATGACCCCCACTGGGTCTCTCCTGCTTCCCGTTTTTTTAGCCGCCCACACTCTGCCCCCATGCTCAACAAAGTTATGACGTGACACCAAGGAGAGCGTGGGGACGAGCTCCATTTTAGACAATGAGGGTACCTTTTGGGTCGTTTTTCTATATTGTAATGGGTAGTTGGGTGATGAAAAGTGGGCACTGGTCGACTAACAAGGTAAAAACAGTGGTGGGTACAATGGAATCTTAGTTGGGAAGCTGTAACTCACTCAGTGCTGCAAGCCTGCACAAGGTCAAGAAGGGCTCTTCAGCCAAGAGCTGCCCTCACCCCACACCACACCACACTACTGGATCTGCCTGCACTGAAACATGGACTCCCTAAGCTTCACCAGATGCTCCAGACAGCTTGCCTGCTCCATCATTTGGAGGCATGCATTGGACAAGCCATGCCTCCTCCAGCAAGCAGAACTAGTTGGGAGCTGTCTCCTTTGTCTCTGGCTTGCATCCACATTTCCAATGGACTTTAAAACTTGGGACCCCTTTGCAACTCCACTGTGCTGCTGTAACTCACATACTAACTGCAGCAAGCCTACATGGGGTCGGGAAGGGCTCTTTAGCCAAGAAATGCCCCTCCCCCACACTGCACCATGCTGCCGGAACAAACTCCTTAAGCTTTACCAGCCACTCAAGCCAGCTTACCTGCTCCACCAATCAGCAACCTGCTTTGGACAGACCATACCTCCCCCCATATGTGGGGCCAATCAGGAGCTATCTCCTTTGTCCCTGGCCTGAATCCACATTTCCAAGGGATTTTTAAACTCAGGACTACCTTGCGGCTCTACTGTGCAGCTATAACTCACTTACTGCTGCAAGCTTGCACGAGGTCGAAAAGGGCTCTTCTGCCACAAACTTCCCTCTCCTGCACTATACCATGCTGACAGACATGCCAGCACTGAAACTTGGACTCCCTAAATTTCAGCCAGCTTGCCTGCTCCACCAATCAGCAGCCTGCTTTGGATAAGCCGTGTCTGCACTAGCAAGTGGAACCAATCGGGAGCGGTCTTCATTGTCCCTGACCAGAACCCACTCCTTATTAGTTTTCAAATATGAGCGGTCCTCTGCACTACAGTCCAGAGTGCTAAGGACCACAACACAAGTCAAGTCAAGTCAACTTTATTTTTATAGTACCTTTCCAAACCAAGGCACTGTACATAAAACCAAATACAGCAGATATAAATAGGATTAAAACGGGAACAGTAAATCAGATTATCCATATTATCCACAAGGGACAATTTAGAAGTGGAGTCTGCCTGGAGTCAGCCATCAGCCAGCCACACTGCCCCTCTGGACTGCCACCAACTTGGGGCCCAATTCTGAAAGGGACAGGAATGGCGCATGGTGCATGCGCCAATTGGGAATGGTAAAAAGGGCAACTTGCGCCACACCATGCACCATTTCTGATTCACAGATGTGGCCTGCACCACATGAGGGCCTGACTGCACCAGCCAAGCATGCCCCACAGATGTGCCCTGGTGGATGGGAGCTTGCGGGGATCCCCAAAAGGCTGCAACAGGCACAGGGCTTGCCAGGGCTTTGACCAGCTGGGAGCTGGTCTAACAGCCTGTGTGCCACCTCTGGATCCGGTGCCATGTGTAAGGTGCTCCCATGCCTCTTACTTGCCATGGTTGGCAGTATTCCTGCCTGTGCCTTCCTGCATGCTGTGTATGGAGCTTTCATTACATGGTCTGGTCGCATAGTGTACATGGAGTGGAATCATCGATCTTACAATAGAGTATACTATAACTCACCGCCCCTATACTAGTGCATGGTCCGTTGAGTGGGCAATGCTTGCATCATGCCTGTGGGACAACAGCCAGCAGTACTGTACCCCTGCTGGACAACTTGCCATGGCTCTATGATGCCACAGTATCAACATCTTCCCAACACGACCCTACAGTGATGGATTCATGTTGACCACAATTTGCGGTCGACATAAATCCAAAGAAACTTTCTGTTTATTGGAGGGTTTTGACCCCCAAACTCTCTATGCCCCAGCACCCCCCGGACTTAGGGAATATCAACTCTGAGTCGGAGTTGATTTGGAGAAGGAGTGCAGGACTGGGGGAAAGAGCGCCATGGTCCCGGGCAGACTTTACAGCAAACTGTCGATGTTGTCGGTATCAACATGTTCGCTGTAAAGGTTTCGCTGTGGGATCGGTAACTGTCTTGCCATCATACATCCAGAATTGCTTCAGTACAAGACCTTCAACCAGGGTAGGTGGTGTTCATGTACTGTGCACAGCCACAAGGACACCAAGCGCCATATTTGCAGGAGGGTGGCACCAGCCCATGGCATCCATCTGCTGCAACTGCCCTAGGCGCATCTGCAAGAGAGACCACCAACTTGTAGTGTGTCACCATTCGGACATGATCACTGCACCTTGTAGATATTTTGGCACAACAGGTCTCAAAACTAGGGGTTACACAGCCACACAACCCTCCCAGAGCTTGCGGTAATCCCCTCCAATGCACTGTCTATTTCATGCCTGGGACCGGCTGTGGCATAATACAGGAGTTTGGTGCTGGGACCCCAACTGTTCGAGAATCGAGTGCAGGGTCCCTGGTGCATAGGCACTGGATGCAAGCTGCTGTTTGCTGGAGCTAGCATTGTTCTAAGGCTGAGTTTGAAAATTAGGCCCCTGAACTGCAAGTGTTCCTTATCTCTTTGTTGCCCTTGATAACTTCAGTTTTGTGGGCCCCACACCTGCATTTGTGACATTTGGAATGCTTCTATTAGCCTGCCTGCTTAATCTGTTTGCTTGTCAATCTGCCTTAGTATCAAGGTATCCTCTTTTTGTTACATTTTGTTAGAATTCCTGAACTCCTGTGGGCCCCACATCTGCTTCTGCTTCTGTTAACATTGCTAACCTGCCTTAAAAGTGACACAGAAACTTAGACTTTGATGGCAGATAAGTACTGCTTGGCCCACCTAGTTTGCCCATTTCACTACCTACAGGATAAGCTGCAGATCCTATTTAACCAACAGCCTATTTCTCCCTATCCCCCACAAAATTGCCTTATGTCTGTCCCATGCATTCTTGGATTCTCACCCAGTTTTAGACCTCACGACCTCCTCAGGAAGGATGTTCCATGCATCCACCACCCTCTCTTTGAAAAAATACTTCCTCACATTGCCCCTGAGCCACCCCTTCCCATCTTCAAATTGTGTCCCCTTGTTCTTGCACATCTCTTTTTCTGAAAGATGCTACCATCTTGGACTTTGTTGATTCCACTGAGGTACTTAAAAGTTTCTATCATGCCCCCCCTCTCCCTCCTTTCCTCAAGGGTATA
The DNA here is from genome assembly GCA_016271365.2 of Neoceratodus forsteri. Classification (NCBI taxonomy): domain Eukaryota; kingdom Metazoa; phylum Chordata; order Ceratodontiformes; family Ceratodontidae; genus Neoceratodus; species Neoceratodus forsteri. The sequence continues at coordinate 407,836,777 of CM028137.1, read as the reverse complement.
CATATTAAGATCTTTTAGTCTCTCCTCGTATGGCTTCTCTTGCAGACCCTGCACCATTTTAGTTGCCTTCCTCTGGACTACCTCCATCTTGTCTATGTCCTTGCGGAGATGGAGTCTCCAGAACTGGACGCAGTACTCCAGATGGGGTCTCACCAACTGTCTGTACAGAGGGATAACAACTTCCTGTTTTCTGCTGGTGATGCCTCTCCCTATACATCCCAGTATCCCTCCAGCCCTCCCTACTGCCTTCTCACATTGCTTGCTAACCTTAAGGTCACCTGATATGATAACCCCCACGTCCCTTTCCATTTTTGTTGTTGTTACTAACTCCCCAATTGTGTAATCTTCCCCTGGGTTTTTGTTTCCCAGGAGCATTATTTTGCACTTCCTTGCATTGAATCCAAGCTGCCATACTTCTGACCATTCCTCCAATCTTGTCAAGTTCCTTCTCATCCTTTCCACGCCTCCTTGTGTATCAACCCTGTTTCAGATTTTTGTGTCATCTACAAAGAGGCATACTTTTCCTTCCAGTCCCTCTGCAGAGTCACTTATAAAGGCATTAAAAAGGACTGGACCCAGTACTGAACCCTGTACCCCCAGTAGTAACCCCTCTTTCTTCAGAGTGGAATCCATTTACAATTAACTTCTGTGTCCTGCTGTCCAGCCAACGTTTTACCCAGGCTACCACCCTGGAACCCACTCCCAGGCTGGTTAATTTGGCTATTAATCTTTTGTGTAGGACTGTGTCAAATGCCTTGCTAAAGTCTAGGTAGGCTACCTCCACAGCCCCTCCCTGCTCTACTACTTTGGTCACCCAGTCAAAGAAATCAATTAGATTCATCTGACATGAACTTCCCGCTGTGAACCCATGCTGCCTTGGGTCCTGTGCCCCACTGGCCTCTAGGTACTCAACAATTATTTCCTTCAGAAGTGATTCCATCACTTTCCCTACCACTGAGGTCAAACTGACAGGTCTGTAGTTTCCTGCCTCTGTCTTGCTCCCACTTTTGTGAAAGGGAATCATGTCCGCCTTCCTCCAGTCCTCAGGTACCACAACATCTTCCCATGATTTGTTAAAAAGGGTAGTCAGTGGTGTCACTAGTTCTCTCCTTAATTCTTTTAGAATTCTGGGGTGAATTCTATCAGGCCCCATTGCTTTGCCCACCTTTAGTTTTAGGAGTTCTTTCAGAACCCTTTCTTCTGTGAAATGACTGGGATTGACCCCCCCATCCAGAGTGCTTCTGTTAATCGGATTAGGTACCTCCCCCTCCTTCTCTTTTGTGAATACTGAGCAGAAGTATTCACTCAATATCCCTGCTTTTTCACTGTCCCTCTCTACCCACCCACTGTCCATTCTATTCAGCCTCACTATCCCTCCCTTTGTCTTTCTACGCTCCCTGATAAACCTATAAATGGTTTTATCTCCCTTCTTAACCGAGTTGGCTATCTTTTCCTCAGTTTGGGCCTTTGCTATTCTGACTACCCTCCCTGCTTCCTTCTGCCTTAACTGGTACAGTTCTCCGTCCTGCTCCTTCTGTGTTTCCTTATACTTCCTAAATGCTATATTTTACTTCCTTACCTTCACCACCACCTCTTTTGAGAACCATAGTGGCTTTTTATTTCATTTTGATTTATTTGCTTCACACAAAGGCTTGTTGCTTCTGTGATTGCAGTTTTTTGTTTCCCCATTGTTGCTCCACCCCTCCTTCTAGCCTGTTAGTGTTTTTCTAAGGCACTCTCCCATCTTGCCAAAGTCAGCCCTCCTGAAGTCCAGAACCCTCACTTTTGTGTGGCTTGACTCTGTAGCTGAGTTTATTGTGAAACACACTGTTTGGTGGTCACTTGTTCCCAGATGGCTACCCACTTCTAGATCTGAGATCCTCTCACTGTCCTTGAGTACGAGATCTAAGATTGCTCCCTCACAAGTGGGTTCCAAAACTAGCTGTCTAAGGCATGCCACCTGAAGGGCATCGAGAATGGCCCTGCTTTTGGATGTGGCTGTGACAAAGGTGCTCTAGTTAAAATCTGGCATATTCAGGTCCCCCATCAACAGTATCTCCCCTTTTTTCTGCCATCCTAAGGATGCCTTCTATCATATCCTTGTCCATTCCCTCCCCCTGACATGGGGATCTGTATACAACCCCTGTGCGGATTGTGGTGCCATTTCCAGTCTCTAAGTGACCCACAGTGCCTTCTCTCCTCCCTGTTTACTCTTTTGTTCAGTTGCTTTTATCCCTTCCCTTATACAGAGAGATACTCCGACCCCTCTTCTCCCCTCCATCTCTCTTGTAGGTTGTGTACCCTGGTATGTTAACATCCTAGTCATGGTTCTCTGTGTACCATGTTTCTGTGATATCCAGGCATTCCTCTTCCATCAAGGCCACCAGTTCAGGGAGCTGGTTGCCCAGACTACGGGCATTGGTACTCATTACCCTCCATTTCTTGATGGCCTTTCCCCTTTTTTGCCCCATTCCTGTTCTTATTGCGTTTGTCATTTTCTCCATTTACCCCTGCCCTTCTCGCTATCAACATCTGTCTTGGTGTTTACCTCAGTACTCTGATTTTTTTTTGTGGGGGGGAGCTAGGATTTCCCCACTCCTCTCCAGTGCCTCACCCCTTGGTTAGTTTAAATGCTTGCCAATGAAGCATTAAAACTATCACCTAGGATCCTGGCACCCCTCCTGGACAGATGCAGACCATCATGCCAGTACAGGCCTGCAGCCCTCCAGATGGACCCCCAGTCCCCAATGAAGCCAAATCCCTGAGCTCTGCACCAGTTTTTAACCACTGATTGAATCCCATGGTGTGGAGCACCCTAGCGTCACCCGTGCCATAGAAAGGCAGCACCTCCGAGAAGGTTACCATGCCTGCTACTTGTCTAAGGCCCCTTCCCAACTCCTCTTCCTGCACTGCTCTGATCCCTTTCTTAGCAAGGTCATTTGTCCCTAGGTGGACAATGACATCCATCTCCCTCCCCCTGTGCAGCTGCTCCGGCGATCCAGAGGATTCGCTTCCTGTCCCTCCAAGCCATTGCGCCAGGCAGGCACCTTACCTCCCTCTCCCCTTCCTCCCCCAGTTCTACCTTCCTAACAATGACAATCCTAGCTATGCCCTAGCTGGGTAAGCTTTTATTTGCTATTTCACCTGTTTGATTAGCAGTGGTGTTTATCTGCTTTCTTACATGGTTTTAATAGGGTTATCCCTTTAGCATTGCCCAACTTGTCTAGTTAGCTCTCAGGTTTATTCATTTTAGTCCTACCTGCTTCATCACGTAGTCTACAATTTTTACTCTACCGCCCTAGGCCTGTTTCTATATTTTGTAGTCTAACAAGCCTGCTGTCTAGTTAGTTATTAATATTAGTGCTGCGGTGTTTTGCTGATGGTTGTTCTATCTCAATCCCTGACCACTGTGCACCTTGCTTTCCTCTGCCCTCTCTTTTATCCTCTCCTCCTCCTGCACCTTCCCTTTCCCTCCCTCCCTCTCTCTCCAACCCTTCTACCATCCCTCCACCTGTTTGATCCCTACTCTACCCCTCTCCCCTACTCTCTTTCTGTCCACCCTGGTCTCCTCTCCCTCCCTTAACTTCTTCATCATGCCCTCATCTCCTTTTCCCTCCCCCTACTCTCCTCCCCATTCCATGGGATAGACATCCCACTCTATCCTTTTCTCCTGCTCCTCCTCCTGTCTGGTGAGGTGGAGACTAACCCAGGGTCCCTCCCCTCATTCTCCCACCAATTCCTCAACTACCAAAGACCTTAGCATCTTTCATCTCAATGTTAGGAGACTGTTAGCAAAATTAGGCCACCTCTCTGTCTGAGCTTCACAACACTCTCCTGACATCCTCTGTATCGCTGAATCTTGGCTCTCCTCGAGGACTCCTGACTATACCCTGTCCCTTCCCGACTCAATTTCTTCAGGCAAGACGGGTCAAACGTGGTAGTGGTGCTGCCATCTATGCCCCCCAGTGCCTCTCATGCATGATTGCCCTCAGGGAGGCTGTACCCTTCTCCCATGAGTTTCTCCTTGTCAGGCTTTCATTTCCTTCCACTGTACCCATCTTCATTGGGATTTTCTGTGCCTCATCTAAAATCTCATCCTCCTCTCTGGTTGAATCTCTGTCTGTCATTACCTCACAGTATTCCACAGGTAAACTCAACCTCCTTGGGGAATTTTTATTCCAACTGGATCTTCCTGGCCTCCAGGATGACCTTCCTCAGGACTGAGTCCCTTAATCTCGCCCAGCTTATTAATGAATCCACCTGGCTCAATCCCTACCCCCTTAACTACACCCTTCTGGACTGGGATCTCACCTCCCTCCACCACTGCTTTATTGCAGTAGGTATTCTGCTGGATGCCTTCAGTGACCACTGCATGATGTTCTGCATCCATAAAATCTGGTGAGCTCCTTTCTTGACTAAATACATCGGGGTTAGGTCCCTCCAGTTGCTTAATGTCCATAGTCTGAGTGACCTTGCTACAACAGATTGGTCGGCCATCCTCTCTGCCCCTGATTTTGATGTGGCCTTCTCCCTAATTAACTCAGAATTTTCCTCCATCTGGGACAAGCACACCCCCATCAAAAAGTCCAGGGTCAAATTTTCCCACCACCCCTGGATAACCCCCAAACTCAGATCAGTGCATGTCCCATGATCTCACCTGGGCCTGCTACAAATTATCCCACTCCCTGCCCATCTTCCTTTCCTGCAAGAACACTTAAAAATTCATATGCTAAGGCTATCTGCACTCATGGGCTGTGAAGTCACTCTATTTCAAGGCCAACCTCCAGAAAAACCTTAACTCCCCAGCCAAATTTTGGAAAGTAATTCACTCCCTTTTTGACCCTTCTACCCAGTCTGGTCCAACAGTCCTCATGATCAGTGGTTCACCTGTTTCTGACCCTGGTCTATAGCAGCTCACGTCAACAAATTTTCCACTACTGCCCTTCCTTCTCCCCCACCTGACTCCTCCCTCCACTCCATTCCACCCCTTCCTGGGTTTCCATTACCCCATCACTACTCTGAAAACCTTGCTTGCCTTTTCCTCCCTCAACCTGTCCAAATCCAGCCTTGAGAAGCAGGATCCTAAACTCCTCCACCTTTCAGCTCCTGCCATTGCATCTCCCCTCACTCACCTCCACAACCTACCCTTCTGCCTCTGTGCTGTTCCTCAGTCTTGGAAGATTACAAAAGTTCTTCCCCTTCACAAACCAGGTGACCCTTCCTCCCCTGGTAACTTCCAGCCTTTCTCCCTCCTCCCACCTCTTGTAAGTGTAACTACCCAGCCCCCTGAGATTCCTAGAATCCCCTCAGTGTCAGTGCTAGGTAGAAAAAAGGCAGCTGGTGAATAACTAGTTAAATGGGTTTTTCACCTGCTGACTCTCTTGTTTACTTGGCGTCAGCTGAGATGAGAGAGATGAGGTCATTTAGAACTCTCGCAGCAGCATAAGCCACAGCTGGTTGTGAGTGAGGAGTTTTAGAAACTTGAGCCAGTTGATTAGTGGTCAGTGATATCGGCAGTTTGAAGTGTGAGGAGTGCTCAGCTGTCGGCTCTGAGAGGAGAGCCTGTTCTCACCTTAGTCCTGGTATTCTCCAGCCTGCCAAGAAAAGTGGTGGAAACCATTGTCTACAGCAGAATCTCCTGATTTTCATCCCCACAGGGGTGAAAAGGACTGCTAGTTGATGAATCCTAGGGGCAATCTCCTTTTTGATCCAGGACAATTTGAAGCTGCCTGTAATGTTCTAACCGTAAGATCCGACTTTCTGCTGCCAAAGGAAAGTACTTGTGTTGTGGTATTCCCCTGAATAAAAGGGAAATGTACACCTGTTCTATTCAGAAGTTTGAGACTATTCTCAGTTTAAAACTGACTGACAAGTGTGAGGTCCAGATGGACTAATTCACATTATTCAAGACTTTAGTTCTCACACTACCAGTGTAGTGTTTCTTAAAAGCTGGATGCGAAAGTTCAATGATGCATTTACCCAAGTGTGTTCAAGGTATTTAAGGTGTAAATCCAAAAGAATGGCTTGGTATGGATTTGGGAGCAAAGGGTGGGCAGCCCCCCATCTGGAGTAACCAGTTCAGGACTACAGGTTCAGTAAGGGCACAAGGTTACTTCGGACATAGTGGCCAATGTCTGAAGAGGATTTTACCCCCTGGAGTGGGTTGTGCTAGTTATTAGCCAAATGTATATTCAGCTGTGGCCAGTGCCACTATAAGTATTTCCAGTTGTGGCCAGTGCCTCTGGAAGAAATGTACAAGTCATATGCCATATAGGAAATGTGTGTTCAGTTGTGGCCAGTACCACTAACATAAATGTTCAGTTGTGGCCAGTGCCTCTACAAGAAATGTTCATGTTGTGGCCAGTGCCACTGAGAGAGTGTTTAAAGTCCTATGCCATATGGGAATGCCAGTGCAAGATGTACAATGTCCTGTGAAATAAGGGAATATGTAGAGTTTGTCAGATTTCAGTCGTTTTGTTGTTCTGCAAGTTCCTAGTGCCACAATGTGTAAACCTTGGGGGTTCGCCCTTGCTTTAGAGAACATCTTTTAGAATAAAGTCACATTCTAGAACCCCAACTCTGTTTGGACATTTACGTTATTGCTTTCTGTATGTGTGGATTTATGGGTATCCCTCCAGAAGTATAGATCTAGCATAGCCCTAGCAAAACGTTCTCTCCCCAGGACCTGGTTGTCTGTAAATACCATATAGGTCATACTAATTTGTTTTTGTACACCCCAATCTCGTTTGACCTCTAGATGTAATGAGCCTGGTATACATTCCCAAAGCTAGGGATGGTACCATTTCTAAATGTGTTTCCGAAGTAGCTTGTGCCCCATCAAGGGTACAAGGGGTAGTTAACTGTGTAAAGCAGTTGGGGGGAAGGGTGGTTACACAAAGCTGCAAGAGAAATGTTTCCATTCCAGGCTTGATATCATCCTCTATTCTTCCAGCTTCCTCTCTCCCTTCCAGTATGATTTCCAGAAGTACCATTCCACATCTCTTCCCTGCTGCGTGTTACTGACCGCATCTTCTCTGGGACTGGATCAAAGGTACATCATAGGGGTCATTTTCATTGATCTGGCCATAGCCTTTGTTTCAGTTGCTCATTCACCAACAGCCATGTGTTGGGATGGGTTCAAAGTAGTAGCCACCAGAAAAACAACTAGCTTTGCATCATACTTAAAGAAAAGCAAATAAAAGGATGCATGGGATAGACATAAAGGGAACCTTATTGGTTAGGAAAGGGAGGGTAAAGCTGGAGACCAAGTAGGGTCTGCGGTATTACAATAGGTAGAGAAAACGGGCAGACTAAGTGGGAAAAGTAGTCCTTGTCTGCCATCAATTTCTATGTTTCTATCCTCTTGCACAAGTTGAGTTCTGCTGGCTTTTCAGCTCCTACTGTTGAATGGTTCCATTCCTACCTCATGAGCCGTCAACAGCTGGTACTGGTAGGAGGCTTCCTGTCACCTCCACTACACATCCAGGCTGGGGACACACAGGGCTCCATCCTGGGTCCCATCATCTTCTCCATTTTTCTGAGTGACTGACCCTCTCTCTGTGCCAACTTGTATATTCACATGTATACAGATGACACACAGTCATCTTCATCTCTGGTCCTTCTTCCACAATGTCCTGTGCTGGTTCTGCTCCAACCAGCTCTGGGTCAACACTAAAGAAACCGTGTCCATGACCTCTGGCACCAGTCAGAAACTGGCCAGACTTCCCACTCTCCTAGTTTTCTCAGGGTTTTATTTAACTCCAAAAATTGATTAGCGTTTTGCTCATAAAAGTGCTAACGCATTGTGAAAATGCATAGCACTTGTCTCACTATGTTTAACATAACACTTCTAGAAAACCTAAATAAATACTTTCTGTACAGTTAGTACTGTCCCAAGAAAAAAAAACTGCTAATCGATTATTTAAAACCCTGTTTTCTTAACCTTAGATGGCATGCCCCTTAAACCGGTTCAGTTCTTTTAGTACCTCAGTGTATGATTAGATAGTAAGCTTGGCTTCTCTGCCCACATTGATGCCATTCATGCCAAGCTCTGTCCCAAACTCAATGCTTTGTACTGCAACAAAGACTTTTTGTCTCTGCAGGTTCAGCAGGAACTTGCTACCAAGATGCTGATCCCAGTCTTTGACTACGCTGATGTAGTCTATGGCACCACCCCACTCAGTTTCCATTGTCTGCAACGCCTATTGCTGCTTTGCTACCAGCTCCCCCCCAACTCACCACTGCTCCCTCTACTACTCTCTGTTAATCCTCCCCCACCTTCACGTCACCAGTCCCACTGTTCCTCCTTCATCTACAAATACTGGATTGGGTCCCTTCCCTCCCACCTCTCCTCACTCCTTTCTCCCATCCTCCAGCCTCATACTCACTCCACTCTAGGGGTCACTGCACCTTCTCCATTCCACATCCTCACTCTTGTTCTGGGCAATCAGCCTTCTCCTATCATCTTCACTCAGTCTGAATCCTGCTTCCCTCCTCCTCTGGTTTCCTCAGGCACCATCCTGAAACTCCTCTGTGCACCATTCTGCTCCTGGCACCCCTCTTTCAGGCCCTCCATTGTTTGGAGCCCCCTGCTGTCTATGTTGCTGGGTCTTTTTATGGTTTCCTCCTCAGCCCATGCCAGGTTCCTTACCTCTTTACTCCTGCAGTGCCATTCATTCCCCTGCCGAGATCTCTCTGGTACATTTTTGCTGCTCATTGTGCCTTTTATTTGCACATGTACCATGTTATGTTTTTTACTTCGACTGCACATCATTTGCACCACGCGATTATTGTGTATGTTTTATTGTATCTCTCCTGTTCCCTTTCTCACCAGGCCGCACCTGGAAGAGCCTTGGGTGAGAATTTCCCACCAAGACCCTTTTTAAAACAAATTAATACATGGGGGGGGGGGAAGAGATCAAGTAGGGTCTTTCCTAACAGTATAGGCAAGGTCCCTGGAATTCTGCAGTTCTGGAATTTGCTGCAGAATTTGCATCATGCCGCAAAATATATATAGTGCCACAGAATTCATTGTTTTTTAGTGAATTTTCATATAAATATACTGTTTTTCCATAGTGTCAGGCTTTCTTTCCCATCTCGTTTATCCTGAAGCTCCTCCTCTATGCTCAGCATATGATGTCATCGATGACATCACATCATATTTAGCCAATGACAGGACTGCAATCTACCATAGAAATGAATAAATCATGCCACAGAAATCAGAAAATGTTGCCGAAGAAGTCAAGGAGCCCTGCCGCAGAAATCAGAAAATTCTGCCGCAGAACACCAGGAGCCCGGAGTATAGGCTAGGTAACAATGGCAAGACTGGGTGGGCCAAGTGCTCCTTATTTACTGTCAAATATGCCAGCACAACCCTGACATCCTTGCAGTGGTGGAAACTTGGCTGACACCTAAAGTTCCTGACTCAGCAGTAGCAATACAGGGCTACAATGTCCACAGGCTGGACCGGATATCCAAAAAAGGCGGTGGTTGTGCAATCTATATCAAAGACTCCCTGTCTTGGCACCCTGTAGCAACTCCATCACTTTCTGCCTCAGCCCAGATTCTGCCAATAAAAATTGTCCAAGGTCCCAACCATAAAGCACTGACTATTGTCTCCGTATACATCCCGCCCAGGGACCCTAAACATGGATTCAACGACATCCTAAACTTTATCAACTCTCATCCTCCCGAAGCTGAACTTATTCTACTAGGGGATTTCAACATAAACTGGTTAGCATCGAGTGCCAGTGCCTATAAAGACTCCATCTCAGCTGCTAACCTCACGCAAATGGTAAACTCCCCTACTAGGATTAACTACAAAACTGGTACCAGTACCCTCCTGGATTGGGTCCTCGCCACTCACCCCACAAGGATTTCTCGTACGACCATTCTCCCAGACTCAGTCAGTGACCACACCCCAGTCATGTGTGCATGGTCTAACAAATTCCTTAAGCCCCCTCCCAAAATTATCACTAGTAGAGTCCTTCCTCGTGGAAAACTTCCACATCTCAAACACCTGCTTCTACAAGACTGGCTACCCATTTATGAAGCAGCAGATGTTAACTTAGCTCTTGATCACTTCATCTCAATTTTCAACAAAGCCTCGACCTCTCTTGCCCCTGCTAAAGGTGAAAAACAAAATCTCTCTCTAACCCATGGGTCACAGGCTCTTCTCTCACAGCTGAAACTAAGGTATCACCTCTGGGCAGTTGCCAGTGCCACTGGCAAACAACTGGACATCCAAAATTACAAACAAGCACGAAATGCCTGCACAAAAGCCATACGGCTAATGAAATCCACCTATTACAAAGACGCTCTCACCAATACATAGGGAAATGGTCGTGTTTTCTGGGACAATATCAAGGATGTCACAGGGAAGCAGCCAAAAACCTCTCCGGCCATGTTAATGGTTGATGGATCCTCAACCCTTGACCCCAAGGTGATCGCAAACATCTTTAACACGGCTTTTTCAGACCTTAGTGCTGTTCTACCCCATGACTTTTTCGAAAACAGGGCCTACTCCCCAAATACCTCAGCCCCTCAGTCTAACCATCCCCTCTTCTACTTCAGGAAGGTAAGGCTGAATGAAGCTCAGCGCTATATTACTGTAGCTATCTCTAAATCTAGATCTAGTAGCGACACCCTGGACCTTAAGCTTCTGTTGCTCACCCTCGATGAGGTAATTCATCCATTAACAAAAATCCTAAACCTCTCTCTCAGCTGTGGAAAATTCCCAGACCTATGGAAAACAGCCACCGTGACACCCATCCATAAAAGTGGGGACAAGACGATTCACTCAAATTATCGCCCTATCTCCATACTGCCCCCACTCTCTAAGGCACTCGAGCGCATCATGGCTGATCAACTTACCGACCACTTGGATAAATACAATATACCTTGTCCACAACAACACGGCTTCCGGAAAGGTCACAGCACCACCACAGCCCTTCTTGAGTTCACTGGAGCTTTGCACAAATCCCTTGACAACGGCCTTCTCACAGGGGCCGTTTTTGTCGACCACTCCAAGGCCTTCGATACAGTACACTATGGACTACTAATATACCAACTACTGAATGCCGGGCTATCACCTGACTCTTCTCTCTGGTTTAAAAGCTACTTAGAAAATCGGTCACAGAGAGTAAAAATTGGGGACGCTCTTTCTAACACCCTGCCTGTTCGCTCGGGTGTCCCACAGGGATCCATATTGGGACCTCTCCTTTTTAGCCTTTCCTTAAACTCCCTCCCTTACCACTGCTCTGAGCAGATCATACTATATGCCGATGATGCTGTTGTATTCTCCACTCACAAAGATCCTGCAACTCTTCAACACAACCTTCAACTTGGTTTCAGTTCTGTAGAGACATGGTTTCTTAATCATAAACTGGTCCTCAATGACAAGAAAACCAAATCTATGCTCTTCTGCAGCTCTCATAACCCACACAAGCTACACCACTTGGCTATCTCCACCACCCAGGGGAACACTAGATCAGGTGGGGTCCTTCAAATACTTAGGGATACAGCTTGACCCTAATCTCTCCTATGGTCTTCATGTAGATAATGTAGCTAGAGCTGTTAATACATGTGTAACCCCTAGATGGCGCTATCCCAGGGGCTACTACCCCTGCCTGATTTGCCACTAACAGGTTGAGGGGCCTGGATCCAATGGCGGGTGCCTCCACCCAGAGGTCAGGGTTTGCAATAGTTAAACTTACTTGGTCACAGCCCTCTGGGACACTGCAACCCCCCTTTCTTCCCACTAGTGGCCCACACAATATATCAGAATTACCTTCACAGTATACACTTACCCCCAGGACTAGTTCGGCACTGGGACCTCCTGTGAAATAAGATACAGTGCAACAATCACAGTACAGTACTTTAACATAGACAAATACCTCAGGAAGTATAACTTTGCTGAAACAAGCAGCTCTGATTTATTTGGGGGATATAACAAGGACAGGGAAATCAGGTTAATTAGCTTATCACTTTACTATCTACCTATGGCTCTGTGCACAGGCCTATCCCTACCAGTTACTGTCCCTGGGTACCCAAGCCCTAATGGCCACTCCAAACCGTGGCAGCTGGTAGGGGCCCTTTCACACAGTGAAAAGAAAAATTAGTTTAAACAGTCAGCAGTACAGTGATTCCATTTGGATTTAATGTGGCAATTCAACAGGTAGCGACCCTGAATTAGTACTCACGACCTCCAAACAAGATAGGGTCCTTCAACGTCAGCAGGGCTACTCTTGAGCTCCAAGAGACTCCTCACACATTTATATGGTAAAAAAAGAAAGTACTATACCAGACAGGCTGCTTCTCTATCCCGATCGCAATTACTGCACAATACCCGGGAGAACACACAGCAGATTCAGTTCCTGACAGACCGAGTGCAATTCACAATTTCTCCAGTCTTCTACAGGGTGAGCCTGGTTTCTGCTCTTCAGAGATCCTTTGATTCTTTTCACAGGACGGATTCAGTCCTAACAAGCAGTTACACAAGCTGCAGACCGGAACTCTGGGCCTTACACGTTTTGACTGAAACTGTGCACTGAAGGAGCACAGGGTTTCTTTCCTTCACTGCCAGATCTAAACTGAAACTCCAACAGACAAAACCGAGCACTTCCTTTGAGTTCCTCCCAGTTCTTGACTGGATTGGCTGTCACTCACAATAGACTGCTGCTGTTGGTCCAAAAGCGCGAAGTCTAAACTACATCTCCCAGAGTCACTGTCTAATACAATCCTCTTGTGGCTGGCTCAGATTATGAGTCAAGTTCTGATTCGTCAAGGCACCATTTAGAGCTAGCTTACCCCACACTGATTGGTCCAGTTCAGCAGTTCAAAACCAGAATAGAACTAGGCAAACACAGTTCTGACTGCAAAGAAAGCAGGTTAGACAAACTGTATTTTCATTATTACTCTAAATTATTTCTGGCAAACAGTTACATCTTTCAGATAGGTTCCCTTTGTACTCTAGTGACTGCAAAATGGGTGAATTGGCAGCAGTTCAGTGGTACTCAAACAGAGAAGCACACAGTCCCCCATACAAACTAATTATGTCTGCAAGCAGACAGCTCTTAAAGACAGTACCAGAGGCTCTAAAACACTCACTGATAAATGGCTTAAACGCCAAACACCATTCAGGCTTGGAGCATTCAAGCAAGCTCCTGGAAGTCTTTTGGGAACCCCCATTTGCAGGGGGGTTACACATGGCTTGGTCTCCTCTACAAACACAGACCACACCTCACGCCAGAAGCTTTGAAGATTGCAGTCCTGAGCTCTGTGATCTCTGTAATAGACTATGGTCTCATCATTTATGGCTCGGCCACAACCACAACACTTAGATGCCTCTCAACTGCCTTAAATAAAGCATGTCGGCTCATCACTGGTGCTCACTGTCTCACCCACACGTGACCTGTACATTCAGACTGGCTGTCTCCAACTATCAAACTGCATAAAGTTTCTCACCTGCTCCATAGTGGAAAAAATCTACCTTGGCCTTGCACCTTCTGGGGTCTCAACTCTGTTACAACACTGAATTAACAAATGGTGCCTTAGGAGATCCACGCTACAGCTACTGAAAGTCCCCCACTGTCACACTTCACAGGGACAACGCTCTTTTGCTTATCGAGCGCCACTCTGGTTCAATGGCCTCAGCCCAACCATCTCCTCTGCCCCAACTATTGGTATGTTTAAAACTAGGCACGGGACTATCTCACTACCAACAGCTCCTGTGACTGCCCAACTTAACCTTGTTTCTCCACTTCCCTTTCTGTTCTAGTTGTCCCCCCCCACTGGATTCTACCCTTACATCTTGGTATACCTAATGCTGCACTTTTCACCCTCTCGCCACCCTTCCTACATTCCTTCTCCCCCTTCCCTCTCCCTATGACTCCAGCACTTCTTATCTTGTTGTCTATTTTCTCTGACAAATGCCGCTGGCTGCTTTGTTATAATACTACCCTTGAACTGTATTAGTCTGTACTCTGTTTGCAATGTCCCATTGTTGTAATGTCTGTCTTGATGTTCCCCATAATTTGTGTTTCTCTGACGTGGACCTTTGTAAAGAGCCATGCCTCAAAGGTATTTGTAACCGTAGACTTGACAAATAAATAAAATTCTATATATCTGTGTGTATCCCCCATATATGCATTTGGAAAACTGCTACCGCTCAATATTTATTTGTAATATACTGACCGGTAAGCAATCAGAGTCCGAATTAGCTCGCTTCTAGCTGCGAACTGGGTGTATTTCCCAGTAAAACTTTTGACATAAATAAACAAAGGAAATTCATTTCCTAGTGCATCTTCCCTTCGATTGGCTCCTCCCTCGTTTCAATCACTGAAAAACTTTTCTTTTATAAACTGTTTCTGGTTGCTGTACGCAGGTATAAAATGCAAGAAATGGACCATGTGCATCAGAATTACCGTAAATGTAATTCCGATAAGTGCGTGCCCCCCGGGAGCGGGCAGGGGGGAACTTATAAAAATTAAATGTCGCTTTTACTGCAGGGGGTACGGCGCCGCTCAAAGCAAGCAGAAGGGGCGCCGCAGCTACTCTGGGAAGTACGTTACAGTGCCAGGCAGGGTTGTTGATGTGTTTGTCAGCTGATCGAGCTCAGCTCTGAAAATCAATTTCCGAGCCCAACATGGCTGCCGAGATCCACTCGAGGCCTCAGAGCAGTAGACCGGTACTTCTCAACAAGATCGAGGGCCACCAGGACGTCGTCAATGTAGCCGTGCTCATTCCCAAGGAGGACGGCGTGATCACCGTCAGTGAGGACAGGTAAACGGAGCCGGGGACAGGAACGCATGAGAGAGAAGTGGGAGAGAGAGACTGGGTACTAAGTACACACAATCAGAGTTCGTATCCCCTTCTGGTTGAGGATGCCCACCGAAATCTCATCAGCAACATTTATTCCTTTTTCTTAGGAACACGACAGGAAAGTAGGGATATATGCTGTGTGTTAAGTGCCTCACTGTAGGGATGTAATTTAATTGACAGCAGTCTAAGCAATGACTGTCAAATCTTTCTAAGACTATTCAGGAGCTAGTCCAAGTCAAGTTATCAGCACAGAGATTCATATGTTTGTGGCTGCGTATGGTATCCTTTTCTAGGCTGTTGTCCTACTGGCAGCTGATTGAGCTAAACTACAGCAGCTCTTGTAATGCTGTCCTGACAACGCTGCATTCTTCACTGACTGCACCTTCACAGGAGGCACTGTGGTCCAGTCCTTACCAGCTTGAGAAGTAGTAGATCACCAGTTCAAACCCCACTAGAGTGTATCACTCACTGCATTATCTTAGGCAAGTCACTTAACCTCCCAGTGCTCCAGTTCGCACAACAGTAGAAATGGGAAGAAGCAGCACCCCCACCACCACCACCACCACCACCACCACCAAATGTTGCACCTCAGCTGGGCTTTCCAGTTCCTGGGTGAATAAACTGTAAAGTAAAATATACTTAAGGGGGCTTTCAGAAACTCCTGAATCACCTGAGGGTGGGCCTGTTGCTTCGTTCTGCCGCTTGCTGGGATTCTAAACTCTCTCCTTTGGTCTCTTAAAAAGTTGTGTAAGAGTCACTGCTTCTCTAACATCTTTGTCCATTGAATACTAGGTAGGCGAGCTTTTCTTCAGTTGCACAGCTAGAGATTAGAGTTCCCCCTTCTAAACCTTCCAATTTTGTTGTCTCGTGCATTTAACTGGTTATCAAAAAACAAATAAATGTAATTGCTGGTTATTTGTTCTAACAGGCTCTGCAGTATAGCCTAGAGGTTAGCGTAATTAGTTGTGATTGAGCTTAGTATATCCAGCAGATCTGAGTTTGATTCCGACAGCTTCCACTTGCATACTATGTATACTCTGAGCAAGTTACTTGACCTCTCCAGTGGTCCTTAGTCGGCAATGAAAACGAGCACTTGTGCTGAGTGAACCTTACCTGGTTACTAAAAAATAAAATAAAAAACTGTTTACCCCTTTGTTCGCTCCTGCTAGGTGTTTACCAGTACCTTTTCTGGGCCACAGGGACTTGGGCGACTGGCTTCCTCCAAAAGTGATGCAACTTCCTGAACATGCTAGGAAGTGTAATTTTAGTAATATATAAGCCCCTACAAGATTTTAAACTTTTCCCTTGTAACACATTCAGGTCTCCCAGAACAAAGTGGACATTTTCTGGTAACCCCAGGATGATTGTCCACAAATTAGATAATTTCCTGTGGAACCTGAATTGTTGTTGTTTTCCATACCATTTTCCTGTGGACAGCGCTCTGGAATCCCAGTAATTGTGAGCCCTGCCACATCCACTGTTCTGTGGCTCAGGGAGTGAAAGACTCAGGGTTGTTTCTTAAACTTGGATCTCTTGCATTAGAGCAAAGCACACCGCCACTGAGTCATCACAGCTGCTTGTCCTTTCGTATTAATTTAAAATTAGCCACTAGATGGCATGATGGAAAGGAAAAGTGTTACAGCATCAATCACAGAGAATACTGGATGGGCAACTATGCACAACTGGTGTATTCTGCCACAGAGGGGATCCGATTTGCTCTCAAGATCCGTGGGAATCAGAACCCCGAGGTGGCAGAACACACTGGTTGTGTAAATTACCCATCCAGTATTTAGTGTATGTAGTGCCCCAAAGTAATTTCTTACTATTTTATACATTTTTTTTTTTTTTAATTCAAAAAAGTTTGCTGCTGCATTTTATTTCAAGGCTCAGGGCTGGTTGCTAGGCTCAGTGGTGTGGTTGTTAGGGACCAGACATCTGTTTGTGTACAGTGTGATATTTCGTTGGTTGTAAATCGCATTTGAGAGGGATTTATATAAAAAAAAAAATAAATAAATAAATAAAATGGTATCTAAACTTCTCGCTTAGTGAGAAGACGTGTATTGGGAGGAACGGCTTTTAATTTTGAGTAGATTTAAATATCTGGTTGATCCTGCATTTGTTTTTTGTATAATTAAGATTTATGGTTGATCCAGCATTTTTTTGTTTTGTTTTGTTTTACTGTCTGGTTGATCTTGCATCTGCGGGATTTGTTCAAGAAATTGTGCTGCTGCTGTGAGTTTCTGTTTGGTTGATCCTGCAGTTTCTGTTGCCTCAGTTAAACTGCGTCTCGTGCACTTTCCAAATTAGCTGTAAATGTTCCATGATCTTTGAACTGTGGTACAACAGCATTTCAGCTGAGATTGAAGTCGGGTTGGAGCAACGTTCCGCCACACACTATAAGACAGTAGGAGTAGGAGTTGGAGTGTAGTGCGGCATGCCGCTCTTCTCTGATGCCGGCATATCAGAAAGTCGGGAAGTGTTGATTTCTGCTCTGGCATGCTGGCACACTGATTGGCGTGCCAGGAAACAGTCACTGACAGTTCGGTGTCATTTGGCATGTCTAAATCATCGGCATGCCAAAAAAATAAGGCCGTGCAATTTCACTGTGGGGGTAGTAATTCGGAGGACTGTGTATAATTGCCTGAGTTTGAACTTTTATAATTATCACAGGAAGCATGTTCTGCTAGTGAAACAGGAGCAATTGGTAAATCCCTCTGAATTCTGAGTGGTCATCACCCTCTTTTGCACAGTGTTTTTTTTTTTTTTTTTCCCAGACAATGTGAAATATTAAAATTGGCTGCCCTTTTACCCCTTTTTCTAAGTGTGCCTAATCAGACAACTTACACTGTTTATTTTCCAAAGTCATATGATGTTGCTAATTTTGGACCCAGCAAATGGGCAGCAGTACAGTAATTTGGAACATCATGGACATGCTGATAGTCTGTTCATACTTTCTGACACTAATGCAGTCAGCTTGAATAAATGTTGCTTATTTATAGATGTAGGTCTGTCTGACTATATTTTTAATGGCTGATTGGATATATAAACAATTGTTATGGGAACTCATTATCTTCAATCTTCAGTGTTAAAGTAGTTCTGGTAGGATGATTGATTATTCAAGTATTTCTGTGTGGGAGAATTTAAATGCCTGAGAAAGTAATTCATAAAAAACTATTTATTAAAGAGAAAGTCCCCTCAACCTATTTTCTGTATACTAGTGTAGTTTGTGGGCATAAATAATGATTCCCTCTTTTGCTTTCCACTATTTTCATTCTAATGTTAATATAATAAAGTTGCTTCACTTTGTTTTGCCTGATGTGAAAATCTGCTTGTCTCCATTGCAAAGGTCATGACCCCCACTCATGTAAGGCATCATGGAAGTTGCTGATACATACCTCCACAAGCTGGCAGAAGTTATACTCTCTTCATTGTGTTACATGTCTTGTAAAGTCCCTCTATTCTGTAAAAGCATTTATTTCTAACTCAGATGCACTTTAAACTACAGAAAATGGCGCACTTGCTATACCTTGAAAAGTTTCACGGCCAGCATAAGACAAGAACGTAGGGACTACAGAGGACAGCAACAGCACTGACTAACACAGTGTAACTACTACAGGCTTTAGCATTAAAACATCATACCATTCCTGGATGTCTTACAGGAGTTGGATCTTTACCTTCGAAATGGAGTCAAGCAGGCCTTTACATCAGATTTATTTACCTTCATTTACATATAAATAGGGATGTAAGTTTGTCACGGATGAGGTTTTAATGACTCATTGTTCATGAAATCATTAGTAAACAGCAGTACATGTTGTGTGCCACATTGCTACATTCTGATGACACTAGTGAAAGTCATGGAAGTCCTGAATAAAGATCAAACGTCATGGAATCAATGACTTGTATGACTGCCATGACAAACTTACATCCCTACATATAAATACTGATGATAGCATGAGGGTGCAATAGAGACGACTATTATTCATGCCTACAAGCTACGCAGGTAGGCTGAAGAGACCTTCCCTTTTAAGGACATATGTTTCAAAATGAAACGCCGTTAACAGTTTTGATTATGTGGTCTTTTTTGTGGGGGATTTGGGATATAGATATAGATATATATTTGTGTGTGTGTATGTGTGTGTGTGTATATATTATATATATATTTTGTATATATACACACCATATATCTGTATATATTATATGTGTGTGTGTGTGTGTGTGTGTGTGTGTGTGTGTGTGTATATATGTGTATATATATATATATATATATATATATATATATATATATATATATATATGTGTGTGTGTGTGTGTGTGTGTGTGTGTGTGTGTGTGTGTGTATATATATATATATATATATATATATATATACACACACACACACACACACACCACACATGTAAGCCCTGTCATTAAAATGTTATTTTTTCATATGTCTGCTTTTGGTGAGCATTACTCATCTGGCAGGCTAGTCTTGTTAAGATAAGCCATTTGTACTTTTCATGGTTTATATTTGCCACCAGATTCTCAAAATGCCATTATTGTCTTATGCAAAGTTCTGCATGCTTTATTTCTTTTATAATAACTTGGCTTCATTTTTTCCCATAGAGAAACAGTTATAATTTGCTGTTATAACCAGCTGGTCATATCAGCGAACACATGCTACATTTCTGTATGTGGAAGCTGTGAGCCACTGTGCTCCTCATACACACTGTTTTATAGTTTTGTGCTAAATAACTGCAAAAACACTGGCTTTTTTATGAGTTGCTGTGGTGAAAAAAAACAGAGCCCACCAGTTATATAAAACAAAGCATGGGGGTGTGTGTAAAACTCAAATTTTACACCTACCCTTGGTGTGGAATGCTATTATAAACCCCTTGAGCTTTGCTCTTGAGGGTTTATGTAGCATCCCACACCTCAGGTGTTTCTTCTTCTAGCCAGTCTCTTGCAGCAGGCCATAACACATGGGATATCAGCTGCAGGCATCACATCCTCCCGATGACTTCTCAGCAGTTGACCCAGGGACCTCCCCTTCCTGTCACCTGGTGTGCTGTTGCACATATATAAAGGGGAGGTTCCTGATTCTCCTCCGTTCTTTTCAACTGTGACCGAGTAAGCATCAAGTTCTCCTCTAGAGTCCAGCTTTCTTCGGTTTGTCAACAAAGAGTTCTACTGACCGAAACTTAATTTCACCAAGAGTTCTTCTACTGATGCCTTCAGAAACTTTATTTAGAAAGTGTTCCTTTGGCCAGAGGATCGCGAATGAGGACCTCCACGAAAGTGTGCGTTAGGTACCTAGGTCCTGAACATGACACCAGGGAGTGCATCCTCTGCTGCTGGTTCAACAAGGCCACAAAGTGTCGAAGACTCCAGCAACTCATGGAATACCTTATGGAGCAAAAGGTAGCCCTTCTGGAGCAACAGCAGTGTTCCACTGCAGGGGAGTCTTCAACCTCCTCCTTCTTGGGGTCTCGAAGGGGTGAGCCCCTGTCGTTGATGGGGCTGGGAGAAAGCATGTTTCCCCTGCGCCGCCATCTTGGTCTTTGAAGTCCTCGAGCGCAACAAGAAAGGTAAGTAGTAGGAGGGAGCCCACTGACACCCTGTCTTCTCCATTGTCGACAGTAGTTTACCCCTCCCTTCCGTTGCCGACGGCTCCTCCGTCGACGACCACTGTTGTGCTGTAGCTTCCACCACTGCCTCTTCCAACAAGTCTTTCGAGCCATCGTCTGTCGATGATGGCCACTGCTGCTCCGACAGTTCTCCTGTCGACTGAGCATGTTTTGAGCCATTCGGCTCTCCCGTCAATGGTTCTTCCATCGATTTGGGCACTTCAGCCATTCGTTGGCTCCTCTGTCGAGGGTTCTCCCATCGACAGCTCACTCTAGCTGTTCTACATTGACGGTGGACCCATTTTCCACTGTCTCATCGGTCTTGTCGTCAGCGGTTCTCCCATCAACGGTGGCTCCTGGCCTTACTGCCTCATCCATGGTGTTCCTGTCGACTATCATGGCTCCACCTCTGACTTCCTTGAATGAGAGCCCTATGATGGCTCCTCCATCTACAGCAGTGTTGGGGTCTTATGTGCATCCTTCCACACCGATGGGCCCCTTGCCTTCTGCCATTCCATCAGTAGTGCCCATCTAGTTCATGACCCTTTCTTCTTCTTCCAGGGGTCACTTGGCCATGGTGGACATCCAGGCTCTTGACCAGTCAGTTATGGGCCTTACCAGGTCCTCCGCTTACTCCTCCGAGGAGGCTGTGGTCCCTGCTTCTGCCCCCCCCCCAAGGCCTTCCTCTGCCTCCAAGACGGAAAGTTGCTCTCCAGCCTCTTAAAGGTTCCGTCCCAGGGAGGACAATTTGGCCACCACATTCTTACAAGAATGGGACATGGCAGACCTGGAAGAGGTGGATCAGGATTATGGATCCCAAGTGTCCTCCTCAGAGGCATCTTCCCTTCAAGGGGATGCTCTGCTGGAACTCCCCTGTTCCCCTCCAGATGACCCTTTCTTTTCGGATATTATGGTACATCTGCAAAAAACATTTGGATTCCAAACTACGGAACAGGATGCCTCTAGAAAAAAGTTGGCCCAGTACCTTGGTATTCCGGAAAGCCCCACACTAGTCGTCCCTCCCCTTGTGGATGCTTTTGAGGAAACCATATTGGCTGCATGGCAACAACCATTCCAAATTCCCTCCAATCCCCACAAGGCGGATAGACTTTATAGGGCCCCTGTGGACCACCCTTATCTTTCTACGCCTCCACAGGTGGATTCCATGGTTAAAAATGTGGCTCATGATAGATCTGCTAGACCACAACACATGAGTGCCCAATCCCCAGATAAAGAATCCAAGAAATTGGATATCATGGGTAAAATAGTCTATACTTCGGCTACTGTGTCCCTTCGCATTCTAAATTATATGGGCCACCTCCTCAAATATCAGGAGGAGATCTTTAAGGCTACTCAAGAATCGGTTCAGTCCCTTCCACCAGGCCAGTCTCAGGAGGACCTCAATGTGGAGCTTTCCACTGCTGTGGCCATCTGCCACCACCTGCTCAGGGCTACCTATGATGCCGTTGATTCTTTGGCTAGAGCCTCCTCTGCGGGTGTTTGCCTCAGATGCCATGCATGGCTGAGAGTTTCGGGATTCTCGCAGGATGTACAACAGTCCATCCTTAATGCTCCCTTTAAAGGGGACAAACTTTTTGGGCCACAGGCCCAAGACATTCTGAAAGACCTGCACGACTCGGGTCATACCCTTCAGTCTGTTTGGACCATGTGTCACCCTCAGGCGAAGCCTGTATGCAGGAGATCCTTTCGGGGCTGCTCCTTCAGAGGTAGACCTACTACTCAGAGGCAGCCTGCTAACAAACGTAAGGCTCAGTTAGCCCTGCCGGGCCCAAGAAATGCACCGAAAACATCCTGGTATGTCCTTGCTGCCCCTCAGCAGGGAGAGCCTTTGGCCTGTCTCTGGACATGGAGGCAGAGACCCTCTCCGCATTGGGGGCAGGTTCTGCACCTCAGAGGTTGACAAGGGATCACGTTAGACCTCTGGTTCCTTCAATTGATCCAGTATGGTCATACATTGGACTTGATCAGTCCTCCTCCTCCCTTGCCTCCTTGGGTCTCACTACCCTCCGGACCATGCTGTGGCACTGCAGGCAGAAATAGATGCTTTGTCACAGAAACATGACATCCAGTTCTCTCCCATCAAAGAGGCTCGGGATATTACTCCAGTGTTTTTTTTTTTTTTTCCTGGTTCCCAGATGGACGGGGGGACTTGCGTCACATTCTAGATCTCAGAGGTCTCAACCTCTACATATGGTACCAGAAGTTCAGGATGGTGATTCTCCCCTCCCTGCTTCCCCTGCTGGATATGGGGGACTGGGTCTGTTCCCTGGACATGAAGGATGCGTACCTTCATATCATGATGCACCCCGCTCACAGGCGATTCTCACAATTCCACTTTCAAGGCCATCATGTTCAGTTTCGGTCCCTCCCCATTGGCCTTTCTTCAGCCCCCAGGGTATTTACGAAATGCCTGGCTGGGGTGGCAGGGGGCCCTTTGCCAGGAAGGTCTGCGCATCTTTCCATACCTGGATAACTGGCTCCACACGCCCCATGCTGGAATACACCCTGACCCGCACCCTAGAGATGTTGTCCGTGGTGGGTATCACGGTCAACTACCCAAAGTCTATGGTGAACCCCTCACAAACTCTTCGGTATATAGGAGCAGTGCTAGACACCTCTCTGGGCATGGTGTTTCTTCCCAAGGCTCGGGCAAATGCCATTCTGGCCCTCATCATGCGGCTGGAAACTTGTTGGTATGTGTCAGCAAGGGACTACCTTTGGCTCCTGGGACATTTAGTGGCTACCATCCCCCTTGTCCCTCATGCCAGACTCAACATGAAGGTTCTTCAGTGGACACTTGGGGTCCAGTGGGGTCAGAAGTGGGACGACTTTGACGCCTCAGTCCTTTTGTCTTCCCTGGCGCTTCGTGCCTTACAGTGGTGGAAGTCCATAGACAATCTGCTAAGGGGCATGTCATTCCATCCCCCAGTCCAGGACCTCGTTCTAATGACGGATACCTCCTTGATGGGTTGGGGTGCCCATCTTCAGGGGGTTCAGTCCTCGGGCTCTTGGACGAAGCTAGAAGCTCATCTTCACATCGGCATCCTGGAAATCAGGGCTGTCTTGTACGCCTTACAGGCATTTGAGACCTTACTCCTTCAGGTTGCCTTCAAATGCAATTAGACAGTTCAGCGGTAGTTCACTACCTGAACAAACAAGGCAGTACCCATTCATAATCTCTCTGCCAAGAATCCATGAGGGTGTGGTATTGGGTGATTCAGAAGGGCATTTACCTTCTGGCGGTCCACATTCCAGGGGTATCCAAATACCCTAGTGGACACCCTGAGCAGAACCACTGCTCGGGCGCACAAATGGGAACTCCGCTCCGGTGTCTTAGAAGTCGTCTTCCTGCAGTGGGGTCACCCGGAGTTCGACCTGTTTGCCTCTTGGCAAAACACAAAACTGCCTCTCTGTTGTTCTCTAGAGCGTGGTCCTGGAACTTTATGGCTGCATGCTTTATCTTGTTCCTGGACAGGAAAATTTCTTTACGCTTTCCCGCCCTTTCCTCTCCTACAGAGAGTACTCCTAAAACTGGTCAAGGATGTGGTGTCTATGATTCTCATAGTCCCCTACTGGCCGAGGCAAATCTGGTTCCGCTTGCTATTGCAAGTCTCGGATCAGGATCCTCTTCCTGTGCCTCTTTGTCCAGCCCTCCTATCACAGGAGAACAGCTCCCTGCTGCAACCGGACTTTTGCTCCCTGCACCTGCATGCCTGGCTCCTGAGGAGTCCCCTCTCGCTGTCAGGTGTCCCCAGGGGTATTGGAGATCCTGAGGGCAGCTCGGAAGCCCCCTACTAAGTCATCCTACTCTATAAAATGGACGTGTTTCTCCATTTGGGCCTCTTCCCAGAATTGGACCCCTATGAGTGTTCCCCACAGAGCATCCTAGACTACCTGCTCTCTCTGTCCTCGGGTGGCCTAAAATTTTCCTCAATAAAAGTACACCTAGTGGGTATTCCTGCTTTTCATTTACCTGTAGACAGCAAACCATTGTCCCAGTTGCCTCTGAGCAGAATCTTCTTGAAAGGTGTCCTACATTTGCATCCCCCGACCTGGGACGCGGTCCCTGTGTGGGATTTAATTTTGTACTTGAAATACTGACTGAAAGTCCTTTTGAGCCTGCTGATGCATGCGAGTTCCAATTTCTGTCATGGAAAACTATTTTGTTGGTGGCAATTACGTTGGGTAGACATATCTCAGAGTTACAGGTACTTATGTGCAAGCCACTTTACTTACAGTTTCATATGGATCATGTGTCCCTACATACTAACCCCTCCTTTCTCCCGAAAGTGGTTTCTGAATTTACTCTAAATCAGTCCATTCAGTTGCCAGTACATTTTGTGGAGCCTGAGAATCCAGGGGAAGCCCAGCTTCATACTTTCGATGTACAAAGAACATTGAGACTTTATCTTCTCCACACTGCTCAGTTGCGAAAAACTGAGCAACGTTTTTGTTTCTTTTGCCGCAGGATGACTGGGCGATCGGGTTTCAAAGCAGTGTTTGTCCACATGGTTGGCCAACTGCATTACATTTTATATAAAACAAATACGATAAACACTTACAGGGTCTGTGAAGCCCCACTCCACTAGAGGCATGGCTACCTCCATGGCTTGTTTTCAAGGTGTCTCAGCTTCAGAAATTTGCAAGGCCGCCACCTAGTCTACTGTACATACATTCACAAAACATTACAGTCTAGACATTACTTCCAAGAAGCGTGCCGCTTTTGGACAGGCCGTCCTCAACAGCCTCCTGTCCTAATCTGATGTGGTTTGATTCCTCCTCCCATGGGAATTATAACTGCTTGGGATTCTTTCCATGTTGCCCCGCCTGCCCCGTTATGGCCTGCTGGAAGAGATTGGATCGAAGAAGATAGTACAGTTGCATAAGAACTTACTTTAATAGTAGATCTTCGAGAGTGTCTCTTGCAGTAGGCCATGTTGCCCCGCCTGCCTTCCTCCTTGTTCCTGCATCAGAAGAGTACCTTGCTCCAGCCTCTCGTGGAAGCCTTGAGCTGCTGCCTTTTTGTTCCTCTCCTCGGTTCCCGGAGACCTATGAGTCACTTCTCATATCGGTTGCTAAGATTGAAAAGAACTGAGGAGTATCAGGGACCTTCCCTTTATATATGTGCAAGAGCACACCAGGTGACAGGAAGGGAAAGTCCCTGGGTCGACTGCTAAGAAGTCATCTGGAGGATGTGATGCCTGCGGCTGATAACCCATGCGGTATGGCCTGCTGCAGGAGATACTCTCGAAGATCTACTGTTATGGCAAGTTTTTAAGCAACTGTACTTTATACGTTCTGTGGAGAGATAAGGCTATACCTTATTGTTTTGGTCATGATTTATATAATTTTATTTATATAATGCACTAGAGATGCCCATAGTGGCCAGTGTAAGTGCAAGGATTCATAGGTACAAGTATATGAGCCTTGTAGAATGATGTGATTTTCTTGTTACTGGGCAGAAAAACTGTTTGCTGCTAACCAGTGGCTAGAGTTAATTAAATCCTCATCCTCCAGACCAGTAGAGTGTTCAGCAATTAATAATAATCATAAAAAAAAAAAAAAAAGTTTAATTTTAGGGTATGCAGTCCCCATAATGGTTAGCATGGCCTTAACTGGGTGAACACCATGCTTACAGCAGAGGCAGTATTAAAAGGTCCCAAGTACACTGACCCAACAGCGCTGCAGAATATACTGTTGCACCCATGCAAATTATTGCTTTCCCCCATAAATGCTGGGTGCAGAGGTATGTTCAGGGGTTTTGGCAGCACTGTGTAATGCTGCTGAAACCCTGCAGTTATCCCTGTGGAAAGGTGCCTGTCTTGTGAATGTTATGCATGCCCTGATAGTTTAGTGATTCCCTCACTTCCCCAATTGCTTATCCTATATGACCTGCACCATACTCTGGTGATCCAGTGGACACGCCAGACCCTAATTACTCGTCCTGTATAACCTGTACCATATCCTGCTGGTCCAGTGGACACTGTACCCCATCACCCTCCAAGCACCACCGACCCACCATGGCCACCAAAGCCAAACTATTGTAAATGTGTGCCAGTTGCCATCATAGATGCCATAATTTGGCTTTGGTGGATGGGAGTGTGGGTCCTAAGAGGGCAGGTTGGGAGGGTTGTTGGTAGCATTTTGGGGGGTATGTGGTGTCCTCTGGACCACCAGGAAATGGAACAGGTTGTACATGATGAGTTATTGGGGTGGGAGGGAGCACTAGGCCACCAGGGTCTGGTATTGGTTCTACAGGATGGGCTATCAGGGGTGAGGAACCACTAGACTACCAGGGTATGGGGACATGCAGGGGACGCAGGGCATACATGCTTATGAGCCCATAATGCCAATAAAAATAGTCCATAGTGCCTTGCATGCCCTCTGGGCTCATCAACATGCTAGGGCTGAATGTGGCCCACAGGAGCGCTGGTGCTATCCTTTTGGGCCATTCAATCTCTGTTGGCTTCTGTGGGCCATTTCATGTTGGTGCCTGTGTAAGAGCAACGCACAGTCATTATAATGTCCACCAACACAGCCCCATATTCAGACAGTGTGGCCCAGTCGGAATGGGCTGTGTGAATATTGCCCCCAAGATGGTCATGCTCTATTTTCTGTGCAACTCACATGGCCGGCTCTGAGTATTGGGCCCTGAAGCGCATGAGAATCCTGCTCTGCAGAGCAGCAGCGTTCAGCAAGTATTTACAGTAGGGTTGGTGCCTAATTCGATCAGATGGTGGCATGCTGGAAAAACAGTGGTAGCAGTTTTCTGATTGAGTGAGGCTTGTCGGCATCTCTGGCACATCACACGAGTTGTACATTATTAGGGCCCTCAATGGCAATTGTACAGCTACAAGTCATTTCATGTGCATTCTCTAGGTGCAAGAGCTGAACCAAAGGTGAGCACTACTGGCGTCTTGAGAACGCAAGTGTGAAACCACTTTTCTGGCCTTTACACTGCTATCCGGGACAACCCATTCATGTATTATAGCTTGGGGAGGGCAACCTTATTTTAAAACTTGACATGCTTAAAAGACCCAACAAACGTGAATGCAAAAACAAAAATGTGTGTGTGTGTGTGTGTGTGTGTGTGTGTGTATATACAATATATGTGTATGTGTGTATACATACATGTATTGGTATTTGGGGGGCCCCCCCATATTCAAAGCCAACCGCGAGCGCCGCACAGAGAGGAGCACGGTGTGGAAGGTAGCACAGAGCCGGCATGGGGGCTATGGTAAGACTGCATGCTCCAACCAGAGTGCACTAGCTGTCTGACTATGGGGCTGTGTTGATGCAGCACACAGTAACTATGCACTGCACTGCACTGATGCAGCCCCCAAATAAACATTACCCTCAAGAGCTGAGTGGAGTTAGTGCATCCCAAATGAGACAGTCTCGGTACTCCTGTGTGCCATATTGAGCCTGGACATGCTAGTGAGCCAACTGGGCATGCAAAGCACTAAGGGCCATCCATCTGTATGCCCATTATGGGCTCATTAGCACGCTACAATGTGCTGCCATACACATAGGCATGGCGTATTGTGCAGAGCTGTGCAGACCCCCTGAATGCCTACCCTGGCACCCTATAGGACCTTTCCAATACCAGTGAGCATGGTACACATTACGCCTCAAAACAGCTAAGCATGCTGCATGATGTGTACACAAGGTAACCACAATGTATAGCTGTTAGATATGTTCCAGACTGACAAAGCGTAGAAATAAATACCTTGTCTGTAGAAAAAGATTGTCAGTCCATCCAGTCTGCCCAGATATACCTTGGGGGGGGGGGGTGGAGATCCTAATGACAACAGAACTGGAAAGGGACCTGGGGGTGATCATACCGGATGACCTAAAAGTAGCCAAGCGATGAGAGGGTGGTGTGGAGGGCCAAAGGGATGCTGGGGTGCATAGGGAGTGGCATCACCAGAAGAAAACAGAAGGTGGTGATGCCACTGTACAGACAATTGGTGAGGCCGCATCTGGAATACTGTGTTCAGTTCTGGGGGCCGCATCTCCAGAAGGACATAGGATGGAGGCAGTCCAGAGAAGGGAAATGAAAATGGTGAAAGGAATGCACCAAAACCATATGAGGAAAGACTGAAAGCGTAAATATATATATGTGTGTGTGTGTGTGTGTGTGTGTGTGTGTGTGTGTGTGTGTGTATGTGTATATATAGATATATATATATATATATATATATATATATATATATATATATATACACACCCTCAAGAAGGAGAGAGGAGGGATATGATTGAGACATTCAAGTACCTCAAGGGGATCCACAAGGTTAAGGAGGGCAGCATCTTTCAGAAAAAGAGATGGGCCAGAGCAAGGGGTCACGATATGAGGCTGAAGGAGGGGGTAACGTGAGGAAGTACTCTTTCACAGAAAGGGTGGTGGATGCATGGAACAGCCTCCCTGCAGAAGTTATAGGGGCAAAAACGATTGGTGAATTCAAGAATGCATGCGATAGACAGAAGGCAACCCTAGTGCTAGGAAAGAGATAGTAAGCTGCAGATCATTTAGTATCTGGAGTTTAGGTAGGTAGAGTAGGTGGGCCAGACGGTCCTTATCTGTTGTAAAATTCTGTGTTTCTATCCTGCCCCATGATGTGTTGTCTAGATGGGGATTTTTGTTCTTCCTCCTCCCATGCTCACTGCCTTACTGCCACTCCCCTCAGCAGCCCTTTTTCTACTGCTCTCCCCTAACACTTCTATTCCTGGGTCATTCATACCTAAAGCAAATTATCTACGTCTTAACATTCAGTGGTGTGATCTGAATCTGTAAGTCTGTACAAAGCCTCTACTACCCCACCCAGAATGGTTTCCATCTCCCTCCTACTCACACCCTTCCTGGTTCTTACCCTTATCCCAGTCTTCTCCTCTACACCTATTGCACTTCTCTCTCCTATTCCTTTCCAGATACCACTTTCATCCTGTCAATCACCCCCCACAGCTCCTCTTGTAAACAGACCCCACTTTCCCTACTACCCTCCAGCCTCTGTCTCTTCCTAGTCACTTTGCCTTTCTTTGTTTTCTTATCTCCTTCTCTCCACCACTCCCTCCCTCCTGTATTTCCTATTGTAATTACAAAAGTCCTAAACTTCACTATTTCATCCTTGCCCTCCTCCTTCCTTCATTAGGGAACATCCACCCCAACTCTGGCCCTATTTCTTCTCTTACCTTGGCTCCTTATCCAAACATGTCTCCAAACCCCACTTCCACTACAACCCTTCCTAACTAGTTGAAGGTCCTCCAACATTTGCAACCTGCTACCTAAAATCAACCTCCTACAAACTCTTATGATTTCACATACCCCTGACATCCTAATTATTACTGAGACGTGGCTCAAAAAAAGCATCCCTGACAATGCCATTGCTATCCTTGGGTATTCCTTCTCCAGACAAGATTGATCAGTCGCGAAGGGGGAGTGGCCATGTATATCCTGTCCTCATTGCAGTTTACTACCACCCTGTCTACCTCCATCCCAGCTACCTGTGAAGCCCTTGTCACCTGCATTACCCTTCCTTTCTCAATTCCAGTCTTTGTGGCTGGCATCTGTTGCTGCCCAACCATTCAGCCCTCTGTCACGACTGAACTCTTAGCCAACATCACCTCCCTCTCACAGTCTGGTAAACTGTTCATAATGGGTGATGTGAATCTAAATTGGTCATCTCCCAAGTTAAACAAGCTACGCAGTGACGTCACTGCTCTAAACCTCACTCAACTTATACTTGAGCTCACACGCCCTAATCCCAAAACAAAAAAACACACCCTGCTTGACTGGGCACTCGCAACCCACCCGCACAGTGTCATTAAATCTGGTCTCCTCCCTGATGCCCTTAATGATCACAACTCAGTTTTCATTGTGCATAAGGTCCATTGCCCCAAACCTCCCCCTAAAATCCTACAGCTCCAGTCCTTTAAATCCTTAGACCTTACCCCACTCAGCTCTGCACTTGCTTCCGCCGACTGGGCCCCCCTCTTCACTGCCATTTCTGTCGACCAAGCCCTTGTATATTTTAAGGATAAATTCATTGCCACTTGGAATGCCTTTGCTCCTTTCAGAAGGACCAGAGTCCATGGACTTCACCTCCCCCGGATCACCCCCGAACTACTGGCCTGCTTCAGGGAGCATGACCGGGCCTGGAGAAAACACAAATCTACTTAACATCCAAACGACTACACCAAGTACAGAATACTGTGCAATTCATATACTAAAGCTACTAGACTTGCTAAGTCTGATTATTTCAACTCCTCATTCCTGACTAACATAAACTCTCCGTCTAAATTCTGGAGGGTAGTTCATGCCCTATTCTCTCCCCCCTCTCCCCCTCCAGTACTCAAAATAAATAACTCCCTAGTTTCCGACCCTGGCTCCGTGGTCAATTAATTTAATGCCTACTACACCTTGTGCACCATGTCTCTTCTAAATTCCCTCTCCCCCTTGCCACCTACTAACTTCAGCCCTTCACCTCAGCCAGTGCCTACCCCTTCCCCTTTTTCCTTTTCTGCTATCTCCTCTGGTGAAGCTCTTAGTGCCATCCTATTCCTCAACCCCTTTAAAGGCTCCTCATCAGATGATCTTGATCCTAAACTTCTCTACCTTTCTGCTCCTGCAATTGCTTATTCTATCTCCCTAATCCTTAACCTTTCCTTTATTTCTGCCCAAGTACCCTCATCCTGAAAACACACTGCAGTCCTTCCTCTCCCCAAGGGTGGTGACACATTCACTCCTGGCAACTATCGCCACATTTCCCTTCTTCCTACCCTTTCCAAACTTCAAAAAACATTTAGTTCTCTCTCAACTATCACCCTTCCTCTTGGATTCCTCCTTCTTCATCCCCTTCCAGTCTGGTTTTCGGAAGAACCACTCAACAACCACCTCCCTCCTCAGGCTTACTGACTCCATCCTTTCAGGGATGGACGATGGCCTGATCACCTCGGCCATCTTTGTCGACCTAGCCAAAGCTTTCAACACTGTTTCCCATCCCCTGCTTCTTGATTCCCTCTCCTCAGTTGGCCTTGCTCAGTCAGCCACCAACTGGTTTAAATCCTACCTCATTGGCAGGACCCAATCAGTGAGAATCCTTGATTCCATCTCCCCTCCACTCCCCATCAGCACTAGTGCCTTCAGGGTTCAGTGCTTAGTCCCCTACTCTTCTCCATTTTCCTTAATGATCTTCCCACAGCCTGTTCATCCATGTCTATCCACATGTACGCTGACGATACTGTCTTATACAGTTCTGGCACAAACCCTGCTGCTGTGGAAACCAGCTTACAGCATGACTTCAACCAAGTTAAGGTCTGGTTTGCTTCTCACCAGCTTTTTCTAAATGCCAAGAAGACCGTCTCAATGACCTTTGGCACCAGGCAGAGACTCTCTAGACTCCCGGCCATACCCACCTTCCACACCCTTGACGGGACCATCCTAGAGGACACCTCATTTAGATATCTGGGGGTTTGACTGGACCAGCACCTCAGCTTCTCTGTGCATATCAATGCTATCCTGAAGAAACTTCACTCCAAGCTTGGTGCTCTGTACAGGAATTGTAGTTGCATGCTACTGACTGCGAGGTGCGAAATTGTCCAGAAGATGATACTCCCCATCTTTGACTACTGTGACGTAGTCTATGGCGCTGCTCCCAAATCTTCCCTGACCAAGTTGGACACTCTTTAACTCCTGCTGCTTTGTTCTCGACTCCCCTTCCCGCTTCCACCACTGTGAACTCGCTCTCTAACCTTCCTTCCAGTGTCTCACAGACGCATCTCACACTGTGCCAAACTAACCTCCAAATTCTGGTTCGGAGTGCTCCCTTCCTATCTGTCATCCTCTCTCTCTACTCCACCTCTCCCCACCCACTCTCTTAGATCTAATGACACCTGCACCTTGACTGTTCCTCGTCGCTCCACCCTCAGTTAGACTGGTTTCGCCCATCGCTTCCCTAAAATCTGGAATTCCCTCTGCCCTGAAATGCGACACTCCTCCAACTAAGCCCTTACCTCTGCCCTACACAATTACCTCTCGCTCAGCTGTTCCTGCTTTTAACCCTCCTTATTACCTATCCCCAGTTTCTGCCTTCCTACCATGACCACCCCGGTAGAGTTCTCAACATCCTGAAGGGGGAATCAGGAAATGGCTACCCCTTCTCCTCATGTTCAGTTCTTGCCTCTTCCGCCTCTCTTCTTCACCTGCCCTTCTGGGTCACCCGTGTGCACAACCTACCCCATCTTTCTCACTCCAACAGCACTTGCGTACTACCTCGTGCCTGCTCCTGGTACACTCATGCACTATGATGGTTCTATCGCATTATTACTGTTTTGTACATTTCTATGTTGTTTTGTACGATTTTGGACATGTATTGTAATTTACCCAATGTTTCACTACTGTTTATTGTACAATACCTTGTTTTCCAACTATTGCATAATCTTATAATGTAGTATTGTTTGTACTGCCCACATACTATTATAACTGATCATCCTTCACAACCCTATATAAACCCCCACATTCGCACTGTGAGACAAGCAACTTGTTGTTTAGTGTGCCCTCCTGGTGAAACATTTCAATAAATAAACAACTATTCAACCCTTAAAAGTATTTTCTGCATTTCAAACCCCGAAAAAAACATATTTCATAGCATACCTGGTCTCGAGTTTATTGGTGTTAAAATCCTTTTTTTTTTTTTTTTTTTAGCCATTTTCTTTAAATATAACACTTGTAAACTAACTCCGAGGAGAAAACAATAACACAGGCACTTCCTGCAAGTGTCACCCCCATGTTTGTGGATGTCAGAAAATGAAGACTGTTATGCGTACCCCATAGAATTCAATGGGGCAATTTGTACACATTATATTGCCATTTAAAGTTAAGATTATAGCAAATGAAAAGCAACTGCTCAACTGACAGAGTCCTTGTTTTCGGGAGGTGTCTGTGTTATTGCTGTTTTCTCCTTGGAGTTAGTTTACAAGTACGATATTTAAAAAAAAAAAAAAAAAAAAAAAAAAAAGGCAGAAATAAATGGGATTTTTTTTCTTTTCACTAAGAAACTTGGGGCCAGGTATGCCATGGAACATGTTTTTATTTGGGGGGGGGTTGAAAAAATTGGACTGTGAAGCTGTTCTTTAATTCTGTCCCAGCCTTGCTAAAAACCGCCAATGGTTTTCACACCCACCACCTTTGCTAGTAGGCTATTCCATGGTTCACTTTCTCTCTGTAAAATATAACCTTCTCACGTTCCTCTGGAAACTCATCCTGCCAGCATCCATTCATGTCACAGTGTTTTTGACTCGCTATTCATACTGAATAGTTCTTCATAATTTACCGTGTTCATTCAGTGGAGGTTAGACTGGCATGCCTGTATTTACCTGGTTGTTCCTTGTCCCCTTCCTAGTGGAAAGGAACTACATCTGTTACCCTCCAATCTTTTAGAACCACCCCGACTGAATTGAACTATTGAGTAACCCTTCCAGGGGTTCAGTCAGTTCTGATGCCAGTTCCTTGAGCACCCTGGGGTGCATTGCATCTGGTCCTGGAGCTTTTCTGGCTGTAAATACCACCTGCCTCATTTCTGGGATTCCCCTTTATAGTGCTTTCTGGCAAAGGACCACTTCCCTCCACTGGGTAGAGATGAGCGAAGTTGGAAAACTTTGCTCCTTGAATTAATTCGCAAATTCGCCATGATCTGCAAAGTTAATCCACTGGGCAAAGTCCAATTTTGCCTTAACCTGGTAATTCTGTGGAGCATGAAGTTGGCAACTTCGCTGGCAAAATTAAAACTTCGCCCCCTCTCTAAACTTCTCCTTGTGCCCTCTTGCCCATAACTTCTTCTTGTGCCCTCTTGCCCATAACTTCTCCTTACTCTCTCCTATCCATAACATTTCCTTACTCCCTCCTGCGGAGAACGTTTCCTCACCCCCTCCTGCCCATAACTTCTCCTTACCCCCTCCTGCCCATAACTTCTCCTTACCCCCTCCTGCCCATTACTTCCCCTTTCATCCTCTTGGCCATAATTTCTCCTTACTTCCTCTGAAAAAGTTATGGGCAGAAGGGAGTGAGAAGTTATGGGCTGGATGGCATAAGGAGAAGTTATGGACAGAAGAGATATGTAAGGAGAAGTTATGGGCAGGAGGGAGTAAGGAGAAGTTTTATGTGTAGGAAGGAATAAGGAGAAATTATTTTATTTAGCTTTTGTTTACCAGGTAAGCACGCTAGACAGTCACGTGCCTATTTTCAGGTGTGAC
Source organism: Neoceratodus forsteri (assembly GCA_016271365.2). Classification (NCBI taxonomy): domain Eukaryota; kingdom Metazoa; phylum Chordata; order Ceratodontiformes; family Ceratodontidae; genus Neoceratodus; species Neoceratodus forsteri. The sequence continues at coordinate 407,802,083 of CM028137.1, read as the reverse complement.
CCGGGAGAATTACATAGGTGCAGGCAGAAACAATACAGAGGCATGGTAACAGCAAAACAACAAGGTATAGTCAAGTACATGCACAGAACTCTGGCAGTAACAATTTCAGAGACTAGTTAATCGTAACCAACAAGGTATAGGTAGGTAGCTACTGTTGGGGTACAGGCAGAGAACAAATAAGGCAAGTACTGTGTAAAGGCATGCCAACCATGGGAGGCAGCCAAGGAAGCAAACGTGTATCAGCAGGACATTTTCAAAGTGAGCACTATAGTCATCTGTACATGTGCAATCGCAGTGGGGCACGGCGCACCATGTAAGGTAGGTCAGCTAAGAGCAAAGGCAGGCAGAACTTGTTTTAAGAATCCCCAGAGGGAGGATCTAAAGCAACTGCGGGAGTGGGCAGCCCTTACTGGAGCAGGGAGTAGGTTCCAGGCTCTGGGGTTGAGGGCCACGAAGGCATGATCCCTGCAACTGAGTGAGTGTTGGGGACCATGAGGACATGGGAGTCACTGGACCTCAGCTGATAGCTAGAGGGGGCAGGCTTGAGTAGAGCAGCCAGGGCTGGATGAACGGATGACGTCTTCAAAGTTGCCTAGGATAAAGGATCGATGGTTACTAGAGGAGAGCCACCCCAGCTTGGAGTAGAGTTCACAGTGATCGATGAGACGGGGGGGCTGATAGGGCAAAACGACACAAGTTGTTGTATGGTGTGTCCCATTTCATGAGCCAGGTTTTTGGAGCATTCATGAATGAGCAGGAGGGGTAAGAAGGAGTTATGGGCTGGATTGCATAAGGAGAAGTTATGGGCTGGATTGCATAAGGAGAAGTTATGGGCTGGATTGCATAAGGAAAAGTTATGGGCAGGAGGGAGTAAGGAGAAGTTATAGGTAGGAGGGAGTAAGAAGTTGTGGGCAAGAGGTCATAAGGAGAAGTTATGGGCAGGAGGGGTAAGGAGAAGTTATTGTCAGGAAAGAGTATGGAGAAGTTATGGGTTGGACAGCGTAAAGAGAAGTTCATGGGCAGGAGGGAGTAAGGAGAAGTAATGGGTTGGACGGCATAAGGAGAAGAGATGGGCACAAGGGTGTAAGGAGAGGTTATGGACAAGAGGGCATAAGGGGAAGTTATTGTAGGAGAGATATGTAAGGAGAAGTTAAGGGCTGTAGGGAGTAAGGATAAGTTATGAGTAGGAGGGCATAAGGAGAAGTTATGGGCAAGAAGACGTAAGGAGAAGTCTGCTCTTCTGAAATCTGGAACCTCATCCTTTGAGGGTATACTGGGGTACCCTGGGCCAGTTTGAACCATATGGCGTTTTGGTCATTGGACCTCAGTTGTTCCTCATCCCACACTCTGCTAGCTATTTCTGAGGTGGTGAATATCACACCAAGAATGGCAGCCTGCCTTGTGGGTTCCCTGACTAGGAGGCAGTCCTGCAATGTATCTAGCAGGGCTAGACTTCCGGTGCTCTGAGCTGCTGGAATGTCCCAGTCTATATAAATTGAAGGCATATCTCTTGAGCAAAATAAAAAAGTAATATTACACACACACTGAAAATAGAAAATAGAGTTAGAACTGACGTTTTGACTATTGTCTTCTTCAGGAATAATCCACAAATAGAAAAAAAGCAGTTACTGTAGGAACATTTAAAAAAAAAAAAAAAAAAAAAAAGACAAGGTGCCATGTCAGTGTACGGCCAAAAACAAAGCTAACATTGACTTTGCTTTGCTCTTTTTTAACTGCTTTTTTCTTTGTAGATAACTCAAGAAGAAGATTGGTAGAAACGTCATTTGTAATTCTATTTTTAGCATGCCTTTATTTTTGTTTTGTTTTCAGCCTACACGCTGATACAGTACCTTTTTTTTTTTTTGCTCAAACATTTGAACAGCACAGTAGCTAAACCTTGTCAAAAGTTCATGTTTCCTTTCTTCAGGTATTGCTCTGGAGGAGGTGCATCACTCTGAGCCTGCTGGCAAAGGGGAGGCTGGACATATTGCAACTTAAAAAAAAAAAAAAAGTTGCAAGTTAGCAGTGTCCTTGGGAGATGCAATGATGCTATACTCTGTGTTTTGGTAGTGGGTGGGGGTGGAATCCGGTGCTGTTTTGTTCAGTATTTATTGCGTGTCCTCCTTGCAGCCTTCCTCTTTAAATGCAAGTAAAAGTTCCTTGCCTCTTTTCAGACTTGGTCATGCAATCCTGCGTCCCCAAGAAACTGAAACTTTTATCAGCATACTGCTTCCCCTATTTATAGTGGTAAACGCAGATACATGGATACCAGCACGTCTCAATTGTCTGTTAGCTTTCAGAAACTGAGGAAACCATAGTGCCACGCGGCCCAACCCTGACTACTGAGCTGATTTTTGTATTTGTATTAATTTATTTTCTTGAGCCACAAAAGCAACCACACATTACATTGTCGGTGTTTATGCAGTGTCAGTGGCTCAGCAGGTTGCACACACTTCCGAGGCTGGGAGATCTGAAGGTGGTGGGTTCTAGCCACACATGAAAAATTTTAAGATAGATCCCAGATACTGACACTGTAGTGCAGCATGAGGGGAGTACTGCACTCCTGAGGTGCTATTTATCGGATGTGAGGTTAAACGGAGGTCCTGACTGCCTATTCTTGAGTTGTTCAGGCAGACATTAAAGATCCCATGGCCCTTTTCGAAAACAGTACGGGAATTTCCTGTGTCTTGCCCCTCACCCCCCAAAAAAACACGAACAACTTAACCAGATTCAGTATGTCAATTTACATCTGTATGTCTCTTTCCCCCCAGCCAGCACAAGCCTAAAAATAGGCAAAATTGCCTAGCCCTCCTTTTCAGGTCAGCAAAAACTAAATGAATAAAACTAATCTGAGCTGCGATGCCACGCCAAAACAAATTTGTTTTTAATGCTGTGCTTGCCAGATTACATCTAAGTAAGATGTAGTTTATGCACTTAAAGACTTGACCGCACTTTTCTTCTAATCCCATTATGAGCACCCTTTGCTACCCCAAGTTACTTCATCACACATTTATCTTCTCAGATTGCTGACATATTGCCTCCTGGCTTCAAGCCCCTGTTTCCTTAGTGATGTTACATACGAACAGATGAAATTGCCAGCAGAAACAGGCCAATTTGGTCTGTCAACTCTGCTCGATTGTGCAGCTCAGTCAAGTTCTCTGGAGTTGCCCCACTACCCTTCCCTGTAATAGTCATCCACCCCACCTCGTTTGCCCCCTTCCCCTCCTCAGCATTGCTTCCTCCCATTCTGAGTTTCTTTTTCACCCTGTCCCACCCCTCTCCCTTGAAACTAGCTACCATTTTCGCTGATATTACCTCCTCCAACAGTCCATTCCACTGTGATACCACCCCTTCAGTGGAAAAAGTGCCTCCTCAATTCTTTCTTAAATCTACCTCCCACTAGCTTCAGGTTATGCCACCTTGTTGTACCCTCCCCTCTTAAATTGAAGAGGACCTCTTATCCAACCCTGTTTATTCCCTTTAGGTACTTAGAAGGTTTCTCTCATGTCCCCCCTTTCCCTTTCGTCCTTCAGGGAATACATGTTGGGCTCCCCCAACTTCTCCTCTTATGTTTTATCCCTCATGCCTTGGATCATTTTGGTCACCCACTGCTGCACCTCATCCAGAAGCTTGATGTCCTTCTTCAGATCCGGCAGCTAGAACTGTACACAGTACTCTAGGTGTGGTCTTGCTTGTGACCTGTACAGTGGCAGAATAACTTCCTCCCTCCTAGAGGTGATTCCTCTGGCGGTGCAGCCCAGCATTTTATTTGGTTTGTCTGCTGCCTTACAGCACTGCGTAGCGTGTTTCATGTCGCCTCTGACCAACATGCCTAGATCTTTTTCTTCCTCTGTGATGGTCACCTGTATGCCCCCCAACCAGTAGCTGGCCCTTGGGTTCCTAGATCCCAGGTGCATGACCTTGCACTTCTTAGTGTTGAATCCCAACTGGCAGGTGCCCGACCATTTCGCTAGCCTAGCCAGCTCCTTCCTGAGCTCCTGTCAAAATGCTTGATCTGTCGACATGTTGGCAGTAGCCCCCCCCCCCCGGAAGAAATCAAGAATTTGTGATTTACCCCTTTTTAACAAAATAAAAATCCCTAGCAGGCATTACTTGTGCTACAACTACCTCCATTTTCCTGTCCTGGGACTCATCTAGTGGGTGGAACACCTGCAGATCCAGACACTGACTGCTGCTGTGGTACAGTCCTGGCTTATTGACACCCCACCCCACCCTACATGGGGGCAGGAATCCCCTTTGCCAGCCTGGCCTGGGCGTACTTTGGGGGAGAAATGGATCACTGCTCACAAAGTTAGTAAAGCGTCAGCTGGCACTACTGCAACCAGTGAGGAACTTTCACCATTTAGGCCCCTTTACCACTCTACTGTAGTGTGCATATGATGGTCTGGTGAGGGCAGCAGACAATGTGTGGCCATGTCCCATCTCACCAGCACCACTGTTCCAAACATCTGCCATGCTCTCATCTGTCTGTCATGCACTCGCATACAAAATGCGACTGGATGCCTAGATGCCTTCTTGTAGTTTAATGCTGCTACCACCTGTCTATTTAGAAACAGATACAGAAATGCCAGCCAAAAAAAAAAAAAGACCACAGGTCCATTTATTCTACCTGGAGTTCCCTGTCTGCCCTGGGACCTATTGTCCATGCAGGGGGTTATCCCTCCTAGTCCACCCATCCTGTTCCCCTGCCTACTTCTACTGACCTGAGCAACCACCAAACCCTTCACTGTCTACCAGCCATGCTTGACACCATTTATGGTCTTGGCATCTAGCTCAACCAACCTTTCTGTAAAATAGAACTTCCTCACATCCCTCTTAAACTTTTCCCCCTGCCAGTTTCCACTCATGACCTTGGGTTCTTGTCTCTATACTCATGCAGAATAGTTCCTCGCAGTTCACCTTGTTCATCCCCTTCGGGAACTTGAAGGTCTCTGTCATATTTCCCCTCTCGCCTGATCTGCTGATCTGGTAGTAGAGTGTCTTGATCTGGTTCTCATTCCACCACTGGCCACTGCTTACCCAGTGCAAGGCTTTACTCTGCCCCCCCATAAAGATTTTTCCCTCTGGCTGCAGATGGACTCTTTAGCCCCTGCCTACCTCTTCTGCCTCGCTCAGGACCCACCTGCCCAAGAATCCCCCCCCCAGTTTTCTTACATTGATGTATTAAATTTGTATCAATTTAATTGTAAAATACCACGTAGGACGTTTGCATGAAAGCAGGATCTTTGTGCCTGAAGAGTTTATGGACTGGTGTTGCTTATTCCCTACCTGAGGTAATTATGCATTTTTTGTAACATCAGTTACTCCCATGGCAACAGTTTGTGATGTCACAATAAAGGACTATGACTTCAAAAGAGGCGAAAACTATAGCGGCGGATGAACTCTAAGGTATAAAGATCACGTATTCCAAGAAATTTCCTCAGTAATAAATAATGGGGAGAAGAAATCTATAGAAGCTATATGAAATACCAGTTGAATTGTACTTTAATATTGTGTTTTTCAAAGTTTCCACTGAGGTGTCAGCAGCTCTTTAAAAAAAAAAAAAAAAAAAAAAAAGGAGCCCACATCTCACTATATAAACTGCCCGTACTAAACCAATTACTGTACATTATTTGCATACATTTTCAGTTTTCAGACCTTTTTTTTTTTATTTTTATTATTTTACAATCCTCCCCTTGTTAGCCATACTTCATCCTCAAGTTGACAGTCACATACCATGGGCCTTATCCCTCAGTGGTTACAGCTTTGATGTTTTTGAAATGTGTGCAGTTCCTTCATAAGTATCAATCGCAGGTGACCGGGGCAGTGACGGCACTAGGAGTTTTAAACATGGGTCGTATTAGACCCACTGTTGTAAAATGTGGCTCAAAATGAGAAACAACTGGGTCAATACGTAATTGAAAGTACAGATTTCACCAGTACAGAAGCTAAAACTTGCCAAGTAGAAATACTTTCCTACTGTTCACTTTTCCATCTTTCAGCTATTGTTACAGACCAGGTGCCCCGTTATGGACCCACTGTCAAGTGCAAAGTGGGTAATTTCTGAGCAGGCTGCAACTTTGTCCCACTTTGCTTTATCTAGTACTGTCCCTGAACCAGTGCATTTACTAGCCCTCTCCAGGCTTCGGACAGTTGTTACACTGGTACAAATAATGTTTTCAGAACCAGGAGTTAGCAGAACAAACCAGGGTTTGGCATACTTCCCCCTCCTCCTAAACAAATACCCCACAGCTGAGCAAACTTTGTTTACTTCATGCAACTCTTTGTGCTTTGTCATCTCTTTTCTTGACTTATAGTTTTCAGACTGGCCAGTAACCAAATAAAACATTTAAGTGCTTACATAATACTTGGCTGACTTCTTACATCATTTGGCTCTGGGATGAACTGTGGATTTGTTTTTAGTGCAAGCCCTTTGTTGTCTTGTCTTAATTTTTCAACTGGGAGACCATGTGCATGCCCTGAAACCAGTCACTTGATTATAGGGAAGGTTTTTTTTATTTATTTAAAATTTGGGGACCTGGATAAGCACACTGCATTCATTTCCAGGTGTGACCGGGGGGGGGGGAGAGATACAGCAATGACAGATACAGTGACAATAGCAGAGGGTACACACATGAACGATAAACCGAAATGTGTAAGTAATGAATTCCAGAAGAACAGAAAACAGTGCAGGAAGTATGCTAAGAACATGGTTTGCTGGGGAAGTAAGGATGAAGGCTAGGGGAGTGTGGAGAATCGCAGTCCTGTTGTGATTCACTGAATCATGTGATGCTACAGACAGTAACATATACCGTGTAACAGTTTGGTGGCCTGTTAAACAGGGAGTACAAGGCTATAAATGTCACTTTATTTACCTCCCAAGTTTCAAAGATATTTTACTCAGTAGGGAAGGATAAAAAGTCAGAAAACGGGTAATAGTTTCCCTGTTGCAGGCACTTGTTTGTGAATACCTCACTTTCAGAAGCTGACATCTGAAACTGTCACAGCATTCTTTATCTTGTCCGTTTCTGTCTCTGCCCTCCTGGTTCTTCTGGGTAGTGACGTACCAAGTGAGTAACCTCATGACACCCTGATCTCACTTCTGATGTTTCTGTCTTACTCAATGGTGTCTCTCCCCCCTTCCCCCGGAGGTTCTGTTTCGTTATAGCTGACAGAGTAAAGAAATTGGCGGCCAAAGATATGAACTTGATGATGATTTACTGGGAGGCGGCCCCAAAAGACCTCTGGGATCACTGGTGCCTAGGACAGCTCTTCATACTTATCCACCTTCATAGTGGAAAGGGACTAGTGTTGCCTTGAGGTTGGATCACAGAGCCGTGAAGCTGGAGACTTGGGTTTGAATCCCACTAATGTCGTTTATTGTGTGAACTTGAGCAAATACCTTGACCTCCATGGGCTGAACATTTGTTTCTCCCTCCCTCCCTCCCTCTCTGCTTAACCTTGATTCACTTTCCTTAAACTCTCACTTCCTCCAAGCATGTTCCTGATGACTGCTGCAAATGACCTTGGAATACAGATACAGTATGAATGAAAGGCACTGTAAAAAAACAAATCCCTTTCCTTTCCTTTCCTTTCCTTCAGGATCTACTGTAGGTAAGCCACTGTGCTTCTGTTGGCATTTTGTTTTTTCATTCTGTTTTTCTGTCAGTGAAGACTACATTACTTCCTTTGTTGTCCAGCTGTCCATTTCTGACACTGCTCATGGTCAGTTTGTTGATTCCAGTGTTCACTGCCCTCCCCATGGCATACTTTTCATTAGCCTTGCCAGAATTTGAAAAGAACAGTTACCTACCAGTAACAGTCGATCTTTAAGAGAATCGTCTCCATTGGGCCACAGCTTTGCAACTGTAAGTTGTCGGCGTCAGGACCACCTGGAAACTTTCCTAGCTGGGGGCCGTCTATGATGACATACAATGCTGGCACCTATAAAGCGTGGGTGGCCCCTCACTCCTCAGTTCCCCATCAGAGATAAGCTCGGAGGGCCACTTACCACCAGATATGAGCTCGTAGGGCTACTTACTGAGAGGAACTAGGAGACCACACAACGAGAGACTGGGACTGGTAACAGAAAACATAAAAGCGCAAATAGTAAACCATCCGTGTGTTAGAACCGTACATGGTATACCTGACTAATTCCAAATCACGGAGACTTATAACCAGATGTAGATTGGAAATATACTCCCCTCAGAACATACAATATTAACAAAAAAGATCTGAAATAATTTCGCTTTTTTGTAAATGTGGAAGACGATTTAAAATTTATTTTGTTAATATGCTGTCTATACAACAAGGGCAGGACACACTGGTTAGGGGATGTTATGAGTGGTTTTGGTCTCCCTCCTAAACAAATTTTATCCTTTTTCTTCTCTACAAATAATGTTTATATTTTACACAAATTAGTAGGATTTCTTCCTCTGTATATTTGTAACCTTGATGGGTAAAGGAATACAACTATTGAAATAGGTCCAGAACTTTCCTGTATTCAACTGTTAGCATATAGGTCTTCATTGTATCTACATAAATAGGCCACTATAAGTCTAGCTCACAAATGTGCAATATACATTATGCACTTTAAGATTTTTGTATAAATAAATATTTTTAAATGAAATTAAAATATTTTTATATCTGTATTAAATTGTAATGGCATGGTGCCGAACAATAAAAACTTAAACTTGCCCTGGAGTTGGGGAGAGGAGGGGGCCACACTGCAGCAAGTGCAGAGGTTCTGTTCACCACAGTAGAGTTTCCTAGAGGCGATGTGGCAAGGATCATTCATTCCAAATCATCCATCAGTTGATTCCACTGCACCCAAATAAACCATTGCAGGATTCTCATATGATGGGATGCGAATGGGGTGATTACGGTGACAGTTGCCTTAAGGCCCAGGAAGTGAAGCATAGTCCTGGTGGACACATAGTGACTCCTGTGGGTTGAGCAGTCGGGGCCTTTGCACTGTCTTGGGGCAGCAGTGCTCTGCCCACTGCTGTATGCAGTACTGCCCCAATACATTGAAGGCACTGGCATGGAATGATAATGGATTTCTGTACACTGACCGTGAAACCAAGGTCCTCAAACAGTGGCAGAGGTCAGAATACCATGTACTGGACCCCTGGATGGGCCCTGCAGGAGCCACTCCTCCAAATAGGGGAAGACATATAGCCCTTTCCTCCGGAGGGCGGCTGCCACAGTTGCAAAGCATTTGCTAACTACCTGCAGTGCTGAGGATAAGCCAATGGGCAATACCTGGAACTGATAATGGCAGTCCTCCAGAGTGAACCTGAGGTACTGCGTGCACATGGTCTGATATTTGATATGAAAGGAAGCATGCTTCATGTCCAGAGCACAAAACCAGTCTGCTTTCTGTAGAAGGGGAATGAGAGCCTGAAGCGACACCATTCAAAACTTTTTGTATTTGATGAATTTGTTCAGGGTTCTGAGGTCTAACATGGGACACAAGTCTCCTGTGCCTTGTGGGACCAGGAAGTATCTTGAGAAAAAAAATCTGTTCCCTTCTTTTGGAAGAACATGTTCTATGGCTTTTTTTCTGAAGCAGGAACTTGAAGGTCTTCCCTCAATAGGGACAGGTGTCCTGGAGGGTAATGAGAATGGGGTGGAGGATGTACTACAGGTTTTGGACCAATTCCAGAGCATGCCCTTTTCCTGCTCTTTCCAGGACCCATTCATCAGAAATGGTTTCCCTCGATTTTCACATGTAAAAGGGGATCCTCTTTCTCCCCCCCCCCCACACTTGTACCCCTGGCAGTAGCTGTGGAGGGGGAGGAAGTGTGGAGGCAGTAGATGCCAGGGCAGCAGGGCCACCTGAACCTTGGGTGCCATGGAGTGGCCATCCTGAATAGCAGATCCAGCCGTGGGACTACCTTCTCTGCCGCAGTAACGTTGACCATAACCATGGCCCTCTCTGCTGGCAAGCTTCTGAAAAGTACCCCTGCCATGATCCCTATATGCATTTTGGGGTTCAAGGATTTCACAGACCTTAGAGCCATTTTTGAAGACTCTGTCTTTCAGTGCATTATCTGCATCCTGGCCAAGACAGGTTAGGGCCCAGAAAGGGAGCATTGAGCAAGGCCTGTTGCACATCTGAAGCAAATCCAGCTGCTGTGAGCCAGAAGTATTGTCTGAGGCAGATACCAGAGGCAGCTGCTCTAGCAGCAGCATCTGAGGCATCATAAGCTGACCGTAGTATATGTGTACCAGTATCTAGGCCAGCAGAGGCAGCTTTAAGCAGTTCTGCCTTGCAGAGCTATCCAGCAGTGTCTGTGTGTTGTAGCCATAGCTGATTTTTCCAGAGGCTGTCCTGGTACTTAATCATGTAAGTCTGGTACTTTGCAGGACAAAGGCCCAAAGTGAAAGAGGCATGAGTCCTGTCGCCCATTGCATCCAGTTTCCTGAACTCCTTGTCAGGAGGCAAGGTGCTCACAACTCTAGGAGCCCTAGAGCGATCATGTTCAGCCATGATAATCACAGAGTCAGTTTCAGGCTGAGACGTGTGATAAGACTTGACAGTCAGAACAGGACACTGTTTGTTAGCTTTTCTGGGGAATGCTGGCAGAGTATACAAAACAAGGCCGCCCCACTGCTGGATGTGCAGTGATAAAAATGAGCAGTGAGAAAAGAATAAATTCACCCCCACTGTAAAATTTCCAAGTAACGGTACTAGGACACGGTCATTTGAACATTGCATCAATCATTTTAATGCAAAAAGACCCCCAAAATACAGCACCTAGTCAATTTCAGAGTGTCAGCCCTTAGTGGAGATGCTGGCTGGACCGCACAGATCTCCCATCAGTTTCCCTAAAGCAACATCAGGGAGTGTCTCATTGTTACAGACCACACTTTTAAAGTGAATTTCCAACCTATCTGAGAGCAGCTACCACTCGCACATAGTGATGGTTGCCCTCATCAGCCGTCATTTTATCCTGGTTGTAATAATTAAAACTATTTAGTACCTGAATGATATGCCTCGTAATTTTGCCTTTATAAGGGTTCAGTCCTTCACAGTTTGAATGTCCAGGTTGGTCCGCCACACCCCTGTGCTTATGCACGTAATGATGTGTGGCCAGGGACAGTGCCGGGGAGTACCCCATTGAAATGAATGAGGTTGATTAATTAATTTTTAAAGAGTCGAATACCATGAGATAATGAGACAAACTCGACTAACATGGCCTATGTTAGTCGAGCGGTGTCCTTCATTAATCACCAAGTGACCGTTTTGTGCTTTTAAAATGAATTAAAAATCCAGTTCCAACAAGTAGAAAAAGGGAAGTTGTTATCCCTCTGTACAGACAGTTGGTGAGACCCCATCTGGATTACTGCGTGCAGTTTTGGAGACCCCATCTTCGCAAGGATATAGACAGGATGGAGGCAGTCCAGAGGAGGGCAACTAAAATGGTGCATGGTCTGCATCAGAAACCATATGAAAAGAGACTGAGAGATCTTAATATGTATACCCTTGATGAAAGGAGGGACGGGGGACATGATAGAAACTTTCAAGTACCTCAAGGGAATCAACAAAGTCCAGGACGGTAGCATCTTTCAGAAAAAGAGATGTTCAAGAACAAAGGGGCACAGTTTAAAGATAGAGGGGGGACGGCTCAGGGGCAATGTGAGGAACCTTTTTCACAAAGAGAGTGGTGGATGCATGGAACTGCCTTCCTGGGGAGGTTGTGGGGTCTAAAACAGTGAGGGAATTCAAGCATGCATGGGACAGACATAAGACAATTATAGTGGGGGTGGGAGGAAGTAGGCTGTTGGTTAACTAGAATCTGCAGCTTATCCAGTAGGTAGGGAAATGGGCAGACTGGGTGGGCCAAGCTGTCCTTATCTGCCATCAAAGTCTATGTTTCTTTTTTTTTTTTTTATTTAGTTGTTTAACCAGGAGTAGCACACTAAGCTGAAAGCTTTTTCACAGGAGCGACCTGGGAGCACAGGGAAGTTAAGTGACTTGCTCAGGGTCACACAGTATGCAAGTGTGGGATTCATACCCAGGTCTGGTCTGCTGGATGTCACCAGATTTGCAGCTCAAAGCCTTAAACCACTGCACTATACTGTCTCCCCATCTTTTGCTTATAGCAAGTATTTGATTGTGATAAATTCCTCACCCTCATCAAGGACTTCTTGAGCGCGGAGGCATGGTGGACCAGCCTGGACATTCAAAGTGCGGAGGGCTGAACCCTTATAAAGCAAAATTACGAGGCATATCATTCAGGTACTAAATAGTTTTAATTATTACAACCAGAATAAAATGATGGCCGATAAGGGCAGCCACCACTGTGTGTGAGTGGCTGCTTTACATTGGACATTTCCTTTAAATAGTGAAAGCCCTTAAAGGGACAGTATTTAAAAAGTGCAAGGTGTATATTAAGCAAGGTGCATATTAAACTGTGCAGTTGGTACAATACAATATAAAACGTAATATAACTTAAAATGCCATATTATTTATTTAGCAAAAATATAAATAAACTTCATATTACGCTCAGCATACCTGATACTCAGAAGGGCATCACGCATTTGATTTAGACACTCTGCACTAACCACATTCAAAAACACAGGAACTGCTCTAAATAGTGAACAAGTCCTCTAGTTTCATTGGTTGCTCATCAGGTTAAAACAGTCCTTGATGAGGGTGAGGAATTTATCACAATCAAATACTTGCTATAAGCAAAACAATTACAAAAGCATTTCCCACAGAAGAGCTAATATTCGGTGTACATAAATACCAGACCAGCTGCTGAGCATGTATAATTATAAAAATCCTAGACAAGATGACTACATCAGATGCAAATTGTTTCTAAGCAAGAGACAAGACTGATGGGGTTTCAGACCAGTCATACAGTCATGCGGACGCTAGACCGTTTGTATGGATATCTAATTTTGTTTTTATTTTGTTTCCATTTCAAGAGGGCTCTGAGGTCAGTGTTATTGTTGTGTCCAGGGGATTTAAGGGCTCCCAATTCCAAAATTCAATAGGATTCCCATTTTGCACTAAACTGAGCAAGCGCCCCGTTCAATTCTACATTCTCAATGATGCCTGCAATCTCTGCAGTTGCTATGTGCTGAGTGGTTCACACAGACGGAAAATTATTACATTCCATATAGTTAGGTTATTTTCAAGGAATGTGCTAAATTTCACAGAATACATGTTTTTATTTAAAATACAAAATGAAGTTTTTGGTCCCTGCAGTTGTTAAGAAAGCATTCTCTTAGCAAAGAAATGTGTTGCTGCCCCATACCTGCACTCACCGGATATTGTATTTCGTTGCAAACTGCTTTTATACCTGCAGAGAAACAACACAGTTTTTGTTTCATTGTTTATATGTTTTCTAATGTAAATAAAGTAGTTCATTGCTTTGTAAAGTATTTTGAGATATCTTGCTGTGTACTGTATATGAAAAGTGTGATCCAGATTAAAACGTTTCACTGTGGTTTGCGCAGGAAGAGGTCTGTTGCCTGGAATATAATACCAGTGTTTCTAGAAAACTAATTTTCCTCTTCTAAAGGATTTATTTTCTTAAGAGTTCCCTGTACTTCAAAGCACAATAAAGTCCAATTCGGATCACAATTGGCTACCCAGAAAACACAGTTTGCTGGGCAAGTGCAGGATTGAATTGCAGAAGTTGCTAATCAACTGATTTGCCACATTGCAGTAAATATTTGTGAATTGCAGCAAATCTTTTCTACGTAAATGTAGTAAAAAGTACGGAACTGCAGTAATCTTTCTCACAACAATTGGACACATTTCCTTGCAGTTGTATTCTTCTGGACTGTATCTTATAGACTAAAATAACCATTTTGTGAAAATGATCCTCAAACCTGGCCAGTGCCAATCAAAATTTTGTTGGTTAGCAAAAACTGCTAATCTGGTTTCTAAAACTGATTTATTCTCTGTGCTTGGAGTTGCGTTTTATTTCTACGTTGCTGACTCCTTAAGAGTTGTCACCATGTCGATCCACCCAAGCACTGCATAGTGCTGAGATCTCTGGCGATCCTTACTGTCTCTGCGACATTGATTATAATTCACCCTTGCAAAGAAGTGGGTCTCCCCTGCACCGAGTACTTTCATTCCAAAGTCTGTGTGTTTCATCTAAGAATTCGATTGTATAGTCCAGGCTGCTGTTAACTCCATTTTGGAAATACTGTATTTGACATTCGCAAAATAAAGTGAAACCTGTTACACTCCCTGCACTGGAAAAATGCTCAGAAAATCGCTAGGATGACTATATTTAATTTTTTTTTTTTTTTTTGCCATATCCCATATTTCTTAGTCTCATGTCCCACTAGGGTATTATCTGTACAATTCCAAATTGATCTGTCCGGAGCTGCAGCGCCTATAAAGAGTTAGCATTTTTAGTCATGGGACATTAACAGATGACAGTACAGTAATAACCTCTTTTGAAACGTTTGTTTTTGCAGAACTATTCGAGTATGGCTGAAAAGAGACAGTGGCCAGTACTGGCCAAGCATCTACCACACTCTGTCCTGTAAGTAGTGCTGTACTTTGTGTGTGTGTGTGTGTGTGTGTGTTGAAACATAGAAACATAGACGTTGACGGTAGATAAGGACCGCAGGGCCCATCCAGTCTGCCCATTTCTTTTTCTACCTTTTAAATGTGCCATCGGCCTTTGCTCTGTCAATGGCCTATCTATTCATACTGATCTGTATTGCTCCCTTATGACTATCCCATGCCTGTTTGAAGCCCTGCATTGTATTCATATCCACCATTTCCTGAGGTAGGCTGCTCCATGCATCCACCAATCCTTTTGTGAAGAACTTCTCACATTACTCCCCTTAATTGGCTCTCTAATCTCATGCTGTGGCCTCTTGTCCTGCTATTTTTCTTATGTTGAAACATGTTAGACTCTTTCACCTTGTTAATGCCCTTAAGATGTTTGAATGTTTCGATCATATCACCCTCTCCCTCCTTTGCTCTAGGGTATACATATTGAGCTCTATTAATCTGTCTCAGATAAGTTCTCTGATGCAGTCCCTGCACCATTTTAGTTGCTTCTGTGGACTGCTTCAGTTTTTGTTTTTTTGGGGCTGGTAGCTGATTTTAACTATAACAAGCAGAGGCTAACATGTTCTAAATCTATCCTGAACAGGGCCATGATTGATTGATTATTATACACTGATGGAGCTCTCCTGACCAAATGGAGTACTTCTTTCCCCTGTGTGTGAGATACTCTTATTCTGTAAAGAGTGTGTCATGTGCAGTTAAGCTTCAATGGGCATATTTTGGGGGGCTTATTTTGTTGATTGTTTCAAAAAACATTGGTCGCTGTTGATCAAGATTGTTTCAAAAAACAGTCGCTCTTTTTCTTTAAAACGTTGTTTATTAATTTGCTGTATAAGCAGACAATTAACCACAGAAGCTCACACGACATATGAAATTAAAACAGTACATTTACAAATATTTGATATACACTTAGTAAAGGCCATGTAATCTTGTACAGTAGGAAGGGGGTCCCGAATTAAGACCCAAAAGTCTATTGATAGTTGCCAGCCTTTTCAGCGGTGTAAGATGCGTCCGTTAGGGAGGGTCCATGTAAAAAGTGAATTTAAACACAATCCGGAGACTGCTAGTTAAACCTGTTGCATGACTAGGAGAAAACATAGAATATGTATGGTTCTTGACAAAGCCCTCCCCCAAGTGTGTAGCAAAAGTTAATACAAACCACAACAGCATTCTGAAGGCACAGTATGATAAAATATGATAAATTCCTAATCAGGGATGGAAATACTAACAGTGAACATCATACTTTTACAAAAACGGATCTATCTTAATAGCAAATAACACTGCTAAATATTACAGTGCTCCCTGATGCTGGTCATCTAAGCAGGGAATTCAGGTCATGGCAGGAACTCTGCAAACACCACGTGGCATGACTGGCACAATAATTATTTCTAACACTTCAAGTACGCAGACCCTAGAGCTATACCCATAATAACATTTGTCATTGGTATAAGGGGAGCTAAACAGAACACTTCATCTCCCTGCAACTCAAACCAGAAAAAAACTTCAGTAAGTAGGGAATAATGCTGTATAGTCCAGCCTGTGTCTTAATATTTATTTTAACTTGCAGTTCAGGTTTCTTCCGAATCAGAGCCCTGGGATTTGGATGGTGCATGGCGTGCTGCAAATTCTTGTTCTGCTTTCTCCATCCAGTGGCCAGCATCCTGTGGATTTGTGAATTGCCCCGACTCCCCCCTTCCCCACATAGACAACATGGAGTCTTGCAAGCAGTAAAAAAGAATGGATAATCCCCAAGTCACAAAGTCGATGGAGCACCATATCAAAACTCTTCCTCCTGGCGCAGGTGTAGTAAGACCAGTCAGGGTACAGCTTGACATCTGTGCCATTGAGCTCCAAGGGGTATGCTGCTCTGGCCACAGCAATCACCACATCATGGACCTCCGATCTCCTGGATTTTAATAAGATGGTGCGTGGCTGATTGGTATCTGCTGGTCGGACCCTCTGACTTAGTAGACCTTGGTAAGATTATTCCATTGAAAGCCTTCACCCACTTGAAGATTACTTTTGAGCCAGTCCAGAAGAAAGGATAGTAGGGATGCCCTCTCCAAGCCTTCAGGGAACCCTACTATATGAATGCTTCCAGTCCAGATTTCGTTTAAGGGTCTCCATGTGTCCTCGTAGCTGGACATTCTCTTTTGGCAATGAGGCAATGGTGGCAAGAGTGGATGTCGCCCGCTTGTGCTATGGATCCGGTGAGTTTCTGTATGGCGGCATCATGGTTTTCCAATTTTTGAAGCATCTTTTCAGTTTGAGTCCATGGCCTGCATGGACTCAAGTACAGTTTGCCAGGGTGGATCCGCTGATGCCGCTTAGTGCTGACTCCACTACTGCTCGAGGGACCTGCTGCCTTGCCTGTTCTTTCTGCAGTCCCTGCTGTTGCACTTTTTGTCTTCCGATATTAAGTCTGGTATCTGCCGATTCAGGGTAATGTGCTACGTCGAGTGCTGTACTTTGTTTAATAAATCAGTTTAATTCTTCTGATTTTTTTTTTTTTAGAAATTTGCCACCTCGTGGGAGAGAGCTTGCAGGAGTGCTGCCGACCTGGAAGATGACTCTTAACACCCCCAGCATGATCAATAATATAGTTTTACCTCCCCAGTGGTACTCTTACATTTGTAAAAATAGTCCCTTTCGGGCTGTTTTCTTTCAAGCAAACTGCATTCTGCAGTTTGATAGCCTGCCTAAGGCGAAGCTGCCCGAAGCTCACCCTCCAAGCAAGGGGACTAGTGTGCTCTTTCGGGTTGTTTCCTCTCAAGCAAACTGCATTCTGCAGTTTGATAACCTGCCTAAGGCGAAGCTACCCGAAGCTCCCCTCCAAGCAAGGTATGGGTTGGAACTCTACCCCTGGAGGAATCTCATTTGCTCCCATTTGCCAGTATTCCTCACACTATGTGCAGCAATCCAGAAATCCTCTAGCAACTGCTGCCAAGAAATTAATGCTAGGACTGATCTCTGCTTGAAATGTTTTAATGTCTCACTTTAGGTAATGTTTAGTCTGATGTAGAGATTTCTTAGAGTTGATTTAAGTTTTGAGAGAGTTTTTTTTTTCTTTCCTATTTGCAGTTTATACTGATCTGCCACTAGAGGCATCTTATTTTTCCTTTTAATACTCTGACCCCCTTGTCCAACTTGCCTCTGCCTTTTTCCTGTTCTAATCACTGTTATCCCCTCACTTGTTTCTCACTTTTAGCATATTGTACTGTGAAGAGGAAAAAAAAAACAAACACCCCACCAGTATAATTAACTTTGCACTGTGCTTGGGACCTTGCGTGTGCCCTTACTGCTGCACTCCTCGGTATCATAATGTCTCTTATAACGGCTCTATTTCCTAGAAGCATTATATTGCTGTCTCCTATTGACCCTATCTGACCTTGCCTGTGATAAGTTTCTAACATCTACCTCGCCAACGTTGATTAGTAATTATTTATATGTTTATAGTACTATCACCTTATCCCAGTGCTGTGGCTCTCTTACTGTGCCATTTCATCACCCTAGCTGGACACCCCCTTTGGCACTCCTCCCTGGGATCTTTAACTTACGAGCCAACTGTAAAGCGTGATCAGCTCAGGGGAAGCTTCACAAACTCAGCAACAAGCAGTTAAAGGAATATCTGTGTAAACTGGCCTTACTGTTGCTGCTGCTGTCTGGCAATATTCACCCCAACCCTGGCCCTCCAAACTTACGGCATACCCACAGTCATCTACTGGGTTACTTACAATTGCCTCACTTAATATATGCAGCCTCCTCCCAAAATGGACGTACTGAATGCATGGATCTTACAACATAACCCAGACATCCTCTCAGTCATAGAAACACGGTTTTCTCCAAAAGTAGCGGATGCTTCAGTTTCCATCCCAGGCTACAGTCTTTAGACGGGATCATCTCTCCAAGCATGGGGGCAGTTGTGCGATCTACCTCCGAAACAGACTTCAAGGTCT
Source organism: Neoceratodus forsteri (assembly GCA_016271365.2). Classification (NCBI taxonomy): domain Eukaryota; kingdom Metazoa; phylum Chordata; order Ceratodontiformes; family Ceratodontidae; genus Neoceratodus; species Neoceratodus forsteri. The sequence goes on along the minus strand of CM028137.1, from coordinate 407,783,573 downwards.
CATCCTAACTCTGCCCCAAACTGATGACCATATGCAAGCCCTTGCCATAAAAGTGCTTCTAGATGCACACAATAACATCGTAACTGTGTTTTCAATCTGTATCCTCCCAGACAGATGGCCTCCTGCTTTGATTCACTCCTGGAGTGTTTTGACTCCGTCTTAATTCAGAAATTATCATGTTAGGAGATTTCAGTATCAATTGGTTCTCTCTTGACACAAGCCCTTTCAAAGATGCAGTTTCAGCAGTTCACCTCACCCAGCTAGTCGAGTCCCCCACTAGAATCGGCTATAAAACTGGGACAGGTACCTTACTGGACTGGGTGCTCTCTAACCACCCTGATCATATATCGGACACAACCATACTCCCAGATGCCTTAAGTGACCACTCTCCAGCCTTGTTTCATTGGGTGAACAAATTCTCTAAACCACCCGCTAGAACAGTTACCACCAGGGTACTCATCCGTGGGCATCTTGAAACGCTAAAAGCTGACTGTGTAATCAGGACTGGTCAATGGTTTACACAACTAACAATGCTGACATTGCCCTTGACCAATTCATTCTTCAGTTCAACGCTGTATGTGATAGGCACACTTCCCATAAAAAGTGTAAAATCAAAGGCCGCTGTAATCCCTGGTTTTCCCCAGACGTCCTTGAGCTTCTCAATGCCAGGGACCATCTATGGTGCAGGTCTAGGTCCCTGTGTAACCAGGCCGACATCCAGAGGTACAAAGCGGCTAGAAACAGCTGCACGAAGGCTATTTGTGCAGCTAAAAATCAATGTAAGGAAGTGCTCTCTTGGACCTGGAATGATGGCAGAACATTTTGAACTAACCTTACAGAGGTCACTGGGAGAGACCTCAGATCTGCCCCTATTATGCTATCATTGATGGTGTACTCTCACTCTACCACAAACTTATTGCTAACACTTTTAATAATGCCTTCACGGACCTGAGTGGTGTCCTGCCACCTGGCTACTTCTCTCACCCCCTCACAAGTAACTACTCTAGGAAAGAGACCCAGCACCCTTCTCATCCTCCTTTCTACTTCAAAACTCTCTCAGCCCATGAAGCCAGGAATTACCTACTCAAGGTATTAGGGAAATCAAGATTTAGTGGTGACACCCTGGATCTTAAGTTTGTAGCCCTTACGCGGGATGAAATTCTGTCACCTCTAACACATATTATTAACGTGTCACTTAGTAACCCTCAATTCCCTCAGAAATGGAAATCTGCCACTGTGACACCAGTTCATAAGTCTGGGGATCACGCAATTACTGGGAACTACATGCCTATCTCTATCCTGCCCCCACTCTCGAAAGCTCTTGAGCGTATAGTGGCTGACCAACTGGTTGAATACTTATAAAAATATCAGCTACAATGCCCGCAACAACACAGGTTCAGAAATGGTCATAGTACCACTACCGCCCTTCTGGAGTTCACAGGCTTTATTCACCACTCCTTGGATCAAGGACACCTGATCGGTGCTGCTTTCATTGATTTAACCAAAGCTTTCGACACAGTGAATCATACCCTTCTGGTTGAACAGCTTACCACCATTGACCTAGTTTGTGACAGCATAGCCTGGTTTGAAAGTTACCTGCACAAGTGTACACAGCAGGTGAAGATTGGTAACACCCTCTCGGATAGCAGACCTGTCCTATCTGGAGTTCCTCAAGGGTTCATCTTGGGCCCTCTTTTATTTAGCATTTTCCTCAACAACCTTCCTTACTCCTGTCAGGGTCACATCCTTTTATATGCTGATAATGCTGTCCTGTTTACCAGTGATCCAGACCCTAAGGTTCTTGAATCTAGGCTACAGAGTAATTTCATAGTCATAGAGACTGTTCCGTAAGCACAAGTTTGTTATGAATTACAACAAGACTAAAACTATACTGTTCTCCAGCTCCCAAAATAGGCACATAACTTACCCTCTTTCTATCACCAACAAAGAGGGCTCTCCCCTGGAGCTAGTTCAGCTCTTTAAATATCTGGGGATTACTATTGACAGTATGATGACCTATGCCTATCCCATTGACAACATTGTTAAAGCTGTTAACACCCGCATTGGGCTGCTTTATAGGCATAAGCAATGTTTGACTCCAGAGGCTCTTAACCTGGCCATTCAAAGCTCTCTTGTCTCACTTATTGATTATGGCTTACCAATCTGTGGATCAGCTACTGAAACAACTCTTCACCGCATCATAGTTGCATGCAACAAAGCATGCCGGCTCCTTGCCGGCTCAGCCCGTCTGTCCCATACCTGCGACATGTATGCTCAGGCTAACTGGCTCCAATTCAGAGGCAGACTCGTGTACCAAACATGTTTACTGTCCAAAAAAAGTAAGCTTTGGCAAAATGCCCCCCGGAATGCAAAAGCTTATTACCCCCACTATCAACCGTCATTTCACCAGAAGCTGTACTAGCCAGATTTTTAATATATCCCGCTGTCGCACTTCTCTGGGACAAAGGTCCTTTGTCTACCGTGCCCTGCTATGGATGAACTCGCTGCACCGTGACATCACTTCAGCATCCACCTTGGGCTCCTTCAAGGTTAAACTTAAGCAACAGCTAGTTGCTGATGCCAGTTGTGACTGCTTCCAATAACCTTCCTTCTTGTGACCAGCACTTAGTCTAACCTTATGCTATCCTGACCTTACGCATAACTGTTCTCAGCATGTAAATAACTGTTCTAAGTTGCTAATCATTCCCCTTTCACATTTCCCCTTGATCCCTTCCATGTTTCCCCCATCCCCCCCTCTATGGCTTTCCCCCAATCCCCCTCCCCCATTGTATCTCCTGAGCTCCCTTGCTCACTTTAAAATGCTTTGTCCCATACCTTCTCACCTCTGACGAGGCCCCTGGACTGATGCCATCCGTTACCTTGTTGATTATTAGATATTAGGCTGAGTCTGTTCTCATTTTCCTGTAAAGGGTCATTTCATAAGACCCCAACCCCTCTAATATGACCCTTTGAATTCCAGGTTTTTATCAAATATGCACCATGGCATATATTGTACAATATCACATGTATTAGAACTTTTCTTGTTATACACTCTTGTAATGTCTTGTATAATTCCTTGTTTTGTTTGTTCTCTATCTCGTACTTTTCCAGTATGTATTGTTCATCTGACGTGGAACCTATGAAATGAGCTTGTTCTCAAAGGTGTCATCCGAAATTTCATTAAATAAATAAATAAATAAAATTATTTCTTAAAGGTCCAGAACTGCTCACCCTCAGTTCATGGTTGTCACAACTGATGAATGGGCATAGGACCACTCTTACAATCATAAGAGTGCTGGTGGGGTTGAGTAAATTACATCATAGATCGAGGGAGTTCTTCTTTCCCATGTGTGTGATATGCTTGTCGTCTGTAGAGTGTTTGACATGCAGGTACTCTGAAAACAGGCTCATTCAAGGGAGAGTTTTAATATATTATTGGTCGACGTCAATCAGTAATAGAGTAATACTGCCAGAGAGACCTGTTTAACGGTTGTAAGAGTGCTCACACTTAGTTTTAGTGTATCAGAACTGATCACCTTCAGTTCGCAGTCCTCATAGTCTAAAGAGTGTTCTTGAGACCACTCTTACTGCCATGGAGACCATTCTTACAGTTGTAATAACATTCAGTCAAGCAGTATTCTTTTTCCCAATCTCCCGAATTTACCCTGCTTCCCAGTGGCCCCTATGTGGACCAGTCAGAGGTTACCTCCTGCTAGCTGCCCCTACGTCATCCGCATTGGGCAACCCTATGATTTGCCTCCTCCTGAGACAGGCCTGGCAGGGGTGGGAGGCACCCTGGCAGTCTCTGGCCATGTTGAACAGATGGGTAGGAGTGGTGAAGGCCAAAAGTGCCCAGATCTGCGATCCTGCTGTGGGGGAGGTGTTTACCTTCTGTTTCTCCACTGAGCGCTGGCGCCAGTGAGCCCAAAATGTAACCATATACAACATGCAGGTGCAGGTCTTTGTCAGGTAGCCTTCCCACTGCAGAGAGCTCTTGGCAGTAACAATAACAATGGTTTTTAATAAAACATTTGCTGTTTGGTAAAATTACAAAAACATTTTAGTTTTTTTTTTTTTGCCTTTCGGTTTCTATGCTCTTTGCTGGTTAACATTATGGACGCTAAACGGTCTGTAAAATGGTAACTTTATTACTGGAGATACATGTGTAGCAGCAGAGGTCTTCTTTCAGTGCCGAATCTTACAAGTACTGGCCTTCTTCAACATTCCCGCTGATGTAGTCTGAATTAATAGCAGTAATTTAATTGATTTTTAACTTAATTTTTTTTTCTTTTTTTTCACAAGCGGCCTGTTCTGCTATGGCCTATCATCATGACAGCAGGCGGATTTTTGTGGGACAGGACAGTGGAGCAATAGTAGTAAGTATTGCTGGTAAGATTTTTCGTGATTTGCTTCATTACAAAGGAACAAAGGAACAAAGTTTATAAGATCTGCTCTCTCTCTCCCACCCCTCCCTGCACACACTTTATTTACTCTTTCTTTTGTGTTTCCTTCCATCTTTTATTCCCAACTGGGCCAACTATTATAAGTATCCACTTGACCATGAGGTTATCATAACATTGTTTTTATGTTTTAATAAATAATCATCCAAATGTGCTCCCAAGCATTGTGTTCACTTTGTAAGTGTTGCCACTCATGTCCATAGGGTGCCAAAACTACTTTACCCTCAGTCAGGAGTTCATGTTAAAATGAGGTAATTACTGGTTAGGGTTGATTCCAGCCCACAATCAGTATCTAAAATTCTGCTTTACACACACGGTGTTACACACAAGTGTGTATACTGGAGAATCCCTTCGCTTTGTCATACAGCACAGAGCATGGTGAGCCACAACAGCTGCAGGTGAAATGTACTTTTGTTTTTGATCCACTTTGGTATCACCTGGCACCATAGTTCTATTAACTAGCAGTTATAAAAAATAAAGAATGGGCAACAGTGAAAGGTTGTCTTTTTTTTCCCCCTCCAGTTACAAGTTTTTCTGCATAAAGAAAATACACCCCAAAAAAGCAACAACAAAAAAAAATTCCACACTTTTGCCCGTACAGTATTCTTTATTTTGTGTGCTGCACCATTGTTGTACTCTTAGTTTTTAGGGTATATGTTATTTTAATTATTATAATTGAATATATTTGTAAATACTGTATCAGAAGTTATAATTTATTAATGTAATATATTAATACTATTTTAATTTGATGGCCTGATAGCACTAGTGGTTGACCCCCCCAAAGATATTGTCGTAGATGTAGAAATGTGGTGGGATCCTAAAGACACATGGGTCAAACATTTAAATGGTTTCTCACTGATTAGCAAGGATAGAGAGTACTGTAGGGGAGGTGGTGTTGCTGTCTATTTGAATGAAGATCTCATGTATACTGAATTAGGAAAAATCCGCCTCTACGGCATCTGTATGGATTTCAATAACAAACATTAAACCACAGTCATTAATAGTAGAGTACTGTTATGTGCCACCAGGTATAAATAAGGAATTTTTTTTCAGAATATATGGAGGAAATACAATATTTCAGTAATAAATTGGATACATTAATACTTGGTGATTATAATTTACCAGATATCAACTGGGATAGAAAGACAGCAACTGGAATATAAAACATTTTATTTCTAGACACTGTTAAGGAGTGTAGCCTACACCAACTTATAAGAGAACCAATTAGAGGGACAGACCCTCTTGATCTAGTGCTCGCAAACATCCATGAGAAATGTTCATACAGAATTTGGGGTTCCACTAGATACAAGTGATCACTTGAACACCCTTGTTTATCTAACAAAGGTTTAATATCTCCAAGGGTAAAACCATTTTGTACAACTACAGTTTGGGGGAAATAAAATGAAATGAGAGATGAAGTCTCAAAAATAGGATTGGATGTTAGACATCCAAAACTGAAATACCTTTGAATTCTGGGAATTATTTAAGAAAAAGACATTATAATTAAAAAGTAAATATGTCCCCCGAAACCATTATATACTAGAACGGGTAAACTTCTGCCATGGTATAATGGGAAGACAAGTAAATTCATAGCCAAAAGAATAGAACTTATAAAGCATGAGGTGAAATCCAGGTCCAGGAAATGAAAACAATTACATTACACAAAAGGGACTAGAATATGCAAAAAAAAAAAAAAACAATAAAGGAGGCAAAGAGAGAACTTGAGGTTAAAGTAGTCCAAGACAGACATAACCCCAAAGCATTATACTGCTGCATGAATTCAAAGAGAGAGAACCAAAATAATGTTGGACCATTAACAGTAAATGATAGTGATGACAGACGCTTCAGAAATAGCGGAGGTACTAAACAGGCATTGCTGTACTGTTTTTTCAAACAAAGGACATAGTCAAATGTACAAAGTAAATTATGTCATGGACAGAACTGATATAAGTATAGTAAAAGATGGATTGCTCAAACTAAATGCTTCAAAAGCAGCCAGTCCAGATGGAATATCCCCAAGATTATTAAAAGAATCAGTTGAATTCATTTCTGAAATGCTTGGATACATTTTAAATAAATTGCTCCTCTTGGGAGAAGTACCACGAGATTGGAGGAGGGCTAAGGTGGTGCCAGTTCTTTAAAAAAAAAAAAAATTAAATAAAAAAGGCAACAAGGAGGATCCAAAAAAAACCACCACCCCATTTCCCATTAGTATTGTGTCTATTGTGGATAAACGGATGGAAGAAGGAATAAAACATCTGCTAGCTCAGGAATATGAAACGAAAGAGGTATCCGATAATCTCTAGCATGGGATTAAAAAGAGACGATCTTGTATTACAAATTTGATTCATTTCTGTGAACCTGTTAGCATGGCTCTTGAAGATGGAAATTCAGTCGATGTAATATTGTTAGACTTTAGCAAAGCTTTCAATGTAGTGCCACATAATGGCCTCATAGAAAAATTAAGAATGGTATATTGTATACCCTCTCTTAATAAAATGGCATAAAATCTTGGTTGTTAATTCGGACCAGTGATTGAGATTAAATGGCTTTTCATCATACTCTATGAAGGCAAAGTGACTAGTGGAGTCCCATAGGAGTCAGTCTTGGGGCCAGTACTGTTCAGTCTGTTTATAACTGACTGAAGGGTAAATAATCAAAACTGGTGCCATAAATTTGCAGATGACTCTAAGTTACAGGGTATAATAAATACAGAGGAAGATTATAATAGCCTTTAACAGGACCTTGAACATATGGCAGGCTGGGTTGATACTTAGGGAATGTCATTCAACAGGAAAAATGCACTGCCATGCACTTGGTAGAAACAACAAACGCTATAAATACCATCCTAATTGCTTTCACTTATCAGTATCAAATGCAGAGTAGGACCTTGGAACAGTAGTTATGATGAAAGACTGAACAACCTGGGATTACACAGTCTACACAGAAGGTACATAAGGCATGACTTGTTCTTATATTTACAGAAGGATAATTAGTTATTAAATGAATTAAGTGTGGAATTCTGAAGCGATTATTGTAGCACGAGAAGTTATAATAAGCAGTTAAGGATGATGAAATTTAGAACAAATAAGAAAATGTTTTACACACAGCAAATTGTCGGTTCTGTATGTGTATGTGGAATAAACTACCAGTAGACTTAGTTCAGTGAAATAATATTGAGATCTTCAAAAGGGAATTGGATATTTTTTTTTTTTTTTTATTTAGTTGTTTAACCAGGTATAGCACACTAAGCTGAAAGCTTTTTTACAGGAGCAACCTGGGATCACAAGGAGGTTAAGTGACTTGCTCAGGGTCACACAGTATGCAAGTGGAAGCTGTGGGGATTCAAACCCAGGTCTGGTCTGCTTGATGTCACCAGATTTGCAGATCAGAGCCTTAGACCACTGCGCTATACTGCCTATTTGGAGCGGGATACATTAAAATAGTACTATTTTTATGGGACAGCTATAAATGGACATTTATGTCTTCTGCTGTCTGTTTTTCTCCCAAGTATAACTCCAGGCTAGTATAACTTGCAGCCACAGGTACTGTATTTATGACCTTTGCTGCTTATCATCTCTAGGGACCCTGTTGAGCTAGGTGTTGCACACGAATGAGTCTATCCCAGCCTGACTATTTTTAAATAAAATATATGATCCTTAGGGAGTGACATAACAGTGAACAGGTACGTACATACAAAAGTTAAGTGCTGATGTCACAAATAATCATTTAGTGCTGATGGGAGCACTGAACATTCACAAGACTAAACATTTGTATTTCATATGGGTTATACCTAACCATATATTAGAAAAATGAAAAAATGAATTTGCTAACAGACATAATTTTATATTCCAAAGTACAGTTCTAACTTCTAAATACTCTGTTATGAAAACTGAATGTTGTTGTGGAAATCGTCAAAATGAAAGGAACCATAAGGGCTGGCAGTATAGCCTAGCAGTTAGATAACGAGCTGTGAATGAGCTTGATACATCCAGCAGACTAGGGTTTGATTCCCACAACCTCCACTTGCATACTGTATGACTCTGAGCAAGTCACTTAACTCCTCAGTACTCCCAGGTCGCCCCTGAAAACAGGCACTTGTGCCCAGTGGGCCTTACTCGGGTTACCAAAGAACAAAAATACATTAAATAAAATAGTTAATGATTTCTTATCTAGGAGTTCAGTTCTTGTTTCTGCATGCTGCAGATTATGATCCAAGTGTTAAAAAAAGAAAATGGTGGTACTGTATTAGTCAAAAAAAAAAAATTTTTACTAATACACTGGCCGTAAATAAGATTTTTCATGTATTCTTTATTTTTTCATCAAAACTTTGCCTTCTGCTGTCCCCATTGGCAGCTCCTCCTGCCCTGACATAGACTCGTTTGGCAGGCTTAGCAGTTAAGGGTGGCCAGCCACCTGGGGTCATGCAGGGCCTGTGGTGGATGTCGGGCGGGCCTGGGGCATTTTCCTACTTTTTAACCCCGGGACATCAGCGCCCAGTGACACGGAGCATCTGACAACATCTCTCCATGTTCTACTGCTCTTGCTGGTACTGCCACCTGCTGTCTTTCAGGTGGTAGTTAGGTAGCAGGACACAGGTTTCCCCCCTTCCTGATGGATTAGAGAGTTGTCCTCCGGACACTCAGTCCCCCTCACTCGGCCGTACCCTAGTGAAATGAGTCGATTCTGAACCCAGGTCGCGGTGTGGCACCTGGTAAGGCATCCAGCACATCAATCCTCCATGCCATCGGGCAGGCCTCAAGATGTTTCATATATTGTATTGTAAAAACTAGACTCACTTGGCCTAGTGGTGCTGTGGAAGTGCCAGGGCTCCCATGTAGTTCCCTTTGCAGAACAAATGTCCAACCCGAGTTAAAGGTGTCTTGGTAGAACCTCTGAAGCAGTAGTGTCTGATTCCAAGGGGAAGGCACTTCGTGTCTCACTGCATCAAATCCCTCGTCTGTGGGACTGAGCAGCCACTGGATGTCCACTTCCCCTCCCCGTGCCCATCCACCAACATAAGTTGGGGTGGAAGCAGCTGAGGGTGGAAAATGGGTTCTCAAGGGAAAACAGTCCAGAGTACTACAGTATATTATCAGGTAGTATGGGGCTTTCCTTGCATCTAGCCCAGTTGGACTCTGGTCACTTGGCTCTGAATCCCAGAGGAAAGGACCCTGATACATCCAGGCCTCATGTGTCTGTCCCATTGCTGGCTGATAAGACCGATGTGGAATTTTTGGGGTACATCCCCCACCTGTCCCTGACATTATGGAAGGGCAGAGGTGGCGTCGCAAACACAGGAGAGCCACCCTGTGCTGTGGGCTTCTGGAGAGAGATGGGAACTAGACACAAAGGGGAGGGGGTGTAAAAAAAAAAAAAGTTAAAAAAAAAATCAAGTATACTGTTCCTTCTGCAATGCATTTCTACCACCTTGGATTCAGTAAGGCATATACAGTGCCAACCATCCTGAACCCCCACCCCCTTATCACAGTATCCTCTAGGTACCACATTAGCTGAAGTGTTACCTTATTTTTCTTAGGCAGTTGCAGTTTTACCGATTGTCTGTTATAGTCATTTCATCGAAGTGGCAATATGTGATGCTGTTATGCAGTAACCTAATGTGTTAACACTTGCTCTGGGGTAAGGCAGAAGATTAGGTCAGCTGCTACTATGCATTTGGGCACAATGAAAATGTACCTGATTTTTTTTTTTTTTTTTTCTCCCTCATTTGAGAAGTGTTGGCTTGGACGCTCGAATGTTAAAAATTAACATTTTCTATCTGCAGTGTTCAGCTCTACTAGCTCTTTAAGTCTCCCAGTGTTTAGCTTTCTCTCTCAAATCTGTTGCAGCTCAGACTGTTCTTTTGAAACATGGTACTTTTCTCTTGTAGATACCACATTAGTTTGCTCCACATCTGATGCACCATTAATGTTACTTTCTTCACTTTTAAAGGAGTTTCACATGGCAGAAGACTTCAACAGGATTAACTTTGTCAAGACCTACCCAGGTATGGTGGTATGAAAACTGGTTTTAGTGTAAACCCCAAGAGATGCATGCAGTCACATTAGGATCCAGAGGTGCTGCAGTTGACTAATGCATGAGTGTTTTTCTGGTGCGCCAATTCTGTGTTGTATACTGCCCGAGATCAGTGAGTTCTGTTTAGTTTATCCCTAATGGAGAGTCACGTATTGTAACAAACTGTCACAACATTTGACACAAATGGGTTGTTTGTTTAAAGCAGCAGTGCAACACAAAATGTTTTTCTAAAAAAGCTAGTTTCAGCTAGAATACTAGCATATCTGTTAAATCTAGTTTTCTAGGTACCTTACATGCTTTGCACCATGAATATACTTATTTTTCTCAATCCTAACCCTGGCCAGGTCTGCAGTGCTATTTCTATGCCAAATGTTTGTTTGTTTAGTTTTTGTAGACTGGGTAAGTGCACTAGACCAGGGGTTCTCAAATGGTGAGGCCAGCCTCCCTGGGGAGGCCCCGACCTGTTCCAAGGGAGGCTCAGGCAAGTCTGAAATAGTACTGTATTTAAATTTTGGGTTTTATATATTTTGTGTGAAAAGATGAAACAAACTTAAAGAGGATAATAATAGTAGGTGAATTTTATGTATTTATTTACTAATAGGTGACAAGGGAAGGTGAATGAACCAAGGCTCATTTCAAGTGAGCCTGGGGAAGGGTAGGGAGTGAATACATTTCAAAAGGTAACTGCAAAACAATCAAGAAATATACAGTGAGCAATAGTGCAAATAAATATGAACAATAAATTAATAATGAGTGGTGATAATTGATCAATTTGTAAACTGATGGCAGAACACCCTAAATACAAGGGTTGAGCATAGAGATGCTAAGAGCAATTAGCAGGAAGGAGCAAAGTAATCCATGAGCTGTTGCTTGGGAGCAGAGAAGGAAGGGGAGAGACAAAGTATGTAGGAAGGTTATTTCATATAGAGAGGAAGTAGTCTGACCCATGAAGGTACCGCAACAAGGGGTAACAATGGTTCAAGAATGAAAATAGCAGAGCAAGTAGGTTGGCATGTGTGGGGGCAATAAGCTGAATAATATTTATTTTATTTATTTGTTATTCAGATAACACCTTTGAGTACAGGAGCTCTTTTTCAAAAAGTTCCAAGTCAGTATAAGACACAGTACTGAATGTGAGCCAAGTACTGAAAGGGGTTTCAATTTATTCATGGTGTACTTCGCAAAGTACAGTACGTTAATTTTCTTTGGGGAGGCCCAAGATTATTTCAATTTTTGGGGGAGGCTCAAAATCTTTTCCACGGATTTGGGGAGGCTCACTGTGACAAAGTCTGAGAACTATTGCACTAGACAAATCCTGCCTATTTTCAGGCACGACCCGGGGAAGGGGGATACAGATGAATGCCAACTGACCTTGAACCAGATTAAGCTGTTGGTGGTATTTTTAGTGAATGAGGGAAATTTGGCCAGGACGCCAGGGAAATTCCCCTACTGTTTTCGATAAGTGCCATGGGATCTTTAACATCCACCTGAACTACCATCAATCCAAGCAGATGGGACCTCGGTTTAACGTCTCATCCGAAAGATGGCACCTCAGAAGTGCAGCACCCCTCTCATGCTGCACTACATTGTCAGTACTGGGATATTAACCCAAGTGCCAGATGTGGGAACTGAACCCACAGTCCTCTGATCTCCTGGCCTCAGAGGCTAGTGTGCTACCTACTTAGCCACTGATACTGCAATAAATGTGGTGGTCATCTTTTTTTCTTGGGGACTAAACTAAAACATTATACTCAAATTTTGGTAGAACTTGAAAAATGTACCACCAAATAAGAGGAAGATGCCAGGAATATTTTAGTGAAAAAAAGGATCAAATTTGTTGCCTAATTTTGTTGCACTGCTGCTTTAAAGTGAGGTTGTCACTATCAGAAAAACTTTGAAAATGTAATTTTGACCCAGTTCAGGTTATAGAAAAATAGACTGATGGTAGAAAAAGACCACTGGTCCATCCAGTCTGTCCACAAACCCCTAAAAAAACCAGGACTGAGTGCCCCTATTGTATTATATTTAATAAATATTATGTACGTCTGGTCCCTTTATACTAGGTCCATTTTATGCAAACAAGATCCCTGTCCATTACAGCTGGTCTGTTCTTACTTCTTAATCCTCCCCTATGTTATTATAGTTTCCCCAACAATAATGTCACCAACAAAAGTTTATGATGTCAGCAAAGGACTCTGAATCAGGAACAGATCAACTGGGGGGAAGGGCTAGGATCCTGTTTTCATGCAGTAACCTTAGTAACGAAGAACATAGGATTATAAAATATAGAAAGCCCATCAAATATAACCTGAACTGTCTAAATATTATGTGTTTTTTAAAGTTGTTTTTTCTCAAGTGTTTGAATCACTTTAACAGAACCCCAGGATTGAAGAAGCTTGTTATATATCTGAATGATCTTGCTACCCCACAAGTGATCTATTCTGCAAGTCAACTGAGGCATATAGCTGCACCTTTGGGGGAGGAAGGCTCCACTGCATGAAAATTCAGTATTATATGTGGCCAGGAGATTGGCAAAAAAAGAAAGTTAGCCCCTCAGTCTGTGAATAGTTATTTAAAAAAAAAAAAAAGTTTATGTTGCGTTTCAAATCTATCACTAGTGTATTGTAGAAAATGCTGCAGCATGGCTGTACCGAAGAAGGGGAAAAAGACTGAAGTTTGTGTAGCCCAAAACCTGCTTACCTTTCTGTTCATCTGATGTTTAGGAGTAAATAACTTAAGAAATTTCATATAATTCTTATGATGGGAAAGCCCCTTGGCTGGCCCCAGTTTATTTAACCCTCTGTAACTGAACGGAGCTGGTTTCAAGTAATGCAGGATTTCTGGTGACAGACACTGGCAAGTCTGGTAAGATTGCCTGACATGGAAAAGCCCGACTGCCAATTTCCCGACTCCATCAGACCGACAACAAAAATACTGACAGCACTATTTTCCCGATCTGCCGAAATCCCGACATGTTCTGCATCTGCATCCTGCCAAAGGTTTAGCTCTGAAACACATATTCACATAAAGTGTGCCAGGAAATCTACAATATTTGTAGTGCTCTGCTATTTGGTACTTCATTACAAACCCATCAATGGTTAGATGAAATTCCATGTTTGATTAAAATGAATTGTTGCCCTCAACCCTCCTTTAAAACAAAAATTTAATAAATCTCATCACAGGGGAAGCAGACGCTAGCCATTGACTATAGTGCACCACCCTGAATAGGAGCACAGCCCACCACAAGAGCGTCCGAATCTCCACAAAGTCCTGCTCTGTGCCGAGTGGCCAGAATATCCCAATGACACCAAGAAAAAAAGACTACCGCATAACTTTCAAACCAGCCTAGATCGAGGTAGGAGGCATCCTATATTGGAGCTAAAAACATCCCAGTGCAAAGCAAGACTCAATTCTGCTCCGGTCCATCATCCGAAGCGATCCTCAATCGGTGCAGACCACACTCTGCAAAATCCTGCTCCACCCCCTGCCACCCTCAGCCAGCTAAGTCCAGACTCACCATGAAACCCAATGTTCCCACAGTGGTGCTAAAAGCATGGAATTAGTCAATGCATAACTTTCAAGCCAGCCAGCTTAAATCGTGGTAGGAGAGGCATCCTGTATCGGAGCAGAAAACGTCCCAGTGCAAAGCAGGACTCAGTCCCGCTCCGGTCCACGATCCCCACCACCATACCACTCTAATCCTGAATCAGTGCAGGCTGAGAAGATTTTAAGTCAACAGTCCATTCACCGCAGGCTGATAAATTGAGCCAGGAGCACTGCACGATTATAAGGAGCACAGGAGTTGAGGTTTTAAATTGGTACCTCACAAGTCAGCAGTGCCCTTCTCCGGACCATGCAATCCTGCCCTGCAAGTCAATCATGCAATCCTTCTTCCGAATATAGGCTGTGTACTCCTTTTTCTTCTTCAGTGCAGTTCAGATCAGATCAGGCTGTTAACTGGGAGGTGATAAATGTCAGGATTTATGTTGCTGGGGGAAAATGGTGTTCAGAAATTATTTGTTGGGGAATAGTATCAGATGGGGGAAATCAGTTGTCGGGAACATACATGTCAAGCAATTGTACATATCCCGACACTGGCAACTCTGACCCAGGTTTTAAATTATTGCTTTTCTATTCAGACATTTGAGCCCAGGTGAGACACAGTCACATATTTTTGTAACCAAAGGGTTATAAAGGACCACGTTTCCACTATTTCTAGCTGAACTTGAATTTAATTGAGTCTGAATTTCTTTTTATCATGGATGAATACAGATTTACTGTAATGTCCTGATTGGCAAGAATGAACATACATACTAAACAGCCAGCAGATGATCCCTGAGCAGACTCAACAGACCACAGGGCCAAAGTGCCCACCCAGGGCACCGTTATAGCCCCCTCACCCTCCCTACAAAGTCCCCCACCCCAACTCCAGGAGGGGCTCTGGGATGCACCCTTCCCCTTCCCCATGCCTATCCCAGCCTTTTCTGAACCCCACCACAGTTGTAACAGCCACCAGCTCCATGGGCAGAGCATTCCAGGGCTCCACCACCCTCTCAGTGAAGTAGCGTCTCCTTGTTTCCCCCCTTAGTCTCCCCCCGACCAGCCTCATTGAGTGGCCCCTGGTGGCCCCTACCTCCCTCAGCTGAAGCACCCCCTCTAGGTTTACCCTGTTCTTTCCCTTGAGATATTTGAAGACCTTGATCATATCCCCTCTGTTCCTCCTCTCCTCCAGAGAGTACAGGTTGAGCTTCTCAAGTCTCTCCCCATACGGCTTTTCCCCTAGAGCTTGTATCATTCTGGTCACCCTCCTCTGGACCCTCTCCAGAAGAGCAATATCCCTCTTTAAGTAAGGACGCCAGAACTGCACGCAATATTCAATGATAAGCAATGAGTGTACTTGTAGTTCATTTAAAAAAAGAAAAAAGCTGGCCTGGTGGCGCTGAGGGTTGAGGCGCTGGACGCCACACCTCGCGCCACACTGGCTACCTGGGTTTGGAAACGAGCCCGGGCTGCCAGGGGTTGGCAGGGGAGAGAGAGGATGGAGCATCCAGAGGACTGCTTTCCTCTCTTGGGGGGGTCCAGGGATAGTGGAGACTGGAGGCACTGCAACGCACTGGGCCAGAGTAGTGGGGACGCAGAGCCACGCGAACGTCCCTGTCATCATTGCACACTCTGCTGTGCAGGGTGGGAGGGATAGAGGGTGTAACTAAAGAAACTCCCCTTCTCCTGATAGGCGACGGCTCCTCGCAGTGCCAGCTGCCACACGCCCAACACTGGGTCCTCTCACCGCCCATTCAGCTTCTTGGTGGCTCAAGCCAGGCAATCTAGCTTGAAAGAGAGCGCCGGCGTGGATGGTGGCCCTGTCCCAAGGGGCTCAGAGTTGAGGGGCGGGGGCTTGCCGGGTGTCAGTTACTGAGGGGCAGTAACCATATATAGGAAGAGAGGACCACGGTGGGTGGTAGAGCTGACCGGCAAGTCGAGGTAGCCTGAGAGTGTTGGTGGGGGAAGGGAGAAAGAAAAAGATGAATACTATACTACAAATTCCTTCCACGTCCATGGAAAATTATACTAAAATATTTATCTATGTATCTGAAATATCCAATAAAACATACACACCAACAATTATTTCCAGTTAAAGTGAGTGCTGGTAATATATATGTTTTTTTTTTTTTCAATTGACATTTTTGAGATATTGGATTCCAAAGATTCTGGGGAACATAAAACTTTGTTTTTTCAAATTTTTTAATCTAATTAGAAATGTGGGCATTCAGTTCCCTCTATGAATTGTTTTGTATGATTGTTTCAAAATAGTCCCCCCATGCAGGGTCTCTTGTTCATGCCCCCCCCACCCAGTGGGGCTTGTGATTAGAAGGAGGGTACTGCTGGATGGTGCACCATATACAATGCCAGAGCACCCATCTGTGACCCAGCCCCCCACCCAGGCATGTTGGAGCGCGGTAGAACGTTGGTGGGTGGGGGGGCCAACAGAGGTGGGCACCCAGCTGGATGCCAGTCCCTCCAGTGGACCAAATCCTCTGCTCCAAGCTGAAGACAAAGTGTGCTTCTAGAAGAAAAGGGAAGGAAGGACACAGACCCTAGTCGTCTTCTGCTCCTCTTGCTCCTGCTAAATCTCATCTCTGACTGTTGTGTTCATGTTACTGCTCCCCAGGCTCAGCTAATATTGAACTGCCTTTTCTTTCACCTCTTGGAATGGAGGTAGAGTCATCACAGACTTGTGGATCTTGAATATAATAGGAGAAGAACTGACCCTGTCATTTGTTTTAAAAAAAAAAAAAAAAAAAAAAAGTAAATTGTCAAGCCCAAATTTCTCTGTCTTCAGCAGAAAACTTTACTTTGTTTCAAACAGAAGCAGGGAAAAATGATTAATTTAAAAGCAATAAAGCATGTTCCAAAGCACCAGTTGGGGAAAGGTTACTTCTCAAGGTACTTCACAACCAAAAAGGAAAACTGGAGTGTGGTGGCAGTTCTGGACCTCAGAATTCTAAACGGACACGTAAAGAAAGAAAAGTTCAGGGTGCTAACTTTAAAGAAAATTATTCCATCTTTGCATATAGGGGATTGGTGATGTTCAGTGGATCTAAAAGACTTACAGTTCCATATCCCAACAAGGGAAAGGCACAGTAAGATCTTTCAGTTTAAGGTATGGGCAAATCGGTACCAGTTCAGAGCAATGTCTTTTGGTCTCCGTTCAGCCCTAGAGTATTCACAGAATGCCTCTATGTGGAGGCAGAAGCAGTAAGGAGACAACAGGTGCCAGCCTTCCCATATCTAGACTGGTTAATTTGTGGGGAAAATTTCCATGGGACTGTGTTGTCTTTAGATAAAAATACAAGCTTCCTTCAGTCCCTGAGATTGCTCATAAACTGGGGGGAATCGAGAAGCCAGGCAGTGTCTGGGGTTCATAGGTGTGGAACCAGAGCATGTCATAGGCAAGGCCTTTCTACCCTTTCACAGAGCATCAGACCTAGTGAATTTTGCTGCCACTTTTGTTCCACTGCTCCACTTATGTTCCAGACTCACAACAGTACAAGAGTTCCTTGAACTCCTGGGTTATGTGTCCTCAACTACAGATGTAGTTCCCTTGGCCAGTTAAACCAGCATTTGTCAATGCCAAACATTGATTGCTTGTTAAACAATTTGATGTTTTTTCCAAAAAAGTGCAAAGGCAAATCTAATCTGGGACAACAATACTTTAAAAAAAAAAAAAAAAAAAATTGGTCAGGACAGGATGGAAATTAGTTGCCAGCTGAACTTTACATTTATTGTGGCCAAGGCTGGCTAGGCAAGCAAGGGTGATATAAAGGGTGCTAGCTGGCAGTGGCTAAAACTAAGGGCAGATGATGAGAATTTTACTGGGGGACTTGGAGGGAGACCTAACCTCCTGGCTTGTTGCTGCCGGATCAGTCATTTAGCCAACTCAGTCAGGACAGTCTGGTGGTTGGTCTGGCTCCGGTAGGATGTGGATCTTCTCCTCCACCCTGCTGCTCAGCCTCCCAGTCCTCTTCTGCACCGTACCTCCCTCCGAGCTCTGACCTTGACAGCTGCTCCACTGTGCACCGCTACAGGCCCCTTAATGGGACTTGGCTTCTGCTCGGTCGGTGTTCCGTCAGCCCAGAAAGTCAACAGCTTCCAAGTTCCAACATCTACACTTGACTCTGACAGTCACTCCAATCTCCGTCCTGATGCTGCCTCAGGCTATGAACACTCTAGGTGCACCACTCCATATCTGTCTCTGGGGTTTGGGGGCCAAGACTGAAAATGCAAATCAAAGGACTGAAGCCCTCTCTGATTGGAGTGGCTTCGATCCTTTGAAGTGCATGACTGTTCAGCCCACCCAGCAGAGAGTTGAGTCAGGGCCACACTGAGTGGTCATTGGTGTAGACTTCCGAGCCCCTAGTTTTGTGTACTGCAACTGGCTCAGCAGCGACACACACACACACACCAAAATCCCCTGTTGCCACAACACATTGGCTTGCGCATGCACGCAACCAATGTAAAAAAAGTTCTCCACAGTCTTCTGAGCTTCTACATTTTTTCTACATGTTTGAGGAGGTGTCTCCCATTGTCCCTTATTGTGAGTGTCAGTGCCCCTCGTTTCATTGACAGAAGGTTGAGGGGTATGTTTGCTAAGTGTGAAGGGGTGTAGAAACGCCTACCCGCAAGGTCCCATAACCACCCGAGTGTGTGTGTGTGGGGGTATTAATCTGCAATTACAGTCCAGTACTGTAGTAGATACATTGCAGTTTTGAAAGAGACCCCCCGTTTTTAGAAGAAATAAGGTAATCGGTTCGTAGGTCACAGAGCTATTTGCATCAGCACCACCTCCAGAAAAATGACATAGTTTTCCATTTTCCAAGTCACTCTGGTGCTGTGAAACAAATAGCTTTTTATAGCATGTGTGTGAAAGAGGGAGAAAGGGAAGCTCTCAAGTAACAGTCAGCCCTGGTGTGGCATGTGGCTCTTCGGATGAGAGAGACTGACCGCAAAGAGAGGAATTAACAGCAAGGAAAGAAGCGAAAGAGGGGAAAAAGCATGCTGCTAGTCCAGGTAAAAAGGAACACATTTTTGTGGAGCTCGATTGGCAAGCAGTGTTGCTGTACAAATAAAGTGTTAACCGGTAACTCTGTTAAAAAACAGTATTTTTTTGTTTCTTTTCTTTTTTAATTTCAAGCGCTGAACCCATGTGGTCTCAAAATTCAGGTGTGCTTCAGTTCATCGGGGTGGACTTTGCCATGCTGCACTCCTGTGGTGTCCATGGGACGTTGCGCTCTCATGGTGGGAGTTGGCCTGGGGAGGGAATGCGCATGGATAGGGGTTGTGGTCCTCAAGGGGGCAGTGTGGGTGTCATGCATCCCCACTGCCTAAAAGAAGCCTCCTTGTTTTTCTCTGCAAGTCCTAATCTAAGTCAAGCAGCACGTCTACAGTCTGCTGTGGCGTTTGAGTTCAGTTTTCCTTATAATGAGTATTAGTTTGGAAACTGTGCCAGGTGTACATTTACTTTTCATCCCAAAATAAAGCTTAGTAAATAATGCAAAACGCCCACAGACATAAGGGCATAATGCGTTGTCCTTAGTGTAGAAGGGCAGAGTATCTAGTTAGGGAAAGTACACCGAGGATGTAAGTAGCAGTTACGCAAATAATGACACACAATCAGAGTTCGAGTGCTGTTCTTGGTCAAAATTGTATCTAACTGTTCTGTTTTCTCTAGCGTGCTGATTGCATTCCAGAGACAGCAGAAACTCATCTGGAAGGCCTCCTCGAGGCAGGTTGCCAGGGGGAGGTGCTGCTCTGGGGGTGGCGCTCGGGAGTTGTATAAAGAGATATGGAGGATAGGCCACTAATACAAGGATTGCTGTACAAAACAAAATCAAAAGTATCAAAGCCACTAAAAGACACCGGCAGATTTTCTGTGTTCTAATGAAAAAAGGGGCCTGTTTAACGGGGGGAAAAACTCTTAAGCACTTGAAAATAGCTGTTTATTTTTTTTCCATAATCTTTCACTCCGATGATTATCTCAGTCTTGCTGCTGCCACAGGCTGTGAGCAGTCTTGTTACACCACTCCGTGTTTCTCTCTGAGTCAGGGGAGCGGGACTGAGAATGCAAATCAAAGGACCAAAGCCCTCTCTAATGGAGCGGCTTTGGTCCTTTGAAGTGCATGGCAGTTCAGTCCACCCAGCAGAGAGATGCGTCAGGACCATACAAAGTGGTCATTGGTGTACACTGCTGAGCCCATTCCAAGCCCCTGGTTTTGTGTACTACAACGGGCTCGGCAGCGACACACACACCCTCGAAATCCCCTATTGACACAATATGCTGGCTTGCGCATGCGCGCAGCCAACGTAAAAATTAGGGGACTTTAGTGGTGTCTGAAAGCATTTCAAGGTCGGAGAATTGCTCTCGCGACACAGTTCCGGTTCAGCTGAGGCTGGTGTTGACGCTCAGCTTGTGAAAAGATTCTGTTGCTCTCAGAGAAGGAGTTTCCTTCTCCCTTCCAGTAAGCAGTATGATCCTTACTACAGATCTAGTGTATTCCAGGTCTGCCTTGTTTCTAAAGAACCATAAAATGTCCTTGTAGTTAAGTCTACTCTTCCCCAACAGAATTCAAGCAAAAAACAAAGAACGTGTCAATCTTACTCGGGTAAATGTTACTCCAATATATTAAAGGGACATTTTAAACCCTTTTTGTAGCATATTATTTCTAGCTAAAACGCTACATTTTATGATTGCCTACTGTCTTTGAAATTCATTGATGTTATTGATTGTTTTATCTGGGTCCTCTCTTAGTAGAACTAAAATCCTTGCCAATGGTGTGGTTATACCCAGTCTTGTATTGTTTCATATTCTTAAGCTTCTGTTACTGCATAACATTAGAACCCCCCCCAAAAAAAAAAACAGTGTAGCTAATCATTATATAATCTCCTCTCCTCCCACTGCATCATGAGTGGCTATACTGTGCTGTGGGTGTTCCCAAGTCCAGGAAAGATGCAGTGAGAGTTAATCAAGGAATGTATATAAACATGTTTTTGTGTGGTAACACCAATATGGTGGGCAGTCTGTTTTGCACTTAAAAAAATCTAAATCAGAATATTAGCTACATCTGCAAACTCTGTAGAATGTTAGCAATCATAACAAGTGTTTTTCAAGCTAGGGGCAATTTGAAGCCTAAGGGGTTGATGGGGTTCCTTTAACTGGCCTTCATGACATTTCGCTGATGTGCAGCTTAATCATGAATAGGTCCTGGATGGTCCACAGCTTAATCATGAGTAGGTCCAGCATGGTCAATCATCAAATCTGACTGTCTTGAGACCACATTCAGCCGGGATATCATCTTTGTGCATAATCTTGGTCAGAAAGTGGGTCATGCCATCATTAAACAAAATCAAAATGGATCCCTTTCATAATTGCATAATACACTCCAAGGTGTGAGATCTCATAGAATATTGTCCCACCTCAGGTGGTTGAAGTCACTCGGTCTGTTGCCTCGTGCCTCACAGCACTCCTGAGATAGCATGATATCCCATGATATCACATAGCTTGTCTTGTACTTTTGCTTTATTAGGAGATCTGATTAATTTATGCGTTTTGTATTAGCGTTATGTTTCCCTCCAACAGCATCTCTGAAACCTAGAAACTTTGTTGTGTGTTTGCCACTCTTATCAACTGTTGCAAAAAGAATTTCATTAGGTCCATTTTGTTAGATTATGTAGTACTTTTTTGTGGCATTTGACATTATTGTGTCTGTGGTTGTATTTCCCCATTCTACATTAATGGAGCAACAGACAACTGTAGCCTATTAATGAAAAACAGATGTATTTACTCCTCACAGAATAGGGAGAGCACGCAGCTTCAAAATCAGAGTCTTCTGCTCTTCCACTTTTCAACCCAGCAATTATAAGAAATAAAACATCTGTATTATTGTAACTCATGTTTTTTTTTTATACCCCAGTGGCGTGTGAAGCCTGGTTAAACCACTCAAGTGAATTTTAAGAGGGTTCACACACATTGGTTGTTTTTAAAATAGAGTTGCACAACACTCCCCATGCATTATTCTGCATACTGTACATATAGTCAGACTTCTACAGAGCAGAAGACAGCCAGGAGGGAGGGAGGTAGAATTTAGGGGAAGTGGACAAAGAGAGAGCTTATAATGTCGAGCGGGAGATGGGAGGGATAAGAGGAGAGACTGTAGAGGAGCTTGGTGTAGGAGCAGTATGCACAGAGAAGACAGGAAGGAGGTGTCAGGAAAGGGAGGAACAGAGAATGGAGAGTAGAGAGATCCAGAGGGAAGGGAGGAGAGTGGAGCAAGTTGCTTGCCTCTATGAGGTCCTGACGCAGCGTATACAGAAGGAGCTGGTAGTCACGAGGGAGTCTGAAAAGGGAGGGAGGGGGATAGAAAAGAGGAGATGTTGTAGGAGAGAGAGCCAAACCAGAACTTGGTGAAAATGGAGGCACAGTATGAAAAATGCCTGCCTTCCAGGAACAGAAAGGAGAGGTCAGTGTAGAGACAGCAATGATGGGTATGAAGGGGAAGTTAAGGACAAAGCAGAAGAAATGGAAGCCTCACCAGGTTTGCGTTTGGGGTTACGCTTTAAACCACCTTGGCATGGGACAGCTGCTGGTTCCTAGTAGGTAATGTGGTTGTTTTACCACAGTTACAGTATCTGCTGGACACATCCCTGTTAGTAGCGTTCCTAGAATGGTTACTGTAACAAAGGGGTTCCATGTCATAATTGCGACTGAGAAACTGCAACGTGTGAGCACAACCACTTTGGGAAATGTCTTGCCCCCCACACTCCCCCTTATTTTAGATACTAACTCGGGGGGGGGGGGCACAACTCAGGGATGGGGGGGACCATGGTCGCACAGTGTGTCAGCGCTGTGATTCCATCGCCGTTCTGACGCGTCTTCCTTTCTCAGTCGCCGTCCTTATGGGCTACCTAGCAAAGGAAGACTTAACCAGGCAGTTAGGAAGCTTAAACAGGGCTTAAAGTGCTTTGTACCTTCACAAGGAATACTGCAGAGGGATTGTAAGCATTCAGGCGGAATTAGTAGTATTTCATTTGTAAGCCAAAAGGTGGCCTATTTATCATTTTAGGCGATATGATCTGGTGAAACTTCCTCCTTGCCCTGTTACTTGTAACATGATGGAAACATTTGAATACAAATCTAAATATATAAAAAAAATATATATTAGCATAGTCAAACACTGGTAGGATCCTCTTGAGAATGATCACATGGAAAACAAAAAAGAGGCATCACCTGGCTCAGGAAAAGTGTAAGGATGATTGCTGACATCAAGCAGGCATCACTATAGGGAAGATGATCTGCTGCTCACAGACATTTCTTGTTGGCATCAAAAGCCTTTTTACATTGGTTGTGCTTGAGCAAACAATGTTTTGTGGCAGCACGGGATTTCAAGGGTGTGTCGCTGCTGAGCCCATTGCAGTTCACAGAACCAGGGGCTTGGCAGTCTACCTCAGTGACCACTAGGTATGGTCCTGATGCAACTGTGCTGGGTGGGCTGAATGGTCATGCACTTCAAAGGACTGAAGCCGCTCTAATCAGAGAGGGCTTCGTCCCTTTGATTTGCATGACCGTTCAGCCCACCCAGGGTTCCCAATCCCCATGTCAGGAATCCTCTCCCCCCATAGTGTCCGACATCGGGGTGCCCAGTTTACATGTTAGCGATTCCCCCCCCCAGCACTGTCTGACATCAGGATGCCCAATCGTGTCCGCAATCCCCCCTGTACTATGGGAGACTGAGGCCCACCCCAGTGTCTCAAATATTTTTATTATCCCCCCAAAAAAAAAGCGTCCCCAACATCTTTTTAATAATGAAACCTGTAAAGAAGAAAATGGTCCTTGTTGTCTCCCCATCCCAACCCACCCTCTGTGCACCCACCTCCCTGCCACCCCCATCCCATACTTAACTCTGGAGGTCAGCGGCTAGCATTTTCTGTGGACTGGGACACACCTGCACTCTTTAAAGTTGAACAGCGAACTGAAAGATCAAGTTAAGTGCTGTATAATGGCAGTCAGTGGTGTTTTAAACTTATGTTGATATCTTGGCCATTTTTAGGTCTTCTTGCACCAAATTTTCAACATGGGGTTTTTGGGACCCCATCTTATGAACACTGGTACTGTTGTTTTGTTACTTGGTCCTGAAAGGTGATTTTGTGGTTCCTGTGCAGAATCACCTTTTGGGATGGATTAACGAAATTACAGTGCTACTGTTCATGAGGTGGGGTCCCAAAAAGCCCATGTTGAAAATTTGGTGAAAAAAATTCACCAAAATTGCCAATGCTATTTAACGCTCATTGAAGCAGTTTCTACGTAAAGCATAACTTTGCAAATTAATATTTTCACTCCAAGTTGTCAACATTTGGATTTTTGCACACCATCTCATGAACAGTACAGCTGTCATTTCTCACATCCTGCCCGAAACGTGTTGCGCACCTGTGGCGGGGAATGGCGCAATCCTTGCATGAAATCACCTTTGGGGCTGAGTAGTGAAATGGCAGTGCTGCTGTTCATGAGGTGGAGTCCCAAAAAGGCCACGTTGAAAATTTGGAGCAAAAATACAAAAAAAAAAAACACCACGTGCGCGCTTGTTGACATTTCCTACGCGTCATTAACTTCACCAATTTCTCATATTTTCACTCCCAATTTTCAACATAGCCATTTTTTCACACCACCTCATGAACACTACAGCTATCATTTCTCACATTCTGCTCAAAATGACTTTCCGCATCTGTGGTGTGAAATGGTGTTTTGCCACAGAGTAACAGATTTTCACCTGTGGGGTTTATGAGGTAAGGTGATAAGACTGTTGAACATTTGGGGTCAAAATGTGAAAATATTACAAAGTTATGGCAACATACACGTGCCTGCTTGCTATGCCTACATCCCAGGTTCGGAGAAGGACTCGGGAGTTGGAGGGCCAGCTGGGGACAGTAGGATTGAGTGTCCCAGGGACTGCTCTTCTCTGGGGGGAGGGGGGAAGAGTGTCCGGCGCATTGTGCACCTCTGTTGGGGGCTGGGGATACCACCGTTGTCGGCACCTCATGTGGGGGTGGGGCGAGGCAGATGCTGGCATCATTGCATGTCCCCGACCCCAGGGATCTTCAAAAATAAGCATACAAAAAATTATGACCCTATTCCTGATGCCCCTGCCTCTGCCACTACTTCTACAGCAACTAATGAGAGAGAGAGAGAGAGACTGACTCTATTGGGGTGCCAAATAGAAATGTTAGCCACAGAAATCACAAAGTTTGTTCTTGGCCCCAGTTTGGCTGTGTGTGTACACAGGGCAAGAGCAGGCTGGCAAAATAAGTCTTTGACTTGTGCCACCATTGTGGGGGGGGAGAGAGAGACACACACACACACACACACACACACACACACACACACACACACACACACACACACACAGAGAGACAGAGGCGAGCAGTTGTTGGGGAGCCAAAGAAATGTTATAGTTTATTCTTGCCTAAGCGTAGCTTATATGTGCACAGAACAAAGCAGGCTGGCAAAATAAATCTTTGACTTCTACCACTATCCAGAGGAGAGAGAGAGACTATTTGGGGGCCAAAGAGAAATGTTGTAGTCACAGAAATCACAAATCAAGTTTATTCTTGACCCCAGTATGGCTGTGTGTGTGCACAGGGCAAGAGCAGGCTGGCAAAATAGATCACAAAGTTATGAGCCTGCATTGAAATCTGCTAACGTAGGCTCGTAACTTGTGGCAATGTTCCATATTTTGACCTCAAATTTTCAACATAGACATTTCTTCCCAGCACCTCGTGAATTTTACAGCTGTCATTTTTCAGATCTTAGCTAAAATGTTGTTTTGCATCCCGAAAGGTGATTTCGCAGCCACAGGTCGCAACATGAAATCACCTTTCCGGCAAGAGTTGAAATCTTCAAAATTTGGGCTATAGAATTGCAAAAAAAAAAAAAAAAGTTTAACAAGCAACCGACGTTTGGCATTGACAAGTGCTTGTTATATTTTGCAACTGCGTACAGCAGATCAGGAAATAACATAATTGATCATTTGCTGTTTCCCAGTTATCAGCTTCTTGCTGCGTGCAGCAGTGCCCATATCTTGCATGTACCCAGAATTGAGCAGAATCACTCTGGGGCCCTCCACTGCTGTGATGCTTGGCGCAATGTCACCTGGTAAGCTCTCACCAATGTAACAAGCATTAGTAAGTCCAGTAAATATGGAACCCAGAACTCCAAGCCGAGAATATATGTCCCTTCTGATTCTTCAGGCATCCCAATAATTTGAAGATTTTGTGCTTTGTCAGTTTTCTGAGTGATATAACTGGGGTCATAAATATTTATCGTCAGTTCAGCTGTAGCTACGGCATTCGGGTCAGCCTGCCTAATGGCCACCTTCGGAGATCCCTTTGCATCCTGTATTTTGTTCTCCAAGCTAGACAGTCACTGGGTATACAAATCTAAATTAGAGTTAAATATCTGAATCATTTGAAAAAAATCTGGAATATGGTTTGCTGTAATTTTTCAGAACAGTACTGTATTAGTCTTTCTTTGAGCAACAGTTTGGGCCTGTTTATCCACCTCACCTGCAGCACCTCACAATTGAAAGGACACAGCTCTCATTTCTTTGATGTTTCCCAATGGAGTGTGTGTGCGCGCATGCAGGCTTATACAGTAGCTGTGGTCTCGTGTTTTGTATGTACTATGTACAGTATTCATGTTCCTAATTCTTATATTCATTGACATTATGTTCCAACATTTTTCACTGTTCATCCCTGTGTCCTTAGCTGCTGATTTAGAGCTTGTGTATTAGCTTATCTGTAGTTTGATTCTACCCTTTACTTCATGTTGATTCATACGAACATACGAAGTGCCAGCAGAAACAGGCCTCACGGTCTATCGAGTCTGCTCAATTGTGCAGCTAGCTACTCAATTTGCAGCTGCCCCACCCTCCCCTCCTCAAAACCACCCCCCACTCTGTCCCACCCTCTCTTAAATTCTCCCACCATTCTACATGATACCACCTCCTCGGGCAGAGTGTTCAACTTATCTACCACCCTTTCCATGAAAAAGTGTCTCCTGACTTCGGGTCTTGAATCCCCCGCAATCTCATCCAATGACCTCTCATGTCCCTCCCCCATCCGATCTGAAGAATCTTTTCTGTATTAATCCTGTTAATGCCATTTAGGTACTTAATGGTTTTGATCATATACCCCATCCCTGTTCTTTTATACATTTGCAGCTCTCCCAACCTCTCCTTGTCGGATTTTCCCTCAAGTCCCTGTATCATCTTTGTTGCTCTACGCTGCATCCCTCCAGCAATCTAATGTCCCCCTTCAGGAATGGATGCCAGTACTGCACGCATTATTCCAGGTGTGGCCTGACCAGTGACCTGTACAGGGGTAGGATCACTTCTCTGTGCCTGGAGGAGATTCCCCTCGCTATGCACCCCCGCATCTTGTTTGCCTTTACAGTCACCTTCCTGCAGTGAGCTGAATGGTTAATACTCCCCATTATTAGTACCCCTAGATCCTTTTCCTCCCCTGTGCTTTCCAGCTGTACCCCTCCCAACTGATACTTCCTCCCCTGGTTCCTTGCTGTGAAGTGCAGTACCTTGCACATCTTGGCGTTGAACCCCAACTGCCATGTCGCCAACCATTCCTCTGGTTTGGTCAGATGTTCCTGCAGCTCCCTCCACCCCTCTATGTCATCTACCACTGCACTGATCTTAGTATCCTCTCTGAACAGATTGATCCTACTCCAGATCCCGTTTGAGATATCTGCTATGAATATCCCGAACAGCACCGGTCCCAGTACTGAACCCTGGGGCACTCCACTCGTAATGTCCCTTGGTGATAAGAGTCCCCCCCACCACCACCCTTTGCTGCCTACCCCTCAGCCAGTTGGTGATCCAGTTGACCGTTTTTGTCCCCACCCCGATGTATTCCAGTTTCCCCCCAGCCTCCCATGCAGCACTGAGTCAGAGGCCTTGCTGAAGTCCAACTATAGGATGTCCACTGCATGGCCCCTGTCCAGTTTCCTGTTAACCCAGTCATAGTACTCTACTAGGTTCATCTGGCAGGATTGGCCAGATACACAACCGTGCTGATCAGCAGTCTGGGAGCCCATTGTCTTCAAGAAAGTTCACCAGCCTCTCTTTTAGAATTTACTCCATGAGTTTCCCCACGCTTGAAGTGAGACTCACCAGTCTGTAGTTGCCTGGATCATCCTTCAGGCACTTTTATGAATGGGCACCACATGGGCCATCCTCCAGTCCTGTGGCACGCATCCTGTGTCCAGTGATGTACTGAGCAGGTCTGCCAGTGGTTCCTCCAGGATCTCCGCTAGCTTCCTAAGTAACCTAGGGTGAATGCCATCCGGCCCTGGTGCCTTGTCCACCCTCAGTGCCCTTAGTCCCTCCAGCACCTTGTCCTCTGTAATTATATCAGTCACCCCCCCATCTGCCCACTCCACCCTTTCCGTGGGGTATCTGTCCCCTCTCTTTCCTTCATGAACACAGAGCAAAAGTACTCATTCAGTGCCTCTGCCTGGTCCTCCCCTTCTCCACCCCCTTCGCCTATCCCCAAGGACGGGGATTTTCTCATGTAGGTTATCCCCCCAGATGGCGGATGTGTAATGGTGTCTGCACGAGCTTGGTCACTGACATCCTGCCACCGCTCCACCCTATTGTATGGCTCAGCGATAGTCGTACCGCTGGTCTCCAGAGGTCCCTGCTGCATTGAGCACGCCCCTGGATCCCACCCCAGGAGAGGAGAGCAGTCCATCGGATGCTTAATCCTGTCCCTCCCCTGCTGACCCCTGATGGCCCAGGCTCTCCCTCTCCTGCTGACCCCCAACGGCCCCTCAGGTCGCAAGCGTGGCATGAGGTGTGGTGTCCAGTGCCTCAACCCTCAGCGCCACCGGGTCAGCTATCCCATGCATTCTTGAATCCCACTATGGTTTTTGCTCCTACCACCTCCACTAGTAGGCTGTTTCGGGAATTTACCACTCTTCTTCATATCTCTCCTGAATCTACCCCTCATCAGCTTCACTCTTGTTGAGCACCCTTTTCCGAAAAATGCTTTCCTCCTGTACCTTATTTACCCTCATAAGGTATTAAAAAGTCTCTGCCACGTCCCCCCTCTCTTCCATGGTGTACATGTTGAGTTCCTTTGGTCTTTCCTTGTGGGTTTTTGAGGTTGACCCTGCACCATTTTAGTTGCCCTCCTCTGGACACCTCCTTCCAGAGATATGTTTTCCAGAATTGGACACAGCTAAGGATATTAAATAAGCTGAAAAAATTGATTAGCAGTTGTATGCATAAAGTGCTAAATCAGTTATAAAAATGCATAGCACTTGGCATAAATTGTTTGGCAAAATGTTAAAATATTCATGTAGTTCTGTTCACATTGTCTGCCATGCCATGGACTCACTCAAAAAGTGGTTAGCATTCTGCTGCTACACATTCCTGGAAATGGCTAACATTACTCCCAGTTTTGCAGAACATTGTGCTATGCGATACCAGCTATTTAATACCCTGTGGTATTCTTAGTGGGAGTCTCAGCAACGATCTATACAGAGGCAACACCTTCTCCCGCTTTCTGCTGGTGATACCCTCCCTAAGCATTCCAGGAATCCACTAGCCCACCCAACTGCCTAGTTGCACTGCCTGGCCACCTTTAGGTCATCCAATATCATTACCCCCAGGTCTTTTTCCTGATTGGTGGTTGTCAAAGCCATTCCACCCATTTTGCATTTTGCCCTTGGGTTTCTGTGCCCTAAGATCATTATTTTGCACTTTTTCACGTTGAAACTCAACTGCCTTGCCCTTGACTACTACTTGTGTTTTCTTAGGTCTCTGCTCATCCTTTTCAACTCCCCTGGAGTGTCCACCTTTTTGCAGATTTTGATGTCTTCTGCAAAGAGGCAGACCTTGCCTCCCCCCTTCCCTCTTCATCTGCAATATCACTTATATAGACGTTACGGGGATAGACATTAAAGGGGCAGGTCCCAGTACCGTTTCCTGGGGCACCACACTGGTCACGCTCCCTCCTAAGAGCGAACTCCATTTACCACCACCCTCTCTTACCTATCCCCTAACCAATTTCTTACCCAGTTTACAACCTTTGGACCCACTCCTAAGCTACCCAGCTTGCTTACCAGAGGTCAGCCTTGACTTTGTTTTGCACTAGCCAGCAGGACAAGTTGACTCAAAATTGCACTAGCCTGCAGATCGTTGCACTAGCCCAGAATTATAATACAATTTTGATCACTTACACAGGAAAAAATGCAAGCCAAGAAAAAAGCAGAAAAAGATTGCAGTGTCTCCCCCATTGTTTTGGGCCATAGTGCCCTCTCTTCCTGCCCACCACTGAACCAGAGGATACCACAACAGCAAATGTTCAATCAAGCAGTCCTAGCTCTTCACACAATAGCCGACATCGTCCTGCAATTCATTATACTCTCAGCCCCCATCCTGTGATCAACTGGAGGCCAGCACATCTGGAAGTTTTTATACAGTGTCAAGTGAGCCAGGAGCAGATCTAGGATTTCTTTGAGGATGGGGCTACACAAACCTGAGGGGCTTGGGAAATAGAAAACTTCGTGACGTTTTAAATTTTAAAGGCATTTATTTTAACATGCACTGCCCCAACAATAACAGATTTTTTTAAACTTTGTTCTTACATTAGCCCAGGGCTAATGTAGGCATGACGCTATAATACCTCTATTTCTATACAGGACGATCTGTGCACTCCAGGAATGCCTATTTTAACCTTTCAAATTATATATTTTATTGAAGCTTATGTTTGTACCATACAGGCTCCAAAGCTTTGTTTTTAGGATGAAGGGACATGCTGGGTGGGATAAGGGTGGGGCTGTGTGGATGGTGCTTTCTGGCACAGTCCACTTAGAAGAGCAGGAGACCCTATACTTGCCAGTAATGGCAGGTATGGATCTATGGATGGTCATTACAGAGTCTGGTCTGCAGTGGTGTCCAGGTAAAGCACAGAGCTGAGAGATTTGAAGGGGAGAGGGAGCAGCTATGGTAAGGCTGGGATAAACCCCATCACCTGCAGAGCAGACCCCGTATACCTCTTAGCATTTTGTCACTAACGTTTTGGACACAGATACTCAAAATGTATGGAAATGAGAGGCACTGGGCTTAATAATGTGGGACAAATCAGACCGAGATCACACCCTGGACACTAGCTGAAACTCTTAATAGTGGAGGGATCATGACTCACAATGAGGCTTTTGTGGGATCCCCCTCTTGAACTGCCAGATCATTATAGGTCTTCATGAGCTGCTAATCACACTAGGCCATCTAGAACATTGAGAAAAATTACCATGAGGACTAGAGCCTGCTAAAGCAGGGACTTTTTTAACTTCATTAACAGTAATGGAAAATCTACACTACTCAAGACTGACAAGTAGAGAGTTAGCTGCACTAGCCCTGGTCAATTTGCACTAGGTATTGGGCTAGTAAAAGAATGCTAAAAGTGACCCCTGCTTACTAGTCTCCTACGTGAAACAGTGTTGAAAGCCTTACTGAAATCTTGGTAGACTACATCCACTGTTCCACCATGATCTAATTCATTGGTCACCCAATTAAAGAAATCTATCATATTAATTTGACATGACATATTTCCCCCCCTCCCCCGCCGTGGATCTATGCTGCCTTGGGTCTTGTAAGCCACTGGATTCAAGATATTTCACTAGTCTTTCCTTCAGCAGTGAGTCCACTAACTTTCCCACCAGTGGTGTCAGGCTGACTAGAATATAATTGCCAAACTCCTTCCTGCTACCAGTGTTTGATATGGGACCACATCTGCCCAAGAACTAGTGACCCCGGAGTTCCTGTTATTTTTTTTTGTCCTCCCATTCATTTACTCTGTGTCTGCCTTTTCCTGGTCCCTCTCTGTACAGTCCCCCCCTTTCCCTTTTCACTTTACAATCCCTCCCCTAGTCGTCTTCTTTTCAGTTACATACCTAAAAAAGTCTTGTTCCCTTTTGTTACTGCTTGGGCTATTCTCGCTTCAGTTTGTGTCATCCTACTCCGCTTTTCCTCTTTCTCTACTTCCCTCCATACACCTTCCTATCTTCCTCCCTTTGCATATCCTTATACCTTCTGAATGCTACCCTTTTAGTCTTTACCTTTTCAGCCACCTCTTTCGAGAATCATAGTGGTCTTTTTTTTTTTTTACTTTTGCTCACTTGCGACACAGGTTTGTTGCCTTAACTATGCCCCCTTTTAACTTTTCCAACTGTTCTTCCATCCCACACAGGTCATTCCCCATCCCCCATTGCCAGTTCATCCCTGAGGCATTCACCCATCTTTATAAAATCTAGCCTTCTGAAGTTCAGAACCCTGGCCCTTGTGTGGTTTGTTTCCATAGCTGTCCTTGAATTGAACTGCACTGTATGGTGATCACTAATCCCCAGGTGGTCTCCCACCTTGACATCTGCAATACGGTCCCTGTTAGTGAGTACCAAGTCCAGTATTGCCCATCATCAGTGGGTTCGCCGACTAGTTGCCTGAGGAACTCCCCCTGCAGGGAGTCCAGGATATCTATGCTTCTAACTGAAGCCACAGCTGGAAGGCTGCAGTCTACATCTGGCAAATTGAAGTCTCCCACCAGCAGAACCTCCCCGTTGTCTGCCATCTTGCCATTGGCTTCCACCAGTACCTTATCTTACTCCTTCCTTTGTGCTGGAGGTCTTTAGCTCATGCTGTTGCGAGTATTGTCTCTGTTCTCCTTCTCCAGGGTGACCCAGAGTACCTCTGTCCTCTCATATTCCTTGTATCTCTGTCAGTTTAATACTTTGCCTCACATAAAGCAACACCCCCTCCTTTTCTTCCCATCTTGTCTTTCCTGAAGAGAGTATAGCCTGGTATCAATGGTCATGTCCCAGTCATGGTTTTCAGTGCACCATGACCGAGTAATGGCTACAGTATCCAGGCTGGCCTCTGCCATGACAGCCTCTAGGTCTGGAATCTTATTTCCTAGACTTCTAGCGTTCACACATATGACTTTCCACATTTTATCTGCCTGTTTGTAACCCTTCTTTTTTCATTTTTGCCCTCCCCCCATTCCCTTCACGTCTACAACTCTGTTTCCTTTATATAATTTGCTCCCTGAGGTATTCCTCTTCCTATGGGTTCTCCCTACTGCAGGCTACTGCTGTCATTTTTCAAATCTTAGATGAGATGTGTTTTTGCGCATGTAGTGCAAAATGACGTTTGGGTTCCTTGTGCTCCAAAATAGAACGTAAGACATGTAGTCTTGTTTTTTGATTTTATTTTTTTCCAAAAATGAAAAGTTCATAGAGTTTTTGGGTCTCCCGAGTCTTGGTGAATCAGTGGTGGGGTCTTTTCTTGGTGTTGTCAACGCTAATGCCCTCCTCCTCCCCTGAGCAAACAAGGTTAGACATCAAGAGAGCTAAAACAGATTCTGTTGACAACATGTGACAAGACATACTTCTCTATCTTTGAAGAGTGTATCACACTATAAGGCACCAGCTTGGAGCTCTAACTTGTGCTTCAGACAGGAGGCTATGGGCTGGGGAGGGTGATCATTAGGATTGGCAACCCCAAGGAAAGCCCCACCACTGATTCGCCAAGGCTCTGGAGACCCCAGATCCTATTGTTTTTCCATTCGGTGCTTGGGAGGGATTAGGGTTAGAAACCCTAACTCCACATTTTCCCACTTTTGTAGTATTAACTTGAACCCTAACTGGTGCATGAATGCAGTTTGACAAACAATTATAGTTCAATTCATTTTTAATTTTTACCAGGAAACTCAGCATTGAGGTACTCATTTACAAGGTGGTCCTGGAGGGACACGTGATATATACAACAATACAAGAAGGTTTATACAGAACAGGGTGGGTACCTACATAGTTAAATATATAATCCAGATAAACCGCGAAAAAATGTCTACGCACTTGCTAAGGTGACTAGGTGTATAATTAGGTAGTTGAGTAGGAAGGTAAGGGGGAGGGTAAGGCAGAGGATTATGGGATAAAGATAGGCTAGGATAGGAGAGTGAGGAAAGGGACAAGGAAAAAACATATGTGAAGGGAGAATGGGATGGAGGAAGACAGGAACGGGGACAAACAGAGGTTACAAGGGGGTAGGACGGGGGGGCCGAAGGGCAAGTGCTGAGGCATAAGTGCCATACAAAGGCTCTTGATGGAAGGGGCTAGCAGTAACAGTTGCATTTTTCTATCAGCAGGGGCTTTAAAAGCGATTTGAAAGTGGATAAACTAACAAGGTGAGTCAGTTTTAGGGTACCTTTACCTTGAAAGGAATTCCACAACACCAATATAGCATATCTAATAGATGAAGTGCAAAAACAGGACCTGGCCCTAGGGGTATCAAGCAGGATGTACGTGTATTTCCTGAGAGTACGCACAGGGGGTAAACTGGAAAAGGTTGGTAATGTAAGAAGGAAGTTTATTGGTAAGGGCTTTAAATGTCTAGAAAGAGGCATTTCGCCACCTCCTGGTAGCCAAGGAAGTCCAGCCTAGCTGACTATAGAGTGAGCAGTGATGTGTTTTAAATGGAGAGTCAGTTACAAACTTTAGAGACCTATGGTACAACATGTCTAGCTTCGCAAGGATAGTTTTTGGGCAGTGACTATAAAGAAAATCTGCGTAGTCAAGTGAGTGGAAGGAACGTTGTTTGGACGAGTCATCTTTGCTTTGTAGGTGAGCAACAGTTTGATGCGAAAAAATAATCCTAGTCTCTGTTTTAACTTTTTAGAGAGCTCTTCGACGTGGGTGGCACATAGAGAATACTGGATGGGCAGCTATGCATAACCAGTGTGTTCTGCCACAGAGGGGTTCTGAGTCCTCCTGACCTCGAGAGGTGCATGGGAATCAGAACCCCGAGGTGGAAAACACACTGGTTGTGCATAGAGTTGCTCATCCTGTATTTTTTATAGTGTATAGTACTGTGTGAAGTATGTGTTTGTGAGTTGTTTTGCTTTCAAAATGAAACCGACTCATGCAGTCTTTAGAGGTTCTAGAATGCTGTTCAGTAGGGTAGAACCGCATTCCATGACCTTTGAACTGTGGTACAACAGCATTTTGTAAGAGATGGAATTCTATACATAACACTCCACTATACACTATAAGATAACTTATAGTCAAGCCAAAAGCCTAGGTATTTGAACCCAACTACTTTTTCCAGGGTTTCGCCCATCATGGTTGATATGAGTGTTGGCAGATTGTGTACCAGGAGTTGCTGCTTTTGTGGATGGGGAGATAAACATAGCTTTGTTTTTGGCATGGAGTAGTAGTTTCAGGTATAACAGATTTTATGCAATATGTTTGAACATATATAGTAGCACGGTAGTGCCACTATAACTAGTGTCAGTGGGCTGTTGTGTCAAGCCATAACAGGGTGGTTAGTTGGCTGATTTACTTCCATGTCTGGTGTGGTTCGCCACAAGGCCACAGGCCGAGTGACCAAACCACACCAGAAGAGGGTAAATCCCAGTATAACCCACACCCTGGAGTGGTTTATTGCGAATATGCAATGTCCCCCTTCATTTTCTGTATGAAAAAACAAAGGAAAATTAATTTTATTGGTATTTTAAATAATTTTTATTTAATGCAT
This sequence comes from Neoceratodus forsteri, assembly GCA_016271365.2. Lineage (NCBI taxonomy): Eukaryota > Metazoa > Chordata > Ceratodontiformes > Ceratodontidae > Neoceratodus > Neoceratodus forsteri. Next base: position 407,747,929 of record CM028137.1, on the reverse strand, counting down.
CCTTTCGCCAGAAAAAATAGTCTGGTCCACTGCTGAGAATTGAGCATTCAGCTTAAGTTTCACACTGTGATTCCTTGTACTCTCAAAACAGAATGGAAGACGTGTAGTCTGTATTTTGATTTTATTTAAAGAAAATGTAAAGTTAATTGGCTGCCATGTGAGATGATAAAATGGAACTAATTGTTGACTGGGAAGCAATCTTTCTCTTCCATTCTCCTCTTTCCTGTCCATTGTACCTTTCCTCTTGCCCCAGTTCTCCTCTGTGAGTGGGTTGCAACTTGTCCGCTTTCTACTTTTCCCACCCGCCTAGCCCCGGCCCTGCAGTTTGTGTGGGTCTCCTGGTTGCAGTCCTTCCACTGCCCCCCCCAACCCCAATACCTGTTGTTGTGGTTCATCTCTGTTTTCCTGCATCTTCTGGGGTCCCTGCTGTTATTACTGCCCATTTTGTTTTGTCTTCTAATTGGTGTTCTCTGTTTTGCTCTATCTGGACCCTCTACATTCTTACGGGTTGTGACATTTACGTCACTGCCCTGTTTAAAGATGTATGTATGCATTCTTTATGTTTGCCGACTTTGGGGTTCTGGAGTCGAAATGAGGGAGGGTACACAGAGCACACATTATGTCGGGCTAATGGCACCTTCCTCTTGCACCCACACAGATATTTCTGTTAAAATGTTGGATGGACTGGAGAGACTTTGGTCACCACAAGGTAGGGGGAGGGAGTGACTGTTAGGTGCGAGCTGTTACTGGAACAGAGTGCCAGAAGGAGCAAGCTGTTGGAGCCAGTGGTTACAGCTACAGAGGTGAGAAAGGAGCAACCATTAAGGGAACTTCAACTGTTTAGGTACTCTGACTTATACTTCTTGGACCTTTTTTCCCTTTTTTTTTGTGACTTATTTCTGGAGGTTTTACTGTAGCTGTTTAGGGGGTGACTTAATATGGTGTTTTTTCCATTTTGATGTTTGGGAGGTTGGAGTGATTTTTGAAAAGGTGGGGATTCTAGATGTGGCTGACTGGTACCTTTTGAGTGGTTTATGCCAGGATTTACCATGGCTGAAAGGCTGGTTACATAGTACAAAAAGCATGGTTACATAGTACAAGAAGAGCATCAGCAGCGTGTTGTATGAAAGTATAGTGTTGTCCACTTTATTGTATTTTAGTAGTTTCATATAGGCTGAATTTATTTTTATTAGTTAGAAGATCTCTTGTTATTAATTTGTTATTGTTAATTTTTATTCTTCATGTGAACTTGTGTTTGTCTGTTGTTGTGGGACCTAGTTGTAAATGAGTCCTGGCTCAATCAAGTAAATCTCTGTTCATGAATTTTATGAATAAAACATTTAACAACAAGGTGCCAGTCAGCCAATCAGGTTCTAGCATTCTCGAACCCCCTATGTAGAAATAATGTTAAACCCCTAACTTTGCACTTTAAAAGCTTTACCACTATTTAACAGATTTGCACAAATGTTGCATGCTTGATCTTGGGGCAAAGGTCTCTTGACATGCCAAGTTTCATTCCTGTCAGATGTGTGGACCCCAAGCAAATAGTGAAACAATTGTGTTTTTTTAATTTTTTGCCTTTTGTCATTGCCTGGCACCCAGGAGGTTTGGAATTTTGCTCTGAAATTTTCTGGGTAGAGAAACGGCTTGGTCCACAGTGGTGCCTTTTACTGGTTTGCTGAAGAAATATTAATACATTCCAGAGTTATAAGGATTTGAAATTTCGGTTTTGAGCATGCTCACTGTGGTCTTTTGGATAGCTGTTTCATACAAAAAAAGAATTTAGCCCATATGAGAAAAGATTTTGTTTTGTATACGGGGTAATCTTTTTTTTTTTGTCAGAAAAAAATTATTTTTTTACGTGTGTACTATTTTGTTTCCATTGCCATGAAAATGATATTCTGCAGAGACACCAACACATGTAACTTGCTAATCAGGACCCCCTTAAAGAGCTAGTGTACTGCTTGGAATTAATAGTAACTTTCAGATGTAGTCAGCTATCGCTTCTTATATTTAAAGTATTTTTTAAGTTTTGTTTGCTAATTAGAACATTTTCCCCCTGTCAATCCTGGGGTGATGTGTGGAGCAGCTCCCTTTCTGGAGGCTAAAATAAAGTCAGTTCTGTTTGTCCTACTACATCAACACTGAGACCACACTGACTGACATCACTAGAAACCAAGGACAGCCATTTCTCACTTCCAGATTATTCTCTTTCACAATGTAATGGTGTTTAAACATAAAAAAGCTAGAGGGTTAGGATATGCGAATACTAACATAACCATAAAAACTGGAAATGGCCTGGAACTCACCCAGGTTGAATCATATAAGTACTTAGGATTATGGGTGGATTCAAGCTTAGATTTTGACTTTTATATTGAACAGGTCTGTACTAACGTTTCACAGAAATTAGGGGCTTTAAGAAGGCATAGGGAATGTATGACACAGGGAACAAAGGAAATATTGGTGAAATCGGTTATTTCCATTGATTGACTATGGGTATATGGTTTATAGTTACAAGGAATGGTAATTTACAGAAATTGAACTGACGTGTGTTTTTAGTGGTGGTGTTCTTTCTTTGCTTGGAATTGTTTTGGGGCTGTTGAAAATTTGAAACCACCTAGTTTGTTGTGCTTTTAGTGGTGCTATTATTCCTTTGCTGTCTTTACTTGCTGCAAATTTTCACCCCCCCCACTCTTAATTAAATGCCCTGTTAAATCTGATTGACCAGAGCCAAGCACCGAGAATAGCAGGGGTTGTGGAGTAGGAGTGGCATAAGGGGGAGGAAGCCCACCCTTGGCACAATGTGTTTTGTCTCATTTTTTGTTGTTTTCCTTCTTTAAAAAAAAAATAAGGATCGGTGGCAAGATTTTCAGGGCAGTAAACTAATAAAGAGGGAACTAGAAGGAGAGCTTCAGTAACAGACTATTGGAATAACAGTATAAATGCAGTATAATGTGGGGAGTGGTGCAATGCAGTGGATGTGGAGCAGCCATCCTCAGGCAGACCTTCTGGACACTGAGGTGCTGCCCTATCTGCAGGCATCTCTCTGGACTGTGGGACGAGGTAGCCAGACTGAGCAGAAGAAAAACTGGGTCAGGAATACCTTTGCACCTATCCAGAAACCACCCAGTCCAACTCCGATGCCTTAAAGGATGCCAAGAACAAAGAGCACTTGGATGACGGTGGGCTCGGGGAGAGTTAGGGCAGTCAGGCAGTGCACATCCAAAATCCTGTTCCACTCCAGAACTCTTATGCTGCAGTACCAAACTAGGACAACCAAACAGAGGTACTCGGAGAAGTGGAAGGGAAGGATGTGGAGGTCAACTGAAGAGGTGACCTCAGTGGGGAGAGCAGTGAACCCCAGAGGAGGAGGAAGTGAATCCTGGTGGGGGACTCTTATCATAAGAAGAATCCAGCTAGGAACACACTAGGAGGAGGACAGGGAGGTGAGGAGCCTACCAGGTGCCACGGTGTGGACAGATGGGAGGAACATCCTGGGAATTGCTGGGAAGGCAAGATGGGAGAGTGAGCTGGATGTTATTATCTATCTTGGTACTAAGGACCTGGAAAACGGGGAGCCTAAGGATGTTCAGGAAAAGTTTAGGAAATTAGGGATTTGTCTGAAGCAAGTAGCTACATCTGTCACCTTCTCAGAAGTACTACCTGTGAGAGGCATGGGAGACCATAGGGGTGCATGCACCAGGAACTTAACACATGGTTGAAGAACTGATCCTGCGAGGAATGGTTTGGATTCATTGGTGATTGGGGACCCACCTGGAAGGATGGGGGCTTGTTCAAGCCTGACGGCCTGCATCCATTCTGGAGGGAAATCCAAGCACTCAGTGATACGTTTGAATGCTACATGGACAAGCATTTAAACTGTCCAAGGGGGGTGGCAGGCCAGCAAGGAGGGTACCTAATTGCCCCCCCATAGCTAGCAGTGGAACCAGTGAACAGGAGGAGGAGGGGACATCTCTGTAAAGCAGTGTGCAAAAGATGGAGATATGCACCTAAGTGGTGGATAGGCAGAAAGGGGGCAAAATTCAACAGAAGGGTAGACAGCAGGGAGAACCAGGGATAAAGGACAATCAGGGAGGGGGCTGGAGTAGAACAACTAAACAGTCCAGGGAGTTCACATCATGGAAAGGCATGTGTGCCAATGCCAGGAGTCTTAGCAAAAAGATGGAGGATCTGGAGGCTGCCATGGTGCAGTCTGACCTGGACATTGTGGCCATCACAGAGACCTGGTGTAATGATAACCACGACTGGGAGATGGCCATACCGGGCTACAACATATTCAGAAGAGACAGGGCAGGCAGGAGGTGAAGGAGAGTGGCACTTTATGTGAAAGATTGCATAAAGGCCAAAGAGATCCAGGAGGAACAAAATGGGGGAGAGATATTGTGGGTTAAGCTGGAAAGGAAAATGGGGTCAGCCATCCACACAGAGATGGTCTACAGACCAGCCCAGGAGGAAGAGACTGATAGAGAGTTAATGCTAGCCATCCGAAGGATGGCAGACAAGGTGGAGGTGGTGCTGGTTGGAGACTTCAACATTCTAGATGTGGACTGGAGCCTTACAGCAGCAGCATCAACCAGAAGCAGATTTATCTTGGACTCCCTTCCAGGTGCCTTCCTTAAGGGACTGGTCATGGAACCAACTCGGCAGAAGGCAATACTGGATCTCGTGCTCACAAACAGGGACAGTGTGATGGGGTAATAGTGGGGGAGCACCTGGGGAACAGTGACCACCACCACCGTGTGGTTTGTAATCACAGAAGGAGCAGAACCAAACCGCACAAAAACACATATCCTGGATTTTAGGAGGGCAGACTTTGGGAAAATGGGACATGCTTGAAAGAGGCTCTAATGGGAGTGGGGAGGGAATCAGGGGTGGAGGAACAGTGGGCAATATTTAAAACAGGGTTTACCAGAACAACAGAAATATGCATTAAGCAAGTTAGCAAGGGGAAAAGGAAGAGGAGGCCATTGTGGTTTTCCAAGGAGGTAGCGGAAAAAGTGAAAGCCAAAAAGATCACATTCATTCAATACAAAAAGATGCAGGCAGAAGGGGATAGGGTGAAGTACCAGGAGAAGCAAAGGGAGGTCAGTAAGGGAAGCAAAAGCTCAGACAGAAGAGCGCATCGCAAAATCAATGGGTAGAGAGTACAAAAACTTTTACAGGTACAGAAGTGAAAAAAAAGGGCAAAGGGAAGGATAATAAGACTGAAGGGGGAGGATGGGGGCTGCATGGAGGATGACAACAGTAAAGATGACATACTGAACAGATATTTCTGTTCAATCTTTACTGTGGAAGAGGAGGGTAATGGGCCAGAAGCGAGTACAAGGGTGGGAATGGTGAAGAAATGGACACAGGTCTCTTTAAACAGGAAAAGGTCCTTAAGAAACTGGAAGGAATGTGTTGATAAAGCAGTGTGGCCAGATGGGGTGCACCCCAGGGTCCTAAAGGAACTAAGAGAGATGGTGGCTGAACCACTGACGGTCCTTTTTAGCCTATCACTGGAAACAGGGGAGATGCCCAAAGACTGGAGTACAGCAGATATTGTCCTCTTATACAAAAGTGGGAACAGAGAGGAAGCAGGGAACTACAGACCAGTCAGCCTGATCTCAGTAGTGGGGAAGATCATGGAAGCACTGCTGAAGGAGACATTGGTGGAACATCTGGTTGCCAACAGACTACAGGAACCAAGGCAGCATAGTTTCACTGAGGGGCGGTCATGCCAGGCCAGCCTCATTGAATTTTTTGACTGGGTGACAAGGGAGGTGGATCAGAGGAGGGCAGTGGATGTGGCCTGTCTGGACTTCAGCGAGGCCTTTGACTCTGTACCACATAGAAGGCTATTAAACTAGGAAATATGGGAGTGGGCAGGACAGTAGTGTGGTGGGTGTTTAATTGGCTGGGTGACAGTACACAGAGGGTGGTGGTAAATGGCTGTCACTCCACAGAGGGAAGACTGACCAGTGTGGTACCACAAGGATCAGTGAAGGGACCGCTCCTATTCAACATCTTCATCAGTGACATTGTGCAGGACCTAGAAGGCAGAATTTCCCTGTTTGGTGATGACACGAAGCTCTGTAACAGAGTAGATACGCCAGAGGGTGTAGACAGAATGAAGAGGGGACTTGCAGAAGCTTGAAGAATGGTCAGGGGTTTGGCAGTTGAAATTCAATGCAAAGAAGTGCAAGATAATGCATATTTATTGTATTCATTTTAGTTTTTGGTAACCGGGTAAGGCCCACTAGGCACAAGTGCCTATTTTCAGGGGCGACCTGGGAGCACTGGGCGCTTAAGTGACTTGCTCAGAGTCGCACAGTATGCAAGTGGAGTTTGTGAGAATCAAACTCAGGTCTGGTTTGCTGGATGTACCAAGCTCATTCACACCTCGTTCCTCCAACCTCTAGGCTATATGGGGAACAAAAACCCTGGAACATCATATCAGTTGTGGGGGTGAGGATAGAGCATGCACCAAGCAGGAAAGGGACCTTGGGGTTTTCGGCTCTGATGACCTCAAGGTAGGGAAACATTGTGACAAGGCAGAAGATAATGCAAATAGGATGCTGGGATGCATAGGCAGAGGCATCACCAGCAGGAAAAGGGAGGTCATAATTCCACTATACAAGACAATAGTGAGGCCCCACCTGGAGTACAGTGTACAGTTCTGGAGACCTTACCCATGTAAGGACATAGCATGGAGAAGGTTCAGAGGAGTGCAAAAAGATGGTACAGGGATTGCATCACAATGAGGACAGGCTGAAGGACTTGAATATGTACTCCCTAGAGGAGAGGAGGAGGAAGAGAGGGGATATGATAGAGACATACAAGTACCTTACAGGGAGGACCAGGGTGTAGGAATACACTATTTTCCAGCGAAAAAGATGTTCCAGGACTAGAGGGCATGGGATGAAGTTGGAGGGAGGGCGATTCAGAGGAAACGTGAGGATGAATTTCTTCACAGAAGGGGTGGTGCACAAGTGGAACACCCTGCCAGAGAAAGTGTTAGGGGGCCGAAACATTCTAGGGATTTAAGAATGCATGGGATAGACATAAGGGAATTTTGGAGATCAGGGGTAACGGGCAACAGACTTCTAGAAAAACATAAAGGAAACTTACAAGCTCAAACGGGCAGACTGGGTGGGCCACAGGTCCTTATCTGCCGACAGTATCTATGTATTACTACAATATTAATTAGCTAGATTTGTCCTTGGACTTAAGGGCCCTTATATTATTCATCTGCATTGTGAAATGCTTTTACAACTGAAGTGGGTCCCATGGTATATAAGAAGGGACCGAATTTTGAGTAATTTCCTATACAAATGTGTAAATGGTTCTATTCCAGACTGTCTTATAGACAAAATAACACTGAATGCAATGTGTCATCCATTGCGGGAGATTAGAACGAGGGGTTTGAAGGTCCCACGTGCAAAGACCAAGTAGGATAAAAAGAGATTTGATTACATTGCAGCTAATAAATGGAATTCGCTTTCCCCTACTGTATGAAATAAGCCAACATATCAAACATTCAAGTCTGCTTTACTGGATTCTTACATGTTAAAGTACGCTTGTTATTAATGCATTTTATATTATGGACAGGACAGGAATGAGGCTAAAATGGGTAAAGCTATCAAAAAGTGGAGGGTGATGAGTACCAATGCCCATAGTCTGTGTAACAAGCTCCCTGAACTAGTGGCCTTGATGGAAGAGGGTTGCCTGGATATTGTGGCAGTCACAGAAACATGGTACGCAGAGAACCATGACTGGGATGTCAACATACCAGGATACACAATCTACAGGAGGGACAGGGAGGGTAAAAGAGGAGGAGGAGGAGTAGCTCTCTATGTAAAGGAAGGGATCAAAGCAACAGAACTAAAGAGTAAACAGTGAGCAGATGAGGCACTCTGGTTCACCCTGGAGACAGGAATTGGCACCACAATCCGCATGCGGGTTGTATACAGACCCCCATCTCAGGGGGAGGGAATGGACAAGAAAATGATAGAAGGCTTCCTTAGAATGGCAGAAAAGGGAGATACTGCTGATGGGGACCTGAATATGCCAGTTGTTAACTGGAGCACCTTGCTGCAGGCACATCCAAGAGCAGGGTCATTCTGATGCCCTCACAGGGGCATGCCTCAGACATCTAGTATTGGAACCCACTTGGGAGGGAGCAATCTTAGACCTGGTACTGTCAAATGGGGACGGAGAAAGAATCTCAGATTTAGAGGTGGGTAGCCATCTGGGAACAGGCGACCACCAAACAGTGTGGTTCACGATAAACACAGCCATACAGTCAAGCCATACAAAAGCAAGAGTATTGGACTTCAGGAGGGCTGACTTTGGGAAAATGAGAGAGTGCCTTAGAAAAGCACTAGCAAACAGGCAAGAAAGAGGGGTGGAGGAACAATGGGGAGTAATCAAAGCAGCCATCACAGAGGCAACAAGCCTTTGTGTAAAGCAAATCAATAAAACACAAAGGAAAAAACCACTATGGTTCTCAAAAGAGGTGGCAGGGAAGGTTAAGGAGAAAAGGATAGCATTCAGGAAATAAGGAAACACAGAAGGAGCAGGACAGAGAACTTTATCAGTTAAAGCAGAAAGAGGCTGGGAAGGCAGTCAGAATAGCAAAGGCCCAAACGGAGGAAAGGATAGCCAATTCTGTTAAGAAGGGGGATAAGACCTTTTATAGGTACATTAGGGAGCGAAGAAAGACCAAAGGAGGGATACTGAGGCTTAATAAAGGGGAGGGAATGTTGGTAGAGGGGGACAGTGAAAAGCAGGGATACTGAATGAATATTTCTGCTCAGTATTCACAAAGGAAGAGGAGGGAAGGTACCTAAACTAAACAAGAGAAACACTCTGAAGATGGGGTCAATACCAGTCCATTTACAGAAGAAAGGATTCTGAAAGAACTAATAAAATTGAAGGTGGACAAACAATGGGGCCTGATGGGATTCACCCAAGAATTCTAAAAGAACCAGGGTAGAACTAGTGACACCGCTGACTACTCTCTTTAACAAATCATGGGAGGATGGGGTGGTACCTGAGGACTGAGGAGGGCAGATGTGATTCCTCTTCACAAAAGTGGAAGCAGGACAGAGGCAGGAAACTACAGACCAGTTAGTTTGGCCTCAGTGGTAGGAAAATGATGGAATCACTTCTGAAGGAAAGAATTGTTGAGTACCTAGAAGCCAGTGGGGCTGGGACCCAAGGCAGCATGGATTCACGATGGGAAGGTCGTGTCAGACAGATCTAATGATTTCTTTGACTGGGTGACCAAAGTAGTAGACCAGGGAGGGCTGTGGACATGGCCTACCTAGATTTTAGCAAGGCATTTGATACAGTCCCACACAAAAGATTAATACACAAGTTAGCCAGCCGAGTGGGCCCCAAGGTGGTAGCCTGAATAAAAATTGGCTAACACAAGAGGGCGCAAGAGGTAGTAGTAAATGGAGTCCACAGTGAAGAAAGCAGGGTTACTAGCGGGTACCCGTAGGGTTCAGTACTGGGACCGGTCCTTTTAATGTCTTTATAAGTGACATTGCAGAGGAACTGAAAGGAAAAGTATGTCTCTTTGCAGACGTCACAAAGATCTGCAACAGGGTTGATACACAAGATGGAGTGGAAAGTATGAGAAGGGACTTGGCAAGGTTGGAGGAATGGTCAAATGTATGGCAGCTCAGATTCAATGCAAAGAAGTGCAAGGTAATGCACATGGGAAACAAAAACCCAGGGGAAGAGTACACAATGGGGGGTGAGATACTGACAACAGTAAAAATGGAAAGTGACCTGGGGGTAATTATATCAGATGACCTAAAGGTGGGCAAGCAATGTGAGAGGCAGTAAATGAAACAGGGGATACTGGGCTGCATAGGAAGAGGCATCAATAGTAGAAAACAGGAAGTTGTTATCCTCTGTACAGACAGTTGGTGAGACCCCATCTGGAGTACTGTGTGCAGTTCTGGAGACCCCATCTCCGCAAAGACATAGACAGAGTGGGGGCTGTCCAGAGGAGGGCAACCAAAATGGTGCATGGTCTGCACCAGAAGACATGCAAAGAAAGACTAAAGGAGCTTAATATGTATACCCTTGAGGAAAGAAGGGAGAGGGGGACATTATAGAAACTTTCAAGTACCTCAAGGGAATCAACAAAGTCCAAGAGGGTAGCATCTTTCAGAAAAAGAGATGTGCAAGAACAAGAGGGCACAATTGGAAGATAGAGGGAGGACGGCTCAGAGGTAATGTGAGGAAGTATTTTTTCACAGAGAGGGTTGTGGATGCATGGAACAGCCTCCCTGAGGAGGTCATGGAGTCAAGAACAGTGGGGGAATTCAAGAATTCATGGGACATACATAATGCAGTCCTAGTGGGGGGTAGGAGGAAGTAAGCTGTTGGTTAACTAGGATCTGCAGCTTATCTGTTAGGTAGGAAAATGGGCAGACTAGGTGGGCCAAGCGGTCCTTATCTGCCGACAAATTCTATGTTTCTGTGTGTGTTTATATTAATTGTGTGTGGGTATGTATTACTGTATTAGCTTTGTCTTGTTATTGTGCTAAATGTATTGTAACTTTGTAAACAGGACTGCCCTGAAAATAGGCTTTGCCTAGTGCTTCATCCTGGTGAAATATAAAAAATAAACAAACAAGGAGCATAGTTCATGGTGTACGAACTGGTTAGAGATTGTGGAGGGAAACCAGATTTCCTGGTGCATTTGGGAACTAACGATCTAGAGGGAAATAGCGTTTTGGAAATCCAAGCGAGGTTCCAAGAACTTGCCAGACTCTGTCGGGATAATGGATGCAGCATTTCCTTTTCGGAGATATTGCCAGTACCAAAGGCCTCAGAGGAGAAAAAAAATGAAGATCAGAGGTTAATGACTGGCTCAGGAAGTGGGGTGAAGGGAGTGGGTTGGGGGTGTTAGGAAACTGGAAAGGAGTTTGGGAGGATAAGGGACTGTATGCCAAAGACTGGCTTCATCTTGCTCCTTTAGGGAAAGAAGTCCTTAAACAGTGGATGGCTGACTACATTCAAGAAAGGTGGGGTGTGGCGGCGGTCACAGAAACGTGGGCCAACAAAAACCATGTCTGGGACCTAAACATGCAGGGGTACACGATGTTTAGGAAGGATAGAAAGGAGGGCAGAGGGGGTAGAGTGGCTATGTTCATTAGAGATGACATAGAAATTGCTAGGGTAGAAGAGGCAGAGGAAACAGTGGAGGCCTTATGGGTCACCTATGACCCCAGCAGGAGGTAAGGTCAAGCTGGGTGTAGATATGGCCCCAGGATGGGTGATGTTCTGGAGGATGGTTTGCTGGACAACATCATTGCCCAGTGTGGACCAAGGGAAGGAATGGTGTTGATGGGGACCTTAATATACCAGGTACAAACTGAGGCACCATGTCCTCCTAAGGTGGCCAAGGAGCAGAGGCTGCTGGACGGCTTCCAGGATGTGTTCTTAACACAGCATGTGATGGAGCCACAAGGGAGGGGCATGTCCTGGGCGTGGTTCTGGCAGATGGGGATCTGGTAAAGGGACCTGGCTGTGAGGATCCCTGACTGGGGCGACCACAGTACTGTCTGGTTTCAAATAAGCATGGGGAGGGGGTGAGGTCTAGGACACTGGCAGTGGACTTCAGGGGGGGCAGACTTTGTGAGCATGGGAAATATTCTCAAGGATCACTTGAAGGGGATTACATCAATGACAAATGTGGAAAAGAGATGGGAGGTCCTAAAACGGGGACTTCATGAGGCATTCAGGACCTGTGCTAAGGTGAAACGTAAGGGAGCACGGTCACATAAACCATGCTGGTGGTCCAGTGAGGTTCAGGTAGTGGTCAGAGAAAAGAAGGCGGCCTACAAAAAATATAAAACAACAAGAGGGGATAGGGATAAGGAAATGTGCCATCTTGCATCTAGAAAAGTCACCCGGATGGTGAGGGGGCAAAGTCCAGTAAAGAGCAGCGGCTGGCACAGGGGATACATGGAGGGGAAAAGGGGTTCTTCCAGTACATTGGGGAGCGGAGAAAAACTAAGGGCCATCTCAGCAGATTGAGGTCAGAAGGAAGGACAGACAGCAAAAAGGCCCCTTTGGCATCTGTCGTGTTCAGTTACCACTTGTACAAATAAATTGCACTGTGCAGTTTGCATACCAAGTACCACTGAAGAGTTGAACTCTGCCTCTTTGTTTTTTTTTTTTTTTTTTTACACACCTTTTTAAGGTATTATTCATTCATTCACTGTGCCTTCCACTTACTCTTGGCTGCTTCACATCTTTTTGTGTAGTGTTCATTCATAATGTCTGCCATACACTACCCCCCCCCCAGCAAGAAACTGGAATGCAAAAAGGAGAAATAAAAAAAAAAATTAAAAACTTTATGCCCTATTTCTGGTCTACAATCCACCTACACCTACTTCTACATATCCTTACTTCGTCTCGGTCCCTTGAAGTTTCTCTTCCTGGAATCACCACACGACTAGCTGATCACACTTACTACGTGAAACAAACTGCTTCAAGCCCCAGGAAATTTTACTGTATTCTGACAAATGCAGTATGGTCTCACCATAGGACTTCCCTGGAGCCGAAATGGTTAATAGAACCTATGCTAATAGTGGAATGTTAGGTTCGAGCTTGGTTTTAAACCACTGTCCCTATTTGTTACTACAGCCAGATTCTTCTTAAACTTGCCTCAGTATGAGCGTCTCCAGAGAGCCTCCTTCACTTTGTGAAATAAATTTATTTGTCTCGGTTTTTTGAAGTCAGTTTATTTATTTCGATTTTGAAGCACTGTCCTTGGTTCACAGGTAGACTTAGTCTAGATTATAATAAATTTTTGGTGAGTTTGCGGTTCTCTTTCAGTTCTTTTAGCCGAGAAGAAACCGTGTACTGTTTATTGCATTTTAAGGTTTTATTCAGTTTTTTTTCTACCGTCCGGTAAGGCGGTATACTTTTTAAAAATTTTAATTTAACTAAGTTACCGAGTTAATTCTTGGTTAATCGGTTTAATAGACCGATAAATATCACAGACCAAGAAACAAACTGGCCCCACAGGTTTCCAACATTGTACAGAGTGTGGGGAACCATTCGCCAAAGCAGAGCCTCATTTAATTTGTGTTTTGTCTGGGGTTTAATCACATGAAGGAGGACTGTGAAATTTGTAAGAACGTCCATCAGTCAACGCTTGAGAGGCGACTTAAACGACTGCAGGAGAAGATGTCAGATAAGGCTGCTGACCCAGCTAAGGACAAACCAGCTACCAGCCAAAATGAAGTGGGGGAACAACCCTTTGACCAGGGTGATGGTTCCTCATCTGAAAAACATCCTGCAGATACAGCCGCTAACCCGGGAACCGCAGGAAAGAGGAAAAAGAAAGAGAAGCTTGCAGCGGTCGAACCGAAAACTGTATCTGTTCCAACTGCTGAGGAAATAGCAAATGCTATCAGAATTATCCAGGCACTTCAACTGAGTACTCTGGTTCTGGTTGAGAAGTGGCCGCGTCTCCCTACCTCTGGTACTACTTCGGTTCCTTGTAACACAAAGAGGTGCCTTTTGGAGAGGAGGAGGAAGAAGATGATGCTGATGAGGATGAGGAGTACAGGGAACTGACTGAACCAGCTATTTCCCCGGACCCCCACCTTGCTGACGCCCCTGACAAGGGTAATGAGGATTAGACCTCTCACTTTGCCATTACTAAACAATTAGCCCATTCCCTCGATCTTCCTACCCAGGAGTCAGCTGACAAGGAAGAGCAGGACTACATGGAAATGATGGATGTGCCAGTCTCTGAAAGACTGTTACTGCCCATCCATAAATCCCTGAAGAAGCAGGTTAACAAGATCCTGCAGACCCCTACTTCTGTGCCACTGGTTGATAGAAAGGTGGATAAAAAGTATTGGGTGGCTAAGGGTAGAACAGAGTTCCTGTACAGGCACCCTAGCCATGAGGGAGTGGTGCTGGCTGCTGCCTGTGATAAGGCAGGCACCCCCTGGCATCTCACCCCCCCAGACAAAGATTCAAGGAGGATGAATTCCATTACTAAGAAAGTGTGTATGGGATCCTGTCTGATAATCAGACAGGCCTCTTACATGGCTTATGTAGCCAGATATCAGAGAACATTGAGGGACACTGTGATGGAGATCACTAAATCTGTTCCAGACCCCATGGCAGCTGATTTGGAGGAGGCTGCAAAGAGGGGTATAAAGGCTTCAAAAGCCCAGTATAGGCTGACTATGGACAACAGTGACATTGCAGCCAGACAAATGGCTTCTTCTGTGTCACTCAGGAGGTCTGTCTGGCTCAGGACTACTAACCTGACCCAAGACACACAGACTAAGGCTTTGGACTGTCCCTGTGAGCCTACCTTTCTGTGTGGTGAACAGACGGAAGCCTACATGAAAAAGGTGGATGATTATAAAAGACAGCATATAAAAGTGCTGCAGCTAAGGAGAAGGCTTCTGCTTCCCAAAAGCAGCAAGCCAGGGGAGCCAGAGGCGGGAGTCAGTATAGGCCATTCTTCCAGCCTCAGGCCTACCCCCAGTACCAACAGCAGAGAGGCTATTTCCCCAGCACTCAAACAGCATCCCAACCTAAGCAGACTCCCTGAGGTGTCTGCTCAGGTCATCTCCCCAACCCAGATAGGGGGTAGGCTGGCCCACTACATCCAGGAATGACAATCAATCACCACAGACAAGTGTGTCCTGGAGGTAGTGGGCCAAGGCCTAGCACTCCTCTTTAAGCACAGACCAAAGCTGAGAGCAAGCATCTTCAGACCCTCCGCCCCATCAGAATCAGTGTTACTGGAAGGGGAAGTATTAAATCTCCTATCCCTAGGAGCAGTGGAACCAGTTCCTATGGCACAGAGAGGAAAGGGTCTCTATTCCAGGTACTTCCTCACAATGAAGAAAACAGGGGAGTGGTGATCCATATTGAATCTCAGGCACCTGAATAGGCATCTGGTAAAGCTAAAGTTCAAAATGGCAACTCTGACAACAATTCTTTCAACTTTAAGGCAAGGGGATTGGTTGGCATCTCTAGATTTAAAGGGTGCATATTTTCACATCTCCATAAGGCAGTCTCACAGAAAATTCCTCTGGTTCAAACTGCCATCCAGCCATTACCAGTTCAGAGCAAAGCCTTTTGGACTTCTGCTCCAAGGGTGTTCACAAAATGCTTGGCTGTGGTTGTGGCACACCTCAGGAGACAGAAAGTGGTAGTCTTCCCATACCTGGACAACTGGCTAGTCATAGGGCAATCCCCTCAACAGGTAAGGGAGTCTCTGGCAATTTCACAGGAACTGCTACATTCACTGGGGTTCCTAGTCAACCTAAAAAAGTCAATGTTACAGCTGGTGCAGCTCCTGGAGTTTATAGGAGCTGAACTGGATTTGGTGAGAGAAAAGGCTTTTCTGCCCCAGACAATGGC